>OY728152.1:1708888277-1710148866 GCA_963277665.1 Viscum album | reverse complement strand
TAATGAATATTATAATTTAAATAGATCACTTATATGACTGCGTATAAAAATTATTTTAGTAAAAGATAAATGTTTAGGTTGTATTTTCCTTATCATTAAATTATAAGTATTTAATTGTCATTTTTCACACACAAGTGGCTCCATACAGATCTAAAACCAATCCATTGATGCCCATGGTCGTAAATATCCCAATAAATATTTTTTTGATATGTTTAATGGTAATTTTATATTATTATAATATAATTTTTACCCATATTTATCATATTTACCCTTTGACCATTGTAAATAATATATTTACTAATGTTACTAATCATAATTTCTAAAAATAAAATGTATATATTTAGAAAATTTTGGAACCCTAATTACAAATTTGGAGTCCATTTTTCTAAATTGAAATTACATATTTTTTAGATATGAAATAAAAAAAACTGTATGTTATTAAAACCAAAACGACCATTTTATAATACGTAATAACTAACAAAAGATTGACATTTTATTATGTCCAATTTCAAAGTAAATATTCCATCTATAACATAAATATAATTTAATTAAAAATATAAAATCAAATAGAACATTAAAATTAATTAATGGAAAAATAAAATCATATAAATAATTATTATTAAAAAAACATTTTGACTTAAAGTGTAGTATTTTTTACTATTCATTACAAAATGATCTTTATAAGAAAAATACAAAAAATATTTCAAAAATAAGTTTTTATATCCCACTTGTATATAAGATTTTAATTTTTGAAGTAAAACATATAAAGGTGTCAAAACTTATATTTAAAAAAGATTCACTTTCAAAAGGTCGTAAACAATCATTTATATAAAAATACATCTTTTATGTGAAAAAATTTAATTTATTATTATATAATATTTAGAAAACATATAAAATTAATTTATAACATTATATTGAATTTATATAATATATTTTTATTAAATAAAAATCCATAATGGGGGATATGAAAACACAATTATTCTCTTTGAAATAGGATTTTAGAAAAACCCATCCATTATATTCATTTGGTTTTTATTTCGATTTATAATAAATTTTCTAATCAATTAATCATCATTTGAACAAGTGTAAGCAGTATTTCAAAATTCATTTGATAGTATCCAATCAAGACATTCTAACATCTAGGCGATAACTAATATTTAAAATAATTTTATTATTATATTATTATTTTTTAGTATAACTCAATGTTTTGTGCAGCTTATGATTTCAAAGAGTCCCATAGTTATGTGTCGATTATTCTATCAAAAAAAGAATACCCTTTATCATAAAATTAAAATCTTATACATATATATTAATAGAAAAAAAATAATTCTATTAATACATGGGTCATTTCATGTAGAGACCCAATGCTTGGCGTACATGGAAATTGCATTACTTTAGCAGAATACTTAATACATAACAAAAATAGACACACAAGGACCGCAATAGTTTAGTGTCTTTGGAAACTTGGAACATAATCTTCTAATCATGGTGAAAGATCTTCAACATCTCCCATAAAGATCATCCCTTTTTTTAATACCTAAAACCTTTCTTTATATCCTAGGGAAAAGAAAACATAAAAAGGGTGAGCTCAAATTCTCAGTAAGGGTAATCATGGATAAAATAAAACATACCATATACATTTGAAATTAAAAACATGAACATAATGTTTAAACATCAAAATCTTGAGAAATGACACCAAACATGAAAGTATGTAAGGCATAGATCATAAAGAAACATTAAGAATGATAAAATTTCATGGGAATAAAACATGTAATTGTGGAAACCATTAAGCACATGATATGATTTCCATATTAGCCAAGGCATTGCTGCCAAGACCATCTTAGTGGACAAAGTCCCTTTCTGAATTGAGTTCACTCCTCGTTCCAGTCCTGTATTACTGAACTAGTTTAACTTGCCGTTCTAGCCATGTCTATCTCATGAGATATAAATCATTACTCAGTGCATTGGAGGGAGATATAGGTCCCACCCATCTCATAATGATACCATTCTTATGTGTTCCACAAAATCATAAATCATACATCATAGCATAACCTATGTAATAAAAATGGGATTCTTAAACAACATGGCATCATAAAACAATTCATATAAGATAAAGGAATTTATAAAAATAATTCCATCACAACATAATCAAATCAATGTAAAAATAGGGATAGAAACAGAACCCAATAGTATCTTAGATTGAAAATAATTTTGATAAAACACTTGAACTCTATTCTTGAGAAAAATATCCTTTCTACTTCAAAAACACTTTTCCTTTCTTAACATCTCATACAATGCTAAACTAAAAGAAGTTGATTAAAAATAAACTTGAAAATTTGTAAAGGAATCTTCTTGGAAATAATGGTTTAAAAATCCATTCATGCTGTATAAGTTAAAAAAAACATTCTTCTCATACTTTTGTCTGAAAAGTCAAAAAGTACCTCGTACGAAAAATGACAGAAGATTCCTTTCATATATTTTACTATAAACTCACTATAGGGTAAAATTGGATATAAAATATTTTATAAGGATATAAAAATTAAATATTGAGGAAACATGGATGTGGATGATAAATATTCCCCAGTAAATTCTGAAGTATAAACAATCTCAGATAAAAATTGATATTGTGAGATTTTCCCTTACCTTAGGTTCGATTTTCTTAGTAAGTGTCTGAACCTCCTGAATAATGATTTAAATAATGTTATTGACTAATTCCAGAGTCATAATCATTGTTATGATATCATATATGGTTCACTTATGACTTTATTTTACCCGTTCTTTTGTAAATTCCATGTTAAAGAGCGTTTTGGGTAAAATCGTTTCATTTGTCGTCCGTGTTTTGACTTGTAATTATTCATATGATTAATTAGATCATGATTACTTAATTACAGAATATAAAACATGATTTATATATAATATATATTCATAATATACATATAATAGATCAGTAAATGGAAAGAAAGTCACCGTTCATGGAGACGGTAGGCCGTACGTACACATGAACGCTGTTTTTGTTTCCTTATTGAGTTGAATGGAATTAAGTAGATGACAGAAATATATGTACACATAAATCCATTATTATTATTATGTAATATATTTCATGATTACTTATTATATATACTTTATAATCATCCATGAATGGTTAACGTGTAGAATGAATCTCATCGAGTCGTGGGGACGGTAGTCCGTACGTACACACGAGCGATGATATCATCCTCATGATCGTGAAATTGTATTGGAGTGTATGTATACTATTTCAGAATCAATATCACTTTACAATAATAATATATAGTTATTATTTACACCATTATACCCATCCATGTAAGGTGGTGGTGGAAAATAGATTACACCACGACGTGGAGACTGTATTCCGTACGTACGCACACGCGGTGATTTCGTTTTCCGTAGGATGGATATATGGTGAAATAGGGTTGTTTCATACTTATAATAACATATAAGTATATTAGTGATACTGATGTTATTACTTAATAATGAAACAACCTAAGAAGAATAAGTGGAAGAAGAAATAAATTTGAAAGAATCGGTAACGGACATTACCTCTTCTTTGAAGCGCCTCTTTGAGACCTCCTTTTCAGGCACTAAAATTGGTCTTTGAAGAAGACCAGGACCTATAAGACGTTTCTAGGGAAGTGGATAAGAGAATTGGGCAGGGTTTTTCCGAGCTTTAAGGCTCAAATTGGTGTGAGGAAGAGAGGGAGGAGGTGCCCTTTTATAAGGGAGGAGAGGGGCACCTTTGGAATAACTAAAAATATTATTTTATTATAAAGACAAATTCGGTTTTAAATAGCTCCAAATTGATTTATTTCCAAGATAAGGTGGGGATGGGTCGATATCCTCTAATCCAATAGAATTTATACAAGTTTAGGTTCCTATTTTAACCTTATCATTTATATTTAACTTTAAGTTAGATAATTTTACTTTTACCGTGTCTTTTTTGTGTTCTTACACTATAAGGTTAATAAACATACTATAAGAAGCAAAACGAACCAAAAGTTGTTTATTATTAATATATATAACCTTATCTAAGTCATTTGGACGAACCTTAGATTTTTAGGAATAAAACAACAATTAATAATATAATAATTGTTTTAAAAACTATTTTATGTCAATTTTGACACTATTTAGTAATTGATTTTTGTGAAAATCATAACAGAATGATTAGTTCAAAAAACATTAATTAAATCAATACTAACATATCATATTAACCTATAAAATTATTGGGATTCATAAAAAGTCTCAAATTACATTTATTTTGGTATTTATAACATCTATTTTGTCAATATTTTATTAATAAGATAATTACTCCATCATCATTGTGTCATAAATAATTTAAATTATTATTGTCTAAAATTTAAAAATAAAATACCATTATGTAGGTAATATTTTTATACTTCTAATGAATATTTATAGTCTAATTTATCTTATTTATAACCCTATATTAAAAATGATATACTTATTAAACTTTGATTTTAACTATTTTAACCCTTCTTTAAATAAATTAATAATAAATTACCTAATCTAATCCAAGTGGTCCTAAATGGTCATATTTTATTCCTAAGGTTGTTTTTGGTCGAATTACACTTATCCAATAGAATTAGGACATGTGTTAGGGTAATAATAATATCATTTTTACACTTAATTTCACTATTTACTTTTAACCGTGGTAAACAAAAGTAAAAAGTTACTATTCACCAAAAATTATTTTCATTTCATTGAACAACATTTTAATTTCTAACATCAACCGTGTCTCTCTGATTTTTGAAATTTCACTCATAGAAGCGGTAAAATTACATTTTATGAAAAATTCATTTTTTAACTACCACTTAGTGGTTTCACTATTCATCAAAAAAATGAAAGTTTCCAGAAAAATACCAAAAATTAGGCCAAAGATATATTTGATATTGTGAAATGAAAAATGATTTCTATTTTACCAAATTCAAAACATATCAGTTGCATTACATAATTTAAAAATTAATTCCCGTCTTCAAAACAAATAGCGTGTTCTTAAGAGATAATAACTATCTAAATATTGACACTTGTTTATGTCTGGTTTAAATGTGAAATTACATCCAATGACCAACATTGTATTAAATTGTAAAAATATAATATAAATATAATTTAAAACCACTCAAATTAATAATTTATCACTATTAATTATTTCGATTAAAAATGTTGTTTTTATTTAAAATTTAGTAATTTTCACTATTCATCAGAAAATGAAAGTTATCCGAAAAGTTCAAAAATTTCACCCTAAGATAATTTCGATATTCCGAATCCAAAAATGATGTCCATTTTGAGAACTAAAATTTACAAAATTTCAAAAAGAGGTTATTACTATTCATAATGACTAGTTTTAATAATATTTTAATAGCATATCGTTGTTTAGTAAAACTCGTTAATGCGTACTACACACGCTATCGAGGAAGGTCTCGATTGCGTGTAATGCAAGGAAAGTCAAGGATGCGTGTTGTGCAAGATCCTTTTGGTGTAGCATACAACATAAGACATTAATGAAATTAAAAAAATATTTTTCATAAAATCTCGGGGTGTTACATTCTACCCCCCTTAAAATGAATTTTTCCCTCGAAATTCGTCAGGGTTATAAATGGTTTACTCCTCAAAAGTTTCTTTAATAGAAACCCACATCGTAAAAAGGAATTCCAAAACCAATATTTAAAAATAAAAGTATGAAACGTAACAATTACCCAAATAAACTAATCACTGGGTTTCCACATAGATGAAAATATGGATATGGAAGAGAAATATAACCATCATATTCTGATGGAGAGTGGTAGAGAACATGGCTATGGAAAATCCAGAAATCACAAATCCATATATTTGTGATGATCTAAGGTACCATCTGATTCATCAGATATAAGGGAACTAGGATAACATTTTTTGTTTTCAAGATCATTTCCCTAAAGTTTATGAATTAAAAGAAATACTTATATTATTTTGTTACAATCTCACTATTGTTAATTAATTGAACAATTTCCACTTCATCCCTTAATGAAATGAAGTTGAATTTGTTATTCATGATGTGTTAGCAGATCATGTGATAGAATGATTGGTCATTCCATCTGTCTCAAACAAAAGGTTATAAAAGTTATCAAAAATACATAAGACCATATATAGTGAGATTAATCATATATGATTCCTAAAATGGAATTATACTTCATATATCATACTTCTTAATATAATAAAACTAGTTTCTACTAAACATGGACTTCCTGTAGGCCAGTGGTAGGCGATAAAGGCCAGTCGTACTTCAGTTGTGGGTTCGATTCCCACAGCCTTCTCTGACGCGATGGGTTGTCGCCCATCTTGCAGATTGTACTTTTTCAAAATCTATATTACTATAAAATCCCATTCATAATATTGAAAATTTTTCTATCCTTAAACAATACTAACATATGTCCAACATAATCCATTCCAATATTTAGGCTTATCTAAAATACTTCAGTCCAAGCTCATAGTATAAAGAAAATAATTACTTGAAATGTCACATAACAATGAATTGAATGCCATCATTTATCCCCAATATATCATAAGATATGTATTTTTGGACAAATTGCAAACATGTGAATACCATAATCATGTATTCTCTTGACGAATGAATACCCATTAATTGAACCATAGTGAAAACACGAATGCAGTTAAAAGTTAACACTTTCCACATACCAAAATCCTCAATATTCTATATACTCAAACCATGATATCACTTAGTCCTTATATCAATCATGAGCTCATGAATACTGTAAAACATTTCATTTTCTCTTTATCCCTTCAATATGCGCATATCATCTGCTTTCCAAAATATTTTAATCACTTTTCTTTGTTACCGGTACCTTAAAATTATTGAAAACCGCAATAGAATAATACAAAAATATTCTAATACACAATAAAAGTACCTCAACAACATTATTATTTAATACCAATACATAAACAATTCAATCCATCCACTTCAATTATTTTCCTGGAATAAGTCCTTCCTTGATTTAGAAGTAACTTTTTAGGTCAGGGCATTGAGTTGGGTAATGCCCATGTTCTCCATAAATAATACATTGAACTCCATAACAATCTGTCACTCTATGACCCTTTTCTCCACACAGATAACATCAGTCCCTCCATTTGAGGTATTCCTCAAGGTTCTTCTTACCTTCTTTAGAAATCTCAATCTTATTTTCTTTATTCTCCTCAACATGCGAACATGCATAATAGTCTATCTTCCACTTCTTTGATGAATTAGGAATACCACTAAATTTCACCTTGTTAATCATAATCATGATGACTGATTCAACATAATCCCAATACCTTTATCTCTTGTAATTACAATTTTTTTTGCTCACAATCACCAATTTTTCCATGGTATTCAATGATAATTGAATTCCTTCTGGTTCCCTCCATTAACTAAAATACAAAAATAATTCTGTGAGAGGCAAAAATCATGCTAGAGAAAACAACATAGTAAAGGGGGAGTACCCTCAATATCTAACATCTTATGTTAAATTCTAAGATCGTTAGCGCAATTCTTGGACTATAACCTATACATATACTTAACCTTAGGGACATACCTAGACATACCTTAGAAATATCTCTAGGGATCTCACTAACGTTTTCGCATCCTAGTTTCCAAAGGTTGACTAAACTTTCCCTCTAATACCAAATGTAGAGACCCAATGCTTGACGTACATGGGAATTACATTACTTTAGCGGAATACTTAATAAAAAACAAAAATAGACACACAAGGACCGTAATAGTTTAGTGTCATTAGAAACTTGGAACGTAATCTTCTAATCGTGGTGAAAGATCTTCAACATCTCCCATAAAGATCTTCCCTTTTTTCATACCTAAAAACTTTCTTTATATCCTGGGGAAAAGAAAACATAAAAAATGTGAGCTCAAATTCTCAGAAAGGGTAAGCATGTATAAAATAAAACATGCCATATAAATTTGAACTTAAAAACATGAACATAATATTTAAACATCAAAAGCTTGAGAAATGACACCAAACATGGAAGTACGTAAGGCATAGATCATAGAGAAACATTAAGAATGGTAAAATAGCATGGTAATAAAACATGTAATTGTGGAAACCATTAAGCACATGATATGATTTCCATATTAGCCAAGGCATTGCTGCCAAGACCATCTTAGTGGACAAAGTCCCTTTCTGAATCGAGTTCACTCCTCGTTCCAGTCCTGTATTACTTAACCGGTTTAACTTGTCGTTTCAGCCATGTCTATCTCATGAGATATAAATCTTTACCCAATGCATTTTATGGAGATATAGGTCCCACCCATCTCATAATGATACTATTCTTATGTGTGCCACAAAATCATAAACCATACATCATAGCATAACCCATGTAATAAAAATGGGATTCTTAAACAACATGACATCATAAAACAATTATATAAGATAAAGTAATTCATAAAAATTATTCCATCACAACCTAATCAAATCAATGTAATTATAGGGATATAAACATAACCCTATATTATCTTAGTTTGAAAATAATTTTGATAAAACACTTGAACTTTATTCTTGAGGAAAATATCCATTCTACTTCAAAAACACTTTTCCTTTCTTAACTTGTCATACAATTCTAAACTAAAATAATTTGATTAAAAATAAACTTGAAAATTTGTAAAGAAAGCTTCTTGGAAATAACATTTTAAAAATCCATTCATGCTGTATAAGTTAAAAAACATTCTTCTCGTACTTTTGTCGGAAAAGTCAAAATGTTTCTCGTACGAAAAATGACAAAAGATTCCTTTCATATCATTTACTAAAAGCTCACCAAAGGGTAAAATTGGATATAAAATATTGTAGAAGGATATAAATATTGCATATTGAGGAAACAAGGATGTGTATGATAAATATTCCATAGTAAATTCTAAAGTATAAACAATCTCGGATAAAAATTGAGATTTCGAGATTTTCCCTTACCTTAGGTCTGATTTGCTTCGTAAGTGTCTGAACCTCCTGTATAATGATTTAAATAATGTTATTGACTTATTCCAGAATCATACTCATTGTTATTATATCATATATGGTTCACTTATGACTTCATTTTACCCTTTCTTTTGTAAATTCCGTGTTAAAGAGCGTTTTGGGTAAAATCGTTTCATTTGTCGTCCGTGTTTTGACTTGTAATTATTCATATGATTACTTAGATCATTATTACATAATTCCTGAATATAAAACATGATTTATATATAATATATATTCATAATATACATATAATAGATCAGTAAATGGAATGAAATACATCATTCATGGAGACGGTAGGTCGTACGTACGCATGAATGCTATTTTCGTTTCCTTATTGAGTTGAATGGAATTAAGTAGATGATATACATATATGTACACGTAAATCCTGTATTATTATTATTTCATATATTTCATGATTACTTATTATATATACTTTATAATCATTCATGAATAGTTAAAGTGGAGAATGAATCTCATCGCGTCGTGGAGACGGTTGTCCGTACGTACGCACGAGCGATGATATCGTTATCATGATCGTGGAATTGTATTGAAGTGTATGTATACTATTTCAGAATAAATATCACTTTACAATAATCATATATAGTTATTAGTTACACCATTATACCCATCCAAGTATGGTGGTGGTGGAAAATAGATTACACCACAGCGTGGAGACGGTATTTCGTACGTACGCACGCACGGTAATTTCTTTTTTCGTAGGATGGATAGATGGTGAAATAGGGTTGTTTCATACTTATAATAACATATCAGTATATGAGTGATACTGATGTTATTACTTCATAATGAAACAACCTAAGAAGAAGAAGTGGAATAAGAAATAAAGTTGAAAGAATAATTAATGGACATTACCTCTTCTTTGAAGCGCCTCTTTGAGACCTCCTTTTAGGACACTAAAATTGGTCTTTGAAGAAGACCAGGACCCCTAGGATATTTCTAGGGAATTGGAGAAGAGAATTTGGCAGGGGTTGGCCAAGTATGAAGGCTCAAATTGGTGTGAGGAAGAGAGGGAGGAGGTGCCCTTTTATAAGGGAGGAGAGGGGCACCTTTGGAATAACTAAAAATATTATATTATTATAAAGCCAAATTCGGTTTTAAATAGCTCAAAATTGATTCATTTATAAGATAAGATGGGGTGGGTCGAGATCCTCTCATCCAATAGAATTTAGACAAGTTTAGGTTCCTATTTTAACCTTATCATTTATATTTAACTTTAAGTTAGATAATTTTACTTTTACCATGTCTTTTCCTGTTCTTACACTATAAGGTTAATAAACATACTATAAGAAGCTAAACGAACCCAAAGTTGTTTATTATTAATATATATAACCTTATCTAAGTCATTTTTCTGAACATTATATTTTTAGGAATAATATAACAATTAATAATACAATATTTGTTTGAAAATCTATTTTATGTCAATTTTGACACTATTTAGTAATTGAATTTTGTGAAAACCATAACAAAATGATTAGTTCAAAAAAAGTTAATTAAATCAATAATAACATATAATTTTAACCTATAAAATTAGTGGAATTCATAAAAAGTCTCAAATTACATTTATTTGGGTATTTATAACATCAATTATGTCAATATTTCATTAATAAGATAATTACTGCATCATCTTTGTGTCATAAATAAATTAAATTATTTAATGTCTAAAAATTAAAAATAAAATACCATTATGTAGGAAATCTTCTTAGATTTCTAAGGAATATTTATAGGCGAATTTATCTTATGTATAACCCTATATTAAAAATGATATACTTATTAAACATTGATTTTAACTATTTTAACCCTTCTCTAAATAAATTAATAATAAATGTCCTAATCGAATCCATGTGGGCCTAAACGGTCATATTTTATTCCTAAGGTTGTTTTTGGTAGAATTATACTTATCCAATAGAATTAGAAAATGTGTTAGGGTAATAATAATATCATTTTTACCCTTAATTACCCTATTTACTTTTTAACAGTGGTAAAAAAAAGTAAAAAGTTACTATTCACCAAAAATTAATTTCATCTCATTGAACCACATTTTACTCACTGACGTCAACCGTTTCTCTCGGATTTTTGAAATTCCTCTCATAGAAGAGCTAAAAATAAGTTTTATGAAAAATTCATTTTCATTAACTACCACTTAGTGGTTTCACTATTCATCAAAAAATGAAAGTTTCCAGATAAAATACCAAAAATGAGGCCTAAGATATATTTAATATTATGAACTGAAAAATGATGTGTATTTTACAAAATTCAAAACATATCAGTTTCATTACATAATTTAAAAATTAATTCCCGTCTTCAAAAAAATAGCGTGTTCTTAAGAGATAATAACTATCAAAATATTGACACTTGTTTATGTCTGGTTTAAATGTGAAATTATATCCAATGACCAAAATTGTATTAAATTGTAAAAATATACTCTAAATATACTTTAAAACCACTAAAATTAATAATTTATCACTATTAATTATTTCGAATAAAAAGGTTGTTTTTAATTAAAATTTAGTAATTTTCACTATTCATCAGAAAATGAAAGTTATCCGAAAAGTACCAAAATTTCACCCTAAGCTAATTTCGATATTCCAAATACAAAAATGAAGTCCATTTTGAAAACTAAAATTTAAAAAATTTCAAAAAGTGGTTATTACTATTTATAACGGCTAGTTTTAATAATATTTTAATAGCATATCGTTGTTTAGTGAAACTCTTTATTGTGTACTACACACGCTATCGAGGAAGGTCACGATTGCGTGTAATGCAGGGAATGTCAAAGATTCATGTTGTGGAAGATCCTTTTGGTGTAGCATACAACACAAGACATTAATTAAATTAAAAAGAATATTTTTCATAAAATCTCAGGGTGTTACATTACATCATTCCCCATTTTCGAAATTTTTGCCCTCATAATATTAATATTAGGATCCGAAACATCATTGAAAGTAACTCATTATAAAAAGAATCAATAAAACTATCAAATTAACATACATAAAGATAAGTATAATGGTCACCCGAGATAACACATATGAGGATTCCTTGAAAAAATGGATATGGAAAAGAAAAATAACAATCATGTTCACATTATGAGTGATAGAAAACATGATTTGGAAAACATTTACCACCAGAGAAACAAAAAAAAAGAGATATTATAAATAGATATTAATTCCCCGGTAGGTAAAGTTAACATACAAATTTTTTTTATATGTTTTTTTTCATAATGTTGTGTAATTATTTTACTACTTATAATAATAACCTACGGAAAGATACTTACATGTCATGTAGAATTTCATCCTTTAATAAGTTTCTACCAAAACCCAATCTTTTATCGAAATTATACGTATGCATGTTAACGTGGTCACACCAGATGTTCTAGAATAAACTTATAAAAAATCACATAACCCTCAAAATATTAACTATATATTTCCCCTATATATACACATTAACCAAAAAAATGGTTAGTGAAATATCAAATAATCCCAAAAAAGGATAATCAATTATAAAATGAAATACAACTCCTAATTTCAAAAATTGAACAAACAATACCCTATGATCATAAAAGACCATTCAATAAACAATTTTCTTTAATATTATTCAAAATAATCTTAACTACGATTGGAATGAAAATTTTAAAAGGATTTGATCACATAGTATTCCACAAAAATCATAACTTTTATCTCTAAATAATATCATATACTCTTAATGTAAAATATTAAAAAGTAGTTAAACTAATGTCGTATTATCTGTTATAGATTAATCATTTCCATAAATATCAAAAAATGACTAATGTTCTCAAAAAACAGATACTCTACCAAAATAAATATCATCCATTACTCCTTAAATGAAATCCAAACATATTATTTATTCCTTAAGTATATAGTGTTCCAAACTGATCTTATTTCTTCAAAAATAACCATTATCACTTAATCACAAACTCAATTTCCTAGTCTATTGGAATCCATTTTATAAAAAATAAGATTCCAAATAAAACTCTTCATCACTAAAATCATTTAACTAAAAATAATTAGTCATTCAAACATGAGACATCATGTAGGCCAGTGTTAGGTGATGTACTATTGTCACCCATTTGTTGTGGGTTCGATTCCCAGGGACTTTCCAAACGCAATGGGTTGTCACCCATCCTGTAGATTTTGTATTTTATAAAACAATTTCATGTTTATATCATTATCAAAAAAAAATTCCGCAAAAATAAATAATTACATTTTTTTCTTGAACAGTTATGTAGTACCTATTTGTTGGTCGGAATGGAAACTCAAGAGGGGGTGAATTGATTTCCTATATAAAATGATTGTTAAATTCATTATGATAAAAAACCCACTTTAAAAAGAGCCTAGTAAATTATGGAAGTAGAGATATAAATGTTCAATTGGTCAACATGTTTCTCCAAGGCTGATTATTCCTCAGTGGACTCAGAGTAAAACACGTATCCATCATTTGAAACAGTTTCACTAAATTAACCACATATAAACACAAACAAAAACTAACTATCAGAGTGAATAAAAACAGTTTAAGTTTTGAATATATATGCATCAGAAAATAGAAAAAATGTGTATAACAATATAATGTACATAATATAGTTAAACAAATTTTTTAGTATTATCCTGATACTTAATCATCTACACATGGTGATCACCAGCCACCAAGAAGTTTATATTACCAATAACCGTGATACATAGCCTGTATCGGTCATTATAGTAGTTTTCACAAAATGTCCAGGGCTCACACAATCTACCACAATTATTCATGGGAAAACACACAAATAGGCCACATACAGCTTCTTCCATGATTACACATGGGAAAAAAGTTTAAGAAATTTTGGTGTGAGGATTTTCAGTAATTTTCAGATCAAATACAAGATAGTGTTTGAGTAATAGACTAACACAAACTTTTCAGAAATGGAAGATAAGTAACACAATAGAAAAAATCTTATAAATATTTAGTTTTGAAGGCTCAATGTGATTTTAGTTTATCTCTTGACTCCTTGGTGTGAGAAAATTGTAGTTTGAGTCAATCTCTTAAATTTGACTCCAAAATAGAGTGTCGAAACTCCATGTTCTAGCTTCTAGATACTGAGGTTTTATGCTTCTTAGTTTCAAAGTGATTTTATGAATCAATAAATATAGCCTTGAGTTTTTTCTCCCAAATATTCTTCGAGAAGATCTTGGGTTCTCAGTGTAAATGCTGGTAGGTTCTCTTTGTTCTTTAGGTCAGACGTGTAGTTTCTCTCTTGAATCCTCTAATTTTATCTCCCCCCGTCTTCTATTTTATATTCGATGTCCATCAATAAAAATAAGAACACCACATGTAGTGTTCCTTGTACCTCATACTTTTTGTAGATAAAGTATCTTGATTTGTCTATAATCAACATTAATTAATGACACAAGAATTAAATTTACCAAATAGGACCATTAGAATAATCATAAGAAATTTAAAAGATATGGAGTAGAAGAGTGAGTATCTGTAGACTGGTAGCAATATCCTTCTTAATGGTTGGAATCATTGTTATGCTTCATCTTTAGGAATCATTGGTAGCATTCACATATAGCTTTAATCAGTAGCCTTCATCGGTATCCTATATCAGTAGATATCATCAGTAGCATTCACTTGTAACCTTCATTGGTATCTTTCGTCAGTTGCCTTCATCGATAGATTTCAGAAGTAGATTTACTATAGTATCCTTTGAGAGGAAGACATGTAGCGATGAACTTTCATCGGTTACTCATCGGTGATGTTCTTTATTGGTAACCTCTGTCGGTAACCTCTACATGTATCCTCTATCAGTAACCAATATGTGTAACCTCATGCAGTAACCTCTACTATTAACCATTCCGCAGTAACTACTCTCAGTAACCTCTATCAGTAAACTCTAGTGGTAACCTTCCTGTGTTATCCTCCATTGGTAACCTCTTACATAGATAAATGTTGTTCTATAAACTTAATCAAGAGACATGTGAGATTAAAAATACATATTACATTCTGGAGAGAAACTAAAAATAATACTGAAACATGATTACCATATAAAGGAAACATGATTTTGGATTATCAAAAAAGTTAAGTCCAACAATCTCCCCCTTTTTTAAAATCATAAAATATGTTAGTGAAATTGATATTTAAGAATTATTGAATCAGGGTAAAGAAAATTTTCAAATTTCTCTAGCGATGTTTGTATAAATATATTATGTATCAATATCTGAAATAACATAAATTTGAACCATGTTTATTGCTGAAATTATATCATAGTACATACTCTCGAGATCTAGTCTTAAAACTTCTCCCCCATTGTTATTAAAAAAAGAATGAAAGACAAAAAGGATACAAACAATGTTATTGTATTAATGAAATAAGATTAAAATATACAAAAATATTACAAATATCTCTATCAAATAAGTCATCTCACATTAAATACACATCATAAATGGCCATGGTAGTTTTACCTTTGAGAGATGAGGAGGAAGGTTCAACTGATGGAGGTACATCCCAAGGTATAGCAGTGAAAAAGGTAGGTGGAGATTCTATAGAAGCATAAATATATCAATAACTAGTATATATATGAGGAATTATAGGATTCAATCTACCAATGGCCTGTGTAGGAGTCATCAAAGGGGCATCACTGGTAGAGCCTAAAACAGCTGAGGAAGAAGGTAAAGTTGGAGGAACAACAATAGGAGTGCAGTCTACATGGAGGATGGGAAAAAGGAGATTCCTGAAATCCATAATTATGATCCCTCCTATTTCAATAGGTGAAATGAAATCATTCTTATTCTCTATGAAATTTTCTAATCCTGTAGTCAACTCATGAAGCCTACTAACAAGATCCATAAAATCTTGAGTGACCGGTGGGATCTTCATGTTCACCAATAGTAGCTTAATGTGACCATCCATCTGATGCCTAGGGTATGCCCTATTATAATAGAAGTCAAACTTATCTTTGAAGACCTTCTAATATATGGTAGTATCACTCATGTAATTTCCTTCAACCTTATGACTGTATCTGGTAGGTGAAATGACATGATTATTTCACTGATGGTCTGAGGTACTTGAACAAAAGATTTTCTCCAATTTTTCAATAAAAATTGATTTGAAAACATATAGATTGACTAGAGGAGTGGCTGATGGGGAACCAGATGCACACATATGTGCCATTGAAAAAGCTATTGTATCCTTAAATGACATGGTCAGTCCACTGATAAACCTCTTCATGTCATCATCTTGAACACTCACATGTGTCTCCAAATACAACATTAAGTCCTCAAACACAATGATCATCTGATGAACAACACACATAACAAACTTAATGTCTTTGTACAATTGATATCATGAAAGCATATATGAGTCTAAACTCATAATCAACTGTTTCACAGATTCCACATATTTTTCCAAGGTTTGGAGTTGATTTTGTAATTCCATCACTTAATGTATAAAGTTGGAGTGAATGGTGGAGATTATCCTTTCCGTGGTAGATTCCACAACCTATTGATGGATAGTTACAATTATCTATATCCCAAGAGATCTCTCATCAATTTTTCTCTTCCAATATGATTTTAAAGACTCTATGTCTTCCTTCTACACATAATCATAAGGTAGAGGAACCACTGGTTCCACAATAATGGTCTTTGAAATATAATGAACTTTATGTATTCTATTATGTTTTTCATCTACAAAATCCTTATATTATAATCCCAATACAATGAATCTTGGATCTACTGACCAATAATCTATTTCATGATAAACAAAATTTGAAACAGTGGCAATATGTTCCTCCCCCTCACTTGGAGGATCCTCTTTGTCAACTATATTCACCTCTCTCATTCCTCCTTGATCAATTGCATCATCATGAGAGCCTACTATTGTACCTTTTATAGAATCTTTAACCACAACCACAGAAATTCAAGCTCTAACTGATTCATCATCCTTCTCCACTTTACACTCGATAACTTCTGTATATCTTGTCCGAGGACTACGAATTAGTCATTCCCCTTCACATTCATCTACATCTATCTCATATTTATCATTTCAATATTCATCATCTTTCTCCTCCTTTGTGGTCTCTCTAATATTAATGTCTCTTAAGACATTATATTCTCCTTCTTCTTCCCAGGTTTCTTCATATTCAATGTTCATTATGATATTCTTTCTTCATGATAATCTCTTTGGTGGTCTAGTCTCACCAAAATATACAACATTTACATGAGAACATGATGAATGATCAGGGTTACTGATGTCGTCAACAGGAGAATTCTCTCTCTCTTGTACAACAATAACCTCCTCTACATCATATGAGTAGACAAGATCCACATCATTAAGCTTTAATATGTAATATAACTTAGCCACATCAGTCACACACCCCCTTTTCCTAGAGTTCCATTTTATTTTCCTAAACTTGCAAATCATTATGGTAATACAAAATTTGTCCCTTACAACTATGATTTATTCCTTATTTCTAGGAACTCCATTAAATTTTAACATTAAGGATATCCAAATGGATTAAAATAAAGAAATTGAATTGGAGCTAGGATATCTCATATCTTCTAACTGAACCATCAACAAGCTACAAAGATTTATCCGTTTTCCTTGATTCAACATATACAAAAATATTGCTCATGATTCTTCAATGTTGAAATGTCCCTTCTACTGGCACTCATGAAATGATGAATTTTTTTAAATAGTTATCTATTTTCCCCATCCATCATAGAAGCTATCACCTTCCCAGGGATTTCATTCCCTATCATTTCGGATATATCCTCTTCATAGTAGAAATACTCACTGGTGGGAGGCATCACTCCAGTGTATTAGTTGAAAATTCCTTCCTCTGGGACCCTTAAACATTCATCCCATTCAACAGAATAGAAGCTCACACATAATTCAATTAACATAGATATAATTTTTCTATCATCCTCTGATTGTTCAAACATAAAAAAAATCATAAATTTATTTTACAAGGTTCAGGTAATATGGTCCATGGTTATTTGCAAATCATTCTACTCAATTCCGAGCTTCGAGTGCCTTTAGCACCAGAGAACTACTCAACAGCAGCCATTCCGAAAATAATTTATTTTCTACCATGATTTCCCTCTTCCACAAATGAGTATTGATCAGCCTCACCACATGCTTCCATCCCATACTAGACCATGTTTGAGGTCTCCTAGGTTTAGGTGTAACTCCTTCATCACCAACCATTGGTTTCTTCAGTCTTTCCATTGTAGCCTAATGCAGTTTAAGTGTTTAGAAAATTGTTAGGTTCAATGATTCAGGAGAAAAAGTTTTACCAGAGAATTCATGTGGATCAAAATGTGTTTTGTACATTGTTTTTATCATTTAGGGATAGAAAAAATTTGATTAAAAGAAATAAATAAGATTGAAAACATTTCATATTCTGTCATAAAAACGCTATGTCTCATTCCTATGTAAGGACGACTATTGGTATATTTCCAATTATGGGGTCCAACGGTGAGGTATAATGGTGGGGTCCAATGGTGAGTTCCAATGGTGAGGTCCACTGGTGAGGTCCTATTGGTGATGTTCTAATGGTGAGGTCCTAATATTGAGGTCCTAACTTAATAATTTATCACACCTAACTCATGTTTGATGTAATATAACCACTCTGAATTCAAGGGAATTGTGAATATATCAACAAATTGATGTTAAGTGCCAAAGAATTAAAGAGTGATATCACCTATATGATAATGATATCCTAAGAATTTATGTCTTACATCAATGTTATTTTTCATAGAATGAGATACTAGATTTTTGGGATTTTAATAGCATTTGAGTTATCACAGTTTATAGAGACATGTTTGAATTGATATCCATAGTCTAGTAAATTTTGTTTCATCCACAGAATTTTAGCACATCAACTACCGGAATCATTATGTTTAGCATCAGAAGTGGATAATGGAACATAATTCTATTTCATTCTACAATATGATTCTAGTGACATTCCCAAAGTGTGGAAAGTCCCAGAGGTGGTTTTTCAATCTAACTTACTACCAGCAAATTTAGAAATTGAATAACTAATAGAATAATATGATTGTTCTTTTGGATAAAATAGTCAAATATTTTTACTATATATGAGAAATTTAAAATCCTTTTAAAAACACATAAATGAGAATTGTTGGGATTTGATTGAAAATGATCACATTTTCATACACAAAACATTATAATGGGTCTACTAAATGTAAGGTAGAGAAAACTATCAATAATACCTCTATAATTGGTTAGATCCAGTTGTTTACCAGTTTCATCAGCATCCATCATACATGTGGTACTCATAGGTGTTTCACAACCTTTATTACTATACAAACCAAAATGTTTCAACATATCATTATTATATTTACTTATATTTAAAACAATGACAAATTTATTTAAATGTTTTGAAATCAAATGAGAAATTTAAGTTCCACAATTAAACCAATATCAAAATCTTTTTTACTTAATCATTGATAAATTAGTACATATCAAATTTTACGAAGATCCAAAAATAATGTCATGTACATAAATTGGTACTATTAAATCATTTTTGAAATCCTTTTAATAAAAATAGAATGATTATCTATTCCTTTAGTAAAAAAGATTGAAATAATACAATAATTGAGTCTATCATACCATGCCCTGGGAGCTTGTTTAAGACTACATTAAGATTTAGAATTTTTAAAACATGATTTGAAAAATGGTGATTTATAAAGGCATGGGTTGTTAAAAAAACACATCCTCAACTATATACCCATTTAGAAATTTACTTTTTACATTCATTTTATAGAGTTTGAAAATCAGAACACCTGCATAAGTAAGTAGTTTTCAAATTGATTCTATTCTAGTGACAGGTGAAATAGTTTCCTCATTTTCTATTCTTTCTTCTTGACTAAATCCATGTGAAACTAATCTATCCTTGTTTTTTAATATATTTCTATACTAAGAAACATTATTTCTAAACACCCATTTAGTGCCTATGGAAAATATGTCATTAGGTATTTCTACTATCTTCCAATATTTGTTTCTTCTAAATATATTTAATTTTTATTGCATTACTTTAAACCAAAATAAATCATTGATGGAATCATTAATATTTTTGGGTTCATGTAGTGAATGAAAATCATGTTTTTCAACTGGGTTTATCAGAGTACATCTAGTTTGTGTCCCTCTATTTAGATCACCAACTAAAATATCTAATGGATGATTATAGAGAGTTCTAATACATTTTGGAAGGTATAAACTAGAATAATCCTAATTTTATACAGGTTGATTATCAACATGCTCTGATTATAGAAAAATTTTAGAACTAGTTGTCTTCATTGGTGGTTCAATGTCTATATCATTAAGGTACATAATTATTATATCGTCTTCAAGATATTCTAAGGTTGTTTAATGTTCATGTGGATCGGTCTCATCAAATATTAATTGAACTTATTCATTCGCATATTTGGTTCACTTATAGAATACCCAACAGGGTTACTATAGATTGAGTAACCAAGAAAAATTCCTTCATCACTATTGGAAGAAATATTTCAAGACAATCCATAGTTTTAATGATAAAGACTTTAAAACCAAAAATACTAAGGTAATTAACCATAGGTTTTCTACTATTCCATAACACTTATAGGTCCTTCTTATGAAAAGTTATAATTAAGACTCTATTGATGATGTGACTAGTTTTATTAATAACTTCATCCCATAAATAGATAGGCATGTTATAATCATTTTGCATAGTATATGAAATCCCTTGAAGAGACCTAATTCTTCTTTCCACAACACCATTTCTTATGTGATATAGGTGTAGAAAAATTGTTATAATATACATTATGTGAGAAAAAAGATTCAAACTCCTATTTTTCAAACTCACTACCATGATAATTATTCTAGGTCTTAATTCATAGTCCACTAAAATTTATACATACTCTGAATATTTAATTAAGTAAAAACATGCTTCACATTGGTGATATTGACAGTATACCAATGTGTATCTAGTCAAATAATATAAAAAACAAAAAACAATTGCTTCTCATTTAAATGTGAAACTCTTCATGGTCACAAAAAATCCATGTTAACTAACTCAAGTGGTTGAGAATTTGAAACTTCGTTCATTGGTTTGAATGAAACCTATTATTGTTGCCCCTTTTGAAAATTATTGAAAACATTGTTATGTGGGAATTAAAATATAGATAATTCTGTATCTAATCCTTTTTTAGTCAGTTTTCTAATTGAGTTCACATAGCAGTGTGTTAATCATATGTGTCAAAATCAAGATTCCATATGAAAAGCATTTAATCAAGAATTTTTTTCCTTAAATAAGTGTTTAAATCAAATGAATAAACATTTTTATTTAATAGATATGTGATGATTAAATAATTATTATAGTTAAAAAAATTTCATGAATCGTTTTCAATCATATAATTAAAGCCATAATCACACAACAAAGAGATAGAAAGTAGATTAAACATTTACCCACCAACAAAAAGTTGTTTTGAAATGAATACATTAGTAGGGTCTCCAATTTTCCCTAAGCCAACAATCTTCTCTATAACATTATCAACAATTGTAAAATCTCCACCATCAACTTGTATTAGTATCTTCATGCTTGAATAGAATCCTGTCATTTGTCTTGAACATCCACTCAGATGTTTCTATCAAGAAAAAAAGTTTGGAATGATTGTTTTTTTCCATATCAGATGTGTCAAATCCACTAGATCTATGTTCTAAAAAACTCCAAATATCTGTCATAGCAGTTTTATATCCCTCGACCTTGTCTTCATATTTTTTCTTAAATATCTATTTGGGGAAATCATCTTTCACTTGACCTTTTCATTTACACTCATAAAAGATTAACTCATTTGTGTATTAATTCAATTTTCTATAATTTTTCCAATGTCCTTTACTATCATATTATACTTTATAATATGTCTTTTATAATGAACCTATAAATTTAGAAGAACATTTTGAATCTTCAAGAAAGTTGATCCATATTATCATCATTATAAAATAATGAATATTCACTGGTGGAACAATCTACACAAACCTAAACATTTTCATTGTCTTTTTCTCATTGAGGTAGCAGTCTTGAATGCTACATAATTTTTTTGGTTCTATATTTGCATATTGATTCACATTATTATCTTCTTCATACATCATGAGTTTTCCAATTAGTTAATTCAAATGTACCTTTTGTAGGTCACAATATTTTCATAGAGAAATAGAATTTTCTCTCCATCTGTAAGGTAGAAATTGAAGCAATCACATAATTTGATCATTTTTTTCTGTTTTCCCAAGCAAACTCATGGTATTTAATATATTGTTGAATCTATTATATTTTTTAGAGATGGATTCATTAGGATTTATTCTAAAAATACCATATTAAATATTATAAAAATTAAAACTCATTTCTTTTTCATTGGTTTTTACCTCCTAGAAAACATCTATAGTATCCCAAACATCATTTGCAGTTTTATAGGGAGGTATTCTACTAAATTCATCATCATCAAGAGCATAGTAAAATTCATTCATTTATTTAATATTATTTTTATATGTAGATTTATTAAATTGATATCATGTGTCCATAACAGTTTTAGGTAATACATGTTGTTCATCAATTGTGTCCCATATTTTATGACCCATGCTCTCTAGATACATTTTCATTTTCAATTTCCACTGATCATATTTAGTAACATTAAATAAAAGTGGTCTATTAGTAGTCGCACCTTCAACTCTATTATCCATAGTAAATATGAATTTATAGAACTGAATATTTAGATATGATAAAAAAAATTAGATATTTATTATACAACAAAAATAAAAGATGAAAAGAATAATAAAATCATGAAAAATCGTTCTCATGGTATCAATAAAAGCTCATATGAATCAAAATGTTGGTCAGAGTGGTCACTCAATCGGGTGGTGAATTGAGTTCCTACATATAGATTCAGTATAAAACATAATTATAAAAATACCCAATTTGAAACCAGCCATGTTCATTAAAGCAGTAGTTATTTAAACATTCAATTGATCAATAAGATTTCAAATGGTTTATTATTCCTCTGTTGAATCACTGTAAAAGAATTATCCAAAATTTGAATCATGTTTATTTCATTATACACATATACAAACCAACCAAAATAGTCTATCAGAGTGAATACAAAACAATTTCTATTTTTAATTTATATGATGTGTAAAATAGAAAAATAGATTTCTACAATAGAAGTTACACAACAGTGTTAAAAAAGAGGTGTAGTCTCAAGCTAAGACATAATCCTCCCCACTTGGAGATCACCAGCCACCAAGTAGTTTATATTGTAAAAAACAAGATACATAGCCTATATCATGCTATACAATAGTTTTAACCAATTATCCAGGGCTCACACCCTCTACCACAGTTCCTCATGGGAGAAACACAAAACTAGACCACACATATCCTCTTCCAAGATTACATTTGTGAAAAAATTGTAAGAATGTTTGTTGTGAAGATTTTTAGTATTATCCAGTTAAAGGACATGATATGGTGTGTCATTCACACTAACACACCCTTCTTAGAAGAGGAATATATTAAAAAATAGAGATATTGTTATAAATATTATGTTAAGAAGTGACTATGTGTTGGCAGCTAGGCTCTTGAATCCTTGGAGTGATAAAATTGATGTTCAAGTCTTTCTCTAGATAATGTCTGCAAAATAGAGTGTCAACACTCTATGATATAACTTCTAGGTACTAAGGTGTTCTTCTTGATTGTTTGAATGAATTTTGACAAATAAATGATTATAATCTTGAGTTTTTTTCCCAAATGATCTTCACGGATCTATGGGGGTCTCAGTGTAAATGCTTATAGGTTCCCTTTGATCTTCAGGTCAGACATGTATTTTCTCTCATTCATCCTATTATCTTCTCTTCCAATATCTTCTATTTTATATTTGAGTTCCGCCAATAGGAATAAGAACACCATGTGCAGACTTCCTCATAACTCATATATTCTCAAGATATGTTCTCCTAATATTTCTAAAATAATCATTTAATTAATGTCAAAATCATTAACTTTTTCAAATATGATCATTAGAATAATCTTACAAGATTGAAAATGTATGGAGTATACGAGTTAGCATTGGTAGACTAGTAGCGGTAGCTTTCTCAATAGTAGGATTCATTGATAGGGTTTATTGGTATTTGCCATCAGTAACATTCATCATTAGCCATCATTGGTTGCCTTCATTACTAGATTTAATCAGTAGCCTTCACATGTAGCCTTCATCAGTATAATTCATTGGTTTACTTCATTAGTTTCTTTCTTAATTATCTTTACAATTATATCCTTTAATAAGTATACACGTATTGATGAGCTTCAGTTGATAACTCAGCGGTGAGGTTCCTCAGTGGTAACCTCTATTAGTATCCTCCAGTGGTAACCTCTATTTTAACCTCGAGTAGTAACCTCTTTCAGTGTCCTTCCAGTTATATCCTCTATCGCTAACCTCGATCGATAATCTGTAGTGGTAACCTTCTAGTGTGAACCTCTTTCGGTAACCACTTACCTTGAGATACATTGTACTGTAAACACAATCAAAAGATAAGTGAGATTATAAATACATTGTTATTTCTTAAAAACTATAAATATTAATGGAACATTATTATAATATGAAATACCTGATTTGGGATTATCAAAACAGTTGAGTCCAACACCTTCATTATTCATTCAAAAAACTGATAACCCATAATGCGTAATCAAAATCACATGAAACACTACAGTTATACATTATGTCCATACAAGAAAAGATAACTCATCCTTTAATAACATTCTCAAATATCAAACATCAAGGTTACAGATATAAGAAAACTTATTCCAGAGTAATACTATAATTAATAAATTTAAAAATATCATCATCCATAGATCCAGTATAAATATTCAATTCATACATATCATAATCATCGATAATTCTTCATGATCCTTTATCATGTTTTTTCCATATTATTCTTTTATACTTATTTCCTATAGAAAAATTATGCATAATGTCCTATGATTTCTGTAATTTAATAACATGTTCTATGAAATAATCCATCCACTAATAGGTCATTTTCATTTTCCTCATTTTAAATAGGAATGGTATTAGGAATTGGTATGCATATATTTTTATGATCCTGCTAATCCCATTCTCGAACATTCTTCATAAGAAATATATTTTTATAATGGCCCGGAAAACCACATTTAAAACATTCAATTTACCCTTTGGAATGAATTTCCTTCCCTTCCAAGAGTCACTTGAATGCCTCCTTTTCCTATTGCAACTTATTACTTTATTCCATTCATTACAAAATCATAAACATCTTATCATCCCCTTGATCCAATTTCCTTAGTGTTTATTTCCAAATCCTCAACACATTGTTTTTTGATTATAAAAACCATTGTTATTATTACATGAACTGCGATGTTGATTTATTTCTCACATATACGGTGCGTTATAAAAATAAACATGGATCAAGTGGTCAATCATGGTTACAGATAGTAGGTTAAGAATAACCACAAGATTTCACATTGCATCTCCCATTTTATATGGATTCGTATTCAGAAATCCACCACAGTTTCCTTCACATCCATTGTCACTATGGTTCCAGCTATATCTAGCCATTTACTAAAACCAAAAATGTTAGTTTGAGTGTATATGTAAATTCATGATATAATATCTTATGAGGAGGGTAAACACTGAGATATTCTTATTCATGTTATCTTAGTCACATTAAATTTACATAAGATAACTATCACTTTTTATAATATGCTAACCATTACAGTTGTGTCACTTATGATTAAATAAGACCATATCCTCTAATGTTATCTAAACCTACCTATGATACCAATTCGAAGGCCTTGTCCTTAAATATTACATAATTATGAATTATGTTAGTAATTCAAATTGATTATCTTTTCAGGTTTATAGGTTTAGATAATTAGGTCACAACTTATACATAATAACAAGAATATTACAAGTAGACACTTCTACTCACTATCAGTTTTTTCATTAAACAAAAACTCTTTAAAAACAAATATGTCTACTTTTAAGTTTTAAATAGCGTGAATTTTAATTGATCCCATCCATGACCCTATTAATATTTCAGTCCAATGAAAAACATTTCAAAACATGGGATGGTCATTTATAGATCAATATGAGATACATAATGAATGAATGTTTTTAGTTTTTTAAAAGAACAGGTAATCCATGTATAATTTATCATATAATTAATAATTTTCACCTTAAATAAGTTGAAAAAATAGTTCAATGTATATAATCTCACTTCTTACCCTTTTTAAAACCAAACGATACCTATAATGCCCCAAGAAAACAGCGTATATCAAGTAATCTTTACATGGGACATAACCATCCTTCAATAAAATAACCTTACGATCGACTTCCACACATATCACTAAATGGAATATCCATATAGATGACTTCCATACCTAATTAATTGGTTTTTATAATGTAACCACCAATCCTTGGTTTATCATGGAACCACCCTTCATTTGGTTTATCATGTATCCACCCATCAAATGTCCTAGTACCATTATATATTCATTAAATATAAAATATTTGAAATATCAATATTTTAATAATAAAATTTCATTGGGAATAATAAGAAAACATTTCAATATATTGAAATAATGATTCCATTTAAAAACTATTTTAAATACGCAATAACCAAAAAAGGTAATAAGGGATTACTGTTCCTTTTTTAAAAACATTATGTCTTATAGAGGAATCAAAATAATTATTAAGGCGTCAGAGAGGTCATTGTCACTGTATATGTTAAATACATACCTTTTTTCATTCAGTAAAATTATTCATTTGAAAAAATATTCCCTTTGAATGAAAACAAAATTCAAATGGTTTTCTTATATACCATATAAATGGAGTTATATATTATCTAAATATTCTTTAATGAAAGGTGACTGAGAGAAAATCACATACAAAAATCATTTTTTTAAAAAATAGTTTGATTATGTGTATTCACTATATGTACACATTAAAAAAAGTATAAATACAAGATATGATATTATAATTTATTTTCTCACATAATCATATCATGGCATAGTCAATAAGTATAAGTTTAACCCAAAAAATTGAAATTGGTTAAAGAAGTTCCATTACGTCATGTATGAATTGAGTCATTTGTTCATTAAATTTCAGAATAATTAATATAAGTTAATATTTACATTCATCAGATCCATTTTCATTTTTATTATTCTTTTTATATCTCTTATTACCCAAATATAAATATAACATATTTTGTTTAGTTAATATTTTTCATTTTGCCGATATTGGGTACTTGATTCGAAAATGATCTTGTTATAATTAAAATTTGTCCATGTGGTCAAGAATAATTTATCTCTGGAATATTATTCATATATATTTCATATATAACTAGTATAAATGTATTTATATATTCCATAACAGTTGTAGATAAGAAATGAATTTCCCCTATCATAGAGTGCTAAGTCGTACGTACGATTGTACGCTACATTCATTTCTATTTCATAATTAATTGAATGAAAACATAATGATACATAAAAATATTTTAATTAAAATATAATATTATATTTATACCAATTAAATAATTTCATTACATCTATTGTTTATAAGTTCTATGTAGAGCTTGAACGAGTCATATCATTTTGAGAGGTTCTAGTCCGCACTTTCTCAAATGAAATTATTTTATTTATACAACATGAAAATAATAATGGTTTATTATAAATTGGAATTAAATATTAATGGAGATAAAATTAATATCTTATAAATCTTATATAATTATAATTCCACAAATATGGCCACCATAAGAGGTGGTGGGAGATGATTGAATGAACATCATTTTGTGAGGCAGTAGTTCACCGTCCACAAAAATAGAATGTTCTATACCCATTAAATAGAGGTGTGTGTATGATTAGTTTGAACACATATAATAAAAAACCATTTCTATTTAATATACATTTTTATTATAAAATAATTGAATACATTGAGATTTAGGGGATTGGAGAAGGAAAATAAATGAACGAATCTTGAGGGAAGACATTACCTCAAATCTGGTAAATTCTTTTGATTTAAACTAAATGGAATTCTTTAATTATTTTATTAAAATTTAATCCATCTAAGGGGAAGAGAGGAATGTTTGGAGCTTATTTGGCTAGATTTTGGACTATCCACG
Source organism: Viscum album (assembly GCA_963277665.1). Classification (NCBI taxonomy): domain Eukaryota; kingdom Viridiplantae; phylum Streptophyta; class Magnoliopsida; order Santalales; family Viscaceae; genus Viscum; species Viscum album. The sequence goes on along the minus strand of OY728152.1, from coordinate 1,710,120,649 downwards.
GGGGATTGAGATGTGTTACAAAGGTTCAGAGTTGTTGTATTTTTAAAAGGGGGTGGAGGGGCACTTTATAAATTTTTGAACGAATTATTCTATTAGTAATCGATTTTCGATTTATAATAACACCAATGTTATATATTTAGAATATGATATTTTTATGGGTTGACAACCTCTCATAATATAGGTTTTAGAATGTTTTGGTCTCAAATTTGACCTTATAATTTATCTTTAACCCTTATATAACTAATTTAACTTTTACAATGTCTTTATATATATTCATACTCTTTGGTTAATATATTTACTATAAAATTTCAATCAATACTACATTAGTTACATAATGACATGTTCAACCTCATATATGTCATTTTCCTGAATTTTTTATTTATAGGATTATAATATTATTTGATAAATTTGTATTTGTTTTAAAAATACATTTATGCCAATTTATATACTATTCATATGATGACATCTAAAAAAATCCATAAATATCTGATTAATTCGATAAATCATTATTAATATAAATATAAGAAGTAATAATCATCCATAAAATTCTTGTATGGATTAAAAAGTTTCAAAATAAATTTTCTTTAATTTTTATAATCTCCTTTATTTAAAACATTCATTAATATGATGAACACAATATCATCATTATGTCATAAATAACATTCTTTATTTTTTGTCCAAATTTTTTTAATGAAATACCATGATATAGAAAATATTTTTTGGATTATAATGACTATTTATAGCAGAAGATAGCATTATATAGCCAATTATAAAAAAAATTAAGAAAAGACACATGTTTCGGATATATTGTCCATAACATTAAATTAAAAGTAATTAAATGTCATTTAAAACAACATGTTTCTCCATGAGCTCCTAAAATCAACCCTAGGATGCTAATTACTAGAAATATCACATCCAATATAGTTATGAAACGTGTTAGAGAAATCTATTATTATTATAATATTATTTTTTACCATTATTTACATGATTTTTCACTTAACTATATTAAATAAAATAGTTACTATAGTTACTAATCATAATTTCTTTAAATAAAAGGTACTAATTTAACCAATTTAGATAATTTGATTAAAATATGGAATCCATTTTTCATAATTCAAAACACAAATGTTTCATTTTTTTATTTAAAATTAATTTATGTCATCAAAACTAGGAAATGTGTTTCTAAGAAATTAAACCCACCAAATGATTGACACATGTTTCAGTCCATTTTGATATTCAAATTACTTCCAATGGAAAAAAATGAATTAAATTATAGTAATATAATCTAATTACACATTAAACTCAATAAAAAGGACAATATAATAATAAAAATAAATAATATGAAATGCAGTTTGGACTTAAAATGCAGCATTTCTCAATATTCATTAAAAATGAATTTATCAAAAAAATAAAAAAAAATCCAATGTAAATTATTATTTACAACATCTAAAAAATAATTATATTTTTTCAAAAAAAATATATAATGTTATTCAAGACTAGATTTAAAAATTGTTCCCCATCAAATGGTGGTGAAAATTCATTTTTGAAAAATACTTCTTTTATCTGAAAAAAGAGTTTTTTATATAATATCTAGAAAAAATAAAAGATGAATTTAAAAAATTACATTTAATATATATGTTAAATATTTCATTACATAAAAATCCATAAATTGTGATATAGAAACAGAATTATTCTGTTTAAATTGGTTTCATAAAAACACATCTGTTATATTAAATGGGATTTTATTTACATTTTTAATAAATTCGGTAATCAATGATTCATCATTGAAACATGTGTAAACCATATTTTAAAATTAAGCTGATAATATCCATTACTGCCATTTCAATGGCTAAGTGATTACTACCACATAAACTAATAATAATATTTTTGTGTTATTTTTCAGTATTACTCTATGTTTTGTGCAATGCATGATTTTAGGGATTTCAATTGTTACGTGTTGAATATTATATCAAAAAAAGAATCCTTGTTCACTTAAAATTAATTTCTTATTCATAAGTATTAATAGTAATCAACAATTATTATTCTATAAATACATGGGTCATTACACATATCCCAACATCGATGGATTATATCTTCTAGTATATAGTTGAGATGAAAATACATAAGCTTATATCCTAATAAAAAATACTAAAATTATAATAAATATGATAAATGACTAACAAAATCTACCAGAATACTACAAAACAAGTACATATATGGATATATGTGCATATTTTTATCACTATATCCAGGGTATATCAGACATTTTTTCATTATGAAAAAGTTGTTTCTCATGGTTAAGAATACATTCGTGTTCCCTTCGAGGATGATATTATGCACAATCTAGTAAAGGGAGAGTAATCAAAATTATCTCAGACTTCAATTCCAACCATGGATCACAAGGTGAGAGCGGTACTTTCCTTATGACATGGGTACATTCATATCAAAGACGTCTATAGGCATATTCCATTGGCCTAGGATCTTGATCATATCCCCATTCTAGTCGAGTATAACCATATGTGGGGGGAACATGTCATGGGACATGCACAGATTCTTATTGAATATACTATAAACATATATCAAAGTCCCAGGATCTGGGTCATATACCCATTATTGAAGGGGATCACCAATAGAGTAAGGAACATGACTCTAGATAGGCTCATATTACTATTCGTTAAGATTTATTAACATTATTGTATATCATAGAATCCAAGAAAATGTTTGTACTTCCATAGAAGAATGAATACCCCAGCATCCATATGAGGAGATATAGGAGGAGGCTTACATTCCTTATCTAATTCCATAGCTGTAACAAGTTGTTTTGTTTGGGAATACATATTTCGAATGGCTTAATATTTTTTCTATAATAATGGACAAACATATTATTTCATTACATGCCTTTGGACTAGCTAATACCCCTTCCACAAAATACAAGTAATATATCCCAAATGCTCTAGATTTGGATCATTCTCTCATTATAACTGATGCTTACTATGGGATAATTAAACATTCCATAAGAAAGTATCATATTTCCCTAAAAAATGATGAATCTCATCGTCATATTCTATAATATTCTCTATAGTTGGATCATACCCACACATCAAAATAAGGTTATAATTTTTTCACCCTCAAATATTAGGATCATATTCATAGAAAATTCTATATATTTGGTTGAAAAATTCTGGCCATGATAGATAATGAAGATCATATCAATAATATGAATAATTCATATGTCCTTGATGTTCATTAAGAATATTCGCATCACAACTAAGGTTCATGAACTCTTCAACTGAAGAAGACATTCAATACTGTGATAGATTTTCATAGGATATTTTAGAAATGGATCATAATATCTATAATCCTAACATATGTTGTAGTCAACATCCCCAAGATGATTTATCCAATAGATAATGAAATACTTCCTCTTCTGAGACATGTCCCAATAGACTGGTGTTCAATACTCAGACACCATCACATAGATAGGTTTTAAAAAAATCCTCCTCAAAGGTATACAGTTCGATGTCAGCATCATGTATCACTCTACTATAGTCCGTGGGAGACCCCCTGAAGCATATAATTTAGTCCGGTTGGATGGATTCATATATGTATGATGTATATGAATATGAAAATAATATATGGAGAAATCGATATGGCAAAACCACAACATCATATTTTGTCCTCTTCCTACATTTGACTTTGTGATTACATAAAAGATCTAAAATAAGCTAATGCCCTCTCTACAAAAAAATAAGTAGGATTCACATCAGAAAAAAAGGAATAAATAAATCCCTTATATAAGATGTCATGATCACTATCAGACCATCATGATACTCTATTATCAGCTAGACCTGGATACTACCTCAATGGATCAGAATCCAAAACTATATAATCCCAACATAAATAATAAATATTCGTTCTTCCATAACAACACAGATCGTAAAAAATTTATAGATGATGTTGTTTCATGAATCTATTTTTGATTTTGGGGAATGTGTTATGCATTATTCTTTTTCTCACCCTTATAACAATGCAACCCCTTAGATACACATTCCAATAATGTTATAGGTGATGGATAAATTAGGGGACTCGTTAATGCTCATTTATGTTAATCAAATTAACAAAATAGCCCTATTTCTATGACATCCATTCATGATTAATCGAGAATATGGATAGCCAAAAAAATTTATTGGTCCCCTCAAAGAAAATGTAATGAAATTATGATGTGTAAGAAATCATTTTAATCATCTTGACCACATCTTGTAGAAACTGACTCTCATCATGGGAATCTATTCCACTCACATCCTACATGTGTAACACTACAGCTCATTAAAATATCCATAGTTGCAATATCCATAGAAACAATCTTTGAGTAGACCCATCCATCCAGGTGTGGTGAATATCTTCCATATCCTCCACCATTCATATCATCAATTCTTAATAGGATTTTTAAAATATCATCAGAATATGAAAACAAAAAGAATCTCTTTAGGATGGTATAATTTGTATATCAATCTCTATCACAAGTTTCATCGACCTCTTATAGGGTAAGGGGAGAATCAACTATGACTACAGATAAAACCATGTTATATGGGATGGAGAATTTATATTCAACATCCCATCCATGTTTTGGTCAAATCCTCAACTAGAAGCATCAGATCCTCAATGATATAATCGATCAAAGATAATTGTAGGCAATGATTTACCCCACCCTGAATGGATGGGGTTATTTTAATAATCATATTCACCCCTCATATAATCAGTCTTCCCATCTTGGAGGTAAATACTGATTGTAATCATCTCATATGTTTCTCTAACCTCATTACAACCCTCTACCACTTGGGTAATGTAGACAAATGATGACCAAAACTCTTACATGTTTATTACTCACAAGAAAAATATAATAGAATGATATAGAAAATGTAATTAGACTCTACTAGGTCCGCAAGCCAAAATTTCTCAATATGGACCTATATTTTAGGAACAACATTAATACAGGTAGTGCCGAATCATCATGACTCATTGAAAGTTAAAGGATGACCACCACACCCAGATATGCATATGTCAATGCCATCATTTTCAGCACTACTTATATGGTCGATCCAGAATCATTTATAGAGTGGTGAAAAATGGAAAACATATGTTTGTAGGATGTTGATTTGGAATCACCAAAATAGGATACATGAAACCATAACCAAAGAAAGCTCTAAAATCTGGCACAATCAAATTTCAAGTTACCCACTCTTTGGTATAATAGTTCCAATGATAAATTGAAAAGTGTGGAAATATCCCAATAACTACAATTATGAAACATGATTCCTTACATGGAAGACCAATTTTTGTAACATGATAGTTTTTGTAGAAAATATCAAACAAATAAATGAGGATCTTCAAGTGGAAATATTCCTGATAGTTATACACTTTAGATAGACCCAAATATTTTTCCTCACATAGTGGATCTAACAAATAAATCGTATCTGAACTTCATATCATCTCTAGATCCAAGTAACAAGTCTATATAAATGAATAAGTTGATACTTATTGTGATATTCATCTATTATGGAGATAGCATATACCTATCTAGTATATTCAATCAGCCAATGAATGGATAGGAAATCAACAGGATGTGAAGACAATTCCACCACTGCAAGAATCACCGACTTCTTCTATATGAGACGAAGCACAAAATAATTTACCTCCAAAATTTCACAATTCTATATAGTAGCTATCATTATTAATTAAATTCATTTTATGTATACTTGGACTAATTGAGCTTCAGATGAGTCCATATCCATAATGGTTAGATGGGACTTTGCCTCTACCCAATTTTATAAACACTGCAAACTCAACATGTTATGGTTTGGGGTAACCTGAAAAGTATCTCAAAAACATTGTATCATGATCTAGGTTGATGATGGGTTCTCGAGAGAAATAAATAGAATCCAAGATGTGGTGCCTTATATAGGCTTGGATAGGGAAACCATTGTTTTGAAGTACAGCCTTCCAGTAGTATAACGTGTAGGATTTATAGACCATAGTATTCTATTCCATTATCAGTTCATCTCCCTATTGCGGAAAATAAAAATTTCCAATCTAATAAAATACATGAAATGCGCAAATGAGATGGTTTCAAAATTAATATCCATAAGGAATTGTTTTACCAATTCACTCAGCATCTCTATATGTCATGAAAAATTATTTTATTATTATGATGAAAATATATGCGGTGAGTTTTAGATACCATTGATAAAAATGATGTATAGAGGTGGGTCCGTTGAGATTTTCGAAATGGAAAAACATTTGTAGGATTCTGTTCGAGAAACGAAATCCATGTAAAAACACATACATACAAAAAATGCGAAATAGATTTGCAAGGATGAAGTTACTGCCATTACCATCAAACTAACTACACCACCCATTCAAGCATATTAGATGGTCTCGAACCAAAAGGTAGCTCTAGTTGATTGGAAGTATCCAAAACATGTCCCTCAATCATAATCATAGAGAATCCATGGATTCACTATATTTTAGGAACCAATTAATAAATTATATTCATTCATAAACGAAAAAGTCTCATGTTATTTCCTAAAAACTATAGAAAATAAGTTTTTCATGCTACCACTGACAAGGAAGCCCAATGAGGTCAACCACACTAACCATAAAAAGTACTTACGATTCAATTGAAGTACAAGTCATAATAACCATGATAACATATTCATCAATGATATCCTTCGAAAATTGGTTGAATTTGGAAAATTACTATCACAAATACTCCTTAGATTAGGTGGTCAACATGACCATCAACCATTCAAAAAAAGAGTTATTTGAAAAAAGTAATGACCATTCAAGTTATGATTTTTAAAATTTTGTTTACTCAAAATATATTCGACCGATATCATGTCATCCTGGGAACAAAAATGTAAACATCCACAATCGCTCCACCACTCATGAAAGGGTCATCAAATATGTATCATGATGATTGAAGTGACCATGTGATAAAGAAAGATACATATGAGGATGAATCATATTCAACTCTGATTCATGCTCTGAATATGACATATAACATTTGTGCAACATTCAAAACATGATGGCTACCTCAAAAAATTAACACTACATTAAAAAATAGATTATATTATGATCAGACAAGGTGATACACTTAGATGAACCATTATTATATGATGAATATTCCTCTGAGTTTGATTTATATAAAAAAATGGGGAACATTAGGCAATATTCATAGGAAATGAGGATATAGTGTATTTCACAGGAATAACCATAATCAATATTTTGGTATTTTCCCACAAAAAACATATTGGTATTTGAAATCCATGTGGAAGAACATTAGTAATCCCAATAATGATATAGAGGTTTCCCAAAATACCCTTGTTTGTTTTCACATCATTTTTTATTTCCTAATATCCTAATGACGGTTTGATTACATGATCAATACAAAAAACTGTAATGGATAGTGGAACATGGTCTACTAGAGGAAGATACGCACCCATCCTCTACATAATCACCAGTCCCATCAACCTTAATTGTATCATCTCCTATGCCACATTTCTAGGATAAACCCATCATAGGAATGTGTTGAACTATTAGAAAAAAGTATGATATTTAAAAAAATGTTATTTTATAGACAAGATCGTAATCCTTGATATTTTTCAACTGTCAAAAGAACACATAGAGGCACTCCATAAAGCCCTAGAAATCCAATAAAAAGTTTTTTAAGACGTTTATGGAAACCAATGTATATGAAATGGAGATAGTTTCATATTAATTCATTTTACTATATCGTTCAAAACTCATGACTAATAAGAGGTAATTTAGTGACACATCAGAACACTATATGTTTTGAGTATATTCAAAAAATTATACATCCAATGGGATCTAATTAACAAGTACTCTTAGACAAATAACATCTTGATTCTAACCTTCAAATGTTTGGGATACATTGAATGGTATATTTTATAAAAATATTTTCATTCAAGGTTATGATAGGTAGGATAAAATACCAGATGTACAAATAATATAGTCTTGTTTGGGGATATCACATCTGACACTGAAATTATTGTTATCTAGAAAGACTCCCCATAAAATGTCATACATGGATGGTCCTGTATGAACATTCACATAGTAGTACCATCAATATTTCATCATTGTCATAAATACTAAATAAATGGAATTTTAAGTATACTACATAGATACAATGTGCTATTCCTGAATTGTGAAGGCAAAAATGAGGAAGTTGGTTTCTACAAAATTGTTGGAAAACAACCAATGTTTGAAGATGATATACAGGTTTCAGGCACCAACTACTTGGGGACCACCCCAACAAATCCATGGAGTATGCATGAATGTTACAATGTGCTTTGCATATATTTGATAGAGGTACTAGACACGGTCCCATAGGTCTAAGACCCTTCCTTCCACAATGATAGTGTAAAAAACAATCTTTTCTAACATCACCTAACATCAAATCTATTAGTAGGGGATGATAATTCCTCGTCAGATGGCACCACTTATGTCATCTATGATAGATACCCCCAAATTTTTTATTCTCCATCTAATAATAATTCAGAATACTCACTGTTTGATGAATAATTTTATGACCTCATGAATTCCCCTCTATCATTAGAGGATGGGGTTACCACTACAGTAGATGATCACAAGTAGGTAAATTTAGGAATAAATGAATATCATGAACCTACATTGAATATTTCATCCATTTCCCATTAATAGAATGAGGTATATGTTTCAATTATAAATAAACAATTATATGTGTCTACATAAAACTATATATAAATTTCCATGTTGAATCCACATGTATCTACGCACTCTATCGTCTTACCCAATGACCATAAAATATTCATGTATGAATCTATTAGGATGAACCGCTCTATTTCTACCATGTAGAGGCAGTTGTTGAATTTTTTTTTCAAATCATTCATTGATTGTTAAGTGAATACCCCTGATGGATTTCAAATATTGTCCCCAAAAATAAATAAAATTTTTAGATTACGGTCTATGTTGATCTTAGTAACCATAGTAATCATTTTTAAATGGTGAGTTCCCATTGCTGATCACTAAATAGTATATCATTGAAACTACAGTCTTCATGCTCTTTCTATTGTGGATGGTAATTCGGGGTAGTCCCATATAATGATGGACACTGAAAATAGGGATTACAATACTTTCAAATCACCCCAAGGGAACATTTTCGACAAGGTCATTCCCTTTATATTAAATAATGATGGTTCCACATATAAAAATTCTATTTCTCATACCATTAATAATATGTTTGGAAGGATATCCAAATATATTGTCAATGGCCATGTGGTCAAACACTGATATCAATGTGATCAGTTCATAGACCATCAATTATTCTTCAAAGATTCGTGGAATCATAGTATAAAGATAAATCCACCAAATTGCACATTCTAGGTTATTAATTAATTTTTTTATCTTGGTGGTTGGTCACATCACCATCAAGGTCATCATTTAGAAGTGTAATTTTATTTTAGAATTCCCACCCCAAAAATTCAAAATGAATAGAGGGGACACAATGAAACCTCACCTATATTCGGTGACTTATAGATAATTTGACCTAAAAATTTCTTCCTTTTATTAGGATAATAAATAAGGGATTCACTTACCTATGGGATGAGGTCTTCTAAGATTCCTTAAAATGTATCAAAAAATATTTACAGTACCCACCAGACTTGATGACACTAGTGGAGTGAATGAAAAAAAATCATATTTGTGCACCCATGGAATTCTAAATTGGTTACCTCCTTCCACATAAAAACAATATTTGGAGAGATAATGATCTCTATTAATATAATAGGAAAATGATAGTTATTGATACTCGATACAATGATGTTTAGAATAACTAACATGAAATCGTATTTTCAATGTCAAATATGAGGCATTACATACAACAAAATGAAGTCTATTTGGTCCGTTATATTGTTCCTATGAATGAAATCCTTGGCCATAGCAAGATAACTGGGTATCTGGCCTAATGGGAGGATTTTCAAAAATAATATTTCATCCAAATAGTGTTGAAAATGATGTGAAATGGAAAATACCATTTGAATTCAATTTGTCAAATTACATCTTGTGTTGTACACTAGTAGACACTAAAATCCCATATCATGAAGTTTTATATAGACATAGAATGCCTGAGAAATAACAGATGCATTTTTATAGAGACCCTAATGTCCTATTAGAAAAATAATGGAAAATATAATTATCAATAGGGTTGACATTGGGATTTTATGTATTTCTACAGAAAAAGTAATATTTCCCTACTTTTTATCAATTTCATAAATCTACATAAATAAAGTGTTAGAATACCATGCCATCAAGAAAATACTATAACATTTTCTACAACAACAGATACCTTACTAAAATATCGTTGGTGATTCAGAAATTGTTATAAATTATATCAATTAATAATATTCCATTAGAAATGATTAATTAGATCCTGTAACTATTTAAATCATAGCTATAATTCTAGAAATACTTTTTTAGACAACATTACATCATGTTCCCCAATAAAACATTTCTCATGCTAATGCATTGGATAATTTAGCAAATGTATTGGCCAATAAAAATCAGGTGGAATATAAATTTTGTGTCACCCTATAAAGAACAGTCATCTCGATCATCATTTGTGATATGTTGGAAATCAAATGGGTCATCACCCCCTAGAGTTCCATTAAATGATATCCACCCCTTGATGGATGGAGCCAAGAAATAATTACCATTAGAATAGTTTAGTCCCAAAAGACCCACTCGAAGTGAAATAAAATGATCTACATGAAACGAAAATTACCCTAAGGGATGACCCAAATTTCATGAAATCCCTAAACATGCATGGATTTTATGAAATAACCCTCAGATGCCTAAATGAAATTGAGATTCAAACTATCATTGAAGAATTATATGAAGGATCCTTTGAAGATCATCAATCAAGGACCAGGCTCTCCAAAAAAAATTAGGAGCATGGGTGGCTAAAAGAAAACCATGAACCATGATAATGTTTGAATTCACCAAGAATCGTAATTCATTCCAAATCAATAAAAAAGTGATCCATCACCCCCAATAATTTCAACATTTATATAAATATTCCCAACTATATTCAATTTATGGAATAAATTTTTTATATTTATATACCTTAAAAACAATAAGTAAATTGAAGATCATCCTTACTACATCCATCTTATTTACAAAATAAGATGGGGTAATGCCCCTCAATGATGTCAGGATAGATAATAAATTCACCATTGTAATGTGCTATATCACTACTAAGAATAGGGTCCCACACAAAATATTAATATGAAATAACACCAACATCAGTTATATGTTGTTGATGAGATTTTAAAAGAAGAAACACATCGAGTACAATCACTATTCCCAATAAAATTTAGTAGAAAATGAAAAAATAGAATCCTTCCAAAAAACCATCTAAAATACACTTCAATAATAGTGAATTAATATATTTAATTCTGTTTGGATAAACACCTCCATGATTTGGGGTCCTACCATAACAAAACACATACAGATACAGGAGAATCTTCATAATTACCGGGGTACAAGTCCATGGGTGTATTTCCAAAAAATTGATGATTCTCTCACATTGAATACCCATATTTGGGACTATGAGGAAAGATGATCAACCACAAAAGTTTCTGGATGAGTTTGAGTGGGGTGAGGAAAACAAGTCATGTTCATTGAATATCCTTGATGTCCATAAATGTTGGATCACATGTTCCTTTAATTTAAATGTTTGAATTCATTAATTACTACAAGGGGAATTTAAGTTCGATCTGAGAATCACATTGACACCATAGAAGAAACCTCCAAAGCTAGAGCCCAATGTGAAGGGCCTTATATCATATATAAGGCCTAAAATAATGGATCTACTCATATTACATAATATATGGAGAACATGTAACACCCCCACCAATGAGTGGTCTCTAATGAAATACATTTGATTGATTTCATAATGATCAATGTTATGGACGTAAGGCATCTAATAAAACAACTTATCATGTCTATACCACAAGATGCTAAACTATAAAAATCTCATCATCCCATTTGAAGTTAAAATAGAAACACACAAAAATGCTTCTCCATTATTAATATTTCCTGACATGTGTCCAATTATCATGAATTTAAACTGTAGATACTTTAACTTCTTAAGCACAAGAAATTAAACTATACAGAACAGCTGCTTACTGAATGATGTTAAACATCCAAGAAGACGACCTCACTGAATGATGTTAAACTATATGGGAATATGTATATCACAAATGACTAACCAGTCTCACAAAAGTTCTATATAAATGAATAATGAAATTCCATCCATATGGGTGTGAGACTTAGTGTTACCAGTGTTTCCATCCATATAATCACTACATGTGGTTTATTTCCTTTAATCAAAGAATACATTGTGACTCCCAAAGATATTTTTCTGGTCCCATCTATTTTTTTATATCCCATTCATATTAGTGGAACATATAACTTACAATAAGGAATTAAAGTGAATGCTTGATCTCATCTTTATAAGATGTTATACTGTAAGAGTTTCTAGAACTACATGTTGCTCGATTATTGTTTCAATGAGATACATAGTGATGCCTCATTCCTATATCTTGGTCTATCCACCCCATGATACAAAATTTTAAATCCATGAATATACGTTGGAAATGAGTAGGAATATTATATTTCAAAAAAAAAACATTTAATGGTTTGATCCCTATTACCATTGGATATGTTGTGACGCCAAGATTTAATAACTTCGGGCTAGCTGCAATAAAAAATTTTACATCGGGATGACTATGTCCCCACTAACGGACTGTAAACAAAACAATTCCGTAAGACCTATGTATATATTGACTATATTTATCAATTTATAAATATTTATTCTCAAATATTCAATCCCGAGCCTATCTACCATAATAAAAATAAACAATTCCCCCCTCATCAAATAGCTCAAACCTGTGTTTAGAGTTTCCCATTCAAGAACTATTTGTTTCTGGATCCTTATCATTATTTTATACATAGGGACACCCATATCATCCATCATGGTCTCTAATAAATGAACAGATGAAAATAATGAACCACAAATACATATAGGATGATCCATTGATGACCATTTTTCAACATATGAGTCATATCTACATATGTACTGATTGTGCAAGTAATATATCTTTCATATTTTTTCTTGTTAGTTCTCACAAAATTTGATATATTGATTAATTATTAAAGACAACATTATAATAAATGACATTAAACCTAAATAAAAAAATCTACCTGCCTAATAAGCTTAAAATGAATTGAAATTTTCTTTAACATATAAGGTTAAACTCTTTCGAATAAACCACGTATGTTCTACATGATTTTAAACTATATATAACTTCATCCATTATCATCAATAATCAAATGACCAAATGGTCCATAACATAGATGGCTATAGTATGGGGGGGTTCACTATCTTTTAAGAACCTCAATTCAAAAATCACAGATCATACCTCTAGCACGTCAAATATCAACATCCCATTAATTACACATGGAATGGGAAAGGCATGTCTCCATTTGGCCATGCTATAAAGGGATAAGGCATCAGACCTACCAACCCTATGAATCATGTCCTTATAAAAGTAATTTATAATACCTGTGATCCTAAAATCATGATGATATAAATCGTATCTTCAGTGGGTTCATGGTGACGTCTGATATTATTGTCCCATATAATTTATCATGACTCGATATGATTGATCCTTGAATTACAATATTTTCATCCCCGGCTCAGAATGTTGTTTGATTGATCATAACCATGAGTATCCTAATTAGTCTCTTGTGTATCATCCCAGTATAATTTCATTGTGGGTAATGACCATAAACTCAATCAAAATTCATCATAGTTATGTGACTGTAAACTATATCCCATATTAGTCCAAATCACAAGACCATAAACTTATAGTTAAAGAGTTACAATGGATGAAATGTTGAAAACACGCAAAGGGGGTCATGGGAGAAATTAATGTCTTCATTTGGTAAACTATTAATCTCCATAGTTCAGGAAAAAATAATTGTGTATGTAAATAAGGGTCAAAACACATTGGTGGTAAAATGTGTCATTATTAAAAGATACACTATTCTTGATGGACCACCTGGTTTGGGAAAATGTAAGAGTAATTATTTTTCACATCTCATTGCAATGAGAATATATTTTATTGGGGATGAAAAAACATTAAGGGTCATCAAAACCTTCATGTATATTTAAAAGTAAAAAAATAAAAAATCATTAATTGAGCACATTGGATTACTGTAAACCATTCATGTAACTTGAAAAAAGATACCTCGATCTAAGGAACCCTTTATTTTACCATGCACTCAGGCTTTTGGATATTTCATATGTGCTCACTGTCATGATAAAAAAAATTACATTTTATGAAGAAGTTCAAATCATTATGAGCGCTAATGTCATGAAGGAAGAACTCCACACATCATTTTGTTCTGGTCCATTCTCCTTATGATTTTCCAATATCATTAACCAGAATTGTGCAATGTGGTACATGATTTAAAATATTCATTCCAGAATATCAAATCATATTCAACATCATTGAGAATATGTCATAGTTTTTTTACCATTTATCAAATTAAGTATGCAACACTACATTTCCATACTGTTGATATCCCACACCTCTTGTTTTGAAACCACATGGCATAGGGATCAACCTTCATTGTTAAAACCTGAATATACCTAGGGTTCCAGAACACATCCTAGATATCTTTCTTCTATATCCAACCATGTCATCTGGATATTTTAGTATTCAAAAATATTTCTTGTACCTCTTAAAAGAGAGGAGATATTTTTTTATTCTCCGTTTTATCGACACATAATGGCATGGCCTACCATCAAAAGTCTCCTCTTACAATCATGAAATAAACTCCATACATTGGTAGCCTTATAAACACCATACATAAAACAAAAAACTCATTGTGTAAAAGCCATTCGTAAACATGTTTCCCCATTGAATATTAACTAAATCAATGTAACGTCCCCGACTCGGAATCCACTAAACTGATTCTCCGAGACGGGTGGTTACATGACCTCAAGCGCGCCTCCTCGTACGCCAAAGGCTGCTGACTAGCAGCGGGGGTCTACGTTGTCAAGTGGGGAGACTATACCCCCATTTTATCAAAGAAAGCCACTACCGAAATAAACCAAATAGAGGAAAAATAACTAATAAACATGGAACATGTATAACAACCATTTCCAATAATAAACATGCCATGTCATACTATAAGTGCAAGAGTGAACAAAACCCAAAATAAGGACAATGGCCAAAATCCCCAGAATGATCCCGAATCCATGTCCAGATCCTCCACCAAGTGCTACCCATGTCCACTGACTATCTAGAAAGGACCCTTGCCCCTTTCCTGAACTGAAAACATGAAATTTTCCCGGGTACCCAGTGGCGGCCCGAGCAGGGTGTGAGTACAACTCAGAATGCCACCACCAATGGTGTCTACGAAATATCCAGTATGAAAAAGTAGTGCATGCAATGGGATATGAATGAAAGTTAACAAGTAATTACATATGGTTCTATTTACAAGTTCATAGAAAATCCATTAGCCCTTCTATTACTAATCATTTCAAAAAAATTGCCATTACTCACCATTTCTTCACATTTCCATGGATTAATCACATGCATTATGGTACATGGGTCTAAGGATCAAATTTACATGAAAGAGGGTAGACACCTTGTTTCCTATCTCACTAGTAATAACTCCCTCATAGAAATCATAACCTCACCTTGAAGCCTCAGTCTGGGTGGATGCAACCGTTATGAGAATGGAGCCTCAGTCCCCATTCCTAACCCGTGCATTTTGGGTGGAGTTCGGAGAATCTATCTTCGCTCAACCCGTGGGCATAGATCCTCAAGTCATACCTCACACTACAAATCCATGTGAACATGCTTATAAATATAAGTAACCATCAACCATCCATACCATTTCCCCTTGGACAAAGCATTCACAACACATAGAAATTCACATCATGCCTTAACCCATTAACACATTACCATTTCATATCATGTAACCATTCACCCAATTCCAATGTGTTATGCCTATCTCACGCAACATTCAACACTAGACCCATAATTCATCCCATTATGTTCTTTAATCAGTTTACACATTAACCCATTCATCATTCCCATGAATCAACCATTTAACCGATTCCAATTAACCCTTAGGTTATTTCCATGTCTAGGTGCATCACCTAACGTCTATTCCACGTTCAACCAATCATGCCAACATATTCGTGAAGGGATCTACAATTTATTACAACATGGTCACTAGTTTAATAACCAACCATAAGCTCGGGGAAAGCCAGCACATCCCATGGATGGCCCCGATTAGGTCAAGTCCATCCCAAAACATCCCAAGGGGATCGTGAGGGTTCCCATTTACCATTTGAAACATCATTATTACCAACATTCCAAGGTTATTCAAAACATATCCAAGGGGAAACAAGAACAGAACATAAACATAAAAAAATACACAAATAACCATGGGAGGTAACTTGTAGACCACCTACCTCTAAACCGCGTTTGAACGCAACCTCAATCGAGTCCTTAGACCTCGATCCAACCAACCATTCAAGATTCAACCTAGAACTCACCCAAAAGATATGGTTTTAGAGCATCGGAACAATAGGGAGAGAAGTTACCAACCCTAATCCCAAAAGAGATCCAAGGATGAGATTAGCCATACTCGGAGCTTCGATCAGCAACCAACATCACAAGAAAATCCTTTGAATCGAAGTAGATTGATCCCTTGGATCCCTTAGGTGTTTTGGTTCGTTCCAAGGGAAATGGAGGAGGAATGGGAGGAAAATCCTGTTTTGGGATCTTAAATCCTGAAGTTGCAATTTTAGTAATTTTTCCCAACTTTAGTGGTCGCACGGTTTAGCCACATGGTTTAGAAAACTATGCGCAAACCATGCGCATGCTATTGTCTGATGGAGGAAGGGTCGCACGACTTCACCTGGCCAGGCCGCATGATATTCCTGGCCATGCGCAGGCCGTGCGCCCTAGCCTATCTTGCCCAGTGCTCCCTTCTTCTGTGCCCCAAGGCCCCGAAACACCCCCAAAGCCACTCATACTTTCAGAAAACATCCCTTGAAGCCCGGAACAAGGGATTCAACCAAAACATAATGAAAACATATCTTTCCAAAAATTGGCATCTTACAACCTCCCCACCTTATAACGGCTCGTCCTAGAGCCGAGTTCCCAAGACTCATTGCTCCACCGAAGAGAAGTGTTCGGGCCACTGAGCCCACACATCCGATTCCTGCACCCAAGATTCTTCCTAAACATTCCCATGCTGCCATAGTACTCACACTAATGGCACAACCTTGCCTCGCAAAACCTTTTACTACAATCCACCACACGAACCAGATTCTCCTCAAAGGATGCATCTGCCTCAAGATCCAATTCCTCAACATCAACCACGTGAGATGGGTCAGGGTGATACCGTCAAACTATGACACATAAAACACATCATGCATCCCAACATTCCCCTATGGAAGATCCAATCGGTAAGCCACTGGTCTGATCGTCTCCACAATCTCAAAAGGTCCCACATACCTAGGTGCCAACATACCCTACATTCGAATCCGATAGTGACCCAACATTGGAGACACCCGAAGGAACACTTTATCACCCACCCCAAACACAAGAGGTCTCCACCTCCAATCTGCATACGACTTCTGCCTACTCTGAGCCTTATCCATCCGCTTCCTGATCAAAAAAACTATCTCTGAAGTCTCCTTCCTGACACATGGCCCCAACAACTCATATTCACCGACCTATAGCCAACTCAATGGTGATCTACATGTTCTCCCATAGAGTACCTCAAACGGTGCCATCTGAATCATAGCCTGAAAACTATGCTTGTAGGCAAACTCAACTAACGATAGATGCCTCTCCCAAGAACCAACAAAGTCAAGGAAACAAGCTCATAACCTGTCTTCCAACACTTGAATCATACATTCCGACTGCCCTTCTGTCTGTAGGTGGAATGCCGTAATCAAAAACACTTGTGTACCAGGAGCCTTCTGAAACCCTTTATAGAAACATGATGTGAAATGTGGATCATGGTCTGAAACTATGGTCTGCAGCACTCCATGAAACTGCACTATCTCACAGACATATAGATCACCCAACTGGTCGACTGTAAAGGTCTCCTGAATTGGTAAGAAATGAGCTACTTTCATTAGCTGATCCACAACCACACATATTGCATCATTTTTCCACGGTGTTCTCGGAATACCCATGAAAACATCTATTGTTACATCATCCCACATCCATTACGGGATGGGAAATGGATGCAATAAACCACCTGGGCGTTGATTCTCAGTCTTCACCTGCTGACAGTTATGGCACCGTTCCACAAAGCCCACAACTTCTTTCTTCATTCCAGGCCTCCAAAAATGCCTTCGGAGATCGTGGTACATCTTGGTCAAACTAGGATGCACTGACCACTTCGATGCATGGAACTCACGCATCAACTCTTCTCGCACACCATTTGGAAGAACCACACATAAATGAACATGAAAAACACCATCCACACCGATGTCCCAGCCGGAAGGTACCTCCCCACCTTTATGAATTTCCTTCATTATAAAGCACTCAGGATCATCAAGCTAACTTTCCTTAATTAGACTCAAAAGCATCGACTCCATCACTATAGAAGAAAGAGTGACCTGACCACTCTCCTCCTGCACCTCCATGTGCATTTCTGCATACAAACCATCACCTTCCACTCGGTGCTGGACTCCTGAACCTCCTGATTCTGAACCTTCCTGCTCAGAGCATCGAAGACACTGTTTCCATTTCCCGGCGTGTACACCATCTCAAAGGAAAAAGACTACAGAAATTCAGCCCATATTCATTGCCGTAGATTTAAACCCCGCTGTGAGAAGATGTACTTTAAACTCTTATGATCAGTAAACAAGCCTAAGAGTAGTGCTACCATGCGAGATAAATTCATCCCATATTCGTTGCATCACAAAACATGATGTAATATCTACCCGGCTCCGGTAAGATCAAGATAGGTGCGGTGGTCCACCGCTTCATCAACTCTCGGAAGGCATTCTCACAAGCCTCAGACCCCTAAAACATGATTACATTCTTGGTCAAGCCTAAGAGTAGTGCTACCGTGCGAGAGAAATCTTGAATGAACCTTCGGTAATACACGCCCAAACCCAGAAAACTCCGAAAGTCTGAGATGCTCTTGGGCTACTCCCAAGATACAACTGCCTGCACACTCTCAAGATCCACTGACACACCTTCCACCGAGATGATGTGACCAAGAAGTTGCACCTCACCTATCCAGAATTGACACCTTGATAGCTTGGCTTATTTTCGGTGCTCTCATAGTGTACCCAAGACGATGTCAAGATGTTGGGCATGATCGTCACGTTTTTTCGAGTAAACTAAGATATCATAAACAAATAAACCCACAAAACATTCTAGATAGGGATGAAATATCCGGTTCATCAAAGACATAACACCGCAGGTGCATTTTTCAAGCCGGAAGGCATTACCACAAACTCAATCAACCCGTAATGACTCCGGAAAGCTGTCTGCGGTATGTCTGATAAACTCACCCTCAATTGGTGATAACCCGACCTCAGATAAATTTTAGAAAACACTGATACACCCCTCAAATGATCAAATAGGTCATCAATTCTAGGAAGAGGGTACCGATTCTTCACTGTCATCTGATTTAACTTTCGATAATTCATGCACAGCCGCAACGACCCATTGACCTTCTTTTCAAAAAGCACAGGAGATCCCCATGGAGACATACTATGATAGATAAACCCCTCATGCTCCAAATCCTCAAGATAAACCTTTAGTTTTTGGATTTCTGTCGGTGCCATTTGGTATGGCGGAATAGAAATTGGATCCACTCCCGAGAACAACACGATTGTGAACTCAACATCCCTATCATGTGGTAACCCCGAGAAATCCTCAGAAAACACGTCCTGAATCTGATCAACCACATGAGAAAAATTAGATTTCTCCCCTCCCTCATCATCATCAAGCATGAGACATGCCACTTGAGCTGCGAGTCCACTCATCTATTGAAAAAACGGCCTCGCAGGCCCTGCTCGAGTATCCCATTCTCCATGGTGGACATAAGTGTCCCCATCAAGTGACCTAAATGATACTTCGTGACGATAACAGTCTATGTGCGCCCGATACAACACCAACCAATCCATTCCCAAGATTAGTTCAAACCATGGAATCTCGAGATATATAAATCCTATAAAAAACAATACCCACCAACTTCCAAGGCACATCCCTTGCACTTCTTAATATCCTCAGCCCGCACCCCAAACAGAGTGTGAATTGGCATCACCCCTCACACCCCCTCCACAGGTAAACCCAGCGCTACCAGAAGTTGAGAAGAGATGAAAGAGTGGGTGGAACCTGTGTCAAACAACACACTAGAAAAAGTAGAAGCTAAAATTATCGTACCTCGAACATTCGATGGTCCCACCTCGCCATCACCATGTGAAAACGGAACTGCCTGAAGCTGACTTGCCTCTCTACACTAGGCTCCAGTCTGAACGCCCTGCGCTGTACTGCCCTAATGGCGTGAGTGATCTTGACCTGGAGTTCCACATCCACCACCCCTAACAATACAGCCCATGGAGCTCCAACTGACTGCTTGATACGAGGAAACTGATCCCCTACCTGTATCCAACACCTTCCTTCCACCATCATACTCGCCCACCTATTGAGGTTTCCTGTAGAACCTCTCCACATGTCCCATTCTGCCGCATGAATGGCACTCAACTGGAGGTCGAGGGCATGGACCACTCATATGCCCCGGCCTAACGCACTGATAGCAGAACACCTGATCCCCACTCTAAGAAGTTGACCCTCTCTTCTGACCACCTTGCTAGAAACCTTCCAAACAACGCTTCTGACCTTCGGGAGATGCACCACTTGTCCTCCCAACTGGCATGAAAATCCCACCACCTGATGCTCCCTTCAGGTTCCCTTCAGATATGAGTGCCTAATCCCTCACCTCTGCAAACTTCTTCAAGCGGAAGATATTCACTTGAGACCTGATCTCATGTCTCAAACCATCCTGGAAACGCCTTGCTACTGGTGCCTCATCCCCTTCCAACACTGGGAAAAATCATCTCAAATCAGTGAAGCAACTAGTATAATCCATCACCTATAGTGATCCTTGAGTTAGGCTCATAAACTATGAATCCCACTCCTGTCTCTATGTCTCTGGGTAGAAATGATCCATAAATGTTTCCTGAAAAACCTTCCACGACATTCCCTAAGCCTACTCGATTTGAGCCTGAATGTCCCACCAACGCCTAGCCTGGCCCCCCAACATGTAAACGGACAAAATTACTCACTTTTCGATAGGGGTATCCAGATTATCCAATATCGTCTGGACATACTCTAACCAGAACTCTGCTGCCTCTGGCCCACCATCTCCAGTGAAAGTCAAAGGGTGATGCAGTTGGAATTCCCTGGTCAGCCCAAACTTACATGGTGCACCCCTCCCTGGGTCCTGATCCATCATTTTTATAAGGCAAGCCATGTTCCCCTGGAATTGGTCTTCTCCACCTTCATTAATCCCCACATTTTCATGCTCCTTTACTGGAGGAGTGTTCTCATCATAATTCTCCCATTGCCAAACTGGAAATCGACATCATGGTGGCATCCCTCCATAATTCCACGAACGATATTTATAACACGTACTGTAAAATTTCGCAACTACAACAAATTCACTTCACTAGCTACAACTTCCCCAACCATCCCTACTGCGGGCCATGGTCCATATGGGGTAAACAACCATGCACTACCACCAAACTCACACAACAATTTACTCAACATTTTCCACTTAGTTTCATTCACTAATGTTTTATTAAACATCATTTACCAACTTATTTTATGTCATTCTTCTCACTATTTCTTGGTTTCATGAAATGCATAATTCACCCTACCTTCCTGCCTCACACACCCATCCCGTGCGTGTGCCTAACATGATGCATGCCACCTATCTCCCAATGTTCCTACAATGATGCGTGAATGAAAATCCTCGTGCAATTAATGCCACGATCCAAATATCATAAAATAGTCACATAAAACCACATGTGCATCACCCAACAATGAAATATCATCAATTATAAAAACACAAAACCAAAAACAACAATTCCCACCAAGGGTGACTTGGGTTTTCCCTCGTACATGGGTTAGCTACTCCCAAGCACGAGCTCATTACCAAGGCCTGACACATCGTAACCCATGGATACCAATCCCAAATAATAAGACCTCAGAGAAGGAGAAGAAAGACCTCCTCTAATACAACTTTGTAATGTCCCCGACCTGGAAGCCACTAAACCGGTGCTCTGAGCTGGGTGGTTACATGACCTTAGGCGTGCCTCCCCGTACACCAAAGGATGCTGACTAGTAGTGGGGGTCTATGTAGTCAAGTGTGGAGACTATACCCCCATCATATCAGAGTAAGCCACTATAGAAATGAACCAAATATCGAAACAATAACCAATAAACAAGGAACATGTATAACAACAATTTCCAATAATAAACATGCCATGTAATACTACAAGTGCAAGAGTGAACAAAACCAAAAATAAGGACAACGCCAAAAATCCCCAAAATGGTCCCGACTCCAAGTCTGGATCCTCCAACAAGTGCTACCCATGTCCAGTCACTATCTAGCAAGTACCCTTTCCCCTTTCCTTAACAGCAAACATGAAATATGCTCAGGTACCTAGCGGCAGCCCGAGTAGGGTGTGAGTACAACTCCATAGGCCACCACCAACGGTGTCTACAAAATATCCAGTATGAACAAGTAGTGAATGCAAAGGGATATGAATGATATTTACAAAGTAATTACTTAAGGTTCCATTAATAAGTTTAGAGCAAATCCATTTCCCCTTCTATTACCATTCATTTCATAGCAATTACCATTACTTACCATTTCATCACATTTCCATGGGTTAATCAGATGCATTATGGTACATGGGTCTATGGAAAACATTCACATGAAAGAGGTTAAAAACCTTGTTATACTATCTCACTAGGACTAACACCCTGATATAAACCATAACCTTGCCTCGAAGCCTCAGTTCGGTTGGATGCAACCGTTAGGAGAAAGGATCCTCATTCCCCATTCCAAACTAGTGCATTTAGGGTGGAGTTCAGAGAATCAGTCTTCGCTCGACCCGTGGTCGTAGATCCTCAAGTCATACCCCACACTACCAATCCATGTTCACACGATTATAAATATAAGTAACCATCAACCATCCATACCATTACCCCTTGGAAAAAGCATTCACAACACACATAAATTCACATCATGCCTTAACCCATTAACACATTACCATTTCACATTGTTTAACCATTCACCCAATTCCCATGTGTTATGCCTATCTCACTAATCATTCAACACTAGACACATAATTCATCACATTATAGTCATTAATCAATTTACACATTAACCCATTTAACGCATTCATCATTCCCATGAATCAACCATTCAACCAATTCCAACTAACCCTTAGGTTATTGCCAAGTCTAGGTGCATCACCTAACTTCTATTCCAAGTTCAACCAATCATAAAAACATATTTGTCAAGGGTTCTACCATTTATTACCACAATTTAATTTGTTTAATAACAAACCCTAAGCCCGGGGAAAGCCGGCACATCCCATGGATGGCCCCAATTAGGTCAAGTCCATCCCAACACATCCCACGGGGATCGTGAGTGTTCCCATATACCATTTGAAACATCATTATTACCAACATTCCACAGTTATTCAAAACATAACCAAGGGGAAACAATAACACAACTTAAACATACACAAATACCCAAATAACCATGGGAGATAACTTGTAGACCACCTACCTCGAAACAGCGGTTGAACACACCCTCAATCGAGTGCATAGACCTCGATCCGACCAACCTTTGAAGCTTCAACCTAGAACTCACCCAAAAGATAGGGTTATAGAGATTCAGAAGAAGAGGTAGAGAAGATACAAACCCTAAACCAAAAGGGAACCAAGGATGTGATTAGCCTTACCCATAACTTTGATCTGCAACCAACGACACCAAAAATGCCTTAGAAGCGAAGGAGATTGATCTCTTGGAGCCCTTAGGTGTTTTGGTTCGTTCCAAAGGAGAAGGAGGAGGAATGGGAGGAAAATCCCGAGTTTGGATCAAAAAGCATGGAGTGGAAATATTTGTAATTTTTCCCAACTTAAGTGGACGAACGGTTTAGCCGCACAGTTCAGAAAACCGTGTGCATGCTACTGTCCAAAGGAGGAAGGGTCACGCGGCTTCACCTGGGCAGGCCGCACAGTTTTCTTGGCCGTGCGCAGGCCGTGCTCCTTGGCCTGTCTTGCCCAGATCTCCCTTCTTTCGTGCCCCGAGCCCCTGAAACACCCCCAAAGCCCCTCATACATTCAAAATACATCTCCTGAATCCCAAAACAACTTATTCAACCAAAACATAATGAAAACATACATTTCCAAAACCCGTGATCTTACAATCAAACTTTTGTTTTATGACTTGTATCACCCATACTCTGACTATCCCAGTGGACCTTGCATCCCTCATTTTTATACCTCAACCAATATTACCACTAAAAATAATCAATGAAACATGAAAAGAGATTATATATACGAATGGGTTTACATGATTCAAGTAATAAGGTATTTGACATAACCACTAGAGGCATGTTCATTTTACTGGAAAGGATAAATAATTCTATAGATCATGGAGAACACCATAGTAAAACTTAATTTCATAGGTTGTTTTGAATCATTATTGGCATATCTGCAACATATTCCATGAACATATATAAATTACTAGTAGTATGACATTACAATATACCGAATAATATGATCTAGGATAAATGTGTTTAAACCATAGTGTTATACGGTTTGAGCTAAATGAACCAGAACTAGAGCTATTGTAAGTCTCAGATAAATGACCCTAATGTACAGAGATACAATGTATGAGCTAAAGGAACATAAAAATCATAGACAAAGGGTCTGATCTAAATACTCTAAAATATTAAAATTAATGGTAAAAACTAATAAAAAATAAAATATCATGATAGAAGAAATGAGCTAAAATTCCATAAAATAACATGATTTATTGTCAATGAAAGAAGAAAATAATCTGTAGGGAATGAAGGTCAAGATAAATGAAACTTTCATATAGCTATATAATGACTGATCTAAATGACCCAAAAATGAAACTATTGAAATCCAATCAAAATAACATAAAAAACACATAAGAGTATTAGACTAAAATAAGGAAAATTAGGTTGGAATTAACACTCTTTAGGACTGATCCCTTCTCCTAATGCATATCTCTCATGAGGGTGTGAAATTTTTATTCCATTAAAATGAGAATTGATAAATTCACATTGTTGTAATGACATGAATATGAGTATTATTTTTCTTGAAATGATATAATGAAGATGTTGGTAAAAATAAAACAAATAATATAAACCTCATAAGACTTGAAATTATGAGACCTTTAGAGGGTTACTGAAAGGATCCACGAACAGCATATAACATATCAAATTTCTTATAGACCCCCTCTAACTAGTCAATATTATCTATTGATGATGTCAAATCAATATATGATCTTACAATGGATTTTTGGAGGGAACCCCCAGGTCAGGTGAATAGTCAGGGGATAGGCACATGATAAGCCATCTAAAAATAATTATATGATAGGGAGAAAAATATCTAAATAAAGGTAGCCTCATACGGTGATAAAACTCTCATAATGAAACCATGCAGCACATAGGACACAATAGAAGCCCTGATGATTTGTCTTCTAGATTGAGCAATAGCCTATTAGAATGTCTCTTCATAACATAAATGTACTTAAACCTGATTACGTGACCCTATTCTCAACCATTGGCTCCGAAAAAGTGTGAGGGTTTCCCCTAGATAATACATTCATATAAACATAGTTACATTTTATTGTTCCGAAGACACATCACTAATATAGAGAAAGAATATACTTAAAAAAACATTTTAAAATCATAATTCACTATGTCCTTATGAAATAAACATGGAAAAACAAGATGAAAATGCTATATCAAATTGCAGTTGTAAATATAATTTTATGTTCATTGGAGGTTTCCCAGACACAACAAAACCCAAATCAATAGCAAAATAGTCCAACCAACAGGCCACTGGCATGTCAGCTTCACCACGAGACATGTTTTTGGAATATCCTAGAGGTCATGTGTCTGACCATCATCTACATATGGAAGAATAAGGGGATTTCTAGGAATTTTTTATTCATCATCATATGATCCTTTTATGGTCATGTGTAGAACCATAAAAGGGGTGTATGATTATTTTCAAAAAATCTCATGTAATCTAGAATGATTTATATTAATTTGAAATATAAATTAATGTAATAAAATATAAAAGGTATGATCATCATGTGGTTATAAGTATCATGTGATATGATCACATGCATTGTAATTCGTCATGTAAAAGTCCTTCATCATGATAAACCGATCTCATGGAAGTCTCATGGTGATCCACTATTGTCCCATGACATATCTCAAAAATGAAATCAATGATCAGAAAAATACCTTTTAGTTGGAGTGGTGGTCTCATGAATGTCCTTAGACATATATGGACACTAATATGGGTGTTCCTTAGAATATATAAGTTATTTTGAAATACACCAAATATAGGCTATAATATAATAAATGATCTTTAGGAGAGATTGTTTTACTGTAAATAAAACTTATAGGGCTCCCCAGAATGGAGTACATTAGTATGTCATGAAATGATTAGCATCAAATCAATCCACTTACTTCATCCAGTATTTGTGAGATACACACCTTGTAATGTTTCCAATAATTGAGGTACAATTCCTATAAATTCCCCACACTTTTATTAATAATAAATTGTCAATTCCTTATAACCTCACCTAAGAGCACCCAATCATAAAAGTGGATATCTTTTAGTGGCTGGTTTCATGAATGAGAATGTTTCCCATTGTGTAAGAACTAGATAACAACCATAGATATCCTAAAACATGAATTTTAACGTCACATTATTACTCATATATAATCTACTGAATTATGAAGGGTCATGTGAAGAACATACAGTGTATTGTAAGATCAAATGAGAACTGATGTAATTAAAAAAAAGAATTTGAAATAAATGACTAGAAATAAGTCAAACACATGGGAGACTTATGAAAAAATGATAATATTGAGGTTCTATTCAAGAACCATTATGTTCTCTTAGTAGTAGAGGACATGTCACCCGGATCACACAATGTTCATTTGGTATTGTATTTGGATAATGAAAACTCCATGGGACATGTCATTAAATATCACATAGCACCCAAGTGAAAACTTTAAAAATCAAATTAAATACAACGGGATCACCATCCAGACGTCAAAATGTCCTCTAGATATATCACCCATGTAATATTTAGACATTATTAAAAGTGAGATAAGTCTCAAAATAGTACCATTGTATGTCAACATTTTCTCATGATGCCCTATAGGTATGTTATCTAGCTCATATGATGTCCTCCTAACATGTCAACTGTCCTTTGCGAAAACATCTAGAAAAGTCATTCAATACATGTGGAACCCTCTAGACGTGCAACATTGAATCTGAAAAAACCCACCAGGTGTGACATACTTCATTCATGATGACACTGAGGCAAGTCACCTAAATCATGGGACATCCTCTTGGAATATCATCCAAGGTCATGCGGTGAATTCCAAGACATGATATTTTTGTCATGTGATGTCCTCCAGACTAATCATCCATGATCATGTGACATAATTCCTTCATTCCATCCATATTACTTTATGTACCTTGGAAAAATCAGCTTCTTAATGTGATTATTATCACATTCCTAGTATATTTCCTCATAAAATTTATGTAGAGAGTCATGGAATATTGAGTTGAAAATATATATCTATCATGAAATAAATCAGACCAGTTCAATCAGGCACCCATCATTGAATGAAATATTCATTGTGTAAGACAAAAATAATTTATTTTTATGACTCATATTCAATAAATTACCATGATTCATACAAAACTATCCAAAGGCCAGAGCTCTATATTAACACAACATTAGTAAATTATTTGTATATATGTTACAAATCTATATGCAATGAGACTGATTTTCATCCATAATTTGTTTCTCGTAGAGACCATAGATCACTCTATCCTATGTAGTAACATAGATCATACTATATTAATTAAAATCATCTATTAGTAAAATGGAATCCTTATTGTGTGTGTCTCAATTAGTAGTATAATTTGAAATTTCAGACATTCATTGGAATCCCCAGTGTCAATTCCTGATTAATAGGAATATTATTATATTCCCAACACATAAGGACAATCTCATTGTCAAACCCATCAATTAATGGAACAAAACATTATGTATGATATATAAGGTAATCATAGTTTTATAATTATAGAAACATTTAACAATGATGACTCTAATTTATAATATAACCAGTATATGTAAGATTTATTTTTAAGGGCATAAATTTATATAAATATTCCAATATTATTTTAATTTTCGTAATCCCCACATCCATATGTGATGCTGTTGATTAAATTTTATCCCTTGTTTCACACAGTGATCATTCATCACACAAGATTATAGATTTCTGATGAGAACATCATTGGAATTATGAAAAACCAAATACTAGGGAAATCTCAGTGTGTTTTTCTAAATTAGTGAAAGGATATAATTACACTACATACACGATTATCATACTTCGATAATGTCTCATGGACATTAAAAAAATATTGAATCTTTTATTCATTCCATAACCACGATACATTGGACGCATCCTCATGGTTCGAGCTTAAATGCTAAGTTCCCATGTACCCAAATATATTTTTTTTCAGTATGATATTAATCAGGGTGTTTTTTATGAACTATGTGGGGTTCGATTTCTACTATAAATAATTATACATTGGACACCTCATAATGGATTTATCCCATCCTTGAGATTTTATTCAGCTCTATGGATAACAACAAACTCTAAGGTTCCTAGTTATACGAATCCAAAATATAAGTAGATAAACACTAAAGGAAAATGGATGAACAAACTTATATTCATACATATGGATTAAAAAACACCCCACTATTTATATATAATGATACATAAGAAATGAATGTTTATTTTGGGTAATCAGTCCCCGATTGGGACTAGTAATAGATTTCATAACATTATATAAATTTATATGGGAGTCCCATATTATGTTACAATTACCCCCAAGAGCATGTGTTGAGCACAAACAATCATATTCTAGTCTGATTTGAGTTCCATAGCAGCATTGTGTATGAACCAGAACTAACCACTAGCTTTGAGAAAATAGGTCTATACCATGTTATGGATGTGAGGACCATTTGAAGTTTCTATGATCATTTAGATAATTATGATCTATAATCGAATGATTATGAAAAATATTGAACCCCCACCCCCACCCCCTGCCCAGAAAAAAAAATTTACCAAAAAAATATCCACCCACCTATTTCTTAAGACATAATAGTTAAATAAAAATTGAGGAATATCATGGAAGAAATAAAAAATCACATTGAAGAACATTACTTCTTCTTTACAAATCATCTATAGTTTTTCTACAAATGCCTTCACATTTAGAATTTCTTCTAAAAATAATGATTATACAATTAGGGTATGGATTATTTCAATATGTTTTGGGTGGGATTGGTCAATAAAATTTATTTAATTTTTGAAGATGATATGATTTGGTGTGGCATTTAATAAGTGTGGTGATTTTAAAATTTGTAATTTATGAAAATAATTAATTATACCAATATTATTTCATGTTGTAAGGCTGTAATAAGGGATCATTGTAATTATATAAATGATAGATTATAAATATGTACAAAATTTATATTTTAGTCCATTTTTTATGTTTCATAATCTTTATCGATTTAGTTTAACCCCTGGTATATCAATTTTTATCTTAACCATATTAATTATTTTTATATTTTTTAAATATTCATTTTTGAATAAAATATTGTCCAACTGTGAAGACAATATAAATAATAATTTTTCAAAATATTTATTCCATTTTTCTAAATTCAATTCACATAGTGGAATGATCTAATTTAAAATGAATCCCACATGCGCGACAAGAAATCATATTTTTAATGTCTAACTGTTTAAAGGTTTACTACATTTATTTTATCAGAATTCAATATAGAAATTATTATAATAGCCAAAAGATGATTAATTTATATTAAATTATTATATTTTTAATTTAATAGAAATTAAAAATATATTTTAACATTATAAATTATATAAATATTTTGGTAGATATCAATAAATATTCTTTATTTTTCGCTATTTCTCAAAAAATGTAACATTTTATAAAAATCCAAAAAAATCACCAAAAAACAAAATATTTATTTTATGACTTAAAAAATGAGGTCAACTTTTACAAATAAATTTTATTAAATTCAATAAAATTCATTTTAATTAATATTTTCAATGATTTACTATAACATTTATTAGAAAGAAAACAATAATTAAGAGAATATTTTTTTATTTTAAATGATTGTCATATTATATTTAATATATAGATAACCAGAACATTGATATTTTAGGTAATACCACTGGTTATATGAGAATATAATTTTTTATCCCTCCCTTCTTCACTCTTTACTTATTATTACCCTTGGATGGATATCAATGATTGAACTTCTATAATTTTTTTAGATGTGAGGAGAGACTCAAATGTTATCGCTCCCTACAAAGATACTCGAGACCATCTTTTTAATGTACTATGAAGTGGATTAACTACTTTACCAAATTTGTGAAAAAATAGAATGCCACATTACAACGTGTCAAAAAGTCCAGAAATTATTTATTCATGTCAGAATAATGCCTACTTATACCACAAAATTTACACAGTGCAATTGGTTGAGTACAGGTGATGAGAGAAATACCATGAAGGAATCTTTCTATGATTTACTCTAGGCTATAACTTCACAGCTAGAGAGAGGTTTCAATATGCTTTTTCAGTAGGAATCCTTTTTGCAGCTTACTTGTATCAAATCCTTAGTGTCAGCTTGTACAATAATGCCGGTGACTTAGGTATCCTTAATCAAGAGTAAGTCCAATGAATTTTTTAAGAGACGGCCGATTTGGAAATCTCCGAACATTCCACCGCTCGAGCATCTCTGTGGAGACCTGAATGCACTATGTAGAGGTTCAACCCTTTCTGCTCATAATTTATCTTGGCAAGAGAAGCTAAAGAGTAGGTCATAAACTTGGGAATTCACCTGGCAACACCATAGGAACCTCCACTATAGAGGTTTTGGTAAATATGGTAATCGAGTATTTATTTTATGCTTCCATAGAATGAATTGCGAGGACACAATTCTTCATAGGGGAGAATAATATAACACCCCAAAACTTGAAACTCATGTATTGATATGTTTATGTGTTCATTTTTTTGAAATTCATAACAATTGAAAAAAAAATATTCTTATGAGGAGGTAATATTATTTTTTAAATTTATATTAGAATGCCACCGAGTAAAACATAAAATTGGACAAATGACTTTTCAATTAAATAAGAACACTGTAGTGTTTACAATGTACATGATCACAAGAAGCATTTCTCTAAAAATATTCCTATTAAAAACCCATTCAGAATTACACGGAGACCACTTAAAACAGTGAAAACCCCATAGAAATAATTTGGGTCCTTATAATATGCCATAATGAACATAATAATGGCCAAATCCACTACGACCACACTAAGCACCAATAGTATGACATAAACCATCTTCTTCAATCTCCTTAAATTTAGGACTCCCTAATCGATTTCTTTATATAAGGCAACAACATTACTATTTAATTGGGTGAACGTTGGATTAAATAGATATAATTATAGCCATTGGAGTTATGGTGAATTAACGTAAAACATTTACGTATAACATGGTTTTGCAAAATTTAAAAATTAGAAATTATAAGATAAATTCTGATTATAGTGAAATATTTTTAATTACACGATTTTGAAAAAGTAATAAGGAATTAAAAAAACATTTTAAATGTTTCAAAATCCAATGTAATGATCTTCATATTTTTAAAAGAAAATTGTTTTAAACTATATTTAATTTCTTTTAACTAAAATATGTTTTTTATTAACTTACATTTGACTACTATAATATTAGTATAAAAGATTTCATGTGGGTATACCAAAATTTTAATTTATAACCATGAATGTTATAGCTATTGTGTTTAAAAATAATTTTAGTAATATTTCTAGATAATGTATAATTAGGTATTCATTAAACCTTTTTAAAATATATAAATGTCATGTTTAAAAGGCTAATTTTTATATAGTATTTTTTTCCTTATGCTTTATATTTTTTTAGGTTAGTTTTTATAAAAAATTTGGCTGGCTAGGGACTGCCCTTCATGGCTGGGCAAAGGGAGGCAGTTCATGCTAGGTGGATGAGCCTAGCCCTCAGCCCAAGCTTAGGTAAGCCTGAGCGCGAGCATATTTTCCATGAAGGGAACACGTGAGTAGGAGATTTTGAGTGCGCCTCCATGGGCTCGTGGCCACGGCAAGGCATAGGTAGGCTGAGGCCTGTGGTGGGGGGGAGTGGGAGCCCATCTGTAAGGCCCCCTATGTGTGTGATGTGTAATTTCTGAGCGATTTTTCGAAGGACTAGGCTTATATGGAAGCCATGTGTGCCTACCTATTTCGATGTGGGATGTGTTTTTTCAGGTGAAACGAGATCTGGGTCGTTGGATCACATAACCCGTGATATGGGTCATTGATCTCATAACCGTGCTTAACCCTCAACAACCGTGATTTTAACAACTTTTTTCATGGGACGTTCCATCCGATGCGTTCTAATCATGACCGTTCGAGGTTTTTTTTAAATTCTGTGACGATAATGAGCCACATGATCTTTCCATAGATCGATATGAGCCATCCATCAGCTTTAGTAACCATGGATGTACCCCGACCGTTGGGTCAAACCCCGATAAAATCCTGAATGTTCTTAATTTTTATTGATATTTCTCCTCCACGATATCTTCATCCCTATGGTGTGCCCTGAACCAGTAACCCTACACCCTATATTGCATCAATCTTATTCTCCCATGATAGCCACTGGTCTCCCTCCTTTCACCCGGATTTTAGAAGGACAACCACTTGGGCCTCGGATTCCACGCACTTGAATTAAGGTATTCTGTATGGTTTATATATAAAAAACACACACCAGGGGAATACCAAACCTCCCGGTCCTTCTCTATCGGCTTCCAGCATACCCAGAAAAATCACCTCTGGGATTTCTAGTCCTTTCCTGATCTCCTCTTCCAAATCAAGCTAAGGTGGGGGATTTATATTTTCCTTTATTGTTGAGTGTTATGTTTTAGGTTTATAAACACGTGTTATATAAATATACATCATCTTACAGCTTGAGTATAAATCATTCATTACCAAATTTAGTGTTTTGGGATTCTGAGTTATAGGGTGATAGTAGACCCGGTGTATGGATTCCTCGTGCCATTTTTGTTATAGTATAGGGGATTTATGATTTTTATGTTTGAGTTTCAATGATATTGAATAACAATGAAATCCATGGAGTTATTTTTGTAAGGAATCTTTTATAAATGATTATGTATGATCTTAAATATATATTTATAATATAAATATGTGGTTTTATGCATTTCATCAATATAATTTTAGTTTAAATTTTTGATAATCATGCAAGTATAGAATAAGAAAAGTAAGAGATCCCTACCTAAACACATAATTTATAATCATGTATGTGTGTATGTGTTTATATAAGCCAACATCAATCCCCATTTAAATTTATAAAAATTTAAATGGATTGCAGTGAAAGTACAAAATAATTGTTTTCAAATATTTTCATTTTGCTTTGATTAAACACTACTTCATATGAACTCCTCATTGAATTAATATTTTACACAAAACCCTAGGTGTAGTTATTTCCAAAGCCTTTATTTCGATATACATAATTCATGAGTGTAAATATTTAAGGGTTGCAACTTTATAATCACATATATGAGTTAATCTCCACTATTTGTATTAAATGATAGTAGTTATGGATATATGAATGCACCTATAAGTTTGGACCATAATATGAATTAACTTCACCTACAACAAACTTTGTTAGTCAAAGTATTTTTTTTGATATTTTTAATTAAATTATCATGAATACATGCACTATATAATACAATTTATGCACTGCGAATGAATTGCCCTTAAATGCTATGAAACATAAGGCATGGCCATTTAACAAGACATGACCATTTAACAGTGCATGATTCATGTAAAAATTTCTTCTGTCTTAATTGAAACATAGTCATTTTAAACTATTAATT
Organism: Viscum album; assembly: GCA_963277665.1. NCBI lineage: Eukaryota > Viridiplantae > Streptophyta > Magnoliopsida > Santalales > Viscaceae > Viscum > Viscum album. Next base: position 1,710,086,143 of record OY728152.1, on the reverse strand, counting down.
TTCATTTTCATAAATCAAATATTTTTTTAAAAAAAATTAACAATCATTTTCTGTTGTAAACCCATACATTTATTTCTTGCCTATTTTATATTTATATCACATGTGCAATGAATGTTTAATAGTTTATGCATGGTGTTGGGAATATTGTTATTTAAATAATAACTAACATATTATGATTTAGTACAATGTAATTTCCATTTATTAGCACATGATATGAGCATGCATAATAAATATCTGCAATTAAAACATGCAATGTAATGCATTGAATTTTTCTGTATGCAGTGGTAAAGTTATTAATTTATGTGATAAATAAAACTATTTATTATTCAATAATTCTGATAAAGAATTATGAATTTAATTATTTGGTGTGGAATGGGACACCCCAAATAAAGGACATTGAATTAGTTATTCAATGTGGTATTGAAGACTTTGTATTCATTCATTTATTAAACAAATGAAGAATGTATAGGACTAGTATGTTCTGGGTTGTGAACCGGTAAAATTAAGCCCTCCGCATTGGGGTCTGGATAGAGAAGACCCTCTGGGTTGGAGTCTGGTTATAGAGGCTCTCCAGGATGGATTCCAGTTAGATATCTCTCTGGGTTGGGGTCTGGTTATAGTTATCCCCTTGGTCTTGGCCGAGGCCTTGACAAATAAATTATTTTTCTGCATCATACATTCCCTCATTATGTGGATGATAATTAATTAACCAATTAGATATTTGAATAGTAGAATATCAGTTGTTACGTTCCAGTACATATGAGTATCAGAAAAGTAAAATCATAGGGAATGACATGTGTATATCACTCAGTGATTTAGTATTCTATGTATGAAACCATAGTAAATAACTTTATGCACAACTCTGATTATTCATTACTCTTAGATGTTTAATTTGTGATTACATATTCTTATGTCATTCTTGATTATAATTTATCTTATTTATTACTCATATTAAGGTTTCCTATATCGAATAGTGTATCCTTGTAATTCTATTAGCATATTTCTAATTAAGAACTTTTATTATGGCTTGTTACATGTGCTACAGCTTTTCGTTAAGAATATTATTTTATGAAATCATTTAAAGAATGTTATCAAAAGATAATATTGGTATATTATGTTATTTTTAAACACCTTACTGGTAATTCTTATGTTCACCCTATGTTTTTGAAATAAATATTTCATGTATCATCTTTTAGCAGAAGAACCATTTCAGAAGTAGCTGGTTTTTCAATGCCTGAACCAAATTCGATCCTCTCTATGGGGAAGGATGTGTAATTTATCAGTACATGTTTTTGTAGAGAATTGCACTTCATGTTTCAAGCCACCGTCCAAAGGTAATCTAGGGTTGGTTCTCTACATTATCTCTCAATCATTATGAAAAAAACATTGCCTATTTCTAGTTTTTCCTAGACATCGGTGCATCCAAATGGGATAAATCCTTGATATGATTCAATATTAACCAACTAAACCATGAAATTTGAAAATCAAAAAGGTTTTTATTTGTTCATTCCCATGATACCACTACTATAACATTTCCTATGTAAACTGACACTAATTTCAATAAGATTAAATTGACTAATAAGTGAAATCTACAATTCTAGAAACTGTATTTGGTTATCTTGGAACAAATATGATGCACTCTCAGCAAAATCAGGAAGATATCATGATGTTTATCATGATCATCTATAGATTAGGATATCACTATTAAATATTCAATAAATAACACAACAAACCAATATATAAATGCGTGAAGGGTAAATTCTTCAAGGTTGTGAATACCACAAGTTCTTTAGTCATACCAAAACATATCACTATGAACTCATACCATCCACACAAACATCAAAATGCATTCTATGGAACAAATATTAGTATCAACATTAACTCATGTTAACATGTTCTCATATCGGTGTTGGAGAAAATGTTAGAACCTCTCAAATGATAAAAAAAATATAATCAATACACGGAATTGTATAAGGGTTTAATACATTCATCTAGATCAAAATATGATAGTCCACAAATAAACATAATGTCCCACCATACTTCAATGAGAATATAACTAGAGAATACCAAGGATATTTAATTGACTGTATGAATCCTATTGATTCTCAATATTCTAACTATTCTTTCAACCCTCAAATCACTGATGGTTCCACAATGTACAGATTTATAGAATCAAGAAATTTTTCTGACACCAACTCTATCATGAACTCCATCTCTCACTCGACCAGAAATCTATATAATTAAACATTAAACACATTTTGGAAATGGTACACCACTACTGGAAAATGATAATTCTAAATTCCCACATCATCTAATGAATTACTGGCCATCTAATCCATGAAATAATCAAATGTAAAATGAATTATCCTACATTATCATCCTTAATATCCAACTTACCATAGCTAGAATAGTTTCTTCTTTCTCAAAATATAAATTAAAAAATCCTCTTGTAGTAGTGTATATGTGAATTGTAGTGAACTTACTATAAGATTCAAACAACCAAGTGAGAGACTATTATTTCTATCATGTCCATTTTTTAAATGAAAGGTAACTACCAATATCATGAGAACACATTTTCAAATGTTTAATACTATATGAATGCACTCCCAATAAAATTTCAATGATCAAATAACCTTCATGTCATTCCATGGCCTAGTCCGAACAATTATCTATCAAATTTAACAGAAAATAATGGGATACTTCTGTATAAATTAGAACACAATAAAGGTAAATGATACAAGATTTGTGTATATAGAGGATGATGGTCATTCATCAATAATTTATAGTGTAGTCTTCATAACATGTAGATGAAATATCTCTTTTCCATGGGATCCATTATAACAACTATGTGATATTTACCCTAATGGGTACAACTACAACTATACATGGGTACCATGTCCCTTACACTGGCCCTAATAGAAATTAGAACTCCAGCAATAAGCCTACATAGACTTAGTTGAGCCCCTTCTTGACTCAGGTGTTTATCCTGATCCACCACCTCTATTATTCAATAAAAATTTCAAATATAACATATAAAGGTGACCTAGTATGGAATATATATTAAACAAAAATGTGGGTTAGAGACCCTATGTGAACTTCTTGTCAAATATCTGACACTAATATAATGATAATATAACATAGTCCTAATATTTATGTACACTTTCCTAATTATTACTCTAACTATATCCTTAGCATAATCTGTCTTAGTAACCCTTATTAATACCTAAATTTGACCTATTAGATCATCATGCTGAGATAGCATGGTCACTTTTTAGTGCCTCTCACAGATTTCCTTCCCTGATTTGTTCCTCATTCATCAAATACTAATATATTCTCAATATAGATACATTCTAAAACAATCAGATTTCGAAATAAACAACTTCCTAAAAATATGTATCCATATAGATATCATAATCATTCAAATAAGAGGAAAATATCAACTTATTAGTGAAACATCCAGCATATTCTAGAAATTACATGGAATATTGTGACAAATTCTTGAACTGGTGGTATTATTTATCCTTCAACATTGTTGGATAGAAATGGATCATGAAAATTATCTTTATTTCATTCCATTTTAGCTAATCCTTCTATCCAAATTCATCCAGAATATCCCACCAAATCATGGATTATCAATGAAGAATATATGTAGAAAGCATCACCCTCCAATTATGGGTGTCTCAATAAACATTAATATCATTTGGACTGACTAGATCAAGTAATATTCTAAATAGGGTCCTCATTCCCTTGTAAATATGTGAATTTTTTGTATTTAATCTTTTCTTATCATCTAAATAACTGGATTAATTGTAAGAAGGATCTCCCATTCCATGTATTGAATAACCATCTGGAATCTACCATAAAGATGAACATTTTTATAATCATCGTAAACTAATGTATGATTTAGTACGTATGCGTTATGAGTGTGATGATTTCCACGAAAATGATTCTATAGTTGTAGATGAAGAAGATTCATTTCTTTCTACAAGATGAACACACACCATAGGGCACTGGATATCAATAATGTCTTTTTAACATGTCAGAAAAATAGGGAACCACTATATCATGATCCATCAAATAATTCTACATATGAATTTTTTCATGAAATTCAACTCATTTCACTTATTAGAAAAATATTATATGTCATTTCATAGTTTAATAAGAAATTATATATACTGTGTGAATAAATATGTCCCTTTCATTAACAATGCCTATATATATCATGATGGGCATATTATGATGTATATATTCTCATCTTGTGCCATACCATTCCACATGTAAAAATAAATAGATTCAATATAACAGAATAATTACATCACTCTATATGTTAAAATCAAATGTTGAAATTACATCAAATATCACAAGAGAACACCAGATACATCAATCACATCAATGGGCCATCAGATTTTAATCACTACGTGGCTCAACTAATCCCACGAAAAAATTCTCATAACCATGTCTTGATATGTATTAATATTCTTTATACCATCCCAAGAATGTAAATAAGATGGAAACAAATGAAAAAAATGATAATATGAAACCAAATTATAAATTCCCGAAATTTGACACTCACTCACATGGAAAAAAAGTGTTAGATATTAGAAATTAAGTGCTCCTCTCCATACACCAAAGGCTTAAAAATATGTGAATGGTTGTAAAATTTATATTGGTGATATTACTCCGCCTAGTATGAATTTTCATAGGATTGGAAACAATACATGTAAACAAAATCAATCAAAACATAAACATTGAAAAAGCCAATAGTAAAAGACACCAGAATAACGAAATAATTGAAAATAGGAATAATATATTGATGTACAGTATTTTTACTAAATTTAATGATAAAATAGTACATGTATATTATTTAAATACTCAAATTAAGATGAAAACAGCTCTAGCCACAATCCCCATGTCATTCCCACCTCTAAAATCATGCATGTGTAGCATGAAATCAAATAATAGTAAGGTCATTTTCCATTGTCAAAATATACATCCACATAATATAATCGGATACCATAAGGTGTCCAAAATATGGTGTAATTAAAATTCACTTGGTTGAAAACACCATCTCAAGAAAACTAGTCAGATATGTAGTGAATCCAACAAATTAATAACATTGTCTATTAATTTTTTAAAAAATTAATAATGTACAACAACCAAAAAATTTATTTCCATGATAGAATATCACTAAGAATGTAACCTAACCATTCCAACCACAACCATATAACTGTGATAAAATTACCAACTACATCACCATGCCAGAATATATTTGAGAATGTCTTATAAAAATCCAGACCAAAACAATATAACTATGGTATAGGCACAACCGTAGGGGTCAAAGATGTATATGAATAACGGTATGGGATTAGGTCGAGCTCGATCATTTTAACTAATATGAAACCAAAGAAAATTTCCAATATTCATTAAAACATGGGACTGGGCTAATGTAATGGCCCGGACCCCCTGGCCATTACTTTTCCAAAATACAGCTCCACCAAAACAGTGGTACCGACCATAGTGGAACCGGCCATGGTGGCACCGTGATGGTGACACCGTAAAGGTGGAACCGTACGGGTGGCACTGTGTCCTCACCCAACCCTCTGTTTTCTTTTTCAAGTCCCGCTCCTGCTACATTTTTTTGATGTAAATTAATTCATTTAACATTTTCAAAGCCATTTAATCCCCATAATAAATACGTAAAAATCCATAGAAACCTCCCAGAAGGGGGATATTAAATAATATCTTAATATCATTATGGGTAACTTCCCACGAAACCAGGATCTGACATTCAAGTCGTTCAAAATTCTATATCCTGTAACAGTAGGATCTCATCTTTTTATATCTCTCTAGAGTTTCTTCTTCTTCTCCTTGGATGGATTTCTTTCTTCTTCCTAGTACGCCTAGAGTCCATCTCTTCCCATTGCTTGTGTTGCGCCTCTTCTGGAGCTTTCGGCACCCTTGGAGTCCCCGATGTTCCTCCCCAGCAATTCGTGCATCCACTGTTCTTGGCGCGTGGAGAAAACATTCAATCATTGATCAACCAAGTAGGGTTTTTCCATAGTCTCTCCTTACTATGTATCATGTGGGGTGGGTATGATGTTGTTCTGTGAGGGTTTTATGGAACCAAATTTTAATGAAGATAATGAACTGACCATTAATGAATGAAGGGGGTGTGATCGATTTTCTGATATTTTTTGTAGATATGTGTTGTGAACTATATGTGATCATTATTACTATAATTCATGGTGTTTGGTGGTCTTTCCTTGCATCCTAATGAGTAATTTTCTATTTTGATGACTATATATAGCGGTATCCTGGAATTGGTTAGTAACCTAAACTCAGTTTGGTTTAAATGGATGTTCAATAAAACAAGAATCCCTATGTGCTCACCCCGGTTATCAAACAGAAAGAAGAACCTAATGAATAATTTGTTTGAACCTTGAATTTTCCCACTCTATTTTGGTAGTAGGTGTGTTGTTCTATTTGGTTCCTATGAGGTGATGTGGGTGAGGATGGGATCCTCTGTTGTAGCTTGGGTGTTGGTTGTGAATCTGAAGCTGTGTAGTTACTCTGTTTATGACACAAATTGGGGAGGAATCCTTTACTGTTGATATATCATTGGTTCATGGTTTTGGGGATATCGGGTTGTATCTTAAAGTCTTCTTTGGTTCTAGTAATTCGAGGGATCTCACTTATCCCTTTGTTGTTGTGACATCGCAAGAAAACTGGGTGAGAATTCTTAAACTGCTATTTGGCTGTTTTTCTTTTCCTAGCTTGTGGTTATACCTTTTAGTTTCCCAGTAGTTATAAATTCACTTAAAAGAGGTTACATGAACATGAAAACAAGAATGTTTTAAATGGGGAATTGATTTTGGGTGTAATTTGTGACTTGGCCGTGAGTGATGTGTGTTTCATTATGAATGAATAGTAATGAGTGTGTTTGTGCTTAGGTTTTGGAGCCCCTAGGTTGAGATGACTGTCTGTTACCTATAAATATTTTGTATTTCTTATGTTTCTTATTCACGGTCCACCCAAGTTGAGCACTTAGTTCCGAACACCCCATTTCATTGGGAGGGTGTTTTTTCCAACACTCCTATGAGTGGATGATTATTAGCTCCTTTTTTTCAGCCTTTCCCGAATTTCCCAAGAATTTTTAGGCTGGATGTGATGGGATGAATTCCATTATTAGCCCAAGAATCTTCAGGCTGGGTAGTATGGTGTTGGGTCCAGGTGTTTGCGGTCAGGTTGTTTCCCATGTATCTTATGGATGAGGCCCAGGTGTCTGCGGGCGTGACTATAGCTTTCTGTCCCAGGTGTCTTCGGGCATGGCAGTGGTTGTTCTGGCCTAGGTGATTACGATCATGTTTATGTGAGGTTGTTGTGGCCCAGGTTTCTGCGGGCGGGATAGCGGTTGTGGCCCAGGTGTTTGCGGGCGAGATGTGTGGTTGTGGCCTAGGTGTGTATGGGCGGGTGTGGTAGTGGGACTGCGATGAGAATGGCAGGTCTGGTTTGATGCGTAGGATGTCTTCATTAACCAGTGGGAAGTGGCGCGGGGTACCCAAATATCTATGAGTTATTACTATACATTACATGACTTGCATTATTTGGGGAGTGTGCCTTGGTTAGGCTTGGGTGGATAGTTTTCCTTGCTAGGTTGTTTGGTTGTCTCCATTTTCAAGGGGTATTTGGATGCCTCCCCACTTGTGCTTGAGAGTCTTTGGTTTCCCTACTGAGTATACATGTATGCTCACCCTACGTATATAAAACTTCTTTCAGGTTTCTATGGGGACTTTTGGGATCATGTGGGATCGTACTAGCACAGACCTTGGGGTAGTTTCTGTTGTCGTTTTCCTTTTTCTTGGTACTTTAACTTGGGAGTTCTTGTGGATTGTATATTTTAATTTTGAACATGCATATGGGAATGTTTTACTTTCTTCATTACATTTACTTTCAACTTTGGTGTTGTTGGGATTTCTATCTTATCTCTTGATCATATAAAAATAATAAGGGTAATGCCTTCCATATTTTGTGTGATTATATACCCTTGGTTCTAGTCTCCACTCCTGGACCAATTGAATGCGGGTCCCGGGGGGAATTATCTCTCCTTCAACATAAATAAGGAAGGGTCTGGCAATCTGCAGTCCCTGCCCTCCTTTTGGTGAATGCGGATAGTGACAGAATGGTATCAGAGGAGGTTGAGATATAGGATTGAGTCTAGAGTTAAGCACAATGAGGATTGCATGGGGTGGTAGGGCACCAGTGTTGGGTGACCTTGGTGCGGGAATCAGGATAAGAAAGACCGGCTAGGACACAGAATTTTTGTGCTCCCTGTGATCCAATGCAATGACTCTGGACCTACCGAATGACAAAGTTAGGATACAATGATTGCAGGTTAGATACCCTAGGAAAGGTAAATGCTTCATAATAAATTGTGTTCTTATGTTTCATGGGTGTCTTGGGGATTCAAAATAAATAATGAAGTCTAAGAAAATTTAAGAACAATATTCTACACAACTCGGGCTTAGGCATTCCTTGTTTGCCTTGCAGCTATGGAACCAGGGAGGTGACCATGAGTAGTGAGATCAATCGAGGCCCTGGAGGTTGACTTGGATGATTGGTAGAGGACCGACCGAGAGGAGGAGGATGATCAGTGGTAGAAGATGCTTCGAGCCTTTCAGCGATAGACCCTCAGGATGTACGAGGGAAGAATCTCAGACGTGGAGATGAAGAATTGGCTAGAGGATTTGGGGATAGCCTTCAGCTTGATTCGGGCTCCGACGGAGTAATGGGTTCCTCTGGCTGAAAGCCAGATGCATGTAGTAGTGCATCAGGGGTGGACGCTTTATCACGGGGAGAATAGGGAGACTGAGGTGACGTTGGCAGACTTCGAGAAGGAGTTCCATGCATAATTCCTCTCTTCCATGATAAAGGATGAGAAGTGGATGGAGATACTCTCCCTCCAGCCGGGGAGTATGTTAGTGAGAGAGTTGGGGATAAAATTCAAGGATCTCCTTTACTTCGCTCTGGACCGCATTCCGGAGGAGGAGTATCAGGCGAGACATTTAGAGGAGACACTCTGACCTTCTCTTGAGTACATTGTTACTCCCTTCACCCTACCGACATACTTAGAGGTGCAGAAGATGGCTGAAGTGGTGGAGTGGATGCACACGCTGGGAGGTGTGTCACGAGAGGGGATCCAGTTGGGCTCGTCAAAGGGGAAGGTCGTTAGTAGCAGGCCTCCAGTATCAGGACGGTCTAGGTTTCGACTAGTAGGAAGCAGACCTCAGTAGTTCCAGTTCTGATCCCCCTGTCATCGCCAATTCCATTCAGCCCCACGACCGAGGTTCTTCGTCTATGGGTTCCATGTGCACCTTTGGAATCAGTTACTAGACAGAGTGCTGCATAGTGGGGGTGGGCTACCGCTACACCCACACCAGCCGCAGCAGTTTCCAGCCAGGCCCATTCAGCAGCAGCAGGGACGGAGAGCTCCCGCTCCTCTATGGATGGATGTTTCCCGAGGATGCTGACCTTAGGGCGCTCCTCAGGGACCTCGACCTGGACGTCATCGGGGAGTTGGCCAACAGCTAAGAGGTAGAGGAGCTAGGCAATGGCAGTTGAATTCCGCGTAGGCAACAGTTCCAGCTGGTCCAGAGGTCGTTCGAGGTACGACAAGCTTGTTCAGTAATCTAGCCTATGTCGCATTCGATACAAGAGCATAGAACCCCTTTGTTGCACCAAGTCTAGCCCGTGCCTTGGGTTTAGATGTCGAGAGGCATTCAACACCCCTGGTGTTGAGCAAACTAGTCGGAAGTCAGAAAGATTTGTTTTGTGTTTGTCGGTGGTGTATACTAGTGATAGGGCCACATCAGTCTATCAGAGATCTTCTTCTGTTGCATATAAATCCATATAATGTCATCCTAGCCATTGACTGGCTGTTCTCAGTGTGTGCATTCATTGACTACTTCCGAGGAAGGGTCGTGTTTTCAGATTTGGGCGGTCAACCTGTCACTTTAATTGGCGAGCATGGTTGTCAGAAAATCAGCAGACGGGAGGAGCCCCTCCTTTCCCTGTTGGCTAAGCTATTAGTAGAGTTAGTGGATTCAAAGATGGTGGGAGTCCCAGGGATCTTCAGTGAGTTTATAGACGTCTTCCCTAAAGAGGTGGTGAATCTACCCACCCGACGTGATGTTGAGTTCAAGTCAGACATGCAACTTGGTGCCCATCCGATTTCGATGGCCCCCTACCGGATGAAACCTTCTGAGTTACGAGAGTGGTAGATTTAGATTGATGATCCGATGAAGAAGGGTTTTTTTTGGCCAAGTGCGTCACTGTGTGGTGCTCCTGTCTTCTTTGTGATGAAGTCAGATGGTGTTCTAAGAATGTGCATAGATTACGGTAGGCCGAATTAGGTGACAGTCAAGAATCTCTACCCTCTCCCGAGGATAGACAATATCATCGATGAGATGAGGGGATAAGGTTGGTTCTCGAAGAACGATCTGCAGTCTGGATATCCCCAAGTGAGGGTGAAGGAGGGAGATAACTCCAAGACTACCTTCAGGTGCAGTTATGGGCAATTTGAGTTTGTGTTCATGTTGTTCGGCGTTACGAACACTCTAGTTGTGTTCATGGAACTCATGAACTCCATATTCTAGGAATACCTGGTTCGGTTCGTAGTCATGTTCATTGACGACATCATGATCTACTCAAGATCAGAGGAGGATCATGCAGAGCACCTAAGGACAGTTTTAGAGGTCCTCCGATGGCACCAGCCCTATGGGAAGTTGTCCATCTGCAAGTTCATGAGGTGAGAAGTACACTTCCTTTGGAACGTAGTTTCTGAGTAGGGGATATCAGTGGACCCATCGAAGGTCGAGGCAGTTGTTTCTTGGGCAGCACCATAGAATGTGGTGGAGGTTCGTAGTTTCCTCGGGCAGGCAGGTTACTACCGAAGATTCGTGCCAAACTTCTCCTGAGTTTCAGCACCTTTGAAAAAATTTATGAAGAAGGATCAAGCATTCTTATGGGATGGGCAGTGCGAGGCGTCCATTAGTTATCTGAGGTAGAATTTGGTAAGTCCCCAGTGCTGAGGTTACAAGATAAAGGGGATGCGAATGATGTGTTCTGTGATACTTCAGGGCAAGGCCTCTGATGTGTGTTGATGCAACATCAATGATTAATCTCTTATCGGTATAGGCAGTTGATTCCCCATTATCATAACTATGCCCCCCATGACATGGAGTATGCAGCTGTCATGTTCGCACTGAAATTGTGGCAGCATTACCTTGTTGGAGAATGCTTCGTGATCTCCAAGGATCACAAAAGTATGAAGTAGATCTTCTCCCAAAGGGTCCTAAACTCGCGACTGCGTTGGTGGGTGGAGTTCCTTTAGGACTACGACTTTGATATTTCCTACACCTCAAGAAAGGAAAATGTGGTGGATGATTCCTTGAGCAGGAAGTCACAAAAGGATGCGGTTCAGGACTCGGTAGATGCTTGGAGGGAAATGAAGGAGTTGGCTCCCCTGAACCTTCATGCAGGGATGGATGATGGTAGATGTTTCCTATATCAAATGACAGTATGGTATTCTCTTTTATGGTAGGTATAGGAGTCTTAATGGGGAGGCTCAGAGAGTGAAGTGAAGTGATACCGGGTTAGCCAAGGCAATGCTCCGGAAGGGTGGACGGAGGATAGTCAGAATCTGGTGCTTTTTCTGAGAAATGTTGTTTGTTCCAGAGGTGATATGCGAGAGAGTTCTTAGTGAATTCCACAACTCACCACTAGCAGTGCACCCGAGAGTTTCCAAGATGTATCGTGGCTTGAGAGGTCAGTTCTGGTGGCTCGGGGTAAAGCGGGTCATGGAAGAATTTGTGGCTAGGTTCCTAGTGTGTCAGCAGATGAAGGCTGAACACTGTGTTCCAGGCGGCTTGTTGCAGCCATTGGATGTACCCAAATGGAAGTGGGATGTCATCTAGATGGATTTCTTCATAGGGATACCCAAATTTCAAGGAGGCTATGACGCTATCTGGGTAGTGGTAGACCAGTTGACGAAATTGTCTCACTTTCTGGTGATCAAGGAATCATGAACAGTGGATGACTTAGCACAGAGGTATGTGGATGAGGTCGTTCGGTTGCATGGAGTTCCAAGATCCATATTCTCGGATAGGGATGCACGGTTTACCTCACAATCCTGGAGAGGATTTCTCCATGCCTTTGACACCTAGCTAAATCTTATCACTGCTTTCCATCCCCAGACAGATGGACCGATAGAGCGCACAATCCCGACATTAGAGGATATGTTGTGGGCATGTATACTGGATTTTGGGGGATCGTAGGTGCGACACTTGGCTCAGGTGGAGTTTTCCGATAATAATATCTATCACTCTACCATTGGCATGGCTCCATTATAAGTCGTGTACGGAAGGCCGTGTCTCTCAGTATTATTCTAGACTAAGGTTGGGGAGACAAGTGTTATTGGCCCATAAGTGGTGCAGATCATAATGGAGAAGATTCACATTATACGGGAGAAGATGAAGGCGGCTCAGGACCGGCAGAAGTCATATTATGAAATAGGAGGAGACCATTGGAGTTTGGGGTTGGGGACCACGTGTTCTGGAGGATCTCCCATGGGTGTGGACAGCGGAGGTTCTGTAGGGGGAGTAAGATTTCTCCCAGATTCATCAGACCCTTCAAAGTGTTGTAGCGGGTCAGAGAGGTGGCTTATCATTTAGAGTTACCACTGCTGCTAATGAGGATACATGATGTATTCCATGTGTCACAACTTCGACAGTACCTAAACGACGACTCACACGTCCTCGACTGGGGAAATCGGGATATCAAGGACGGTGAGACCATTGTAGAGTGACCAGTGAGGATCGAGGATCATGAGGAGAAGGTACTCTGAAGATGATCCATCCCTTTCATTCATGTGGTGTGCAGGCATGAAGGGATCAAGGAAAGTACCTGGGAACGGGAGACGCAGATTCACGCCCAATACCCAGAGCTTTTTTGAGATTTGTCCCATATTGTTTATACTTGTTTGTGATGGAATAATTTACCTTGTTAACTATGGAATGAGCAGTCTTCCTTTTCTGTGGATGTGTATGAAGTGTCCTGAAATGTGGGGAGGGGATGACCTAATACCTAGTTAAGACGCATTAAATTTGATGCGCCTAAACCCATGTGGGTGAGTCAGTGTCGTCCAATGTGGATAGAATCTTAACATGGAGGAAGGGAATCCCCTCACACACATGATTGGATGGTTTAATCTATTTTTGGTGTGGTTACATGGGGAGAGGAGTGGTATGATTGTGATTGCTCAAGTGATAGATGAGGAAGGGGGCATTCCTTGGTAACAAAGAGGTTCACTCCTAAGAGGTATCTTTCGATGTGGTTTTTCGGACCCCTCTTCTTTCTTCGGGTCTGGTTTTAATTCTCAAGGGAATGAATAGTTTGAGAGGTATCTGATGTAGTGGCCTGGACCCCCTGGCCATTACATTGCGAAAATACGGCTCCACCAAAACAGTGGCACTATGACGGTGGCACCAGTTACGGTGGCACAGTGACGGTGGCATAGGTCATGGTGGCACCGGTCACGGTGGAATCGATCACGGTGGAAACAAGATGGTGGCACCGTGACAGTGGCACCGGTCACGGTAGCACTGTGTCCTCACCCATCCCTCTGTTTTTTTTATGTCCCGCTCCTGCAATGTTTTTTTTGACGTAATTTAATTCTTTTACACTTCTAAATTCCAATTAATTCCCATAATAAATACCTAAAAATCCAGAGAAAACTTCCTGAAGGGGTATATTAAATAACAGCTTAATATCATCATGGTTAACTGCCCATGAAACCATGATCCAACTTTCAAGTCGTTCAAAATTCCATATCTCGTAACAGTAGGATCTCATCTTTTTATATCCCTCTAGAGTTTCTTCTTCTTCTCCTTGACTGGATTTATTTTTTCTTCTCAGTGCACCTATAGTCCCTCTCTTCCTATGGATTTTGGTGTTCCTCTTCTAGAGAATTATACACACTTAGAGTCCTCGACGTTCCACCCCAGCAGGTCGCACATCCCTTATTCTTGGCGCGTGGAGAAAAACATCGATCCTTGATAAACCAAGTTGGTTTTTCCCTTCGTCTCTCCTTACTATGTATCATGCGGGGTGGGTATGATATTGTTATGTGGGTATTGATGGAACAATATTTTAATGAAGATAATGAAAGGACCTATAAATAATGAAGGGCAGTGATCGATGCTCTATTTTTTTATGTTGATATGTGTTGTGAACTGTATGGGATCGTGCTCACTGAAAATCATGGCTTTTGGTGGTCTTTCCTTGCATCCTAATGAACCCTAGTCCATTTTCATGATTATATAACTTTAACATGGAATTGGTTAGTCACCTAAACTCAGTTTCGTTTAAATTTATGTTCAGTAAAATAAGAATCCTAGTGTGATCACCCATGTTAACAAACATAAAGAAGAACCTGATGAATAATGTGCATGAATCTGGAAGATTCCCACTCTGTTTTGGTAGTAGGTCTGTTGCTATGTTTGGTGCTTATGGGGTGATGTGGGTGAGGATGGGATCTTCTGTTGCAGCACGTGTGTTGATAGTGAATCTGAAGCTGTGTAGTTACTCTATTTATGAAAAAAATTGGGGTGGAATCCTCTAATGTTGGCATATCATTGCTTCATGGTTTTGGGGATGTGGGGTTTTATCTTAAAGTCTTCTTTTGTTCCAGTACATCGAGGGATCCCACATATCCCTTTGTTATTGTGACTTCACAAGAGAACCGAGTGTGAATGCTTAAATTACTATTTGAATTTTTTTCTTTTGCTGGATTGTGGTTATGCCTGTTAGTTGACCAGTAGTGAAATATTCACATAAAATAGATCACTTGAAAATGAAAACAATAATGTTTTAAATAGGGAATTGTTTTTGGGGGTAATTTGAGACATGGCCGTGAGTGCAGTGCTTTTATTTATGAATGAATAGTATCGAGGGTATTTGTGCGTAGGTTTTAGAGCCCCTAGGTTGGGATGAGTGTCTGCTACCTATACATATACTGTATTTCTTATGTTTCTTATTCCTGCTCCACCCAAGTTGAGCACTTATTTCCGAACACCCCATTTTATGGGGAGGGTGTTTTTACCAACACTCCTATGAGCGACTGGTTATTAGCTACTTTTCTGCTCCCTTTCCTGAATAGCCAAAGAATCATTGTGCAGGCTATGATGGCATGAAGTCCAATATTATCCCAAGAATCTTCGGTTAGGGTAGTTTGGGGGTTGTCCCAGGTGTTTTTCGGAAGGTTGTTTCCCATGTATCTTTGGGACATGGCCCAGGTGTATTCGGGCGTGATGGTAGCTTTCTGGACCAGGTGTCATCATGTGTGGAAGTGGTTGTTCTGGACTAGGTGATTGCAGGCATGGTTATGTGAGGTTGTTGTGGCCCAGGTGTCTATGAACAAGATAGTGGTTGTGGCCCAGGTGTTTGCCGGCGGGATATATGGTTGTGGCCCAGGTGTGTGCGGGCGAGTGTGGTCGTGGGACTGTGATGAGAATGGCGGGTTTGGTTCGATTAGTAGGTTGTCTTTAATAAGTAGCAGGAAAGTGTCACGGGGTACCCAAATATAGATTTTCCATTACTATACATTAATTGACTTGTGTTATTTGGGGATTGTTCCTTGGTGAGGCTTGGGTGGATAGTTTTCCTTGCTAGGTGCTTTGGTTGTCTCATTTTTCACAGCACATTAGGATGCCTCCCCACTTTTGCACGAGAGTCTTTGGTTTCCCTACAGAGTATACTTGTATGCTCACCGTATGTATATAAATCCACTTTAAGGTTTCGAGGGGGACATCAGGGATCGTACGGGACCATACTAGCTTAGACCGTGGGGCAGTTGTTGTTGTCATTTTCCTTTTTGTTGGAACATTACCATTGCAGTTCCTATGGCTTGTATCTTTTACTTTTGAACATGCATATGGGAATGGTTTACATTCCGCATTAACTTTACTTTCAGCTTTGGTGTTGTTGGTATTTCTATCGTATCTCCCGGTCCTATAAAAATTAAAATGGTAATACCTTCAATCTTGTTTGTGATTCTATACCCCTTGTGCTAGTCGCCACTCCAAGATCTATTGAAGGCGGGTCTCGAGGTTCATTATATCTCCTTCAACTTAATGAAGGAAGGTTATCTCAATATGTTGTCCCTTACCTCCTTTTGGTGAAGGCGGGTTGTGATAGGTAGGCCTACATAATATAAGAATTACAACATATATGTATTCATGTTCTCAGTCCATGACTATATATAAGAACCTCTCCATGAATCAAAATTCCTCCTATAATATAACGGGGATCAAAATTTCCCATTATATTCCTCAACTAAAATTATGTGAATTACCATTATTCATTCAATTCCAAATTTAATTTATAGCACAATTGATCAAAAGTGAAATAAAGAAGCATTAAGACATAACATTGGGATTCAATAATAAGAAATAACCTATTGTCACATTTGATGCGAAATGAAATTTATGACATTATCTAATTCAATTATTTTTGTTATTCACATACCACATGGGGAGCCAAAAGCATGGTTAACCCCCGATACAAAGAAATTGACACCAATTAAACATCAAATTCATTATTTAATTAATTTGGGAATAATTTATATTTTCATAATCATAATTTTTAAAATATTTGGATGTTATAAAACCATAGGGTTTTCATTTAGATCCCATAAATTTAACTAATGATTAACTAAGGCTTTCAATGGAATACTTACAAAAGGAAGAAGGTTCATATGATCACAAAGAGGATCCTAGATAAAAAATTCTCAGGATCAAAACCAAAAAACACATGATCAAAAGATTACACCATAGTGTTTGTAAAAATAAGTGATTGAAGGAAAAAACACACTAAAAAGTCATACTATGATTTCTCACACAACCCGGATGTATAAAAGTGTGGTTTTCATTGAAATGTTTCCTAGAATATTCTATATGGTTGAGATAATAAATCATTAGGTTATATTAAATAAAATTCATCCGCAAAATAAATGTAAAAATAGTAGGTAATTGAATTCCATGGCTTGTAAGGTAGTTACATGTTGTGTAAATATTTTTTCATGGGATGCACCAAAAATATCATCACCATAAATTATATTAAAAAAATAACTGTAAATTAAATTATTTCTAATCCATTTACATGGTGTGAAAACGTTATTCATATGATTTTTTATCCCATTTCCATAATTTTCATCCTAAACTAATTTCAAATCACATCAACATACAAATAACCCAAGATAAAAGATGAACCAGTTATACCTAAAATCCATGGATTCAATCTATCATAAATCATAGGGCATTAATTCATTATCCCCATCAGAGGCATGCATGATGATCCTCTATAGTGTTATTAGTATTTCTTGAAACCCAATAATGGGTTTGTTTGAAAAAATGATTCAACAATGGAAAAACCCCATTTTTAATGGAAAGGGTAAACTAAACTAAAAGAGAAATCAAGGAAAAAATCTAAGAGAGCCAAAATTAGATAATTATGGGATCCTATATTTTATTATGGGTATACTTGTAAATAATACTAATGGTTGAGATATTTAGTGGATTTTATTGTTGATAATTCATTGAATTATAATATTTTGTACCTTTTATTAAAAAAAACTAATCTATTATGGTACTCAAATGTTTTTTGTGTAATGTTTTTAATATTAATATATAATTATTTAATATATATATATATATGGAAATAATTGGGTCCATTCATGTATAGGATATGATGTCACTCAATCTTTGAGAATAATAAGGTGATACCAATCCATTCCAGTGAGTCACTATATTATAGTATATAACATTATTAAGAAATTTTGATGAAGTAGGAATATGATATTGATCGTTGGATAAGAGTATGATATCCTTGTAAAATTCTCACACTAATGTTATTTTCCTATAGGAAAAATTCGACATGAGATATCAATATGGATCCTTCTTTTCCCTATAAGGTGGAGGTAACAAATGTTTGAAAAATTCAATTGAAATATCCTTTCTAATAGAGGTAAAGTATATCAATATATAAATTTATTTATGGAATTTATTTGGATTCCAAAGAGCATCACTTTTCTCAGGTTGGTTTCAATCATTAAGGGGAAAATAAAGCTATAATATAGTAAAAAATTGAGCTAATTCTATGAAAAAGAAAATATGGTTTCATAAATGGACTAAAACCATACATTATTGGTACTATATCACTAAAGAGTGTATTAATAGGCTAAAAGTAAAGATCCATTATGTGTAAGAAAAGTAAAATATAAGGGATCCATTAATATAACCATTATTATAGAAAAAACATGATATCCATTTTGAATCTCTTTGTATTAGATACATAAGATTTTGGATGCAATAATTGAAAAATTTATCGGAATTTTATAAAAAATTATATATCCATTAAGAATTCACTCTAGTGTTCTCTATTTTTGTTAAAAAATTAGTACTATAAAAATATCACCATAGAGTAGGACATTGACATGTCCGTAATCAATTATCATCATAGTGTATTATGGGTTTTGGTGATATATTAATATTAGAATAAATTTAATATGGAACATGTAATAGTGAGTTGTATATATGATATAATGAATATAATATGGAGATAATGTGGTGAGTATTATTATCTCTAATGTCCCTCTAATGTTAATCATATGATATATCATACATTTATTTATATATTTTTAGTTCCTTCTTTCCAAAAAATTAAATTCGAATAAGTTTGAATTAGAAATAAAATTTCCACTAAACTATCGATGTGAAGTTATCTATGGGAGAACTTATTTTAAAGAAATGAGACATTTGGGTTAGGTGAAACCATTCATATAACCACATATATATTACACATATCAAATAAAATATCATATCATGGGGCATATGGAATTCATGATTTAAATGTTCATTTTTCGTTTGAGGTATTGATGTTATGCAGCTACAAACTATGTCACACATTTTTGTGGATTGGGTACGAGCCTCAAACACGGATGATCACTCATCCTAAACACATGATCCTCTAGGAATAAACTATGTGTCAAAAAAATCATTTAATCAAGTTTCATATAAAAATAACCACTAATGATATTGAAAAAATAAATAATGATAGAGAACACAATAGGTAGAATATGAAGATTTCATAGATAAATGTAAACATAGTGTATGTGGAAAAAATAATTACCTAGTGAATAACAAAACTTTTATCCATTCCCAAGAGTCTTGGCCTTTATGAACTAGTAAACAAATATATATATTGTGAACAAACCCATGTGAACTAATTCTCATTCCCCTTAATAGTCATGGACACATTATAATATTTCATCAACCAATTCTATTTAATAATTTACACTAATATGGTAAAAATTTTCTATGAACTATTTTCATGAAAATAAATTCATGTGAAACATCCATTGAATCTAGGGTTATTCCAAAAATACAATGGAATTTATTCACTATTATCAAAACCATGATAATGAAAATTTATGGCCTCCCCCATGGATGAAAGTAATTCATAAACAAAGTTTCAAGTACCTTAGTGTACCCCCATTAAATTATGAATTCACTTAGTCTAGGTTTTTATGTGCATAACATGTATAATATATTGGATCCTTATGATATTTTTGTTCATGCATTAATTTGGATATGGGGGTGCCAATTTAATATGTAATGGTGGTAATCATCTCATTTCAGAAAAAGAGAGTTATTGTTACCTTTTTCCTGGAATTTCAATCATTGTGGGTTTCATTATTTCTATTTTATTTATTATAAGTTGATACATAATTCCTAATTCAAGGATTAGTAGTAATAAAGGATACAAGGAAGATAATACATTGTGTAGTTATCCACTAGCCATTTTCATTTTATATCCCTCTATATCCCTACATGAATTCATCCATATGATTGGAAAATATTATACAGATCATCCCACCAAGGGAAATCCAATAGCCTTTATTGATAGTTTAAATATAACTATTACCCACCCTATGCTTTCCATATATATTATTATTCAATAATGATAGATGTTAAATATCTGGATATTCTTGTTGTAAGACTCATTTCAACAAAATTATGTGATGTTGTTCATCAAATGATGTCTTCTTTTTAAAGTGAACATCACTCTTGATGGATTATATATTAGTCGCAATAGTACCACAAAAATTTCCCATAATGCAAATTTATACGACTCTTACTTGGTGAAACCCAAAAATACATCTTCTAAGAAATACCCATATATGAAAGCCTTACACAATTATATATTATAAATACTTTCATGAAACTACAATGTATTTTTATGAAATTAAACATCCTTGATAACATCATATTAACATGTTGTTAAACAGTTTGAAAAATTCCACACCACATGATGTTAAATTGCGTAAATCAGATCATAAATTTGAGGTTGACTTGTTTTACACGAACTAAATGGTATTTGATTCATATCATTAAAAACATCTATGGGAAATAATTTTGAGGCCCATATAAAATATCCCTAGATCTAACCCACTCTATATGTTCCACACTAGTAAATATTTACATAACTATCATAGTATTATGTTATGTAAATTTAGGATGACAACATTCAAACATTTGGAGAGTTGAATCCCCTCATGTTGAAGGTTTATTTTTTTTGTAGGACATATAATTTCTGTTTTATCTAATCCTTCTCAATTTGGGTATATAATGCACTAGGAACACCAAAAGGTTAATTCATATGTTTTTCCCGTGACAACAGCTTCTCCAAACCATTAACCAAGTCTTTTAAACTTCCATAAATTAAATTTAATTTGTTAGTCATTTTTAACAACATTTCTATGTAAACATGACCTATTATGTGGCATTTAACTACGTGGAATAAGATTCCTTTCATAATGTAACATAATGAATCCATTTTTAGGGGTATAACACTAATTTTATGTACTGATTGTATTTAGGGATGAAACTAAATTCTATAGATCTTTGATAATAATATTTTAAACAAAATTCCATATGTACTAAATCAACTATCATTCATGAGAGTAAACAATAGTGATTCAACCATTACTCTGTATATTCCATTAAAATGTCTTAAATATATAATAGAGTCATATTTTATGCAGAAATCATCCCTTCCAAATGGATGTGGGGTGCCTAACCTCCCATATTATTGAACTTTAATTATTCTAAGATGATACTGGTAAATTCAAAGTAAAAAAATTCCATTAAAATATGGGTATTATTTAAATCAATTGAGTGAAATATATGAAAACCCTTTGGAAAGGAAATGGGGGTCCCAGTGTGAAAATTATAATCTTCAAATATTTTGTTGTAACAACAACATCACCACCATCTGCACCACTTTAAATGTGAATAAGCATCATAAAAAATTGGAGAAATAGATTTGAAATATATAATCATTAAAATGGTGGGTCCAATAACGACATAACTACCAATGGAGTCACCCTAAAATGAAAATATACATTATAAAAAAAACTATTTAACTAATCATGAACATTATAATAATTTTTTTTACTATATATGGAGTTTATATTCATTAAAGTTTACCAATGGTAATTCACACATCAGTATTCATGTTTGTAGTTGTTTGAAAATTTTGAAAATGAAGGTCTTACAAACCTAAATTCTATCCAAAACCATAGAACTATCATCAATTGAATGTTTTTATTCCTCCACTATGAGAATGTGTGAGTCAACTACTACTAAGAGGGTATTATCCCCAAATAAATGTCTATATTTGTAGATCATTAATATCACTATTGCTAATATAACCACAACTCTCTTCCACTATCATTGTAGTCTAATTGGGAAAGTATATAAATCTTGAAATCCCATGAACTACCTAATTAGAGGCAACCAACTACTAGGATGTTGGAAAATCTTTCTACCATTAATCATTATGGGAGTCCATCAAAATAATAATACAACAGAAACATCTATTGAGTATGGGAGATAGAGGAAACTATCAATGGAAACACATAACCTGAGGTATTGATAAGGGATCCCCTCCTTGGTGGATTAATCCAATATTAGATAATCATATCATTTTTATCTTCCATAATCTAATGTCATCCACTAGACTATCACACCAACTGCACATTCTAGGGTGTGTATATGGCCTCACCATGGTAAGAGGGCTAGAAAAAATAAATGGTGGGTCAATTCACCGATTCTAATAGAGCATATAAATCATCACATAATCAATTTTAAAAATGAAATGGATCATATTATGGTTTATATTGATTAATTTTCCCATATATCATTCTAGTATCTCAAGATCTAGCTCATATTCTGGATAACATAGAAGAGTATCACCGACATATGAATTATTTTTAGTGGAAGAAACACATTATTTATCATATATAATTTTTTAATTTTTCTACCCCTTATTCAAAAGTAGTGTTAGAGTGTGTATATATTCCCACATAAATCAAATATATATTATAGAATATCCTAGTAAAATCAAAGGAGGATAATTATAGACCATCTCAAAATCATCAAATCTATAAGAATATTATTTTTTCCATATTTGAAATTCAAAATAATTTTATAAAAACCATAATATGGTGATAGATATTCCTTAACCTATGGTTTTTGATGTTTCTTCCCAAAAAATATGTAGCTACTCAAGTTAATGATAATATCCAAGATACAATTTTCATAGTGACTTCATTTATCCGGGTGATATTTGAGGAAGAGAATTAGGATTATATTCCCATTCCAATAGTGGAATATCATTTCAATATCATAATAATCTAATGAAAAAATTATTTCATTATTATATATATATCATTAATCTGATGGCATATTATAAATGTAAACGGTGTTTAGGATTATATTTGTACACATATCCAAAAATATTCCAAACATTCATTTTTTATAAATATGAGAAGTGATCCAACATGAGTCAATACATTTTTACTACACAATCAATTATTCAGAAAATCATAAAATGTCCAAGGAAATATAATTTGGGGTGAATATTACCTTTCCCACTCAATAGTGTTACTATCATAGATGAGTGAAGGTTGAAAATATAAATAGAGGGAATATTATTATACTAATTATGGATCATCGGAACATCCCAACCATCACATCAAGGTAGGATGATACTACAAACAATTATAACTGTACTTATTGAAAAAATTTCAATAGTTTGGTGTTAGTGGGTTCATACTCTCAAAAATAGTATAGAAGGTTATCCACAAATTCTAGTGGTGACATAATGGTCATCTCAAAGGATCCCAAAATATGTGGGCTTTTACAAACCATATATGACCTCAAGATCATGATAATAATTGTATAAAAAAATGAACATTGTGAATAATATACTAATTTTAAAGAGCATGGTATTATTTTCCTAATAAATACTAGTTTCCTTGAATATATGTCCATATTTCCATCAGCATCCAATGTTTTTTTAAATTATTCTTCATTTTCATAACTAAATATCTACCATAGAATACCTACATGTTGAAATATATTGTTCCATAATGTGGTATCTTCCCAATAAATCCACGTAGGTAACCCTCCCCTTTCCAGTAACTCACCACTTCAGGATATCCTCCTAGTATCAATGTACATTTTTTTAGTAATATGTCGGTAAAATCATATTTTACTCAGTAAACTGCCTTAAAAACAACCAATAATATTCCACTATGATGAAGGTATTTTTCATTATACTAGTTATCATATCATCTCCCGAAATATCAGGTGTAACCAGAATTATAAAAAATTCATTCATGGTTTAATCATGTTGTTAAATTGGACCTTTTGAATGAGTATCAAATTAAGAATTTGATGAGATAAATTGAAATGAGTAAAATGTGGTGAAGGTTTTGACCCATGACCACCTCCCAGTAAAAATCCCCCATGAAATAATAGCTTAATGTTTTTAATAAAAAATCAACATCTAGTCAACATATCATTACAATGAGAAAAAGTGTATTCACAATAAGAAATATATTTATAATCATAAGATGTTATGAAAGAATTTCTACCAAATTTAATCGAATTTTTTTAGAGGCATGATCTTAGAGAACATGAAACCAACATAATAATCACCAAATTATATTACATAACAGTTTAAAAACACATTATTGGATGATTTAAAATGATATGATAAATATGTAAAATTTAGGAAAGGGTGAATATATTGCACTTACATTTTACTCTTATATAGTGTTAGTGTATCCCCTTTTGGAAAGCCTATTTATATATTGTTTCACCATTCTATGTTATATATATATATGGTTATTTCGAATACCTGTTAACCCAAACCATCGATGTCCCTTCTAATTCATAAGGATGAAACACATTAGGATAACAACCAGTTATCAAATTACTTCACTTGACCTATAGAATTGATGAAATGTTTTCCAGGCAGGTATATTAATAACCAATTACTCAAAGAAATTCCATATAAAATTTTATCTTACATGAAGTCCCTCCCCAGAATATGTAACAACTTGGTCCCATTGACAGCATAGACACACTTCCTTAACATGGTCGTCAGGTCCTGCCCTACCAGGAACAACCAGTTGCCCCGCAAACACGCGGTCCCCACCCAAGGGTCCACCCACATGCCTGAACGGGTCATCTGACTAATGCCATCCCCCATAGGAAAACACATATTCTTTCCAGTGTTATTTGTCATCACATACACACACCCGGGGAAACATCCCAGAAGGTCACCTATCGTAATCACTACTACAGGCCATGTATGCTTAACTGTGGAGTTCTAATCAGAGAGGCTCCCAAAAATGAAGGTTGCCCTTATTGACATGATTCATATTATTTTTTTCATTTCTCCCTTTATCAATTGGCGTGTTACAGTCACCCCCCCCCCCCCCGCATTAGAGCCCAACTTCATCATTGTGGGCCATAAAACTCAACCCAGGCAGTGAACCACACTTAAGGGTGGGCACCGCCTCTGATACTAAATGTAACAACTGGGGCCTAGTGGTAGCATAGACACACCGACATAACATGGTCGTCAAGTCCTGGCCCGCCCAGAACCACCAATTTCCCTGCAGATAGGTGGTCCCCACCCATAGATCTACCCACATGCTTAAAGGGGTCATCTGACTAATGAAATTCATCACAGGCCATCATCTGTCCTTTCTAGTGTGCCTTTTCCTAACTCACACACACCATGGGAAACATCCCATAAGGTCACCCATCCTGATAAATAGACATGAGTGAAATGTGGTGCATGTTTTGACCCATTACAACCTCCCAATAAGAACCCCCTTCAAATAATAGCTTAATGTTTTTAATAAAAAATCATCAACTAGTCAACATATCATTACCTCAAGAAAATTTTTATTCCCAATATGAAATATTTTGAAAAGCATTAGATGTTATGGAATAATTTCTAACAATTTGAATTGATTTTTTTTAGATGAATGATCCTGGAGAACATCAAATGAACATAATAATCACCAACTTATATTACGTAATAGTTTAAATATGGATCAGTGGATGATTTCAAATGATCTGATCAATATGTTAATTTTAGGAAAGTGTGAATATATTGCACATACATTTTACACTTCTGTATAGTTAGTGAATCTCATTTTGGAAATATTATTCATATATTATTTCACCATTCTAGGTTATGTATATAGATGGTTATTTTGAATACTGGTTAATCCAAAATATCCATATACCTTCTAATTCCTATAGATGAAACACATTAGGATAACAATCTATCATAAAATTTCATTACTAGACCTATAGAATAGATGAAATGTTTTCAAGGAAGGTATATTAATAACCTACTAATAAAGGAAATTCCATATAAAAATTTATCTTACATCATGTTCCTCCCCTAAATCTATAACAACTCGATCCCAGTGACAGCACAGACCCACTGCCATAACATGGTCGTTAGGTCCTAGCCAGCCAGGAACCACAAGTTGCACCACAGACTTGTGGTTCCCACCCAAGGGTCCAACCACATGCCTGAACGGGTCATCTGACTAATGGCAGTCCCCACAGGGAAACACATTTCCTTTCTAGTGTTTTTTTTCCTCTTTCACACACACCCTGGGAGACATCCCAGAAGGTCACCTATCCTGATCACTAATCCAGGCTAAGCTTTCTTAACTATGGAGTTCTAATCAGAGAGGCTCCCAAAATGGAAGGTTCCCCATGTTGACATGAGTCAGATCAATTTGAAAATTATACCTTTATCAATTGGGGGTTTTATACTCGTTGTGGGCCATACAACTCAACCCAGGCAGTGCACCACACTTAAAGGTGGGTACAACCTCTGATACCAAATGTAATAAGTGGGTCCTAGTGACAACACAGACACACCTCCTTAACAAGATCGTCAAGTCCTAGCCCACCAGGAACCACCAGTATCCCTAAACAGAGGTGTTCCCCACCCAATGGTCCACCCACATGCCTGAAGGGGTCATCTGACTAATGACAGTCTCCACAAGCCAACAAATGTCCTTTCTAGTGTGATTTTTCCTCACTCACACAAACCATGGGAAACATCCCATATGGTCACCCATCATAATAACTACTCCAGGAAAAGCACGATTAACTGTGGAGTTCTAATCAGAGAGGCTTTTGAAAAGGATGGTGCACCTTGTTGACATGAGTAATATCATTTTTTCACTTAACCCTTTATCATGTGGTTGTGTTACAAAATCATACTGATGAGAATGAATAGATAATGTGAAATGATGACAAAGATGTAACTTTAGTGGAATTAAATGAGCAATCCTTGCACAAGGAATTGAGGGAATTATAACAATATTGAGCCCCTCAACTACCATTTATATTATAAAATCCCTCATAAATATAAGATGTAATGTTACTAACTAAAAATCATCTCCATATTATTTGAATAGTGATCATTTATACCAATATCACATTCCCAATAGATAATGATAGTTTTCCGAAGGCAATTCCAAACCCTTCAAGAGGTTTTTATGACTTTTCTACCAATTCATAACCCATCCTCATAACTAGGGAGATGGTTTACAACATTATTTCTGAACAACATATAATATAACCTATATATATTTCTCCCCTGAGAGTGGGTTGGGGGAATTCAAATACTTAGGTGGTCCTATTACCAATGATCTTCTATGAAAATTAAACTAAACTTAATTTTCTACATCTATCCATAAATATTTATGGTGTGATGAAATGGTAAAAAAATCAGATAAAAATAATTGTTTGGTCCTAAGCATCTGGTATGCCATGGTAAATGTCACGAAATATAATATACTAGAATAAATTATTTATACGTAGGAGAATAATTTCATTATTTATTTATATCATGTAACATTGACTAATTTAGATGAATATGATTGTGTTTTTACTCAAAAGAAGAGGAAATGCTAGAATTGTTTACCCCAAACTACATAACTAGAACCCACAAAACACGAGTTAGTGTGGGATAATGAAAACAAGTTTCAATATTCTTGATCTCCTATTTATGTAGCTAATATACATTTTTTTGACGATTTATTAGCGTGATATGATGCTGGGATAGAAA
Organism: Viscum album; assembly: GCA_963277665.1. Taxonomy (NCBI): domain Eukaryota; kingdom Viridiplantae; phylum Streptophyta; class Magnoliopsida; order Santalales; family Viscaceae; genus Viscum; species Viscum album. The sequence goes on along the minus strand of OY728152.1, from coordinate 1,710,058,567 downwards.
AAATGAGATGAGTCAAAAATGAATTTTTTATTGGATGTAAGATAGTGGAACATAATCAGACAGTGGTTTAAAAGACAACACCTACAATGGGATCCATGAAGATATATATGCACGTCCCACTAGTGGGATATGTGCATGTATTCTCTACAAATCTCAGACCAAAACCACAACACTACATGGACATAGTAGTTTGTGTTTGTAACACCCTGGGATTTTATGAAAAATATTCTTTTTTATTAATGTCTTGTGTTGTATGCTACACCAAAAGGATCTTTCACAAAACGCATCCCTGACTTTCCTTGCATTACACGCAATCGCGACCTTCCTCGATAGCGTGTGTAGTACGCAATACCGAGTTTCACTAAACAAGATATTATTATAAAATTATTATGAACTAGTCGTTATGAATAGTAATACCCACTTTTAGAAATTTTATAAATTTTATATTTTAAATTGGACTGCATTTTTGGATTCGGAATATTGAAATTAGCTTAGGGTGAAGTTTTGGTACTTTTCGGATAACTTTCATATTCTGATGAATAGTGAAAATTACTAAATTTTAAATAAAAACAACTTTTTTAATCGAAATAATTAATAGTGATAAATATTAATTTGAGTGGTTTTAAAGTATATTTAGAATATATTTTTATAATTTAATACAATGTTGGCCATTTTATGTAATTTCACATTTATACCAGACATAAACAAGTGTCAATCTTTTGATAGTTATTATCTCTTAATAACACGCTATTTGTTTTGATGACGGGAATTAATTTTTAAATTAATTAATATAACTGATATGTTTTGAATTTGGTAAAATAGACATCATTTTTGAATTCATAATATCAAATATATCTTAGGCCTAATTTTTGGTATTTTTCTGGAAACTTTCATTTTTTGATGAATAGTGAAACCACTAAGTAGTAGTTAAAAAACTGAATTTTTCCTAAAACATAATTTTACCGCTTCTGTGAGTGGAATTTCAAAAATCAGAGAAACACGGTTAATATAAAGGACTAAAATGTGGTTCAATGAGATGAAAATAATTTTTGGTGAATAGTATCTTTTTACTTTTTTACCACGGTTAAAAGTAAATAATGTAATTAAGGGTAAAAATGATTTTATTATTACCCTAACACATGTCCTATTTATATTGGATAAGTTTAATTCGGCCAAAAAAAATCTCAGGAATAACATATGACCATTTAGGCCCACTAGGATTAGATTAGGACATTTATTATTAATTTATATAAAGAAGGGTTAAAATAGCTGAAATCAATGTTTAATAAATAAATCATTTTTAATATAGGGTTATACATAAGATAAATTTGACTATAAATATTAATTAGAAATATAAAAATATTTCCTACATAATGGTATTTTATTTGTAATTTTTAGACTTCAAATAAGTTAATTTATTTATGACACAATGATGATGTAGTAATTATCTTATTAATGAAATATTGACATAATTGATGTTATAAATACCCAAATAAATGTAATTTGATACTTTTTATGAATTAAACTAATTATCTAGGTTTATATGACATGTTAGTATTGATTTAGTTAACTTTTTTCGACTAATCATTCTGTTATGATTTTAAAAAAATCAATTACCAAATAGTGTCCAAATTGACATCAAATAGTTTTTAAAACAAATATTATTGTATTAATTGTTATTTCATTCCTAAAAATCTAATGTTCTGCCAAATGACTTATATAAGGTTATATATATTAATAATAAACAACTTTGGGTTATTTTGGCTTGTTATAGTATGTTTATTAACCTTATAGTGTAAGAAAACAAGAAGACGCGGTAAAAGAAAAATTATTTAACTTAAAGTTAAATCAAAATGATAAGGTTAAAATAGAAACCTAAAATTGTCTAAATTTTATTGGATGATATTATTTAGACCCTTTCCCACCTTATCATCGAAATAACTTAATTTGGAGCTATTAAAAACCGAATATGACTTTATAATAAAATAATATTTTTAGTTTTTCCTAAGGTGCCCCTCGCCTCCCTTATAAAAGGGCACCTCCTCCCTCTCTTCCTCACACCATTTTGAGCCTTGAAGCTCTACCAACCCCTGAAAATTCTCTTCTCAACTTCCCTAGAAACATCCTAGAGGTCTTGGTCTTCTTCAAAGAGAAATTTTAGTGCCCTATGAGGGGGACTCAAAGAGGCACTTCAAAGAAGAGGTAATGTTCGTTATCGATTCTTTCAACTTTATTTCTTCTTCCACTTCTTCTTATTAGGTTGTTTCATTCTGAAGTAATAACATCAGTATCACTCATATACCGATATGTAATTATAAGTAAGAAACAACCCTTTTTCACCATCTATCCAATCTATGGAAAACGAAATCACCGCGCGTGCGTACGTACGGAATACCGTCTCCACACCGTGGTGTAATCTATTTTCCCCCACCACCTTACTTGGATGGGTATAATGGTGTAAATAATAACTATATCTAATTATTTTAAATTGATATTGATTATGTTATAGTATAAATGCACTCCAATAAAATTCCACGATCATGGGAACGATATCATCGCTCGTGCGTACTTACGGAATACCGTCTCCACGACGCGATGAGATTCATTCTCAATGATTATCCATTCATAAATTTTTATAAAGTATATATAATAATTAATCATGAAATATATGACATAATAATGATACTGGAATTATTTATATATATATTTATGTCATTCAATTAATTCCATTAAATTCAATGAGGAAATGAAAACAAGGTTCATGCGTACGTACGGCCTACCGTCTCCATGAACAGTGTATTTCTTTCCATTTATCGATCTATTATATATATGTATATTCTTAATATATATTATATATAAATCAGGTTTTATATTCTAGAATTAAGTAATCATGATCTATGTAATCATATGAATAATTACATGTCAAAACACGGACGACAAATGAAATTATTTTACCCAAAACGCTCTTTAACATGGAATTTACAAAAGAATGGGTAATATAAAGTCATAAGTGAACCATATATGATATAATAACAATGAATATTATTCTGTAATAAGCTAATGACAATATTTAAATAATTATACAGGAGGTTCAGATACGTACGAAGCATATCGGACCTAAGGTAAAGGATAATTTTGCAAATCTCATTTTTATCCGAGATTTCTTATTCGTAAGTATTTACGGGGGTTATTGTTATCATCCATGTCCATGTTTCCTAAAAATGGTTTCATGTATGTTTAAAGTCATTTTTACCCATTTTTACTTTTACCCAATGGTATGGAAGGAATCTTTCTTTTATTTACCCTACAACGTACTTTTTGACTTTTTCGACAAAAGTACGAGAAGAATGTTTTTTAACGTATACGACATGAAAGAATTTTTACGGTTTTATAAATCCTTATTTTCATGAAGCTCCCTCCAAAATATTTCATGAGTATTTTCAACAAAATCATTTTCTTTTAAAATTGAATGATATTTTGTGAAAATAAAATTATTTTGAAGAATAAAGGATATTTTCCTCAAGAATTCATTTCAAGTGTTTTATCAAAAACATTTTCCATCTAAGATGAAATTACTTCATATGTGTACGTTTCATTTATAATGTCTCGAAGATTTACATTGTTTCACGTTTCTTATGATGAAATATCCATTTTTTTATATATATGGATTATGTGATGATGGGATGATGTTTATGAAACCCATTTTATTCTTTGGGTTATGATGAATGTTTTAAGTTTATTTTATGGCACAAGTAAGAATGATTTCATTGTATGATGGGTGGGTCCTATATCCCACTCCATTGCATTGTGTAACGATTTATATCTCATGAGATAGACATGGCTGGAACGGTAAGTTAATCCGGTTTAGTGTTACAGGACTAAAATGAGGAGTGAACTCGATTCAGAAAGGGACTTTGTCCACTAAGATGGTCTTGGCAGCAATTCCATGGCTACTATAGAAATCATTACATGTGCTTAATGGTTGCTACAATTACATGTTTTATTACCATTCTATTTTATCATGATTTATGTTCCATTATGATTTATGCCTTATGTACTTCAATGTTTTACATCGTTGCTCAAGATTTTGATGTTTAAACATTATGTTCATGTCTCTAAGTTAAAATTTATATAGTATGTTTTATTTTATCCATGATTACCCTTTCTGAGCATTTGAGCTCACCCTTTTTATGTTTTATTTTCCCCCAGGATTAAAAGAAAGGTTTTAGTTAAGGAAACAAAAAGTGGAAAATTTTTATGGGAGATGTTGATGATCTTTCACCATGATTAGAAGATTACGTTCCAAGTTTCCAAAGACACTAATCTATTACGGTCCTTGTGTGTTTGTTTTTGTTATGTATTAAGTATTCCGCAAATGTAATGTAATGTCCATGTACGTCATGCTTCGGGTCTCTACATTTGGTATCAGAGAAAGGTTTAGTCAACCTTTGGAAACTAGGATGCGAGAACGTTAGTGAGATCCCTTGAGATATTTCTAAGGTATGTCTAGGGATGTCCCTAAGGTTAAGTATAAGTATAGGTTATAGTCCTAAAATTATGGTAACGATCTTAGAATTAAACCTACTATGTTAGATATTAAAGGTACTCTCCCTTTACTATGTTATTTTCCCTAGCATGATTTTTTCCTCTAACACTATTCTTTTTGGGTTTTAGAAGATGGCTGGAACCCGAAGGAACTGTGTTGATCAATTCAATGGAAAATGCAATGATTGTCCTCATGAACAAACAAATTTTATGGGAGATGGAGTGAAAAATCATATTGCTATACTTACATAAGCTATGAATAATTATGGACTTCTAAATGAGAAGAGAAGGGAACAATATTCTATTTATTCCTTCATGAGGCAACATCCACCTTCTTTCAGTGGGTCTTCTGATCCACTTATTGATGAACAATAGATCAGTACCACTGAAAGGATGTTTTCAGTTCTTCAATTTTCTGGACATGATAAAGTCATCTTAGAAGTATATAGTTTAGAAGGTGAATCTGATCAATGGTGGAATCTTATCAAGAATACGAGGCCAATAGATAAAATTGAGTCCATGGAATGGGACGAGTTCAAGAACTTATTTTTCAATAAGTACTTCCCTCGAATTCTTCGAATAAAGATGGAGAAGGATTTTATTGAACTAAAGAAAAAGGATGATGCATCTGTTGGTGTATACGAAGAGACTTTTACAAGGCTTGCAAGGTATTCATCTAGATTTATCATCCAACCTGAAAGTAAAGTTGATCGATTCTTCAGTGGCTTAAAACCAAATCTTCGAAGGGAATTAGCTATAAGGGACATCAGTAGCTATGAAGAAATTGTTCGTTGTGCTATCAAGGTAGAAATGGAAGTTGGTGTTACTTATCCATCTCATAGTTTTGACAAGAAACAAAATATGGAGTTTAAGGAGAAATCTCATAATAATGGTGAAAAGAAGATGAATGTTTCCTTATGCTCAAAGTGTGGAAAGAAGCATGGTGGAGATTGTCTTAAAGGGACTAGAAAATTTTTTAAGTGTGGAATAGAAGTTCATCGAGCAGCTGAGTGTCGATGTAATGGAAAAAGGGTTTCTAGCGATGTGAATAAAGAAAAGACAGCAGAGAATGCAACCCCAACACTTCAATGTTTCAAGTGCAAGGAAATGGGGAATTATGCTAATAAATGCCCTAATCCATGGGTTAGTGATAATCAACATTAGCAACCACTTAAGGAAAATGAAAAAGGGAAGTCACATGCGATCCCTATTTTCGATGTTTAATATGACAACGATGTGGTGGAATGATTAAGTGTTTATGAAATGGGATTCCCAAATAATGTTGTATATAGTATCATGGAATATTGGAATATTTATGTATTGGTATATTGTGGTTTTAAATAATTTTATGGTACCGGTAACCATGGAAAGTGATTGAGATATTTTTGGAAAAAAGATGATATGTGCATAATGAAGGGATAAGGAGAAACTGAAATGTTTGACAGTATTCATGAGCTCATGACTGATATAAGGAAATATTTACATCATGGTTTGAGGTTTTGGTATGTGAAAAGAGTTAACTTTTGACAACACTCATGTTTTCACTAAGATTCAATGGGTATTCATTTTTCAAGAGAATACATGATTAAGGCCTTCGAATGTTTGGAATGTGACCAACAAGTTATATCTCAGGATATACGGGGATCAACGATGGTATTAACATGCATGTTATATGAACTCTTTGGTAATCGTTTTCACTATAATATGAGATTGGACAATAGTATTTTTGGATAAACCTAAAGATTGGAAAGGATTATGTTGGACATAAGTTAGTATTGTTTAAGGATAAAACTCTTTTTTATATTATTGATGGGATGTTATAGTAATGTAGTTTTAGAAAAAGGACAACTTGCAGGATGAGCGACAACCCATCATGTCGGACAAGGATGTGGGAATCGAACCCAAAACCGAAGTGCGACTGGCCTTTATCGCCTACCACTGGCCTACAGGAAGTCCCAGTTTAGTAGAAACTAGTTTTATTATATTAAATAGTATGATATATGAAATATAAGTCCAATTTAGGAACCATATATGATTATTCTCACTATAGATCGACTTATGTATATTTAATAACTTTTTCTAACCTTTTGTTTGAGACAGATGGAATGACCTATCATTCTATCACATGATCTGCTAACAATTCACGAAAAACAAATTCAACATCATTTCTTTAATAGATGAAGTGGAAATTGTTCATGGCACGAACAACAGTGAGATTGTACCAAAATAAAGTAATTAGTTATTCTAATTAAAATTCTTCACCTTTAGGGAAATGATCTTGAAAACCAAAAATGTTGTCCTAGTTCCCTTATATCCGATGAATCCGATGGTACCCTAGATCATCAAAAATTTGTGGCTTTGTGATTGTTGTATTTTTCATAGCCATGTTCTCTACCACTCTCCATCAGAACATGATGTTTATATTTTTCTTCAATATCCATATTTTCACCTATGTTCTCTTATGTGAAAACCCAGTGATTAGTTAATTTGGGTAACCGTTACGTTTCATACATTAATTTTTAAAGCCAGGTTTTGGTATTCCTTTTTACGATGTGGGTTTATATTAAAGAAACTTTTGAGTTGCAAACCATTTATAACCCTGATGAATTTTGAGGGCGAAATTCATTTTAAGGGGGGTAGAATGTAACACCCTGAGATTTTATGAAAAATATTCGTTTTAATTAATGTCTTGTGTTGTACGCTACACCAAAAAGATCTTTCACAACACGCATCCCTGACTTTCCTTTCATTACAAACAATGGTGACCTTCCTCGATAGCATGTGTAGTACACAATACCTAGTTTCACTAAACGAGATATTATTATAAAATTATTATGAACTAGTCATTATGAATAGTAATACCAACTTTTTAAAATTTTATAAATTTTATCCTTCAAAATGGACTTCATTTTTGGATTCAGAATATCAAAATTATCTTAGGGTGAAATTTTGGAACATTTCGGATAACTTTCATATTCTGATGAATAGTGAAAATTACTAAATTTTAATTAAAAACAATTTTTTGAATCGAAATAATTAATAGTGATAAATTATTAATTTGAGTGTTTTTAATCTATATTTAGAATATATTTTTACAATTTAATACAATTTTGGTCATTGTATGTAATTTCACATTTAAACTAGACATAAACAAGTGTCAATCTTTCGAAAGTTATTATCTCTTAAGAACACACTATTTGTATTGACGAACGGAATTAATTTTAAAATTAATTAATGTAACTGATATGTTTTGAATTTGGTAAAATAGACATCATTTTTTATTTCATAATATCAAATATTTCTTTGGCCTAATTTTTGGTATTTTTCTGGAAACTTTAATTTTTTTTGATGAATAGTGAAACCACTAAGTGGTAGTTAAAAAAGAGAATTTTTCATAAAACATAAATTTACCGCTTCTGTGAGTGGTATTTCAAAAATCTGAGATACAAGGTTAATATCAAGGACTAAAATGTGGTTCAATGAGATGAAAACAATTTTTGGTGAATAGTATCTTTTTACTTTTTTTACCACGATTATAAGTAAATAGGGTAATTAAGGGTCAAAATGATATTATTATTACCATAACACATGTCCTAATTCTATTGGATAAGTGTAATTCGGACAAAAACAACCTTAGGAATAACATAAGACCATTTAGTCCCACATGGATTCGATTAGGAAATTTATTATTAATTTATTTAAAGAAGGGTTAAAATAGTTAATATCAAAGTTTAATAACTAGATCATTTTGAATATAGGGATATACATAAGATAAATTAGACTATAAATATTCATTAGAAAGATAAAACTATTTCCTAAATAATGGTATTTTATTTGTAATTTTATAGATTTAAAATAATTTAATTTATTTATGACACAATGAAGATGCAATAATTATCTTATTAATGAAATATTGACACAATTGATGTTATAAATACCCAAATAAATGTAATTTGAGACCTTTTATGAGTTACACTAATTTTCCCGTTTAATATTACATGTTAGTATTGATTTAGTTAACTTTCTTCGAACAAATCATTCTGTTATGATTTTCAAAAAATTCAATTACCAAATAGTGTCAAAATTGAAATCAAATAGTTTTTTAAAACAATATTATATTATTAATTGTTATTTCATTCCTAAAAATCTATTGTTCGGCCAAATGACATAGATAAAGTTATATATATTAATAATAATCAACTTGGGGTTCTTTTGGCTTGTTATAGTATGTTATTTAACCTTATAGTGTAAGAAAACAAGAAGACACAAGAAAAGAAAAATTATTTAACTTAAAGTTAAATCAAAATGATAAGGTTACAATCGAAACCTAAACTTGTATAAATTTAATTGGATGATAGGATTTCGACCCATCCCCACATTAGCTTCAAAATAACTCAATTTGGAGCTATTAAAAACCGAATATGACTTTATAATAAAATAATATTTTTTGTTTTTCCTAAGGTGCCCCTCTCCTCCCTTATAAAAGGGCACCTCCTCCCTCTCTTCCTCACACCATTTTGAGCCTTGAAGCTCGGTCAACCCCTGCCAAATTCTCTTCTCCACTTCCCTAGAAAATCCTAGAGGTCCTGTACTTTTTCAAAGACCAATTTTATTGCCCTAAGTGGAGGTCTCAAAGAGGCCTTTCAGAGAAGAGGTAATTTCCATTACCGATTCTTTCAAATTAATTTATTCTTCCACTTCTTCTTCTTAGGTTGTTTCATTATTAAGTAATAACATCAGTATCACTCATATACTGATATGTTGTTATATGTATGAAACAACCCTATTTCACCATCTATCCATCATACGGAAAGCAAAATCACCGCGCACGCGTACGTACGGAATACCGTCTCCATGCCATGGTGTAATCTATTTTCCACGACCACATTACATGGATGGGAATAATGGTGTAAATAATAACTATAAATGATTATTGTAAATTGATATTTATTCTATTATAGTATACATACACTCAAATAAAATTCCATGATCATTGGAACAATATCATCGCTCGTGCGTATGTATGGAATACCGTCTCCACTATGCGATGAGATTCATTCTCAATGATTAACCATTCATAAATGATTATAAAGTATATATAATAAGTAATCATGAAATATATGACATAATAATGATACTTTATTTATGTATATATATATTTATATCATCCAATAAATTCAATTCAATTCAATGACGAAACGAAAACAACGTTCATGCGTACGTACGGCCTACCGTATCCATGAACAGTGTATTTCCTTCCATTTATCGACCTATTATATATATGTATATTCTAAATATATATTATATATAAATCATGTTTCATATTTTGGAATTAAGTAATCATGATCTAAGTAATCATATGAATAATTACAAGTCAAAACACGGATGACAAATGAAATGATTTTACCCCAAATGCTCTTTAACATGGAATTTACAAAAGAACGGGTAATATAAAGTCATAAGTGAACCATATATGATATCATAACAATAAATATGATTCTGTAATAGGTAAATGACATTATTTAAATCATTATACAAGAGGTTCAGATACGTATGAAGCATATCCGACCTAAGGTAAGGGATAATTTTTCAAATCTCATTTTTATCCGAGATTGCTTATTCGTAAGTATTTACTGGGGTTATTGTTATCATCCATGTCCATGTTCCCTAAAAAATGATTCATGTATGTTTAATGAACATTTTAAAAATTATGACTTTTACCCAATGGTATGGCAGGAATCTTTCCTTTATTTACCCTACAAGGTACTTTTTGACTTTTCGGACAAAAGTACAAGAAGAATGTTTTTTTAACATATAAGGCATGAAAGGATTTTGACGGTTTTATAAATCCTTATTTTCATGAAGCTTACTCCAGAAGATTTCATGACTATTTTCAACAAAATCCTTTTCTTTCAAAATTTCATGACATTTTGTGAAAAGAAAATGATTTTGAAGAATAAAGGATATTTTCTTCAAGAATTCATTTCAGGTGTTTTATCAAAACCATTTTCCATATAAGATGAAATTACTTCATATGTGTATGTTTCATTTATAATGTCTCTATGATTTACATGGTTTCATGTTTGTTATGGTGAAATATCCATTTTTTTTGGATTATGTGATGATGGGATGATGTTTATGAAACCCATACTATTCTTTGGGTTATGATGAATGTTTTAATTTTATTTTGTGGCATAAGTAAGAATGATTTCATTATGAGATGGGTGGGACCTATATCTCCCTCAAATTCATTGGGTAAAGATTTATATCTCATGAGATAGAAATGGATGGAACGGTAAGTTAATCATGTTCAGTGTTACAGGACTGAAACGAGGAGTGAACTCGATTCAGAAAGGGACATTGTCCACTAAGATGTTCTTGGCATCAATGACTTGGCTACTATGGAAATCATTACATGTTCTTAATGGTTTCCACAATTACATGTTTTATTCCCATTCTATTTTATCATGATTTATGTTCCATTATGATTTATGCCTTATGTACTTCCATGTTTTACATCGTTGCTCAAGATTTTGATGTTTAAACATTATGGTCATTTTTTAAGTTCAAATGTATATAGTATGTTTTATTTTATTCATGCTTTCCCTTACTGATCATTTAAGCTCACACTTTTTATGTTTTATTTTCCCCCAGGATTAAAAGAATTGTTTTAGGTAAGGAAACAAAAAGTGGAAGATTTTTATGGGAGATGTTGAAGATCTTTCACCACGATTAGAAGATTACGTTCCATGTTTCCAAAGACACTAAACTATTACGGTCCTTTTGTGTCTGTTATTGTTATGTATTAAGTATTCCGAAAAAGTAATGTAATGTCCATGTACGTCATGCTTTGGGTCTCTAAAGTGTTATTATGATTTTATTCCTTGGTAACCTCATGAATCATCTCATTTTTATTTTCAACAAACAATGATTAGCATTCAATAAATGAAATAGTAAAAAGGATATATCAAGTATCATATATACTCTGTAATTTGGTATCCCCTCATCTAGAAATATGACTAGTGATGTTGACTCCATCTATCCATTTTTTACATTAATTGTATCCATATATGGAATTCAGGATCTAGTAACCCTAGTGAGTAATATCTATAATGAATTGGTATATGGAATCCTTATTCCTCTCAACATCGGTATCCCACATTAAATATCATTAAAATTATGTGGGATGATGAACATCAATTGATGAATTTTGTTTCATCTTGTGGCCCACTGATAGGAATACATGAGTAGAAAGAAGTTCAAAAAATATGTGTTTCATTAATTTGTTGGAGGGCATAACTTTTGTTTTTTGTAGTAACCTACCTCCTCTATCAATTTATAATTATGAATAATTGAGTACAAAAAAATCTGTTTCATTTTATATTCATGTTGAATAAGAACAAAAATATTTGATTTTATAACTTCACATAATACATGAAAAAATAGTTTTCTATTTTATTTCACCATGGAAGGGGATCACATATTATATAGATATTTTTATACAGAAGGTGTTTATAGTAGAGTTATGAACAAAAAATATCCTCAGTGGTTTAAAGAAATCCCGTATCCAATGGAAATTCAAGGATGTTATTGATAATTTAAATTAATAACTTGATGGATGGATGATATTCTTTACAACATAAAGGGTAACATCTTGTCCATATCAAATAGTAATGAAGAAATTAAGGGGAATAAAAAAATAACTACAATCACACTCCAAAAATGGTTTGTGTCAATCACATCATAAACATCTCCCAAATATCACATGGTCCCTCCCTCTTGAGATCCATGACAACAACAGTTTACTCAAATGTATTGATGATGATGTAGGTTTATTAAATTTTTTGAGCTATAATAAATAATTATTAGTCACTCTAGGAGAAGATGGTACTGAGTTATTTTATCTCATCATAGGGAAAAAATTTCTCAGATTATCCAATGTCAAGAAATCGAGTGAGGTTAGTCATATTCATCACCCTAATAATTACACTAGTAAATTAAATATATGGAATAATATTAATTTCCAATTTTAATTTAAGGACATCCCCCATAAGATGGTCTATATTGGAGAATATAAAATGGAAATCCTCTAGAGTAGGTGTGATGTGTCTCCACTATTCATCCAATAGAAGAAGGGGGTGGGGTAATGTCCTAGAAAAAAATAACATTAAAATTGGAGTGTAGTTTGGCCTTGAAAAACATAGGTCAATTACATGATATACATATAGAAAACTTGAATCAAACATTTATGATCCAATTTCATTCTTAATAAATTAATCACCTGATATGATACTCATGTAAACTATAAAAAAATAGTATCTGTAAAAGAATAATTATTCCCATGAATAACATGATAAAGAACCTCCATCTATCCTTATGTTATTTAAAATAGTACAAGTTTTCCTGCCATCAACATTGAGAGAATGCACACTACCACACAAAACAACACAATCGGTTCTACACTCTTGGAGAACCCTCATACAATAATTAAACACCAAATTCTTCATTCAATAAAAATTAGATTACCAGAATATTTTTTGATGCAGAAGATGAAGACGAATATGTGTATCATATTAATATTCAAAAAAGGGATAGATGATGAATGACCAGAGACTATAATGGCTTATGGGAGCATGCGACAAGAAACCAGTGAATAATATATCATGCAAGGAGTGTTTCTAATAAAACCATATATACAGCTAAAACATTCTAATAGGAACTCGATGTGTATGATTTAGAGCACAAATCCACTCCAGAGTCATCTATATATCTTTACTTTCATTCCATATTAGAAGACTAGTTTTTATATTTAGAATGGGCCACTCAACATTTTTAGGAACAAAATGATTTTACATAGTCTAATCCATGAGTTTTATGCCTTTTAGTATTGGTCAGATTTTTTTCCTAACGGAGATTCTATGACTCAATTTAATGATCGAGTCCCTACAAAAAAATGGTTTATGTTTTTATTTAGAATTATGATATTTTGAAATATTGTTTTACTGTTCCAACCGAGATCTGAATTCTAAATACACATTTCCTATAAAAGGACCTTTGATAGGAACCAGTAGGGAACTTCCCATGTTATTATTAATTCAAGGTGGATGTTTCCACAGAAAATGTGTACCACATAGATAGTGACCCTGTAAATTGTCAAAAAACCATCTCATATACAAAACAATGTCATGGTAATTTTTTATATAGTCTCTTAAAAACCATGTAATTATATTTACAACAAGATTGTATTTATTTGTTTAGTGATTCCATAAATAGTTGATCTATAATTAACCTTATTACAATGTAGAACAATACACTTTGAATGATCATATTCAAGTTCTAATTTGGTGATTATTTCTATGATCCTAAATTCTTTGTCTCCCATTCATAAAAAGAGATTAATGATCTCTTAGGGAGACTGGATTTCGAATCACAATGAAATTTCCACATCATATAATAAATTCTTTTAAATATGTCAGTAATGGGAAATTAAGATTTTTACATGTAGAATACACCACATTAGTATCATGTGATTCATAGTATATTAAAATCAGCTATTATAAATTGTTGGTAACACATTTTACATTAAAAAATACTGAATAGTTCATGAACCCTGTGATATTGATGGTCACCCCTCCAAATCGATGGAGCTCACATAGAAATTATTATATATTTTCTAGAAACCAATGTACAAATATAAGTAGAAGCTACGAAAATGATCTATCCTATCAAACCAATGTGTAGAAGATTATAAATTCTTTTGTTATATTGATACAAGTTATCCACACAATAAATAGTTATTATAATAGTAATAAACTCGTGTTCTATTTTTAATCTCCCAAGGATATCTAACACATATCCCCATTTAGAGTATGGAATCAATATATATCCATTGGAAACCTATATATGATATTTTTAATGAAAGGATTTATGGGATGAAGAAGATCTTGATGATTCCTGTATATCTTTTCAGAATGATGTGTCTACTACCATGAAATTATAGAAAATGGTAAATATTGGTATTTATGAAGACCAACTACCATCTTTGAATAGGGTCAATAGAGTCCTAAATTGAAAAGAGAAATATATTTCCATTATGAAAAAAATTGGGACTTATTAACTAATATTTATATTAAGATACTTAGGTTGGACCATGAGGTATAGACTTGACACTGGGAGTCTCCATGTGATCATCATGGATACAATCCCACAATAAAGATAATTTTTAATGCCCTCACAATAAGTCTAAAAGATAATGTGGTTAAGCTTCACACTAATACCATTTTCCTGGATTTCCCCCTAGATGATTTTATAGCCCCGGTGATGGATCCTTTGATTGTTATGAATTTTTTATTCCAGGACCATTCATTCCTGGATAGATACTCAGTATTACATAAAATTAGAATGATATAATAATATGAGGATGCCACTAATTTGAAATCATTTCAAAGGGTTTACATCTACCAAATAATTCCATTTGGTATAAAAAAATCAGTTCTACAAATAAATGGGTTATGCTACATATATTCAGGTCCCTTTTTGGAATGATTATATGGAGAGATGTGGATAATATGGTTTTCATGTCCCATAAGATCTGTGTTGACCTCCACAATATTGAAATTCTATTTTGAAGGATATATCTACATAATAAAAAATGAAATCCATCGAATTCTCTTTTAGAGGATATTCATGATTTTTCATCAGCTTCATGGTGTTCCGCCAATATCTTTTTTTATAATAAAAAAATGAATAATATTATTAATATTCCTCCACCCTAGAAACTATGATTATTGATGGTGTTATAGGGATATACCTACTAAATTTGACTCTTCATTACCCATTCAGTGGGAATGTATTTTCACTTCACAAGGAAATCCCCTAAAAATATGATGGATACAACCATCAATATTTTGAAATCCTCAAGTGGTATCTCATGAAAAATACAATCATAACTCTTAATGTTGATGAAAATATCTTATAATCTACATGGAATTAATGGGGGTGATCTGTTGGTTCAATACATTCATATAAGAATGACGTTTTATTGTAAAATAACATATATTACCTTATTTGATAAATTTCTTAAAATGGAACTTGATATTTAATTAATAAAAATAATTTTCTTTTGTTGGCCTTTTTAGTGATGAATATTGAGAAATATCTGTCGCACAATAAAGTCCCTATGGAATGTTGTATTGACCAACTCTAATATAACTTCAGATTCACAATTTTAAACTATAGACTAGATTACCATTGAGTCATATCGAAAAAAATTATATAAATTTTATATATAAAAAAGATGTCCAAGGGAATGAAATTATATGTTTTCTTGGAGAACATTCTATCGTTTATGATATATTAATATATACTAGACGTCCCAATGTATAAGTCTTTCACATTCATCACTCCCCTAAAATTTTGGGAGTTCTTCATGATTAATATTCCAGTAGCCCTATTGGGAAATGAATGGATGGGCCAAATTATAATCATGACTTCTTTAGTGTCGTGTTTATGTACAAAGTTAAATATATCATGAGACTTGTATATCTTTTTTCAAAAGGAATCACTAGTAATGATGTTGATTATCATGCCATCATCATCCGCATAGACATATATATTCAACTATTGGAAGCACTCTTTCATATTAGATGTGATTCAATGATAGTGATCAAACAATTTTAATGTGAATATTCTACTGAATGTATTAATTTATTGTTTAGTACGACCATGTTCTTGAATTGTTGGATTTCTTCTTAGAGGTTTTGAATATATTCTATTTACCATGATTGCAAAATTAATAGGATGATAAATTATCTTGAAATTCATATATCCTGGAAAATCCAAACCAGTATTAAACAGTTGTTCACACCACACATTGTAAGGTAATTTATATACTCATTAGATATGACATGGGATAAATCATTAATATTATCAAAATTCCAATCATTGAGGGGTTTAGGTACACATCACGTGATTCCTCCACAAGATGAATGATCCTTTTAATAGACTATCTTAGATATTGTATTATTCAATCAAAGTAAGATTATAGAGATATAATAAGATATCATGTCATGATATTCATATATTAAGATGACAAAAATATGTGGGGGATCCTCTAAAAATATTTCTTGGAATGATTCAACCTCATAAGAAACAATGGATCATAAATCATTTCAATTATGAAATAGGTGAAAATTAGATCATATGGTTTCTATTAAGGAGGATCCACACTCATCTATAGAACAGAATCCAGAAATATTTCTTTCCAATGATGACAAAAAATCTTGCTAACATCCCATGAAAATTGCATTTGTTTAATTTCTTTTCCAATTTCATCGATCAAATCTTAAAATTTATTCATACCATAAGTAATTCATGACTATTTTTTTGGGAATGGTTTTTATTGTCCCATATCCCTCATCAACAACATGGATGTCTATGTACATACATATGACAACATAAATTGTCACTAAATTGAATGAGGTGATAACCCTCGAGGATGTTGGGACAATGTCTATGATAAGCTTTATGAGTTCAAACATCATCCCGCGATTTGGTGTCCCTGACATTGTATTGAATGAAAAGGGAACCATGTTCTATTCTTATGAGATGAAGAGATTATATCTGTAATATAATATATAGTCTAGAAATCCATATTTTTATAATTAAATAGTTATTGGATATATGGAATCCTTCAATATAAAATTATAAGATATTATTTATAAGATATTTGATAGAATTATTAATTTAGAGATAATTGTTTTCTCATGTTGTGTGGTCATATCATAATGCGACCCATACTGATACGAAAGTAACTTACTATAAATTCTTAAATAGGATAGAGTGAGTAATTTCTATAAATGTAACACCCCAGGTAAATATAGAAATAATAAATTTTCTTTTTAATTAATATTTTTGGAATTGAATTTTTATTTTACCTGAAATGGGTTTCTTTCTTCGATGGCGTACCCGATACACAACAATGAGTTTCTTTGAAATCTTACATTGCACACAAATTATATAATATTATTATTTTAAATGGTTGTTAATTCCTAGACATTTTATTGGTGGGAATGAACATAACTAACTACAATATGATTATACATGTTTGTAAATTTTTTTGACATTTATCTAATAAAAGTTAGAGGCTTAAAATGTGAATGAATTTAATTTTAAGCATATTTTACTTTAAAAGGATGGTTTACCGCTTTTTGATCGAAAAACCTAATTAAATTTAGTTCTAGTCACATTTATATATTCTATTTTATAAAATAAAATTATTATTTATAATTGTGATATCAAATTTTATATTGGATGAAATTTTGGTATATTTCTAAAAAATTTCATTTTTTAATAAATAGTGAAAATACTGTATTTTAATTCAAAACCGAATTTTAATCTAATTTATTTATATGGTTGGATGAACCATTTAATTTGTTTTAAATAGTAATTAAATTATATTTTTACCACTTAAAAAAATTTTATCCATTTGATGTAATTTCACATTGAAATTGGTCATAAACAAGTATAAATGTTTTGATAGTTAATATTTCTAAAAACACACTTTTTTGTTTTGACAACATATTTTAATTTTAAATTAATTTATGACACTTTTTTGTTTTGAATTTTGGAAAATAGATTCATATTTGGAATCAGAAAATCCAAATTTTTTAAATAGGTAACTTTTATCTTTAGACATTATGAATATTTTCTTTAGTAAATATTTTATTTATTATGGTTAAAGGGTAAATCTTGTATATAAGGGTAAACTAATATTATTATAAAAATATAAAATTACCAAAACATGTGTCCAAATTCGATTTTTTGATACATATCCGACCATTGGCATCTTTGGGTCGATTTTGAGACCCCATGGAGCCACTTAAGAGTGATAATGACACTGTATTTAAAATAACAAAATGTAAAGGCTAAAATGAAATAAACAATTATCTTTTAGTATATTAATTTTTACATAGGGTTATATATGTTATAATTTCGAGTATAAATATTATTTATAAACATAAAATTATTTCCTACATCATGGTATTTGTTTTATAATCTTTAAACATTATATTAATAAAATTATTTATGACACAATAATGATTCAGTGTTTACCTCTTTAATAAATGATATGAATAAATAAGATTATAAATAATAAAATAATATACAAAAAATTTACAATTCTTATTTGATCATTCTATTTCAACCATGAGTAATCTTATCTTTGAGATTAATTAGTTTTGGAAATTTACGGAACTAAAGTCATTATATAATAAAATAATATTTTCAAACTTTCCTAAAGATCACCTCATCTCCCTTACAAAAATCCTTCACTTCTATCCCATTCCACAAACCTCTCAAGCCCCTTGGCTAGCCCAAAAGCTGCCCAAATAATCTCTCAAGATCTATATTCTATACTTAGAAGACTTACCTTAGTCATAAGTAATTTCAAGATGTTCTTTTGGATCATACCAAAGAATGTGACCCAAATTAAAGTTAACAGTTTCTGATAACTTCTTTTATTTTATTTTACATCTCCAACCCCCTAAGCTCATTTAATTACTTTTTTTTATAAAAAAAGTACCCTTAATATACTAGGATTTTTTATGTGATGTATTCTAACTACACTTACACAAACCCCCATCTAATGGGTGAAGAACATATTGTTTCTGTGGATGGAAAACTAATGCCTCACGAAATGATGATTATTCGATTACCTCCTACCGCCTATCATTGTGGCGATTAATATGAAACTATATTTATATATTATATATCTTATGTTTTTTTTCATTATTATTATATATTTTTCGTTTTTATAATATCTTTATATTTTTCATTATGGATAAATGCGATAATTTCATTTGAGAAAGTGCGGACTACCGCACCCTCAATGTGATATGACTCATTAATTCCATAAGTGGGACGTATAAAAGATGGAGTTATGGATATTATAGACTATATTATACTATAATTATAATATAATTATGTATCATTATGTTTTAATTCCATTAAAATTAGAAATAGAAATGAAAGTAGCGTTCATACGTAATTAAGTATTACTGTCTCCATGAACGGCGCATTTCATTTATTATATTGAAATGTTAAGTTCTACTATAATTACCAATATATACTTGATATATATGATATATATGATATTTAAATCATTAATATAATTTTGGAGATAATTGAATATTGACCACATGGACAACTTGTAATTATAAGGTGTTTAGTTTTTACTCAAATACCAAATATCGACAAAACAACCATTATTAACATAAATAATTACATAATGTTTTTAACACGGTAATAAGTGATATAAAAAGAATAATAAACATTAGAAAGATTATTATTCAAGTTGAAATTATATTTAGTTTATTATTCCCGAGATTAATGTATGATCGATTCAGGTCGGAAACGTGGTAAGTGACTTCGTCTCATTCTAATTTCATTGAGTATTTTGTTTTAATACACGACTTTATTTTATATATTGTATATTCTCATTTGATGTTCCTTTTCATTCAAAGGTAATATTTTTATATGAAGCGTTTTACAAAAATGGCAAAAAGGAATGTTTCTTTTAACATAAGCGGTGAAAATGTCTGTTTCACCGCCACGAGTCTTATTTGATATTTGGATTCCATAAAAGCCTTAATGTTTTTAAAAGGAACATAAATACCATATACACATTTACGTATTTTTTTATTGATAATGGTTTTGATAATGGATTTTTTATTTCAATATATTTATGTGATATATTGTGATTAAAATGTGGAAATTTTTTCTTTCTTTTATATTTGTTTTGTTTATATGATTATTTAATAGTACTTGGACATTAGACAGGTGGTTACGTGATAAACCAAATGACAGGTGGTGCATTGAAAAACCCGGACCTGTCGTTATGTTATAACCTCAAATTCATTGGGTATGCAAGTCGGATCTATAACTATTCCATTTAGTGATATGTGTGGATGTCGATCATATGGTTATTCCATTTTTGTATGTTTATTTCCCAAGTTACCTTTATATGTTATGTGTTATTTATATGGGTTTTATGGAAATATTTTTGTTACAAAAGGGTAAGAAATGATCTCTTATTTTGGAAAAAGTATTTACTACTTCATAAAGGTTAAAAGTATTAGTTATGATAATGTATTCATGGTTTACGTGTTGTTTAAAAAAACTAATAGTTTTCCTTCTTTGTGTTTCCCTTACTAAGCTATTTAAGCTCATCAAATGTTTTTGAAATGTTTTTCATAGTACATAAAGTGGAATAGGTTCAAGGATGGGATCAAGGAATAGTCATGCTTTGTAAAATAAGGAACTAGACATGAATCTTTTTTTCACAAATTTTTATTTTGTGAAAAAATATGGGAACTAAATATAAGTGTCAACTTTTTTACTTTTAGGATGTGTTGTAAAAGATATGATCTAATTTTAAAAAACACTAAACCTGAATATATCTTAAATGTGAATTATTCATTTAATTCAAAATTATGCTTTTTTATGGTCGGGTCCAATTAGTAGGTTCATATTTCGGTTTAGATAACTTTAGGAGTTAGGGTATTGTTAAATTAATATCGAAAAATTACTTTATGTTAATATTGAAATGATATAGAATTTAAAGATTACCATGTTTCTTCACATATGATATTTCTACATTCAGAATGATATTTTACAAAGGAAACATGGATACTCTTCTAGGAAGGAATACAGATTGAAATGACCTTCTAAATCATTATTCAGAGATGGTCAGAATTGGGAATGAATAGTTTGTTGGAGTAATGGATCAGTTTAATCAGGTTAAAAATTGTGGTTTTGTTTATTGATGATATTTTGGATTATTTTAAAAGTAAATAGGTGAATGAATGTTATTTATGGGTTATATTTAAAACCATAAATGGTAAGAAACTATATTTGAAATTCAGTATGTGTGAGTTTTGGTTACAACAAATTTCAATCCTTGGTCACATTGTTTAAAACATTGGCATAACTGTTGATCATGCTAAAACAATTGTTGTTGAAGAATGGCCAAGACCTACAAATATAACTAATATTTGTTATTTCCATGGTATGGCCGGTTATTACCGGAGGTTTGTTGAGAATTATTCATGGTTATGTTGTCCAATGTCTATGTTAACTCTAAAATGTGTTATGTTCATTTGGGAAATGAATGTGAATATTGTTTTTAGGAATTTAAAATAAGATTAATGAATGCTCCACTTTAATCATTGCCTTTGAGAAATGGTGATTTTTTTATTTATAGTGATGCTTCATTGAATGGACTTAGATGTGTCCTTATGTAGAATGATCAGGAAATTTCCTATGCTTCATATCATTTGAAACCTCAGGAGTTAAATTACACTATATATGATTTGGAATTAGATGTTTTTGGTTTTTAAATTAAAAATTTTGAGGCATAATTTGAATGGAGTAAAATTTGAAATATATATGGACCACAAAAGTTTATAGAATATATATTCACTCATAAAGAATTTAAGGGTATGATTCTAGATGTTTTTGGTGTAGGAAATTATCCAATTTTTTTCAGGTGTCAGGGAAATCATCTATATTAGAGAGAATAAAGATAGCACAAAAGAAAGACAGTGAGATATAGAACAAGGGTGAGTTGGTTTAGAAGGGTATGTTTCTAGAATTTAACATTGATAATGCTTGAGTTTTGAGGATTGGGAAGAGATTATGTGTGCCTTGTGATTCACAGTTAAAGAATGAGTTGTTATCTGAAGCTCATAGTTCCCCATTTTCTGTTCATCCTGACAGTACAATATGTACATAGATCATTGGGAGTATTTCTGGTGGGATGGAATGAAAATAGATATTGATGAATTTAATGTGATGTGATGGACGTGTCAACAGGTTAAAGCATAATGAGAGTTACTGAAAGGGTTGCTTCAGTCTTTACAGATGCAAGAGTGGAAATTGGAAAATATATCAATGGAAATCATTGTGGGATTACAAAATACATCTTGATGTAATAATGAAATCTAGGTTACTGTTTATCGGTTGACTAAATCCTCTCATTTATTTCTTATTCGAGATACTTGGTCTCAAGATCAACTTTCTCCGTTGTATGTTAATGATATAGTCAGTTTACATGGTCCTACCATCCCTTTTTATATGAACATGATTTGATTTTCACTTCTAACTTTTGGAAAGGCCTTCATAAGAGATTGGGAACTGAATTAAATTTTAGTACAACATTTCATCCAAAATCGAATGGGAAGTCAGAATGAACAATTCATCCCGTGGAGGATATGTTAGATGCTTGCTCGGTTGATTTCCAGGGAAGTTGGGACCAAAAAATTTCTTTGGATGAATTTTCTTATAATAACATTTTCAATCTAGTATACAGATGGTCCATTTGAGGCGTTATATGGAAAGAATTTCGAAACTCTAGCTTTTTGGGATGATGTAGGTGAAAGTAAGCAGATGGGACCTGAATTGGTAGAATAGATGGTTGAGAAAGTTCAGTTGATTCAGATGCACATTAGAACTGCTCAAAGTTGGCATAAAAGTTATGCGGATTACCGGAGGAAGGATCTCTCTTTTGAATTAGGTGATCATGTCTTTATCAAAGTATCTCCTTGGAAAAGTGTGCAGCATTTTGGTAAGAATGTAATGTTGAGTCTGGGGTTCATTGGACCTTATGAAATCTTTGATAAAGATGGATCAGTTGTGTACAGAGTGGAATTATCTCCCAATTTATCCAATGTACACAATTTTTTTCATTTTTTAATGTGGATAAAGTATATTCCTGATCCATCTCACATTTTAAGTCCAACGGTAGTTCAGTTGGAAGAGAACCTCTCTTAAGAAAAACAACCATTCAAGATTCTTGACCAAAGTTAGAAAGTGTTGCAGAATAATGTTATTCACCACGTAATGTATTTGTGGAAAAACAACATGGTTGAAGATGAATTGTGGGAATCTAAAAATGCTATGAGGGATAAATGTCCCCACTTATTTGATAAGTGAATAAAATTTTGAGGAAAAAATTTCCAAAACGGGGGAAGGATGTAACATCCCAAGTAAATAATGAAATAACAAATTTTCTTTTTTAAATAATATTGTGTGATTTAAATATTAATTTTACCATAAAGGGGGTGCTATGTTAGATGGCGTACCCGATACATAACAACAGATTTTATTGAAATCTTACGTTGCATAATAATAATTTAATATTTTTATTTTAATTGGTAGTTAATACATAGCTGTTTTATTTGTGTGAAAGTACAAAAATAAATAAAATATTATTATACATGTTTTTGTTAAATGTTTTAATATTAATGAAAAAAAAGATTGAGGCTTTTTATGTGAATCAATCTAAATTTATGCATAATTTAAATTAAAAGGTTGATTTGCCGCCATTTTATGGATAACCATCTATAAATAATGTTTTGGTTACTTTTATATGTTATATTTGAAAAAATATAATTCTTCTTTAGAATTGTGACATAAAATATTACATTGGATGAAATTTTGGAATTTTCTGATAATGTTTATTTTCAAATGAATAGTGAAAAATACTGTATTTTAATTCAAAACTACATTTTAATCTAATTTATTTATGTGGTTGGATTATCCATTTTAGTGGTTTTAAATGGTAATTAGAATATATTTTTACCATTTAATCCTATTCTGGTCATTTTAAGTAATTTCAAATTTTAATTGGACAAAAAAATGTGTTAATCTTTTGATAGTTAATATTTCAAAGAACACACTTTCTATTTTGATAGCGTGAAATGATTTTAAATAATTTTTCGGGCACATTTGTGTTTTTAATATGGAAAAATTAATTTAATATTTGTAATTATGAGGTACAAATTGTTTAATTTGGAAAAATTTATTTTTAGACATTATGATTATTTACTTCAATAAAATTTTTATTTAACAAGGTTAAAGTGTAAATATGGTAAATAAGGGGGAAAATATTATTATAATAAAATAAAATTACCTTAACATGTGTCCTAATCTTATTGGTTGATACATATCTGACCATGGTATTCTTTGGGTCGATTATGGGACCCTATGGAGCCACATAAGAGTGATAATGACACATTGTTTTAAATAACATAAAGAAAAGGCAAAATGACATAAAAATACCTTTTAGTAAATTAATATTTACATAAGGTTATATTAGATATTTTTTTGAGTATAAATATTATTTGGAAATATAAAACTATTTCATACATCATGGTATTTTTTATAATATTTTGACATCAAATAAATAAAATTATTTATGACACTATAATGATGCATTGTTTACCTCATTAATTAATGATTTAAATAAATACGATTATAAAGATTAAAATAATATCTCATATCTATCCAATTATCATTGTATGGTTCTATTTAGACCACTAGGCATCTTATCATATACGTTATTTTGTATTGGACCTTTAAAATCTGAAATTCATTATATATTAAAATAATATTTCCACACATTACTAAAGAGCCCCTCATCTCCCTTATAAAGAGCTCTCACTTCTAATCCATTTCTCACACCTCTCATGCCCCTTGTCTCATCCAACCCATTCCCAAATAAGCTTTAAATATTTGTATCCTCCACCTAGATGATTTACCTTAGCTATAATGCACTTCAAGATGTCATTTTATTTCAAACCAAAGGGAGTTACTCAGATTAAAGGTAATAGTTTCTCTTAACATTTTTTCTATTATTTTACTTATCAAACCACCTAAATAATTTTTATTCCACTATTTTATAACAACACTAGTATCCTAAATATACTAATATGTTGTTATGAGAACTATCAGAAATAAAAATACTCACACCGATATATAATGTGTGAAGAACAGACTATTTCTTTGGATGGAAAACAAACACCTCACGAAATGATGATTTTTCGATTATCTCTATCCGCCTATCAGGGTGGCCATTAAGATGTCACTATATATATATATGTTATATAATATTTTTATGTTTTCATTAATCTTCTATATTTTTTATTTATATCAAATCATTATGGTTTCCATTATCGGTAAACGTGATAATTTCATTTGAGGAAGTGCGGACTACCGCCCCCTCAAAGTGACGTGACTCGTTAATGACATATTTGGGATGTATAAAGGATGGATTTAATGATATTATATATGATATTAAAATTTAATTAAAATATACCAATGTATCATTGTGTTCTAATTCCATTAAAATAATTAATATAAATTAAAGTAGCGTTCATATGTACGCATGGCTTACCATCTCCATGAACGGTGCATTTCATTTCTTTTCTCAAAATTTTATGTTCTATTATAAATACATATATATACTGGATATATATTATATATATGATATATAAATCATGAATATCATTTTGGAGATAATTTACTATTGACCATATGCATCACATGTGATTATAAGGTGTTCTTTTTTTACTCAAGTACCGAATATTGATAAAACAACTGTTATTAAATTAAATGATTAAAAAATGATTATAACATGTTGATAAGTGATATAAAATGAATAATAAAGATAAAAAAATTTCTTAAGCTAATATATATTTACATTAGTTTATTATTTAAGAGATTATATAACAATCGAGTCAAGTCGGACATGAAGTAAGGGACTTCGTCTCAATATTTTTTCATTGAGGCATATTTTGTTTTAATACCCTAAATTAATTTATACACCATATAAACTCCTTTTACTTTTAACTTCACAACAAGGTAATATTTTTCTACGATGTGTTTTACAAGAGGAAAAATAGGAATGTTTCTTTTAACATATGCAGTGACAGTGACCTTTCCACCACCATGAGTATTATTTGATTTTTGGCGTCGTTAACAAGCCGTAATGTTTTTAAAAGGAAAATAAATACCATATACCTATTTACATATTTTGGAATTGAAAATGGTTTTGATAATAGATTTTTTATGTAAAAAAATTTAATTGATATATTGTGATTGAAATGTGGAAATTTTTTCATTCCTTTATATTTCATGTTTGTGTTATGATTTTATAATGGTACATGGACATTTGATGGGTGGTAATGTAAATCCCCAGAAATTTTGTGAAATTTATTTTCTTATATACATGTAAATATTACGAGTCCACTATAATTTATGGTGCTTGATTCCGAGGCCCGGTGTGCCAGGAATCAATTTCTGAAGTTTTTTTCGGGTACGTTCAATAAATGTGCAAGAAGGATTTTATAACTTTTGAACCGGTGCTCGGAATTGAAATATGAGGGCACCGTTGAACTCATAGCGCATGTATTCTCTAAATAAGGCTTTCTCCTTGACGACAGATAGTTAAGAATGGAAGCTAGATTTTGGGGTTTTTAATAATTTCAAATAAAAATAAGGTGTTTGCTTATTTTTCGTTCTCAGGTGGTTAAAACCACCAAGAGGTGGTCGGTGGTGGGTCCCACATGCACATAACCTCCCTTTGGAGGTTAATTATGGTGGGGACCACCTGAGATTCTTAACTCTTGAACTCCCCTCATTAAAGTGCCACTCCAATTGAAATAATTAATAGAACATTAATTATTTAATTTTGAAATCATTTGAATTCAATCCAACAATTAAATAATAGACAAATCTATTATTTCATTTTCGATGGCATCAATTCATTTGGTGGAGCCCTTGAAGAACATGGAGAGTTATTTTACCAATGACGAATGCCTCTTTTTCCAATGATGAACCGTAGATCGAGGAACGAAACTATCACCCACAAGGAATGCCAATGACATCGTCTTCAACTCCATCTTCTCTGAACTCTCCATCCACCATCAACAATCAACAGACCCGAGGTAGGGGTAGTTTTGATTGATTTCAATTTTCGTTCTCCGTCATTATTGAGCTTTGTTAATGGGTGATTTCTACCACCCTAACACAAGGGGAACATTCCAAACAAACACGGCCTGACCCCCCTCTGATTTCATCATTTTTTTTACTACGGCGGCAGAGCAACGGAGGCCAGCAATGGGCCGACCGCGATAGGAACCAGCGCCGCAAGGTCCACCGGGTCGCCAGAGGAGCGCGGCGCTGTCATGTGCATGGAGGACCGGGATGCAGCCAGTGTAGGCCGTAGTGGAGCGAGGCGGTCAGATGACTGTAGTGGGGAGCCGTGCTATCGCGCCGCGTGGGTGGAGGTGTTGCGGTCAGAAGGGCTGAGGCGGTCAGATGGTGGGTGCAACGTCATCACGATGCGCATAACCAAATCCAGGTAGGCCGCAACGGATAGAGGAGGCTAGCCGGCTAAGCTGGCCACTGGGGGGTGCACCACAAGGAGGACCCTATAGGTCCCACGGATACCAAGCCTGCACCACGTGTCGACCATTGCAGGGACACATGGGACGCTACCCCCCCCCCCCCCCCGCTTGGTTAGGGTGGGACCTGCGCGGCGCGACCACCCACTGGATTCGACTGGAGGATAGCCTCCCATCCACACGAGTTGTGGCACACGTGGGAGGGGCCGTCGCACGAGTCGGGCCACCCGTCATAGGACGGACCGGTTTTCGGCAGGTCGGGCTGGTTCTGGTGGGCCAGGTCGGACCCACGGATCGGGTCAGAACCCAGTCCGGACATGGAATTAGGCCAGGATGAACATAATCAGGTTGGGTCGGACTAGGCCTGGTTGGGTCGGTCCGGCTGGGTCGAACCAGACCAAGACCTAGTTCTGACCCATTTCACCTTTTTGTGCATATCATGGGTACGAGTGTTTGATTTATGAACCGTCTGCACTGACGGAAATCTTAGAAAGAGATGGTTCTTTTGGAATACCCCACTCGAGGTGTGGATGTAGTTGGGGTATGGCCGGGTTTGAATGAACCTAAATCTAACATGGACCTCGGAGCGAAAACACCAATAACTCACATACCGGGCGTCTGATTGAAGAGCTGTCTATCACGTTGGGTTCCTTATGATGAGAAGGAACTACAAGATACATCTAATCGAAACTTCATGGTTGATACTCTATTTTTGTATCTTTCTATTGTGTTTTATCCTTGATGGATTTTGGGAGACCTTTTGGGGTCTCAGGGTCTCTACTGATTATCGTTATACTCACCCCTGCATGGGCTTCGCCTCCACCTTGTTGTGTTCTATGCAGATGACAGTCAGTAGCGATCGAGGCTGAGGGAGATGGATGGGAGGATCCTAGAATCTAGACTAGATAGGACATACCTTAGGGATGAGTTGTTCGAGATCTATACCTACCCTTTAGGTATGATTTTTCTGTGGACAATCCAGGATCTGTTTTCCTTTTTTACTTGTAGTTGTATTTTTTGTTCAGTTGGGTTTTTATACTGGCCCACTTACATTCATTAGACTTTTCTTTTATATATTAGTACTTTTTTATTTTTCAACTTATGTTCAGACTATGTGCATTATAGGTTTAAAGGAAATTCTTTCTCTTTTTATTAGGGATTAGCCATTGGTGCTAGTCACCATCCCCTTGACTATGGAAGTTGGACATGGGATAGTCACGACACAGGCCCCAAGGATGGGTCGCGACAAATTGGTACTAAAGAAGTCACTTTGACCGTATAACTTGGACTCTGATTCTTTTAATGGAAATATTGTTAAGTGTTTTGGGTGTGGTTATCAGTTTAGGGAAACTAGTGTTCGTGTGGCGACCGACGTATCCATACAATATGACTCTGACTTCTGAATTGCAACTCAGTGCTCGAAAACACTAATTGCGTGTGTGTTTCCTTTGAAAAGGAGTCTTCATGATTACTTTCTGTCCACTCACCAGGTATATTGTTTTGACCGTGGTGCACCTGTTTCTTTTTAGGATATCCACACATAGGAAGCCAACCAGAGTTTCGTGTTTTGCACGAGATGGTATCCCATCGAGCGACGAGGCCTCGGTGTAGGGCCCTATCACAGCAGAGGTACCAATATTACCACTACCCGTTGGGCCACCGATACAACCAGCTCTAGCAATAGAGAGTGCACGCCGTCTGAGTGTGTTGCATGAGTTCCAGCGCCAGAGGCTCCCCAGGTTAAGGGGAGAGACAGACACACATGCAGCTGAGGCCTAGGTGAAGGCTATTTTGAGAGTTTTTAGACTGATAGGGACAGTAGTCGACCTCATGGTGTTCCTTTCCACGACTCTCTTATAGGCACCAGCAGGAAGATGGTGGATCCTGATGCTCTAGGTGCATGAAGTGGCATCACTTCTCTGGGAAGACTTCAAGAGTCTCTTCCGGTCAGAGTTGGTTCCAGCCACCCTTCATGCGGTACAGATTCATGAGTTTCTTAATCTGAAGTGGGGAAGCATGACGGTGGCACAATACTCAGCAAGGTTCATGGACCTCTCTCACTACTCCAGAGATATGGTGTGGGACCCATTCTTCATGTCCCAAGCCTTCGATCAAGGGATAAAGCATGATATCAGGGCTTCGATGATCTCCCTAAGCATTCTGACACAGTTGGGGGTGCTTGAGTGAGTCCTTCTTGTGGAGAGTTTTCTTTCTGAGTAGTCACTAGTAGTGAGACCCACCACTGCGCGACACGTAGCTATTTCTTCTGAAGCTAGTAGTAGAAAGATGTCATAGAGGTCCAAGGAGACCAAGCCATCAGGTGGGAGACCCAAGGATACAGGTTCAGTTGTGAGGGGCACATGAGACAGATCCAGCCATATGAGG
The DNA here is from genome assembly GCA_963277665.1 of Viscum album. Classification (NCBI taxonomy): domain Eukaryota; kingdom Viridiplantae; phylum Streptophyta; class Magnoliopsida; order Santalales; family Viscaceae; genus Viscum; species Viscum album. Next base: position 1,710,028,394 of record OY728152.1, on the reverse strand, counting down.
AGTAGACAATGCTATGCATGCGGCGGGCAGGGTCACATGGCTCTTGACTGCCCGACCGGCCATGCAGATGAGCAGAAGACAGTTGAGGGACCACCCAGGTAGAGGTAGAGTTTTGACCATGGTGGTCCACCGGGTGTTGGTGGTCGTGGTAGAGGATCTGACTGAGCAGCAGCTGGTTGATGAAGTTTCGAGGTACTACCACCACCACCACCAGGAGGTCCGCCCCGACCACAGGGAGCTGGCGTACAGGGGCGGGCTCAGCTCTATGAAGTAGGGGCCTATGACCACAAAACACTTGGAATGATTTGAGGTACTATCTAATTCTACTCCACCCTTTCTACAGTACTTATAGAAATAGGTGTGAGTCATTCATTTATTACTGCTGCCCTCGTTCAGAGCTCGGAGATTCCGGTAGAGTCATTGGCTCGATCCTTATGGCTAGAGACTCCTACGGGAGAGGATTAGATGATTACACACTCGTTCCAGAAGTGTGAGATCACTCTAGGAGGCGAGAGCATCAGCTGGGATCTTCTAGTAGTGGCATCGTGGCTTTACGACGTCATATTGGGTATAGACTAGTTATCCACAGTTCATGCTCAGATCGACTGCATTAGGAGTAATGTGAGGCGTGTCCTTCATGATGGGACAATTTTTACCTTCACGGGCGAGAATGGAGCCTTTGCAGCACATGATACAATTAACCAGAGGAGGGCGCATCCGATCACACATCATTTGGCTAGCCTCATTCTCGGAGCAGTTGATGTGCGGAGTTTGAGTTATCCTATTGTGGTAGATCAGTACGTGAATATCTTCCCCCATGATGTTCCAGGACTACTTCCTCACCGAGAGGTAGAATTTTACATTTACATGTATCCCGGTACAACATCTATATCCACTCCAGCATATCGGATGGCTCCCACAGAGCTTCGTGAGCTGTGGGTATAGTTGGAGGACTTGAAGGGGTATGGATTCATCCAACCTAGTGTTTCACCCTAGGAATCCTCAAATTTTTTCCCAAGAAGGCGGATGGGAGATTCTGATTGTGTGTTGACTATTGGCACCTGATCCAAGTGACTATGATGAATGAGTACCCACTCTCGAGGATTGACGACCACTTTGATCAACTGAAGGGATTGCGTTGGTTCTCCAGGATAGATCTTCAATCGAGATATCACCAACATAGAGTACGGGATGAGGATGTGTAGAAGATGACCTTCAGATTCCGGTATGGCCACTAAAAGTTCGTGGTTATGCCATTAGACATAACCAACACACTATATATGTTCATGGGACTTGTGAAGAGGATCTTCCAGCCATTCCTTGATCGATTTTTGGTAGTCTTCAGCGATGAAATTCTGATCTACTCAACTACTAAGGAGGAGAACACTTACCATTTTTGGGTAGTACTGGACATACTTTGAGAGCACCATCTTTATGGTATGCTCTTGAAGTGCATGTTCTGGATCCGAGAGTTACTCTTTCTGGGGCATGTCATCTCAGAGGCTGGAGTTGCAGTGGATCCAGTGAAGATCAAGGCTGCACTTGCATAGGATCCACCCAAGAGTGCGATGGAGGTACAATGTTTTTTGGGTCTGGATGTGTACTATTGAAGATTTGTTCTGGACTTCTCTAGGGTTTCAGCAGCACTTTAAGCATTGATGAAGAAGGGTAAATCCTATGTGTAGTCAGAGATATGCCAGTGGAGTTTCTAGGATTAGAGGAAGAGGATGAATAATTCACCCATATTGATGCTACTGGAGGGGGGGGGTTGTGTACGTAGTCTATTGCGATGCATCAGGGACCATGCTCGTATGCGTCCTGATGCAGGAGCAAGCAGTGATAGCTTATGGTTCTCATCAGCTGAGAAAACACGAGCAGAACTACGACACTCATGACCTAGAGTTGGTAGAAGTGGTCTTTTCCTTGAATATGTGGTGGTACTATCATATGGGCGAGTGTTTTACAGTATACTCTGAACACTAGAGTCTCAGGTGCATCATCTCGCAGAAGTACCTGACTAGAGACATCAACGTTGGCATGAGTTCCTCCAAGACTATGACTTCGAGATAGTCTATACTCCTCGGATGGGGAACATTATAGAAGATTATCTTAGCAAGAGATCCGACATTCAGCTGCTGGGAGAGGTGACCGAGAAGCTTGCTGAATTGTGGATATCCTTTGTGGATTGAGATGGAGCTTACTTTCTACAGTCTCTTACAGTCACACCTCCACTTCATTAGAGATTCAGGGAGGCGTAGTGTGGGGATTTTGATTGTAAGGCTCGACGTACATAGATATCCACAAGGAAGGAACCTGACGATTTTTCTGTAGGCAGGGAGGACTTCATTCTCTTCAGGGGACGTACCATGGTACAAGTGTCACTTTCAGAGGAAGTGTTGAGGGAGTTTCACACGTCGCTTCTAAAAGTACTTCCAGGTGTGGAAAAGATGTACCTAAAACTCCGACGACAACACTGGTGGCCTGGTATGAAGAAGGCAGTTGCAGAGTTTTTCTCGCGATGCGTCACTTGTCAGCAAGAGAAGGCGGAACACTAGGTTCCAACTGGTTTAGTTCATCTCATAGAGGTCCCAGAGAGGATGTTCGATGGGATATCCATGTATTTTTTGATGGGACTACCACATACATACAAGAGCCACAACTCCTTCTGGGTGATTTTCGGCCGACTCACCATGTTTTCCCACTTCCTACCGATCAGATAGTAGGGTTCACTATAGAGCTTAGGATTCCCTTACGTACATGAGATCGTACAAATTCATGGTGTTTTGTCGATGATCATCTCTGATCAGGATGCTCGTTTCAATTCCAGGCAATGGAAGGGGTTTCCAGAGGATTTCGGAACACAGCCTTGCATGAGCACCGCCTTCCATCCCCAGATGGATGGTCAGAATGAGAGGCCCATTTAGACTATCAATGAAATTAGATTTGCATGATTCCTCTCATTTGATCGTGGCTGGGAGGATCACTTACCATTGGTAGAGTTTTCGTACAAAAATAACTACCACTCCACCATCGGGATGGAAACTTTCATGACATTGTACGATCGACCTTTCAGAATGCCTCTATACTGGACTAACCCAGGGGAGTCAGCACTCGTGGGACCAAAGATGGTGCATGCTACGACGGAGAAGGTGGAGATCATCCATGAGCGTTGACGACTACACAGAGTAGGCAGAAGTCCAATGATGATAGAAGACAGATACCTCTGGAGTTCAATGATGGTGACCACGTCTTCCTATAGGTCTCACCTCGATGAGGTTTACGGAGATTTGGCTGAAGCGAAAAGTTATCTCTATGGTTCATTGGACCTTTCCCGGTCCTCAGCAGAGTGGGATAGGTGGGTTACTGCATAGCTCTTCCACCTCAGTCGCACTGGATGCACGACGTTATCCACGTATCTCATCTTAGGAAATGTGTGCATGTCCCATCCCACATCACCGACCATAGAGAGCGAGAAATCGATGATGGGTAGACTTTCACGGAGGTTACAGTGGAGATTGAGGATCGATAGGAGAGGGTCCTATGTGGATGGTCGATAAATCTGGTGCATGTTCGCTGGCAGCACGGAAAACTCCAGGAGAGCACATGGGAGAGGGAGGCCCAGATGCATGCTCAGAACCCCCACTGTTCCCTTAGTTCGAGTTGTAGCTTACATGGACATAAATCCCTTAGGTGGGGAGAATGTAAAGACACAGATATTCCATGAAAAAATTATCTAAAATACATGGAAAATTTTATGAGTCCGCGAAAAATTATGGTGCTTGATTCCGCAGCCCGGTGGACCCATAATCAATTTCTGAATTTTTTTTCGGGTCCGTTCAGTAAACGTGCGAGCATGATTTTATAAAAATTGATCCGGCGCTCAGAATTGAAATAAAATGGAATCGTTGAACTCGTAGCACCAGTATTCTCTTAAGAAGGCTTTCGCCTTGATGGCATATGTTCAGGAATAGAAGTTAGATTTTGGGGTTTTTAAAAAAATTTAAATAAAAATAAGGTGTTTCCTTATTTTTATTTTTGAGGTGGTTGGACGTGAGGCCCACCCACACATAACCTCCCTTGGGAGGATAATTAAGGTGGGGACTACCCGAACATCTTCACTCTTGAACTCCCCTCATTAAAGTGCCACTCGAATTGAATTAATTAATGGAACATTAATAAAGTAATATTGAATTATTTTGAATTAATACCAACAATTAAATAATAGACAAACCTATTATTCCATTTTGGTTGGAATCTATTCATTTGATCGAGCCTTGGAAGAAGGTGGAGAATTATTTTACCAATGAAGAATGCCTCTTCTTCCAACAAGGAACCTTCGATAGAGGAACGAAATCGTCACCCACAAGGAAGACCGATGATGTCGTCTTCGACTTCATCTTCTATGAACTCTACTTCCACCATCAATGATCAACAAAATCTAGGTAGTGGTCATTTTGATTGATTTTGATCATCATTCCTCGTCACTCATGAGCTTCGTTAATGGCCAATTACTACCAGCCTAACACATGGGTTGGGGGAGGAATGGGCCGAACAAACATGGTCCAACCCCCCTCTTATTTTCTTCATTTAATTGACGAGGATAGCTGTCAATGGGGTGGATGTGAATGGAACTGGCACAGCAAGGGTCGTCGGGTCGCCGGAGGAGCGCGGCGCCATCGCGCTTTGCAGAGGACCAGGCAGTGGCAGAGCAAGGTGGCCGGAAGAATGCTAGAGGGGCACAGTACCATCACACCACGTGTGTGGATGGGCCACGGTGGTCAGAAGTTGGGTGTGGCGTCATCATGTTGTGCAAAGCCGTGGCCAGGCGGGCGGCCACTTGTAGGCGCACCATAGGCGGGACCCTCCGGGTCCCGCAGATACCAGGCTGGCACCACAAGCCGACTGTTACAGGGAGATGGGCGGGCACTAAACCCCACCCCTTGCTAGGTCAGGGTGGTCCCTGCGAGTCGTGGCCCCCCGCTGGCTTCGGCTGGCGGATAGCCTCCCAGCCACGCAGGCTACCCATCGCGGGCCGGGTCGATTTTTAGCGGGCTGGTCTTGGTCAGACCAGTTGACCGGGTCGGACTCCAACCTAGATTCTGATCTGGATCGGGTTCACCCAGGCCAGGTCGGGATGGTCCGACTATTCCGGACCGGACCAGGACCTTATTCTGACCCATTTCACCATTTCACCCATATCCTGGGCTATGGTTGTCTGATTGATGAACCATCTATGCCGAAAGAAAGCTTGGAATGAGGTAGTTGTTTTGGAATATACCACTCAAGGGTTGGACAAAGTTGGGTTATGGCCGGGTTGGATTGAACCAAAATCCAACTGGGACATCAGAGCGGAAACACCAATAACTCAAAGACCGGGCATCCAAATGACGCGCAGTCTATCGCGTTGGGATCCTTATGAAGAGAAAAAACTACAGGATACATCAACTCAAGTCTTAGTGGTATCTGATGTATGAAAAAAAGTATCGAGGAGTGGACCATCTCATAATCGAGCGTGTTTTGTGCGAGAACCTTATGGCTAGTTACAACTGATATGATAAGATACTATGTGGACCTATTACTGTACCAGGATCTTCCATGGGTTCGACAGCATCGATACTAGACTAGGATCCTCTGTGGGTTTGATAGTGACGATACTGGACTGGGATCCTCCATGGGTTCGATAGCGATGACTTCTGTACAGGGATCCTCCGTGGGTTCAACAGTACTGATACGATTTTAGGATCCTATGTGGGTTCGACAGAAGGGATGATTCAGTGGATACATCTAATCTTGTATACCCCTCTACAAGAGATAAATACATGTGTGATCTCTTTCTTGACTATGTGATCTTATCATCAAGATGATTTACTTTCTTTCTATGTGGAACGTGATGTACTTGGGCATGAGAGATAGATCTTGTTGTGATTGGAAACTTAAGTAAATGTATGGTCATATACATAAAAAGGGAAGGTTGATACTCTGTGTTTGTATTTTGATATTTTGGTTTATCCTTAGTGAATTTTGGGAGACCATTGGGGGTCTCGGGGTCTCTACTGAGTATCGTTATACTCACCCCTGCATGGGCTTCACCCGCACCTTGTTGTGTTCTGTGTAGATGACAGTCAATAGTGGTCGAGGCTGAGGGAGATAGACGGGAGGCTGCTCAGAGATGGACTTGATGGTACATACATCAGGGACAATTTTTTCGCCATCTGTACCTACCATTTTGGTAGGATTCCCTGATGGACGATCCTGGAGCTGTTTTCCCTTTTAACGTGTACTTGTACCTATTGTTCAATTGGGTTTGTAAACTGGACCACTGACTTTCAACACACATTTCTTTTCTATATTAGTACTTGTTTCTTCTACTACTTGTGTTCAGACTGTGTGTGTTATAGGTTTAAAGTCAATGCATTCCCTTTTTATCAGGGATTCGCGTTTGGTGCCAGTCACCATCCCCCGGCCTATGGATGGCGGGCTTGGGTTAGTCACGACATGGGCCCAGAGGACAGGTCGTGACAGGTTACATGATAAATCAAATGACGGGTGGTGCTGTGATAAACCAGGATGGGTAGTTACTTTATAACCTCCAATGCAATGGGTATGGAATTCGGCCGTATGGCTATTCCATTTAGTGATATGTGTAGAAGTCGACTACATAGTTATTCCATTTGTGTATGTTTATGTTCCAAAAACCTATTTATGTTACATGTTATTTAAATGGGTTTTATGGTAATATTTTGGTTTCAAAAGGGTAAGTAATGATATATTATTTATTTAAGAGTATTTAATACTTCATTAAGTTTTAAAGTATTACTTATGATAATGTATTCAGGGTTTACTAGTTGTTTTAAGAAAAACTAATAGTTTTCCTTCTTTATGTATTCTTTACTAAGCTCTTTATGCTCATCCCATGTTTTTGAAATGTTTTACGCAAGACATAAATTAGAATAATTTCATGGATGGGATTAAGGAAAAGTCATGTTATCTAAATGATGGAACTAGACATGACACTTTTTTTCAAAAAAAATTATTTTGTGAAAAATATGGGTACTCAGTAAAAGTGTTTACTTTGTAACTTTTTGGATGTAATGCAACAGTTGTAACCTCATTCTCAAAAAATCTAAACCTGAAAATATCCTCAATGTGAATTATTCATTAAATTCATGATTATGTAATGTTTTAAGGTCGTGTACTTATAAATAATGTTTGGATTCCTCAATACATACCACATTCTCAAACTTGCTAACTGAAAGTGAGATGTCCATGAAATGGTTATATGAATGGACTGTCTTGATAAATAAATGATGCTTACATTGTTAAACACATATATTTTTCAAAACCATGTGATGAAAAAATAATAAATAAAAATTTATTAAACAAATTAATTTCTATATAAAGAAAATTTATTATACCTAGGTACTCTAATGATACAAAGGAATAAGATTTTTAAATTATTTCCAAAATTGGAAGGTTATTAAATCATACATATGGTTTACCCCAATGGTAATCTTCCCTAATCATCATAGATGAAAAATAAGTATCACCTACCACTAAACTAAGGTTAATAAATATACACTTTTAATAATGTATCAGAATGAACTATTTACATCTGGAAATGATCTAAACTACATGAAAACTACATCCCAATCTCATGAACTCAATATGAATGACAACATTGTCATAACATAATATTAAAATTTGTTGTATGAACCCTTATTTCATGACTATAAACTACAAATTTATAGTCCTCATTGCTTGAAGATAAACATAACATCATTTTTCTGTACTATAAAGACAATATACTATAGTGATTAAGAAATTATATCAGTCTTTTCTTCTAATTTATATATTTATCCATGGAACTATACATGAAATATTCTCCCATCCATAAATCTATGATAACACTATATAGTTCATCCATCAAATAGGATGTGGAATTGATATTCTCCTCCCCTATGTATTAGAGAGTTCATGATAAGTGGCCCATAACTAATTACAATGTCATGGAATACTATTAAAAATCTAGATTTATATAGGGGAAGCATATACGAACTACATGTGTTGTGATTCAATTTTTCATAGTATATCTCATAATGTCTTGGGTGACCAATCCTAGACTCAGCAATGAGTAATAATTCCCTAATAGACTATTGAATTTCCAACAATATCTGAATAAATATTTCATATTCAATCTTATATTGTATGAAACCCCCCCCCCCCATAAATTTATATGTTTCCATCCCATGAATTTTCAACCATCATTGTTGACATCCAATTCATATATTGTTTCACATGATATGCTTGACTCAAGTGATATTAGTGGTCTCATTTAAGGTATATTTTTTATAGTTATGGGGCACCATAAGTAGGTATCCTATCCTTTCTGAATCAAAACTACATGGAGTGTCTCATTACCTATGGAATATTACATTAATACACGAGTGATCAATCCATTAATGTTCATTAGACAAACAATTCCCTTATGTTTTACAGCATAAACTCAATTACCCTATATATATGAGGAAAATATAGGTAGAAATGTAAATTCCTCCGTCTATATAGATGATTCATAACTTTATATGGGATCTCTCAATGAACTATGTCTACCGTGACTCATTTAATCATATGAATAACAGTAATTCTATAATCCCTTATCGTATTCCCAATATTAGTTCCCATCGACAAAAAATTTCACCCCCTCTACTAATTCAATAAATAGGAAACGTAAATTTTTGAGAACTATATGTGGTTTGATTCTGGATTGATTTTGAATATATATGATGTTTAAAATATATAATAGAGACCTTACAAATATCATTATTCAATTCCACCCTTCCCCTCATGGAGGATATAATCATGATATGATTAACTCGAGTGCTAAAATCTCTCATCATATAAGTTTTGAATATGCATAAAGTAACTCATAGTACATAAATAATCAATATCAATTAGTGGAATATATGAAAGACTACAAGGTAATAATTTGTTCTATTATAGTCACTCCCCCATATAGCTCTATGTATGTTCCCTTGCATCGACCTATCAACAAGTAGAATCATACCGTTTGGGGATGGATCTTCATCATCTATATTCATTCTTAACATCATATAACATCTCATTCCAATATGACGAGTAGTCATTCATTGTGTACTTGTCCTCTTTAATATTCCCCAATCAATGAACCTCATTTGGTCACATATATTTTCATCACAATAATTATGATTATATATATTATTATATCCACATTTCTATTGAAACCTTCATCAAGATAGTTAGATCTCACTCCATCCTCACTATAATCCCAAAAACATATCCTTAGACTACTATAATTTTGACCAAACATGTTCAACCAAAATCACTATAAATATTTTTGTACAAATCACATGACCTTAAAATACTTTCTAGTCATTCATATAACTTGTGAGGTTGAACACACAAAAATTACTAGCATAACAAACTTCTTCTCTTCCTATATATGTATCTCATTATAGGGCTTATAGAAAATATTGATTAAAAATATAAAATTTTCAAAATCATGTATGGTCATCTATATGGCCCTTGAAAAGGAGGATTTATTGTTTATGGATCCATCGACCCATTGAAATGCTAGATTTAATATAGTTATATTTCATTTTTTTCATGAGGTGTTTATTCCAATGTGATATAGTATTCAAGTTAACTGAACCCTTTCATAGTTCCCATTGTTCCATAAACAACATCATTTACTAGGTTTTCTAGTCCATATAACCTTATATGGATTCTATATGTTATTTCACCCCACTCCAATGGAATATATTGTTTTAGTATTTATATATTACACCATATATCCCTATATAAATGCCTTTATATCAGGAAATCAATGATAAGTTTATCATCATAATTGGATGAACCTACTACCTTTGAACTTTATGAAGAAAACCCAATATAATCCATCACAAAAAGTCTAATAGTGGTGATACGTAGTATTATTTTACAATGACATCATATTTTTCATGAACTACATGGAATATTACTTATAGAACCCACAATGCAATCATTCAAAAGAATTTTGCTTCCTCGACATGATTTCTCCATTCAACATAATCAAATATTGGAAAATTATATGACATGTACTTCTTGAATCTATATATATATAGTGAATGATCCAAGACCACATATGTTTTTTCTAAAATTACATTTCCTTATACTCTGTGAAATTTTCAAAAGACCCATTATTCCTAAAACCTGAAACGGTATCCCAGAGAATAGTGAAAGTACTCTCCGAAAGGGTTTCCACTACATGAATAATAGACTATTGTAAGGGAGATAAAAAATTATAAAATGAAAAAACCATGTATGTTACACTATATGAAACCTGAAAAATCCATTTTTTTGCCCACTAGACATCCCCTACATGAATCCTTGAAAAATGTTATGGTGGTGAAATAAATTAAATGGCCAAAAATACATGTGGTGTCCCCAATATCTCCCCATTAAAATATCCCAATAATCCTTATTTTTTATTTTCAATTTGAATTATTCTTTTATCAATTTTTATCATTCAATGTGTTTTATGTTTTTATAAATTTATGGATAGATTGGGGAAAAACTAAAAAGAATGAAAAAATGGGATAAAAAGCATTATAACTCATTATAGAAAAAAGTAGAGGATTCACCATAGAATTGAGACCCACTATGTAATATTAAAAATGATAAAATATAAAAAAATACATATGTTGATTTAATATGTTCTATATTTCTATTAATTCTCAGTTTGACACATCAATTTAATTTTTATGTTCATCCCATTCTATTTCCTCCACTTAATTCAGTTCCTGATAAGCCCCAAATTACGTTGAAACTCATATACTTGTTTTCAGTGGCCCGTAGTGAATTCATTATCTATGATAGGTAATGCATCAAATGAGCTAAAAAATATTAATTTTATTCTATCTATGTTGATAAATATCATATATGATCATGAAACTATGTGGAATTATGTATTTTTTCACAATTCCTTTGAGTCCTCCATCAATGATGTATATAAAAAAAGTTTCCCTCATCAATATCAAAAATCTAAAAAAAGATGATAAAAAATGTTTACTAAGTCGTGAGGATATTTTTCTTTGTCTAAAAAAAATATAATAGTCAAATTAACATACTCCCATGCATAGAGATGGATGATACATTCCCTGTGACCATTGATTTTATCTATGGTACTATGGAAAATCACCACATGAATCTATTTATATAATTTTCTTCAAGTTTCTATGATATTAGGATCCATTTAAAAGGGTGAATCTCTATGGAGAGTGGTGTCTTAGAAATAGCCATGTATGATGTTTTCTAATTATTGATTTGGATCTACTGATGAGCTTTTTAAATTTTGTGGCATTGATTAGACATAGTGTACCTATCATATAATCCTCCCCATATCATATGATTGTAAAATAACCCATTATCGATGTGTAGGGGCCATGTCCGACCAAAAATCCCATCTTTGAAATTAGAAGACTATTTTTCATCATGGGGTGTATCCATGGGTAACATATAGAGTCTTAAAATCGTTCCATTATGGACACATGTATTGGGTTTTTAAAAATATGAGGGTAGTCTACTTGTTGGATAGTTGTCCCAATATAACACTATAGTAATAGTCCACCCATTTTTAGTAACAATCCAAATAAATGTGAATTGTATCAACAAAAGGTGGTATGGTGATTTTAGTATTAGTACTTTCATGTGTCATCATCTTCCAGAACTAATGAATTAGAATTAGGTGTTTTTATTTCCCACCTGTAAAGGTTATGGATGATACTAGTTGGATAATGAGAAACATGGTAATGAATATGTATGTGTTATATAGAAAAAAACTAAATAATTCAACTGTGTAAAATATTATATCCCCATCATGAAGGTAATTATTTAAATCCTCCCTTTGGGGGAGCCACTATAAATGTTGTCAATAAAAAATAAGGAGTATCGTATGGTATGTAATTTAAAATATGGTGGTTAGAAAACATATTAAAAACATAAATAGTGTTTCATGATGTAACCTCAGTCCCAGATCCATTCAACAGTATATTGTGAAATGGATAAAAATAACAACAATAGTGTTATGATATTTTGAGAATAATATGTTCTCATCAATCTATCCAAATATAAAATGTTGGGATCGAGAAATTTTATATGGAGTGATACCTTAGTTAGTATGGACAAGGAGATGATAAATATGAGAAAGTGTTGGATGAATTAGGTTAAGAGGTAGTCCTAATTCTAATCAGGCCACCATCACCAGTGTACCAATTTAGACACAAAAACACACATCCATATCTGTATATAGACATTTAATCAAGAAAAATGTCTTTAAATCCTATTATAGAAAATAGGGTAAAAAATATTACTTCATCATGTATCCCCATGTTGTGCACTACCGTTCCATTATGTCAGACTAATAACCCTGGCCTATAGAGAATAAAATTAATAAGGGATTTCCCATTATCTTATATTTTTTCTAGTTAAGGATATAATTTATTGATTCATTGAAATAAATAATTGAATATTTGAACAAATCCTTATTTTGAAACACCCTAATGAAAACTAGAATATATTGAGATAATATTGGAGTATATATAGGATCATAATTAATTTATTTTTAATAATCTAACTCCTCACATATATATAGAACAAGAGTTATCTCACTATGATTGTAAATTCCCTATAGGATGACCAGTACATCATAACAGGGTATGTGGAAGAATTTGGATGTTGGACCCCTACGACAGATAAGATTTTGAGAGTGCTATAATTAATGATAAATGATGTAATATGTGGTCCATGATTTTTAAATAATGTTCATTGAAATAATTTAATAAAAAATAACTAAAATCTAACTTATCGACATTCTCCATACACATTCATTAGAAAAATTGACTATGCAACACAGTTCCCACCTCAATCTCTTTTTACCCATTATGTGTTTCAAAGTAGATTATATTATTGTTGAGTATCAATAATAATTATGTATATGAGTTTGATCCTAACCATCAAAACTCCAATGTTATTTTTTGGTGTATGTGATAATTCTTATGATAGTTCTAAGACCAATAATACACTCTCATAGATATCTATGCGGATATAGTCATTTGACGTTGAATGTTAGAATGATGGGAGATTGTTTATGGGTGAAGGAATCACATTGTCATACTAAAGACTGAATCTATATAGAAAAATCCTATGTATAAAGGATATTCCTAAATATAAACCAAAATAAAACCCTTCAAGATATTGTAATCACACAAAAACAGTAATTAGGGATGGATGTTCTGGTAGACTCCAACCGTGACTATTTGTATGGATGTATTGTAAGGTTTCAAAATTTTTGAATTCAAAATTCATAAATGTATGATATATTTTAAAAATACTAAAAAAATTAAACTCATGAGTAATCATGTGATCCAATAATGTCCTATATGATAACTATGTGGAATGAAAAGGAATCATGTGTTTTTTATCCCAACGATGATAATTAGAAAATTTAGCATAGGTATTACATGTTTTTGATCATTTAGAATTATATTATTTGAATATTCACATGGTATTATCCATGAATACGCTTTTATGCTATGTAATTAATATGTATGAATAACATAATATCCTTATGTGATTTATCTATCTGAGAAAATTATGATTTCCATGGAATTCATTGAATTTTAATTGTAATAATTAGGGTCACCTGTCAGATATTTATAGTGGTTAAACAGATGTAGATAACATGTATCCTATAAAATATTCAAAACCATTAGAAATGGATTATTATCATTTTGATTGTACTAGATATTTATTGGTATTGACTTGTATAATCTTATTATTTATAAAATTTCTTTTTTACATGTTAGTGTTTTTCATAAAAATAAAATTTGAATGATTAAAGGGTAGTCATTCGTGGGGGAACTAATTGTGAATTTATATTAAATTTTGGTTTCATAGAACTCTTCCCCAAAAATGTATATATTACATTTATAAAAAATATTCCATATTGTGAGGGAGGCAACTCATGTGAATAAAACTTGTTTCACATCTACATGGTGGTTTATTAATATAGTTTTGAATCATGTCACATGTTTTTCAACATGGGGATGGGAATCCACCTTTTTTATCAATGATAATAACTAAATTATAATTTAGAAAGATGATATATTTCTAAAATATTGATCCAAAAATATTATCCTACAAATACCCACATATAATAGAAAAAAATGGTTGGATAAAAATGAATAAAATCAGAGAATCTAGAAGCATAAAGTGGAGGATTCAATTGGTAAAATTAAAACCGATGAGTTAATAGAAAAATTACAATCTAACTAAAAACTGATACATGATTCATTCCATTAAGAACAAAACCTATGATCTGTCCCATGTGAACCATCCATGTTAACCAGTTCTTATTTTTTTATAATACACAGACACATCAAGTTGAATAATGACCTTATTCCCTTTGGCAGCTGATCCAATTTTTTCACTATTTCATAGTCTCCATTCATGATCCACTCAGTTAATAGATATCATACATCACATCCAGAAATCATACATGAATCCTAAGTATATTATTCAATGGGTTCGTATCCTCAACCATTCATAAATACGACATCCTTTATGGTGTTTAGATTTAAATGATCGATTTATAGTGAACAGAAGCATAACCCACTTTCAATCACTCATTCCCTTAATAAAATGTGTCTCACAATTTAGCCACTGTATATATGGGGATTTTAGTATGTTTTCAATAATAAATAACTTTTGTAACAATTACCACATTTGTAAGGGTTGTGGTGGTTATATTGTTATCTCAGGTAGTGGGGCTTACCCATCTACATTCATACTAAAAAGTGATGTGAATTTAGAAAAATAAATGATCATTATTCCAAATAGTGAATGAATAATCCCTCCATAATGGTTCAGTAACAGAGAATAATGAAATGAGGGGAATATTTTTTCATTAATCCCCAGGAATTTGTATCTTGCTAGCCCTATATACCCCAAAAATCCATCCATCGATGGGGATAATATTCTATCAGGAATACATCCAAGATTAAGCCCCTATAATATCATACATGATAAAATATCCCAATATCCAACATTATGTAATCACTCATCCATCAATAGATAAGGAAGGATGTTAGGTCATACGATTCTAGTTCATGTCTAAAACCCAACTAAAAAATATTTAATGTAGTCTATCTTATATTCTATCTTATTTATCATACTGATCATAAGTCCCATGGTATTAGACATATGTGATGATTATTATTAGTGAAAAAAATAAAAAAAATATTGTATTGGGACTCTGACATGGTGAAAGCATCTTATTTATCTTATAGAGAATATCCATATGCATCTTCCCCATTAAATTTATATTTTTTGAAGTATTTATAACACATATGTTCCCATAGAGAGGTATTAAATTTCATAGATAACATCCAAATAACACTAAGATAAACATTATGATAACTCCATTTCTAAATGATCATAATCTATATGTTTTTTTCTTCACATATAACCATAAATTGTGATATGTAGAATACTTGTTCTGGGATTCTGGTCTTTGGAAAAAATTTTGACTCTCTAACACAGTATCCCATAATATCCACCACTACATAAGTACATAAACTTGGAAATATTATCCTCACATTAATATAAATTATAAAAATAATATTGACGATGACATCACACTTTCTTCTAGAGATCCATATCCCCTCTTAGTGTAGTAAAATTTTATTTAATATACCATATCCCTTCAAGTTGACCCCATACATCCATAATGGTGTATATAATCCAATTCCAAAACTATAAAGTGATTTTAAGGCATGGGTCCTACAAAAATAATCACTAAAAACATTCCGAAAACTATTCCTTACTACTTATTGTTAAAATGAATGGATTAGTACTTGATAGAAAAGAAAAAAATGTACAATTTTCCACCATTAATTATCAATGAACTAAAATGATTTTGATTATCTTCATATTAGTATATAAAAATCAGATTTAATGAATTTGGTACCATAATTATGTAATACAAGTCATTGTAAATGAAAAAAACATCAATGTTCCCTGATTGCAATTCAATATACCTAAAAATTATTTTATTGTTCATAGAACATCATTCAATAGGGTAATATCTCGTGTTAGTAACATTATAGCATTTTTTATAATATTTCATAAATCTAATATAGATTAATGATGTATGAAATTTCACCCACCACCTACTAATGGGTTTTCTAAGCCTAACCTCCCATTCTTTTGAAAAAAAATCAATTTCTTAGATATCATTTCTGTTGTCTAAGTGGATTTCTACATTTAGAAAGCTAGTCTTCTATAACTCAAATAAGACACGAATGTATAAATATTTCGGAAACATATATATAACGATTCATAATTATTATAAATATCAAATACTCGAGGTTGGTATGATATTAATTAGTAAAACAATCATAATTTTACACCTTTCATATAAAATAATTTAGATATAGATAATCTAGTTTGGTGAGGTATTTTATAGATAATATCATCTGTTAGATATCCAATAATGAGTTATTTATCCCCATGTATGGTTAATTATATAGATTTGGTCCCACTATTTAATTAATGTAATGGAGTGAATTAAAATTATTATTTGAGATTAATTTAATGTTTAGGGGAAAATGGATAAATTATGTGTCTTATATTAATTGATATAGATAAATTATTTTGGTATAATATGAATTTATGAGATGACATTGAAAAATATTGATATATTCTATGTCTAGAGTTATCATTATGATAATTAAAAATGTATTATATTGGTAGACATACAATTTATTGGATAATTGTTTTTTGTAAATTTTCATATGCACATATGAGAATTTTTTATTGAGATTACAACATACCCCATACTATCTTGATTAGTATTGATATTTTTAAATAGGTTTCACATTACATGAAAGATAGAAATTAGTCATTTATATTTTTTCACATGATACAATAGAATTTATGCTCAAATTTTTAGGGTATAAAATTGTTATCGAATTTTATTAAAATTTTTTGTTATCAAATGAAGTGTGTTTAATGAACAATATCATAATGGGTTTTGATAAATTTATAAAGCATGGATTATTTTTATATAAAATTTGTATAGGATTATATGTATTGTGGGAGATTGTTGGATACTTACTAAAATATCAATATATTATTTTACAATAACCAATATTTTAAAGCCTATGAGTTCTTAATGATGAATATATAAAAGAATTAATATTGTATTGTATGATATCCTCTATTTAATAACCTATGATATGAATATGTTGTATATTGGGCAAGCGATTATTTTTCCTCTAATGTAACCTATATTTGATTCTTGAAATTACAATTCCACTAATGTAATTTCATCTTCTTAAGAAATATATATATAATAATATTACATTTCCTATATCATACAATTTTGATTCATTGCGGTTGTTTTATATCTATTATAACATCTGATATATGATATTGAGTACATTGTATCCATGAAATCTCTCAAAATAATTCTATTTATTATAAATCAACAAGTTAATTCCACTATGGATATTTAAAGTAATCATTTCAAACATTCAAATGATTAAATAAACTTGTTACATTATAATTTTTTTACTAAGATTCGTGTTTTGGAAGCCAATGTCAACCATATTAATTAAATTATAACATATTATATAAAGGGATGAGATACCATTATTGAGGTATTATGATACTTAAAAACTCTTTTTAATGATCTCCCATTCATGGTATTCTACATTCATATTTTCAAATAATTATATAGAACACCATTAGTGTATGTGGGAGTATTCGGTACTGGATGAGGAATCCTGTGGTATATGGCATCAAAGAGGTAAAAATTTCTTAACCACTATTTATGATTTTTATGATAAAGCATACACCATATTAAATTGTGAGGATAGAGAATATATAATTTTTTATACCTATATGTTTCATATTATTCATACTATATATTGATTTCTAATGATCAATTAAAAAATATTTTGGGTTACATGCACCATAATGATCATATTGTGGTCCTCAAAATCACATCACATTGACAACCATGGTTGAAATTATCATTTATAGTCTAGTGGGGATACTCAATTTTTTTTTTCAAGTATGGATAATCATAATGTAGATACATGTGGGGAATATAACTGTTCAAACTCATGTGGGGACACTAATGGTTTAGAGTATACTCATGACACTCATGGTTTATTATCAAGTGGGGATACTCTCTCCGAGATGTCACAAAGGCGGGAACTGTAGTGTTTTTTCACACCAAGAAGGTTATATATTTATTGTGATTTAACAACTCTAATGGTGGATCTAAATGGAAGAAATTTTGGAATTTATCATCATGATGGTGACCTACATATCTTACTATAATATTAATCAAAACCCATGTAGATCAATTTTTATATTTTATGGTCATATTATTTGATATGTCACCATTTATTTAAGGTATTTCACCTATTATTTATGTTTTTTTATATATTAATTTTATGTATAATTGTTGGGATAGTTTGGAGAACATTTGGATAATTATGGGACAAAATTAGAGGTGCACAGTCTACTCAAATGTTTCCCAAACTGAGTAGGATCCTATTATTAACTGTGAGATTCAAATAGTGTTTTTTGGAAATTTACTGTTATGGATTCGAAATTGTGTGAAAACCTTTAGGGAGAATGTGTGAGGTGGCCATGAAAGGGTCTTCCCAGGTTGTATCTAATGCATGGCTGGCACATGGTTTGTTTAACCATATGTGTAAACTGTGGTTGGTGTCAATGTGAGATCTTGAAAAAGAGTTTCTCACACCCAATTGAATATAAGAGGATTTTTCTTTCACCTATTTGGCCCTAAAATGATATTATTCAATCATGATCGTCAGATAACCTCTCCCAAGCTAATTTGAATTGGTATGGAGCCTTTTGTTAACATTTAGAAACCCCATTCTTGCAGTGAAAGTATTCTATCTTGATGATTAGTGAACCCCCCCCCAAAAAAAAAAATTGGAATCAATATAGAGCATTTACTTGGCATTTAGAAGCCACATTCATGTGGTACATGCTTGTTCATTATAATTATTGTCATGTTTGCATATATATACTTCACCTCACTTCTCATATTATTAGATATATGCCTTTTTTTAAAACTATGATTATGGATTGAAAATACGTAATGATTTTTTCATGATCAGGTTAAGGGAAGAGATCTAATGAGGATTTGTATAAACCTTACCCTGTGTCATTAAAGTTATTTGTTTGTTTACTGTTACCATCAAAATGATTGAGGTAGGTGGATTTACTCTTGAATCCTCTTTGTATAACTAATTGTAATGCCCTAAAATTAATTAATATGTGAGAAGTGATAGTGAAATGGTTGTTTTTTATTTCTAGAAAAAACTTTTAATGCTGATTTGTGTAAATTTGAAAAAATTTTGTTCTTGAATATGTTTCATGATTCAGGATTATCAAATGATTATTTAAAAAATGAATATTTTTCCAGAATTATAATAATTGGAATTGTTTAATGGGATTTCAAAAAAATGAATGTATTAATTGAAATGAAATGGGTGTTTGGAATTGGATTTTTTAATTATTTTCAAAAAAAAGAATGTTTTTATATAATTGTATTGAAATGGTAATTTAAAATTGTTATTCTATGGAGTTGGTTTTGAATGATTTCATGACAGATGGGAATTTAATAAGGGACAAGCACTAGTGGGGTACGAGGTACCACACCCTTGATTGGGGTCATGTGTCAGTGGGAAAGATGGTGGTTGGAAAATATTACACTCTTGAGTATAGGAATTCCGAAATGTATCAAACATTATTAGGTGTGTTGAATAGTGAAATGGAATTGTTATGCTAAAATGATATTGAGAAATGTTTTTAAAGAATTGTTTGGTTGTTTTTACAAAATGTGAAAAATTGGGAACCTATTTGAATGTTGTACTTATTTAAACATTATTATAAATTTTTCATTGAACATGTTAATATTTGGATATAAATGGTTTTGAAAAAATATAAATGGGTCATGGCTCTGTTCTCTCCCTGAGTGCTCCTAGGAGCATTATTCTCCCCACTATAGGGTTCCCCCTCCCCTCGTGATGGAGATTCCTTTCAGCCTCCATTTATTTAGTATACTACTTCTTCTCCATTTTGGTTCTTCCTCATCCTCTCCATTTCGGGATGTTCTATATCTTCGATGATCTATATTTCTAACGTGCTTCAACAACTGCAAATGATAGCTTCTCTACCGACCTGATCAGTTGTTCCAGACTCTATTTGGTATTTCTCG
Organism: Viscum album; assembly: GCA_963277665.1. Taxonomy (NCBI): domain Eukaryota; kingdom Viridiplantae; phylum Streptophyta; class Magnoliopsida; order Santalales; family Viscaceae; genus Viscum; species Viscum album. The sequence continues at coordinate 1,710,008,056 of OY728152.1, read as the reverse complement.
GTGTTCCTCATGGCGGTTTGAGTTTTTTTTGTTTGCGGCCATGGTTTTCTACTGAGGCATCCTAGTTAATCCAATCTTCCATTCAATTTCGGTATTTTGTTTTTATTACCATGATTTTTATATTAGATGTCGTCAGCTTCCACTAGTGATGGTGTTTATACTTACTTGTTATTTTTGTATCGAATGTTTGGATTTTCTGTTCGGTCTCCCTTCAAAACATATCTCTATATTATATGATTTCTCTCAACTCTAACCAAGATTCTAAATGTGACACTCTTGTCCTAGTTGGCACGGTTTGTTGGTTCTGATGGTTATTTGGGATGTGATGTTTTAGGGTTCGATATATTTCAGGATTCACCCTTCATGTGGATCCCTTTCTTTTTTTGATTATGTATTTGGACTGGTTCGACTCACAATGGCATTTCCAATGGGGGCAAGGTTGATATTTTCATGGTTTTTTACATCATGTTTTGTGGTTTTGAGATGAGGATGATGGTGATTAATGTCTTCTACAATGAATTATAGTTGGTTTAAGGTTGTCGTTGATGGTGTTTTTTATTGAAAGTGGTAAGGTTCTATAGCGACTGGTGTGAGATAGTGATGACAATGGGCTTTATGATGATAATGGTTGGCGATACAATATAACTTTGGAAGTTGTGGGTACAGAAGGATCAATGTTTCATTGTTCAACTTATTTTATGATGTATTTAACTAGTATCACTTACATTTCATTTGGGATACCACAAACCATAAATCAGATTATTTGAAAATACAAAAAAGTAGAATTTTCAAGCAAAAAAATGTTAATGATTTTATATAAATGTTTATAACTTGTATATCCTAGTGGCATGAGTAAAGAAGTTTGTGGGTAAAATATTTTTAATTTATTCTCACCCCTACTTTGGATACTTGTCAGTTTTGCTGATTCTATCTTCCATGACATAGAAAATGATATATTATCACTTGTTTCTTCACCACCTCATTATACATTGGTTTCTTGGTGATGTTGGAGCATGGTTCTGGTGGGTCAAGGTGTTATTCAATCATCTTAAAGTATTTATTTGATTTCCAATGTTTACATTGATAATTCATTTTCCTTTTGATGTTACACACTATCATTGGATTTCTTATAAAGGATATTGTTTAGTTTTATTTTAATTATTCATCCATAATATGATGGTTGGATGGTTATGGATACTGGTTGTGGTTTTATTCTTGAGGATAAATCATCCCCCACTTTAATTGAAAACCGTAGTCATTTATTTCTATCCAATGGTGTCTTGGTGATGTTTCAAAAGGCCATGTATTGATTTAACTCACTCCCAAGACAACTAGAATAGGTGGGTCATTACAAATGGTATTAAATTGTTTGGCCATTGCCTATGAAGTGGTATTCTGTTTGTTATTTATATAGTTGAATTCATTCTTATATATTCCGTTCATTGAAATCTTATAAACGAGTAGGATATTAAAGAGGTGATATTTATCAAATGAAAATTTATATCAGTCCATTTTATGAGGAACATGTAGTTATAATGGAGTTGTGTTCATATTTATTTTGGATACACTTAAAGGTAATTGGAATTTCATTTTCATGGGTTTAACCAATGAGATGATCTAGACATCCATTATAATATTTACTTTTCACTAGGATTTTGAATTTAATTTTAGACAAGATGATATGACATGATGCATTGTGTTGATTTTTAAAAAATGATGAAATTCATTTCAAATGAACGATTTTGAAAAGATCATTGTTGGGGAATTTTGAAAATGGGTTGATTTTAAAATTCAATAATGGATTTCTATTAAACAATTAAATATAAAAATGATTGATTTTGTAATGAAATTTTGTGTTTTTTATATTATATATTTTAAAATTATACTACTTCAGTTGCTAGATATTGGTAATTATAGGTTATTTTATTTGATTAGAAAATGGAACTTAGTAGGTATCATAGAAACCAACAAGAAGATGCCATATAGGCTGTGGTTTCACCAGAGAAGCAGGGGAACCAAGAACTGGTTTTTTGTATTTTCAATGTATTTCAAGATGTGGAATCATTAAAAAGAATGGATGATCCATGACATGTGGATCATTCAATATAGTTTATTAACTATAATCCCCCCATTTTCATGGGATATTCTGAACCCAAAAAGGTGAAGGGGTGGATAAAGAGGAAGAATCATATCTTTGATATCATCACCACAAAAGAATATTTAATATTCAAAATGGAAACAAATATTATTGAGGATCATCCATTCTTGGTGTGTGTCATATTGGTATATGAAAAATAAGATCAGGTACATAGTTGAGTGTATGATTAAAATTTTCACAATAAACAATTCTTTCCCAACATCTTTAGGATCCAATAAATTTCATACTTCTTCATCCTAAATCTATAAAATCTATCTTTCATAGAATAGTTGGTTAAATTCATGAATTTAGTTCTCTATCCACACGAAGTTCCAATATTGGTAGCCCTGAAGGAATGCATCATCAAATCAAAAATATGGTCAGATATTTGATAGAAGATTGTGGTGATTTTTATTTTAGATTATAATGAAATGGTGAATAGAACGATAGTTGATGAACATGATATCTCAGCAACTATGTTTGGAGGAGGTATGATGATTGCTATGAGAATTGTTAGGAACTTGATTGCTTGGAGAAAGTGGAAGAGGTCCGCCTTTTTCAAATGTGGGAGGGGGACTCAAAAACCTATGGTTGGATCAGTGAACCTTCCTCCATGACCGATGAGAAAAGGTGGATGCTTCCAATTTGGATCACATGACCATATAAAGTAAGAGTTCTCAACACAACCAATATCATGTCATAACTATAAAAACATGGGGATCTTCACTTCTATATTCTTACTACTCTGAGGCCCGATGCTGAATACACTTATTAGGAATCCCGAGCATAATATTATTTTATAGGGAAAAGGTAGCAGAATAACACTTAGTAGTATAACATAGCTACCATGATGAATTTAGGAAAAAACTCATCATAAAGGGAAATCATAGAATGTTCCCAAAGATAAATGTGCAACAACAAACCAATTGTAAGGAGATGACAAGGTAATTGAGGATGATCAGGCATGACCATCTATGGTGCCAAATATGATTATATTGAATTCTACCAATATTCTAGTGATGTTTGATAATCATGCATAAAAATAATTAATTTATTCTTTTTGTGTTTTATTTCTATGTGCATAACTCAATATGATCACATGTATGATAAAATTTTATGATCCTGTTGAAAAATAGGATTCTTAGCCTTTGTTTGTAGAGCATGATCTCTATTTGTTGATGATGCTGGGCAGATATGGAATTTCATTTTGTTTGACAACGATGCCCTTGATGTAATCCAGTGTATGGATTGGTTGCAATCATTCAAGGGTCACATAAATATTTATAGTAGAATGGATACATTTAATACTCAGGACAAGGTCTAGAATCTCATTGGGGAATAATATATTTTAATGTTATGTAAAAAGTATATGTTTTCTCCATTAGTGGGAATAATTACATACTGGTTGGTAGTGTTGACTATGGCATCGATATAAGTTTTATTGGATATTAGTATTCTTGCAATTTTGGATCAATTTTCAAATGTATTTCACAATAAAATCCTAGGTTTACAACCTATAATAAAATTGTAGTTTAATATAAATATCTCCCATATAACGACCCATACTTTACATACATTGTTATTACTTCAGAATTGAAGCACACTTATTACATCATAGAACAAAACCAAGAAAGGACCGTATAGGTATAGTGTCTTTAGAAACTGGGAAATATAAACAACTGGTTCATAAAGCATCTACTTTTCCTCCCATTTATTTCATCATATCTAGAGTCTCGTTTTGGCATATTCTACTTAATAACCTTCTTCCTGACCTGGGGAAATAAAACATACAAAAGGGTGAGCTCAAATGCTTAGTAAGGGTAAACAAAATAAATATCAATCACATCATATACATAAGCACATAACTTTTGGAAATCATAACCTGTAAAAGAGATCATAATTTCATAGCATGGGAGAAATCATAGTAGTGAAATGAAATCCCAATAATCATAACATAAAACATGAAACTTTTTGGCATACACACATAATCATAGATAATCATTTCTTATTAGTCAAGACTCATTTACAAGACTATCTTAGTGGACAAAGTCCATTTATGAACCGTGTCACCCTCGTTTCAGTCCTGTTTCACTAAACCGGTATAACCTACCATTCAAGCCATGTCTATCTCATGAGATATAAAATCTTTACCCAATGCATTGGAGGGAGATATAGGTCCCACCCATCTCATAATGATACCATTCTTATGTGTTCCATAAAATCATAAATCATACATCATTGCATAACCCATGTAATAAAAAAATGGGATTCTTAAACAACATGACATCATAAAACAATTCATATAAGATAAAAATATTTCCATCACAACATAATCAAATCGATCTAATAATAGGGATAGAAACAGATACGTATATTATCATAGATGGAAAATAATTTTGATAAAACACTTGAACACCATTATTGAGGAAAATATCCTTTCTACTTCAAAAAAAACTTTTCCTTTCTTAACATGTCGTACAATTATAAACTAAAAGAAGTTGATTAAAAATAATCTTGAAAACTTGTAAAGGAAGATTCTTGGAAATGATGTTTTAAAAATCCATTCATGCCGTATAAGTTAAAAGAAAAATTCTTCTCTTACTTTTGTCGGAAAAGTCAAAAAGTACCTCGTACGAAAAAAGACAAAAGATTCATTTCATATATTTTACTAAAAACTCAAAAAGGGTAAAATAGTTTTTTAAAAATTGTAGGTGGATGGAAATAATATTACATATTGGGGAAACATGGATGTGGATGATAAAATACACCCCAGTAAATACCAAAGTATAAACAATCTCGGATAAAAATGAGATTGTGATATTTCCCTTACCATAGGTCCGATATGCTTTGTACGTGTCCGAACCTCCTATATAATGATTTAAATAATGTTATGGACTTATTACATAATCATACTTATTTTTATGATATCATATATGGTCATATTCTTAGCTTCTTAGTAGTAATATTTCATTTCTACTTGTTATTCGGGTGCTTATAACTTTTTGTTCTTATGCGTGTTTTGTCGAATAAATTCTTATTCTTCTCTTTAGGTTATAGATACCTCATTTCCAGAATGGTATTATTGTTTTATATATCATATTCATTCATTTAATTAATTTATATAATCATTATGAAATGAAGATCATGTAGAGCGAGTCGCATCACATCGTGGAGACGATATTCCGTACGTACGCACGAGTGATGATATCGTTCCTATGATCGTGGAATTGTATTGGAGTGTATGTATACTATTTCAGAATTAGTATCACTTTATAATAGTCATATATAGTAATTATTTACACCATTGTACCCATCCAAGTAAGGTGGTGGTGGAAAATAGATTACACCACGGCGTGGAGACAGTATTCCATACATACGCATGTGTGGTGATTTATTTTTCCATAGGATGGATAGATGGTGAAATAAGGTCATTTAATACATATAATAACATATCTGTATATGAGTGATACTGATGTTATTACTTAATAATGAAACAACTAAAGAATAAGAAGTGGAAGAAGAAATAAAGATGAAAGAATCGGTAACGGACATTACCTCTTCATTGAAGTGCTTCTTTGAGACCTCCTTTTAGGGCACTAAAATAGGTCTTTAAAGAAGACCAGAACCTCTTGGATGTCTCTAGATAAGTGGAGAGGAGAATGTGGCAGGTGTTGGCTGAGCTTGAAGGCTCAAAGTGGTGTGAGGAAGAGAGGGAGGAGGTGCCCTTTTATAAGGGGGGAGAGGGGAACCTTTGGAATAACTAAAAATATTATTTTATTATAAAGTCAAGTTCGGTTTTAAATATCTCCAAATTTATTTATTTCGAGGCTAAGGTGGGGATGGGTCGAAATCCTCTCATCCAATATAATTTAGAAAAGTTTAGGTCATTATATTAACCTTATCTTTTAGTTTTAACTCTTAGTTAATTAGATTGACATTTACCATGTCACTTTGAATTTTTATATTATATAGTTAATAAACATACCATATACATCCAAGCGACCCCCAAGTTGTGTTTTATTAATATATATAACCTTATCTAATCCATTTTTCATAACCTTAGATTTTTAGAAATAAAATAACAATAATATAATATTTGTTTTAAAAACTATTTTCTGTCAATTTTGACACTATTTAGTAATTCATTTTTGTGAAAATCATAACAGAATGATTATTTCGAAAAAAGTTAATTAAATCAATACTAACATGTCATATTAATCTATAAAATTAGTGGAATTCATAAAATGTGTCAAATTACAAGTATTTTTGTTGTTTATAACATCTATTCTGTCAATATTTCATTAATAAGATAATTACTGCATCATCTTTGTGTCATTAATAAATTAAATTATTTAATGTCTAAAAATTACAAATAAAATAAAATTATGTTGGAAATCGTATTATATTTCTAATGAATATTTATAGTCGAATTTAACTTATGTATATCCCCATATTAAAAATTATTTACTTATTAAACATTGATTTTAACTATTTTAACCCTTCTTTAAATAAATTAATAATAAATGTCATAATCTAATCCAAGTGGGCCTAAATGGTAATATTTTATTCCTAAGGTTTTTTTGGTCGAATTACACTTGTCCAATAGAATTAGGATATGTGTTAGGGTAATAATAATATCATTTTTACCCTTAATTACCCTATTTACTTTTAACCGTGGTAAAAAAAAGTAAAAAGTTATTATTCACCAAAAAATTATTTTCATCTCATTGAACCACATTTTACTTACTGACATCAACCGTGTCTCTCTGATTTTTGAAATTCCATTCACAGAAGCGGTAAAATTATGTTTTATGAATAATTCAATTTTTTAACTACCACTTAGTGGTTTCACTTTTCATAAAAAATTGAAGGTTTTCAGAAAAATACCAAAATTTCACCCTAGGATAATTTCGATATTCCGAATCCAAAAATGAAGTCCACTTTTAAAATTAAAATTTATAAAATTTCAAAATGTGGTTATTACTATTCATAACGGCTAGTTTTAATAATATTTTATTAGCATATCATTTTTTTAGTGAAACTTGGTATTGCGTACGACGCAAGCTATCGTGGAAGGTTTCGATTTCGTGTAAAGAAAGACAAGAAAGTTTTGTGTGTAGAAAAATATTACTTTGATGATTTATATAACAAAAAAGTCTCGGGTGTTACATTCTACCCCCCTTAAAATGAATTTCTCCCTTGAAATTCGTCACTTTGTAACAAACAGATGAGGATACTTTTCCCTCATCATATCCACAAGCTCCCATGTAGCTTCTTCTAATTAGTGGTTCCTCCATAAAACATTCACCAATCGAGTGGTCTTGTTTCGCAGGACTTTTTGCTACGATCCAGAATCTCTATCGGTTGTTCTTCATAAGAAAGATCTTGCTCCAGTGGTACAACTTCTGAGCTGAGTACATGTGAAGGATCAGGTATGTACTTTCTCAGGAGAGATACATGGAATACATCGTGAACTTGAGAGAGATTCAGTGGAAGCGCCAATCGGTAAGCTACCTTCCCAACACGATCCAGTATTTAAAAAGGACCGATATATCTAGGGCTCAACTTCTCTTCTTCCAAATCTCATGACTCTCTTCCAGGGAGATATTCGTAAGAACACTTTATCACCCACTTCAAACTCTAGGTCATTTCTTCGGTTGTCAGTATAACTTTTCTGTCGACTCTGATCTGCTCTTATGTGTTGTTGAATAGATTTGACCTTTTTTGCCATTTCATCAACGAGATCGGGTCCTAATAGCTTTCTTTCCCCATCTTCATCCCAACATGTTGGAGTCCTACATTTCATTCCATACAGAGCTTCATAAGGAGCCATCTGAATACTGGAGTGAAAGTTATTATTATAAGAAAATTCCACCAATGGTAGGTGTTGATCCCAACCACCTTTGAAATCCATAGAGCAAGCTCACAACATATCTTCTAGAGTTTGAATTGTTGTCTCAGACAGACCGTCTATCTGAGGATGATAAGCATTGATGAAACTCAACTCTGTATCCATAGTATGCTGAAGACTTTGCCAGAACTTCGAGGTAAATCTCGGATCCCGATCAGATATAATAAAAAGTGGTACTCCATGCAATCTTTCCACTTCCTTTACATATATCCTATCAAGCTGATCCAGAGAGAAATCCTCACTAATAGCAATGAAGTGTGCAGACTTTATAAGACGATCAACTATGATCCAGATAGAATTATTTCCTTTGGATGTTTTAGGAAGTCCTATGACAATGTCTATAGTGATGTTTTCCCATTTCCATTCGGGTATGGGTAATGGTTGTAACATCCCCTTAGACTTCTGTCTCTTAGCTTTAACTTGTTGACAAACCAATAATCGAGAGACATATTCAGCAGCATCTCTTTTCATGCCATCCCACCAGAAGTACTCTTTCAAGTCCCTATACATCTTCGGTCTTCCAGGATAAATAGAGAATGAATAACTATGAGCCTCATCCAGTAGCTCCTTCTTTAATTCGGGGATGGGAGGAACACAAACCCGATTCCTGAACTTTATTATCCCATCCCAATCAAGGTTGAATTCAGGAACATTTCTCACCTTCTTTTGTAACTCGACATCTTCTTTTTGTACCTCTTTAATCTTCACATGTATAGATGGTTTAACATTCATTTGAGAAAAATATGATTTTTCCCCTTTAATTATAATTCCAAGATCCATTCTTTGTAAATCCATAAATATTGGATCTTTTGTGATCCTCATCATGGATAAACTGGCATGGTCTTTTCGACTTAATGCATCTGTCACCTTGTTTGCTTTCCCAGGGTGGTAATGGATTGAGCAGTCATAATCCTTAATCAGCTCCAACCATCTTCTTTGACGCATATTCAGCTCCTTTTGTGTGAAAATATACTTTAAACTTTTATGATCAGTATAAATATCACACCTTTCACCATAAAGGTAATGCCTCCAAATCTTTAATGAAAAGATTACCGCAGCTAACTCCAAATCATGAGTTGGGTAATTTTGCTCATGTATTTTCAACTGTCGTGAGGCATAAGCTATCACCATATCATTTTGCATAAGAACACACCCCAATCCCTTCTTGGATTCAACACTGTATATCACAAACGTTTCTCCACTGCAAGGTAGTGTGAGCACAGGTGCACTGGATAACCTTCTTTTCAACTCCTTGAAATTCTCTTCACATTCCTCCGTCCAAAAAAACGTAACTCCTTTCCAAGTCAACTTGGTGAGTGGATTAGATAATCATGAAAAATCTTTCACAAAACGTCGATAATATCCATCCAAACAAAGAAAAATTCGGATCTCGGTTACTGTTGTTGGTCTCGACCATCTTTTGATAACCTCTGTTTTTGCTGGATCCACAGATATCCCCTCTTTTGAGATTATGTGACCCAAAAATGAAACTTTTTGAAGCCAAAATTCACACTTGGTAAATTTGGAATAAAGCTTCTCCTTTATCAAGGTCATCAATATATTTCTCAAGTGGTCTTCATGTTCTTCGTTTATCTTTGAATAGACAAGAATATCATCTATAAAGACTACCACAAATTTATCAAGATAGTCTCTAAAGACTCTATTAATCAGATCCATGAAGATAGCAGGGGCATTAGTAAGACCAAATGGAATCACTATAAATTCATAGTGTCCATACCTTGTACGGAAAGCTGTCTTTCGTATATCCTCCCTTTTGACCCTTAATTGATGATACCCTGAATGAAGATCAATATTGGAAAAGTGTTGATCTTCGCGTAGTTGGTCAAATAATTCATCAATGCGTGGGAGAGGATATTTTTTCTTGATAGTGATCTTGTTACGTTCTCTATAGTCAATGCAGAGTCTCATTGATCCATCTTTCTTCCTAACAAATAGAACAGGTGCTCCCCAAGGTGACACACTAGGGAGTATGAACCCCTTATCATGATTCTCTTGGAGTTGCTTCTTCAATTCCTGAAACTCAATTGGGGACATTCTATAAGGTGTCTTTGAAATAGGAAAAGCACCCGGTAAGAGTTCTATTGAAAACTCAACTTCAAGATTTGGTGGAAGACCCGGTAATTCCTCCGGAAAGACATCATCAAACTCCCGTACAATGGGAATATTCTTAATCGTGAGTTTCTCACCAACCATTTGAGATAAATAACCTTCATTTAGTGGAATCAATACCCATAAAATGGAATAAATTTCCACTGGAAGGTTATGTTCATCCTTGCATCGATAGACAATCATAGATTGATCTGGAATATGAAATGTGATTCCCTTCTTTGGCAATTGATATGAGCTCCAAGTAAAGAAAGCCAATCCATGCCAAGAATCACATCAAATTCCACTATAGGAAGGATCACAAGATTTGCAGGAAGCACTTTCCCACAAACATCAATTGGAGAAGAATTATAAAATATTGATTCGACTGTTGTTCCATTAGGTGTTGTCACAGCTAACTCAACATCTAATTGTTGAGGTAATACGGTGATACCCTTAGAAAATTCTTCAGAAATAAAGGAGTGGGTGGATCCAGAATCAAATAAAACATTTACTACTTTAGAGTGGATGGTAAGTGTACCTTTCACCACATCGTTATCGTACTCCACATCGCTAATAGAAATTTCATGTGACTTTCCTTTGTCTTTAGCCTTAAGAGTTTGTTGACGTCGACCATCATCATCAACCCTTGGATTAGGGAATTTATTGAAATAATGTCCCATATCCTTGCACTTGAAACATTGAAGTGTAGTAGGTTCATTCTGTGTATCCCTTCCTTTGTTTGCATCATTAGACATCTTCTTCCCATCATCGTGGCATTCAAATGCCCGATGACCTTCCTTTCCACATTTGAAACATTTACTTGTCCCATTAAGACAACTCCCTCCATGTTTCTTTCCACACTTTGAGCATAAAGAAAAGTTCATCTTCTTTTCAGTGTGCTCTTTAGATTTTCCTTTGAATTCCATTTTCCTCTTCTTATCAAACCCATATGACTGATGGGTTACTCCAATCTCCATCTCAACTTTGAGAGCACATCGAACGATTTCCTCATAGCTATTGAAGTCTCATATGGCTAAGGCCCTTCGAAGAATTGGTTTTAAGCCACTAAATAATCGATCGATATTACTCTCAGGTTGGACAATAATACCAGAAGCATACCTTGCAAGTCTTGTAAAATTTTCTTCATAGGTACCAACAGATTCATCATCCTTTTGCTTCAGTTCAAGAAACTATTTCTCCATCTTTGTTCAGAGAATACGAGGGAAGTACTTATTGAAAAATAAGTTCTTGAACTCGTCCCATTCCATGGACTCAATTTCATCCCTTTGCCTCATATTCTTAATAAGATTCCACCATTGATCAGCATCACCTTCCAAACGATACACTACTAAGATGACTTTATCATGCTCAGAACATTGAAGAACTGAAAATATCTTTTCAGTAGTACTAATCCATTGTTCATCAACTAATTGATCAGTAGACTCGCTAAATGAAGGTGGACGCTGTCTCATGAAGGATTCAACAGAATGTTGCTCCTTCCTTTGATCGTTTGGAAGTCCTGCATGATTCATAGCTTGAGAATGTTGTGTGAGAATGGCTACAATATTTTTCATTCCAGTTCCCATAACGTTTGGTTTCTCAGGGGGACAATCATTGCATTGCCTGTCGCATTCCGCATTAACACGGTTCCTTCGGGTTCCAGCCATTGACTAAAACCAAGAAGAATAGTGTGAGAAACACTAATTATAATAGGAAAACCACATAATCAAGAATAAAATTTCACACTTAAGGTCTTATCCTAGGTTATCCATGGCCATTTCTAAAACACTAAGACTGTGTTCTATGCTTAGACTTATGCTTAGGGATCTTACTAAGACTTTCACATCCTAGTTTCCAAAGGATGACTATACCTTTCCTCTGATACCAACTATAACGACCCATACTTTACATACAATGTTATTACTTCAGAATTGAAGCACACTTATTACAACATATAACAAAACCAAGAAAGGACCGTATATGTATAGTGTCTTTAAAAAAAGGGAAATATAAACAACTGGTTCATAAAGCATCTACTTTGCCTCCCATTTATTTCATCATATCTAGAGTCCCGTTTTGGCATATTCTACTTAATATCCTTCTTCCTGACCTGGGGAAATAAAACATACAAAAGGGTGAGCTCAAATGCTCATTAAGGGTAAACAAAAGAAATATCAATCACATCATATACATAAGCACATAACTTTTGGAAATCTTAACCTGTAAAAGAGATCATAATTTCATAGCATGGGATAAATCATAGTAGTGAAATTAAATCCCAATAATCATAACACAAAACATGAAACGTTGTGGCATACAGACATAATCATAAAGAATCATTTCTTATTAGTCAAGACTCATTGCCAAGACTATCTTAGTGGACAAAGTCCATTTCTGAACCGAGTCACCCTCATTTCAGTCCTATTTCACTGAACCGGTATAACCTATCGTTCCAGCAATTTCTATCTCATGAGATATAAAATCTTTACCCAATTCATTGGAGGGAGATATAGGTCCCACCCATCTCATAATTATACCATTCTTATGTGTGCCACAAAATCATAAATCATACATCATTGCATAACCCATGTAATAAAAAAAATGGGATTCTTAAACAACATGACATCATAAAACAATTCATATAAGATATAAAAATTTCCATCACAACCTAATCAAATCCTTGTAATAATAGGGATATGAACAGAACCCTATATTATCTTAGATGGAAAATAATTTTGATAAAACACTTGAACTCCATTCTTGAAAAAAATATCATTTCTGCTTCAAAAAAACTTTTCCTTTCTTAACATGTCGTACAATTATAAACTAAAAGAAGTTGATTAAAAATAAACTTGAAAACTTGTAAAGGAAGATTCTTGGAAATAATGTTTTAAAAATCCATTCATTCCATATAAGTTAAAAAAACATTCTTCTCATACTTTTGTCAGAAAAGTCAAAAAGTACCTTGTACAAAAAATGACAAAAGATTCCTTTCATATCTTTTACTAAAAACTAAGAAAAGGGTAAAATAGGTTTTAAAAAATTTTAGGTGGATGGAAATAATATTACATATTGGGGAAACATGGATTTGGATGATAAAATACACCCCAGCAAATACTAAAGTATAAACAATCTCGGATAAAAATGAGATTGTGATATTTCCCTTACCTTAGGTCCGATATGATTTGTACATGTCCGAACCTCCTGTATAATGATTTAAATAATTTTATTGACTTATTCCAGAATCATACTTATTTTTCTGATATCATATATGGTCATATTCTTAGCTTCTTAGTAGTAATATTTCATTGCTACTTGTTATTCGGGTGCTTATAACTTTTTGTTCTTTTGCATGTTTTGTCGAATAAATTCTTATTCTTCTCTTTAGGTTATATATAACTCATTTCCAGAATGGTTTTAGTGTAATATATATCATATTAATTCATTCAATTCATTTATATAATCATTATGAAATGAAGATCATGTAGAGCGAGTCACATCACATCGTGGAGACAGTATTTCGTACGTACGCAGGAGTGATGATATCATTCCTATGATCGTGGAATTGTATTGGAGTGTATGTATACTATTTCCGATTTATTATCACTTTATAATAGTCATATATAGTCATATTTTACACCACTATACCCATCCAAGTAAGGTGGTGGTGGAAAATAGATTACACCACAGCGTGGAGACGGTATTTCGTACGTACGCACGCGCGATGATTTCTTTTTACATAGGATGGATAGATGGTGAAATAGGGTTGTTTAATACTTATAATAACTTATCAGTATATGATTGATACTTATGTTATTACTTAATAATGAAACAACTAAAGAAGAAGAAGTGGAAGAAGAAATAAAGATGAAAGAATCGGTAACAGACATTACCTCTTCTTTGAAGTGCTTCTTTGAGACCTCCTTTTAGGGCACTAAAATAGGTCTTTAAAGAAGACCAGAACCTATAGGATGTCTCTAAGGAAGTGGAGAGGAGAAATTAGCATGGGTTGGCCGAGCATGAAGGCTCAATGAGGTGTGAGGAGAAGAGGGAGGAGGTGCCCTTTTATAAGGGAGGAGAGGGGCACCTTTGGAATAACTAAAAATATTATTTTATTATAAAGTCATGTTCGGTTTTAAATATATCCAAATTGATTTATTTCTAGGATAAGGTGGTGATGGGTCGAAATACTCTCATCCAATAGAATTTAGACAAGTTTAGGTCATTATATTAACCTTATCTTTTAGTTTTGACTCTTAGTTAATTAGATTGACATCTACCATGTCACTTTGTATTTTTATATTATATAGCTAATAAACATACCATATACATACAAGCGACCCCCCATGTTGTGTTTTATTAATATATATAACCTTATCTAAGACATTTGGCTGAACCATAGATTTTTAGGAATAAAATAACAATAATATAATATTTGTTTTAAAAACTATTTTATTTCAATTTTCACACTATTTAGTAATTAATTTTTATGAAACTCATAACAGAATTATTAGTTAGAAAAAAGTTAATTAAATCAATATCAACATGTCATATTAATCTAGAAAATTAGTTTAATTCAAAAAAAGTGTCAAATTATATTTATTTTGGTGTTTATAACATCAATTATGTAAATATTTCATTAATAAGATAATTACTACATCATCATTGTGTCATAAATAAATTAAATTATTTAATGTCTAAAAATTACAAATAAACTACCATTATGTAGGAAATCTTTTTATATTTCAAATGAATATTTATAGTAGAATTTATCTTATGTATAACCCCATATTAAAAATGATTTACTTATTAAACTTTGATTTTATCTATTTTAACCCTTCTTTAAATAAATTAATAATAAATGTCCTAATCTAATCCATGTGGGCCTAAATGGTCATATTTTATTCCTAAGGTTGTTTTTGGTTGAATTAAACTTGTACAATATAATTAGGAAATGTGTTAGGGTAATAATAATACCATTTTTACCCTTAATTAACCTATTTACTTTTAACCGTGGTAAAAAAAGTAAAAAGTTACTATTCACCAAAAAATTATTTTCATCTCATTGAACAAAATTTTACTTACTGACAACAACCGTGTCTCTCAGATTTTTGAAATTCCATTCACAAAAGCGGTAAAATTAGGTTTTATGAATAATTCAATTTTTTAACTACCACTTAGTGGTTTCACTATTCATAAAAAATTGAATGTATTCAAAAAAATACCAAAATTTCACCGTAGTATAATTTCGATATTCCGAATCCAAAAATGAAGTCTATTTTGAAAAATAAAATTTCTAAAATTTCAAAAAGTGGTTATTACTATTTATAACGGCTAGTTTTAATAATATTTTAATAGCATATCATTGTTTAGTGAAACTCAGTATTGCGTACGACACAAGCTATCGAGGAAGGTTGTGATTTCGTGTAAAGCAAGCCAAGCAAGTGTTGTGTGTAGAAAAAGATTAATTTGATGATTTATATAACATTAAAGTCTCAGGTGTTACATCCCACCCTATAAGACTAGTCAGAATTCCCATTTTTCTAAAAGGGTGGTACCAAAATGTTAATGGAATTGAAAGTGTTGTTTGAAGAGAAGGAAAACAATGGTTACATTCATCTAAGAACATCTCCCTGCGATGTACCTATGTCTTTCATAAAGAAATAAGATTTATGTCTAAGGATATTTGGGGATTATCGTAATCTTAATCCTATTATGATAAAGAATAGATATCCACATCCACAAATTGAGGACCTATTTGATCAAATAAATGTAGCTTAATAGTTACCAAAACATTTCTTCTGATCATGATTTCACCATTTTCCAGTACATAATGAGGATATTCTAATGAAAAATTTCAAAAACAGTTGTGGCCATTATGTATATGTATCCATGCCTTTTGGTATTACGAATTCACTATCACTCTTTATGACACTGATGAATCTGATATTTCAAATATATTTGGATTATTTTTTTTTCATGTTTGTGGATGAAGTTTTGGTCCACTCAAGGAAAAAGGTTGCAAATTATTAACACATTGTGATAGTTTTGGGAATAACATGATATCATTGGATGTATTCCAAATAATCAATGTGTGAATTTTAGATATTACATGTATGCTTTCATGGTTTTCTAAATTATGAAAAAGTTTTTTTGGTAGTTATGTAGAAGATAGAAGATGTTATCACATGGAAAAAATTAAAAAATGTGTTTGAGATATGAATAAATCTTGGTCTAAATGGATATTAACAACACATTTTTCACAACATCCCAAACCATGATTCTCTAATGGAATAATTTAAAAAGAATGATTTTCCATTTCAATGGAGTGATAAATTCCAAATGACATTTCAAATGCTAAAATCTCATCTTATATATCTCTTTTCTTGATTCTTTCAAAATCGAGATAGTGGTATGTGGTGTGTTTTGATGCTTCATGATCTAGGTTTGGATGTGATCTCATGCAAGAGGACATGTGGTCTGTTATGGTCAAATATAGTTGAGAGTGCATGATAAGAACTAACAGACATATGATTTGGATTTTCCTAAGGTCATCCCTTCCTCGAAACATGGCGTCACTATCTGTTTGGGGAGAAATTTCCCAAGTTAATGGATCATAAGCTCTTGAAACATATTTTCCCAAATAATTATTTAAATATATGGAAAAGGAGATGGATATTGTACATCTAATAGTTTTACATTCACATGATATATACAACAAGAAAAATGTTACTTGATGGATGATGCATTAAGCATTAATTCATGCAGTCAATTGGAAAAATAAGCATCATATTAGTGGTAGGGATTTCGTTCCTGAAAAATATGAAATTTGAATGTAATGAATGAGGTGATGTTGTGGTTTTATTTTTTGGTTTCTATGATTCCTGATTTGGTAAATATTGTTAATGAGTTAAAACTATCTAATGAATATTCCATGGTTGTGAGTCCCAAACTCAATGGTGGGTAGACCATTGAGGGTTATAAACCCAATTGGAGTTCAATATTATGGTATAGAAATCAAATTGCTGTACCTAGAGATTCATAGAAACACCTTCTTTATGCTTACCACCACAAGAAAAGGGTTGAAAATTCGAGAATACATAAGATTTATAAGCTATGGAAGGCTTACATTAGGCATATCATCTCGAAATAGAAGGTGGATGAGTTCATTTCAAAGTGCATAACTTGTTTGAATGTTAATTCAGAACATCGATGACAGGAAGGTATGTCGTAGTCTTCACCTATTATGTTTGGAATTAATTCTAAAATACTAGTCTATTTTTTATAGGTATCCCCGTAATAGTTCAGAAACATGATCTCATATAGTTGATAGTGGATTGGATCAAAAGGAATCCAATTTCATCCTTATTTTTGAAACTCATATGATGATGTATCATTCCAGGACTTATATCCAAGAAGTGCTAAATAGACACATAATTATACTTTCGACCATGTCAGACAGAGATATAAGGCTCTTGTATCATTTTTGGAAATTCATGCAAAAACCCCTTGGGCCGAATTGACTATGAGTATGGTGTATCTCCCCTAGATGGAAGGGAAATCCTAAAGGATGATTCAAATGATGTAAGTCATGTGACAGGCTTCTGTAATTGATATTAGTTTCTCATGGGACGAGAACATGCCCTTAGTGTAGAAAACATATTATAAGAGCTATGAGGACTCTATGCACTTGGATCCTTCAAAATTGTTGTATGTAATTTTTTTTCATCCTCAATATTAATGGGTGGAAAGAGGAGATAAGTCATTAGTTTGTATTATCATTGACCAATAAAAAAATTCGATGATTCGTTTGATTAGAAATGGAATGTAGATGGATCAGGGTTGTCAGAAATCATTTGAGGATCATCATTGAATATCATTGTCATTCGTAGTGAGTGATCATGTGTTTCTAAAGATCAACACAAGGCTCAAACATCATCATTTTGGGATGATTGGGATGTTATCAAATCAAGATATTGGCCATTTTTATATACTAAAATGGGTTGGAGAGGTGGAATATCTGTTGGCATTACCAGCACAGTTCTGTTCGGTGTATATTTTGTTTGACATGGATGAAAAAGTATTAGCCCAATCCATACAATGTGATCAGATGATATCACGTCTACCTAGAGCCATATGCTTTGTTGGTATACATATTTCTTTATAATTATGGATTTGTAGGATTATTTGTTGAATTAAAATAGAATTTTCGTAGTTTATGTTTTACATCAACATGATCAGATTCTCGAAGAGACCCAGGAACACAAGAAAGAGATTAAAGAGTAGTGGTCAAAATTCTTTATAAGAAACAATTGTTTTTACTTTCCATGGATTGAAATTCAAATTATGGGAGACTTTTAAACCCCATTTTTTCTAGAATATACCCATTTATTTATTATATTAATGTATATAATGTTTAAGGGTGATGGATGGGAGATGTTAGAGAACATTTTCATATTTTTTGGTGCTAAAGGGGAGGCGAATATGCTACACATGTGTTTTCCAAATTGTGATGGCGACTTGTAGTATCCTTTCACATAGAAATGTGGTTTTTCAATATTTGAGGAAATATATTTGGAATGGAGAGCATATGGTTTTAGATATCATGTGAGGACCCCATGTGAGGGTCATCCCAGAAAGTATCTAACACATGGTTAGTTCTCAGGTTGTTAAACCGTGGGGTTAAATTGTGCGTGGGGTCGTGGTGATATCCTAAAAAAGTGTATGTCACACGTTTTTTACTATATGAGTAAATTTTCTCCAGTTGTGTAGGATTAAATAATTATTATTCTCTTATGATAGTTGGAGAACTTCTCTTAGGAAATTTTGAATTGATTTTGAGCCTATCCATTTTTTTAGAAGCCTGATTCCTTTGATAAGTTCTTGTTCTTCACAGATCTTATTATTTTTTCGTAGACCTACTTCCAAACACAAATATTATTCATAGATATAAACCTTCTATGGATATATATAAAATTATGGAAGCCATGTAAGTTGATATTTTTTATTTAATAGGTTATATGAAAATATTGAACATTGTTTCATGTAATTCATACCCCGTTTCATGAGCATTCATCTTCAATTTTCAATTTTCATCAATAATCTTCTGGTAGGTGTCTTTACTGTCAAAGGATCATAGTATAAATTATTCATATGATTTATTATTTATTATGTTGTGATGAAATGATGTTGAATTGGTTGTTTGTGGATTCATAGAAAAATTCATGAATGATGGTTTGTGGAAATCTAAAAAATTGGGTTTCATGAATAAAGTGAATGATTCATGATTTTAAAATTAAGATTAAAAAATGAATTTAATTCTTGTATTATGGTAAAATGAGTTTATTAAATGGTTTTCAATAAATTTAATGATTTTATTTAAATGGTATTGGTGTTTGGAATTGGTTTGTTTAATGGTTTTCAATAAAAGAGTGGTTTTATCAAAATGGATAGAAAATGTTATTTGAAATAATTTTGGAATACATTTTGTTTAGTGTGAGTTCCTTGTTGATGGTCCCTAAATAAAGTTATTTTTACCAATGGGGTACAAGTTACATGACCCAAGATATGGGGAAATGTTTATTTGTGACATAAGGTTATTAGCCAAGAGACTGTTCACGAGTATGGAATTGTCAAAACAATGCATACATGGTTGGGTGTGTGAACAAGTAAAATGCAATGGTTACGCCAAAATCATATTGATAAATGGTTTCAAATCCATGTTTATTTGTTTTTTAAAATTGATACTTGTTGGAAAATAAGTTTAAATGAACATTTGTTTATTTCTTGGTTATTAATGGTATTTGGAATTTTTTTATATTTAGTTAAAAATATTTTATTTAAATAATTTTATATAATTTATTTTATATAAACGTTGATAACCTTTCTATCCTTGTTCTGTGAGTAGGGAAATCATTATAGGAAACCCACTCTATTTTATACTCACCCCTTATTTAGAATTGTGGTTCTTTTTCAAAATCAATATTATTAGAAATGGGAAAAGGTAAGGTATCACATATTTTTAGAACCACCGCATGATATATGGGCTTTTGGTGTTGTTGGAGTGTGGAGATTGCAGATCATGGAGTCTTGTGGTCACCCTAGATAATTTTTTTGTATTCCACTATTTACCATAATTACTAGTTTATCTTCCATGATTTCAAATATTTGATGGTTTTGTAATAATGTTCTTAGTTGATTATTCTTTTAACTAGTCATGAATCATATGATGGTAGTTTGATTATGGTAGTTGGTTGTGGTTTTATTCGTAATTTTTAAATCATCCCCCAAATTCATTAAAACCCATAGGCATTTATTTCCAGAGTTTGACATATTAGTAATGTTTCTTATGTTAGTGTAATGATTCATCACCCTAATAAGACAATGAGAATAAGTTGGTAATCTCATTTGAAAAGTATATGAAAGTTAAAATTGCATAGTAAGGATTATTTTTTTTTCAAAGGGATAATGAATATATATTATATGGGAAAATCTTATGGGCCACCAGTAATAATAAAGGTAATGAGATTGTATATTTCCACACATTTTTTAATTGAAGAAGGGATATGTGTGGGGATTATGAAAATGCTTCCTAACCCACTCATAATACCATGTGACCTAGAAAAAAATGTTGATTTTTAAACCACACGTAGGAGATGTGAATAATTATACTAAAATATGTTGATTAAGTCAATATATTCTATCAAAAACATGAAACTGTGTCTCCATAAAGGGAACATAAAATAGTTGTTAACAACAATGGATAAAGAAATACATGGGTTTCCTAAGACTCACACTTACACAATGAATCTTGTGTATTCATTAAAAATTCATAATATAAGTGGTTTCAGGTGCTACAATATTGTGATTTTTATAATTCTATAATAATATTACTCCCAATAATTATCATATCATTGCCCACTGATTGGTGTCCCTTAAAATATATGTAATTGTGGTTTCATTTTCGCATTCCTAAATGTTTCATGAATTTTTATTATGTGGCTTATTATGCGTAAAATCAAAATTAATTGAAATTTGATGTGTATTTTTAAAAAATGGTTCTAATGAAGTTGTATCGATGGTTTTTGAAACACCATTAGGTTATATGAATACTTAATTCACCACATGAACTGTGACTTTGGAATATACCACAATGAACCCCTTATATTCGTGAGGCATATTATTTCAGATCCTAAATATCCTTTTCATTACACATCATACCTTAATCCATGGTTGGGAATATTTCTATGAATCAAAAAAATTTTGAAGATAATTTGATTTGATGGAAGACAAGATGCCC
The DNA here is from genome assembly GCA_963277665.1 of Viscum album. Classification (NCBI taxonomy): domain Eukaryota; kingdom Viridiplantae; phylum Streptophyta; class Magnoliopsida; order Santalales; family Viscaceae; genus Viscum; species Viscum album. Next base: position 1,709,986,600 of record OY728152.1, on the reverse strand, counting down.
AAATTATAATGAAGATATACTTCAATATGGATTTTTTTATCTTGTTCACACATACCTAATGTGGTGAATGTTTATTATTTCATATCATATTATTAGGTCGGTAAAATATAAGTCACTATTGAATTGTTTATAAATGGAGTGATTATAGTGAATGAAGATTTTTCATACAAAAATATAACATATTTTCGAAGGATATTTATAATATTATAGAAATACACAATATAGATCAGTAATATTATTGTTCCTTTGGATACATGGAAAAAATATTTTTATTTCAAAAAATGTCTTCAATTTCTCCCATATTGATCATTCCCATTAGTACTGCTACATAAACCCATTTTCGTTACGTGTGGAAAAGAAAACATAATAAATGGTATGGTCATAAGTGTAGTAAGGGTAAAAATATAGATATGTGACAAAAACATTTAATTGATGATATAAGAACATGGTAATAACATTTGATAACCATACACTTCATATTAGAGACCATAATACAAACTCATTGAATAAATATTTAATGTTCATAAGACATAAATCAAATAAGAATCAAATAACATGACGTTTGAGACCATAATATGGGAGTAGGACATAAATTTTTGGTATACAAATAGGAATATAAAATCATTTCCATTTTAGTCTAGGAACATTATTAATGATATCAATGTGGAATTTGTTCACTCCCCAAAAAAATATAATGTTCATGGCTAACTCTGAAGACTATAATATCAGACAAATCCCATATTTAATCCGGTTTACTCCACATAATTGTCCTATATATATCTCATGATATGTATATCGTTACCAAATGTATTGATGGAAGATATAAGCCCCACTGATCTCATAACAAACACCATAATTATTTGTTTCATAACATCATAAAAAATTACTCATATAATAACCAATGAAGTAGATTCAGTTTTATAAACATTAAATTATATGATAAACTATCAAAAATAATCTAGTTTAATATCCATGTCATCATTTATTCATACGATATCATTGATAAATAGAATATGGTTTTAAAATAATTTTACCATTGTATAACACATTGAAGACAAATAGATTCATAAATATGTTATCATAGTAAAAAATTCCTACAAAGGAAAAGAATTATAACCATATTTCATTAACACTTAAATTCATTATCTACATTAAAATATATCTTCTTATATGGAAAAATATTTTGAATGACCATTGAAAACATTTTTTTAAAGAATATATCCATTAACCTTTATAAAAAACTTTTTGAAATATTAAATAATTTGAATATATTTTTCATAAAAATTAAACATGAAATCATATAAATAAAAAGTCAATGAAAATAATACACTTGAAAATGGGATGTTTTCTTCTTTTCAAAACAGAAATTTAATTTTAGATTTTTCATGAATGTCAAATGATAAATGTTTTTTGAAAATGATATAAAACCTTTATTAAATAAATATTTTTAAAAAATAAAATATGAAATATTTTTTTAACAATATTACATTAGAATAGTAAAAAATTTATAAAACATTTCTTAAACCATTCATTTTGAAGAAATTGAATTTTTCAACCGAATATATAACATATTTCATATTTTAATAATGATTTTTTTCTCATCTATTTTATGTAAATAAAAATTCAATATTGTATTATTAAATTAAATTTCATGATTATCAATATAAGATTATAATTCATGTGTTTTTTGATATGTGGATAATAATATTTTACCATTGGAAACGTAATGATAATGAATCGTGATTAATGATAATATTTTAGAATAAATTTAATATACCTTTGGTATCATTGAATCATAAGCCTCATGAATAAATTTCATAAAAATAATCTTGTAAAAAAAATATTAAATAAATTTAAGATATCACATGTCAATAGTTCTATATATATACCTCATGAAGTAATATAAATTCATTATATAATGAAAAACTCGAAGATATCATATTTGGAATTTTTTTTACTAAACATCAGTTATAAAGTGAATCATACTAAAAAAATGAATAAAAGTAACTAAAACAATAAATAAAATTAAAATAATAGGATTTATGATATAACATGTAAATTTTTAGTCATATACACAAAAAAGCTATGAATTTTCATATATCTATCGAAAATAAACGATAGAATAGAAATACTTTTCTATTAGTAATGACTCCTTTTATACACATTACAAACTCACCTAAAATAAATATATGTTTATTATAAACCTAAAAATAACAATATATATATATATATGAAAAAATATATCACTTAATTATGAACATATATTAACTATTTATTAAAAATTCCATGTTAATGTCATGTTTCTGGGTATAACTTATTTATTTTTCCTATAATTTGCGATTTGTTATTTTATATCATATTAATAGGATCATGGTTTCAATATGGAATAAAATTTAACATTAATATATTTATATTTCATACTAATTATTTATTTTTTGAGATTAATCCATAAAATTGAATGATAAAAAATAATACACACTGTTCTTGGTGACGTTTGGGAATAAGTACACAAAAACATTGTTTCTATATGATTGTGTGATTGAAATAAATAATGTTAAATGATAAATTATCATTACAAAATACTTTTTATTTCAAAAATGTAACATTTCATAATTAATCCTATTTATATTACATTACATGTCACGAATGAATGAATAATATCAATTTTTGATATGGGGGTGTGCTGTTCACATAAGTATTGGTATTGTTTTCTGGAAAAACGTATCGAGTAATGGAATGTGTGATATAATAATTAAAAAATAATCATCATATATTATATATCATATGAAAAATAATATATAATTCCTGATAATATTCATTGTGTATTGATAATGAAAAAACAAATGACATCAGTTCATGCGGCAGATTTCCTCTATACAGTTAATTGATGATTTCATAATCGATTTTGTTGAAGTTTATATTTCATTATGTCAAAAAAATAACCTGAAAAATATAATTTTATTGATGATATTTTGCAGTTAATATATCATTTTTTTATAATAATAATATATTTATGTTGATAATTAATTAAAAAACACATTTTGGATAATGTTTCTACATCTTCAGGCACCACCATAGATTTTTTATAAAAGCCTTACTTTGTTAGATTTATTACCAAAATAAGGCTTATAAAATGATATTACAGATATTAAAAAGTCCTTTGGTATGGTATTAACTGATAGAATGTGTTTGAATTTTTTAAGAGGAAAGGGGAACCTATTCACTTTTATAAATGAGCTGATTGGATCAATTGTAATTTTTTTAAAAGGAATTTGTAGACATTTTTTCTCATTTAACAAGGCTCCAATAGTTGTCCAGTCTTTATAATAGACGGTATAAGGTCTATATATGTCCATAAAAGTGGATTTGTAATATATTTTTCTCTTTAACCATTATTATAATGATATATGGATCCCATTTGGTATCATTCATTTCATTCAATTGTAAAATATTGACATGTAATTAATCCTTCATACCACAAAAGAATGCATGTTTTTTGTGAGAATGTGGTCAAAATCATACATATTTTTTATATCAAATTTTAATATGAAGTTCATTATGTTGAATTAAATTTTATTAATACATATATAATTGAAATTATATTTCACTGAAAATAATTAAAATACTATTTATGATTATAAATATTTTAAATGAAAATGTTACTTTTAGTTAATATCCCAAAAGTTTCATTATACACAAATAATTACATGGGTTAAAAATTATAAAAAATTATGGCTATTATTATCTTCAATCCTGATTTTAAAGATAATTTTTATTTATCCTATTTCTTTTAATTTTTTTATAAATTTATTTTAAATCAAAACTAATATGCATGATGAAAATAAGGTTTTTCGAGAAATGAATTTTCTCATGGAGAGTGTGATTTTCTATTAACTGTTTTATAATAATCATTGAATGATTATATGTTAATTTTTTTGATATAAAATATATATATTTCAATTGAAAGTTTCATAATTAAAGGTTATATTAATTAATTAAAATGGAGAAACATTGTGCACATTATAACATTTTTTTAAAAGTAATTTATAAACCCAAAAATAATAGTGTCATTAAATAAAATATAACATTTATTAAAAAGAAATTAAGTAGATTAAATATAAATAAGTAATAAAATATTTAATTTAAAAAAATGGAGAAATTAAATTAATTATCATATTTAAAATAAAATGTAGTTCTATAATAAAAAATATGTTTCACTCGTCCAAGAAAATAAATATTTTTTGAAAAATTCAAAAAATTAATCATAAGTATATTTAAATATGGTGGTATGAAAATTGATGTCTTTAATCTAAAAAAAATTCCATTATTATCTATAAATTATTTATATTATTTATTTCAAAAAAATAACAAATTATATTTTGAAAAAATATACTTTTGATGAATAAAATTACATCACCAAAAAATGATTAATTATTTACTGTGAATTTATAAATTAATTTATAATGTGTGGGAAATTAATATTTTTATTTAATAAATTATTTAATACTATTTTTAATCTTATATTTAGTTAATAGTTTATGACTATCATAAAATATTATTTATTGGTTCTTTGATGTTCGATTCCATATGTCATGAACGCTATCAATGAAACTCATAGTGGCATGTAATGCATTCCAATCATATTATTTAATGCTAAATAAAATATTGGAGAGACATGTTTTTTAAAAAATTCCACAAATTCAAAAGTTGTTACAGTTTATCACCTTAAAATGAATTTCTCCCTCGAAATTCACCACTTTTGAACTAATTTTAATGATACATAAACCTTTTTTCAAGGTTCCTACATAGCTTCTATAAAGATATGGGTTTTGCTAAAAATAATTAACAATACGACTGGTGTTCCTTCATAGAACTATCCCTAATTGATAAATATCCAGTACATGTTTTTCCATAAAAAAATTCCATGATCTAATAGTAGGCCTTCTACGTTTAGTTAATGTTATTGATCATGTTTGTACTTCTTGAATAATGATACATGGAAAAAATTATGAACCCAATAGAGTATTTTTTGGATCACCAATTTATAAGATACAATAAAAATATGATAATGTATTTTAATGGGGCCAAAAAAGATGGGATTAGTATTTATTAATTTGTTTCATGTATAAATTTGAGGAATGAAATTCTTATGGACATGAAATTAAAAATACAATCAATAATTATCATCATAATATTTATTTGAAAAGTGAGCAGTTGTTATGTGAGGCGATGTGGATCTATCCATATCTGAATCACAAAAGTTTGCTCAGTTCCCAATAGCAATCTTTTGGCATCTTTAGTGCATTATCCTCAAAAGGTTTGATATATATGCATCTAAATACTTGAGTAAATTTTATCGTTTTATGGAATCTCATATAGAGGAAGTATTTATCCCAAACATTTATGAAATCTAATGATTATGTTTTCAACATATCTTCTAGGGAATTAATTCTCCTCTTAGTCAAACCAAATTTCCTAGGATGATATGTTGTTCTAAAAAACCCATATCAATAAATTGTTGAATATTCCAATAGAATACTTTACTCCATGAATACTTGATAATTACTTAATGTATGTCATGTAAAACATATAAAAATAGAATTACTATCCTATATAGAATATGGTTGATGAAATAATTTAATGATAAAATATAACCCTTGTAGCATTATTCTAATTAAATTTTATGGGTAGTCCGAAAACAAAATCCATGGTGACGTTTTCCTATTTATAGAATATTATGTATAAATATATGAGAACCGTTTTAGTATTTAATCACTAATCCTTTACATTATAACCTAATAATTATTAATGTACATACTAAAAAATATACCTTTTAATAATTTCCCACCATAATTAATAAATCATATTGAAAATGGTATGTGACAAACCCTTCTCACTCATGAGTTGCATGATCATTACTTGGGCATTAATGCATGTAATAGGATGTGACATGTCTTATGTGTTAACCAATTTGGAAATCAATTTTAATAAAACATTATTAAATTTAATTAATTCACAATTATCATAACATAAAATACAAGGAAAAAGTTAATGGTTTCCAAAAAATTCATTACATGTCTATAAAATGGTATTTCTCCTCAAAACCAAAGTGTTGTATTTCTATAAATGTATCCTCAAATATCCATATTATTGATGAAATCATTTATTGAAGAACCTCAATAGGGGTGTCAAAAAAATTGAACATAAGGTCATCCTTGGAATAATAAATCAAATTTTAAATCTATAACTATTAATATAATCAAACAGAGAGAAATATATGATTTTAAAAATAACATAATCCTTAGATGTTGCATGATCGAATGACCAAAATACCATTGGGAAATTACTTCCAAAACATAATAATTCAATCCCAATGAATAAATATTTAAATTATTATAAATCAATATTTTACATGTGATAGTTTTTTTGGTTTAGAAGTTAATTCTTGGGTTGGGGAATTGTTATGTATAATTTCTATGATCCCTACACATAATACATGGTATTACCTGAAAATTTTTCACTCAAAGATGTTAATTTTCACATATATTTTATATCCACCAACATATAAGATACTATATAATTTTTTTCAACCTACTTTTTTGAAATTTTGGAATATAAATATTCAATACTCAGTGTTAATTATGTCAAAAACATTGTAAAATGTTCATCTTCATCTTATTTGATCAATTAGGAGTCCCACCAAAGATATGTTGTTATTAATATATTGTGATAGATGATTATGTATAATAGGAATATCTTTCTTTCATGTCATCATGTAGTTTTTTGTCATATTCCTTGAATTTTCAATGATATTTTGTGTTAAGATGAATCCTTTAGGTTTCATATATTGAGTAGAACAAAAAATCATTGTGTAAAAAACTATAATAATAGTTTAAAGACAAAATAATCATTAAAAATCACATATAAGATAACTATATGCATAAAAATTAATTCCATTATATAAATCATTATGGACATCTAATGTCATTAATTATCAATAGTAATTCAAATCCTTCATGATGGTTTTCAATGAGTTTGGGAATTTATATTACGTATCCCCTATGAGTGTCAAACCAGATGTGATGTAATGAACATTTTCATGATAAAGGTGATGATCATGTGTAGCTCAATGGACCATGTTAAGTATTATTACCCCAATATATCACTATTCATGTGCGAAATCCAATTGTAGTATCCAGAAAGGGATGTAATTTTATCGATACCAAATTCCATATCCTTTACCAAAATTTCAAGTTATTTTCATATACAATGACTAATATATATAATTATCCATAGAAACATCCCTAGGTTTCTATGTGATTTTTCTCAAACATGTTTCAATGAGATAAAAACACATGTCCTCTAATAAAAACAATAGAGACTGATGCCATTCATACATGTATATTACATTCTTTTATAAAAATACTAAATAAATTAAATAAAACTATATGTTTAGACTATAATATTTATGTTCCTGTGTAATCATGGAATAAATCCTTTTAATTTATGTTATATCTTTAATTTATCCCATAATGTCATTTACCTTTAGTATTCCTAAAAAATCATTTCATTATAGTAGAGGGAATGAAAATATAATAAATGGGATATTCCTTACTTGATGTATTCGGACGAGAGTCTGAAGGATGAGCCCGTAATGGGCTCTACGTCAAGGTTTTCCACCTAATGTCGCCTTCCGCTCTCCCGTTGGCTGATTCTCTCCTATCTCTCTTGTCGACGTGCGTGCAATGTGCTCTCTCCTAGTATCAACATTCCACATGCTTGTCAACATCCTCAGTGATTTTCTCTTCTTCGCAATCTTCTCTGCTCTGGCTTCAGATCCTTCTAGGGTTTCCTAAGGTGGTAGGATGCTGGCCTGGGTGCGGGTTTTAGGAACAATGATATTGGGTTTCCATCATTCTCAGTGTAGTCCATGCGATATTTGGGGAGATTTGGCCTTTAGTTGTAGATCTGAAAGCGGCGACGGGATTTTCTCCTAGTTCTTCATCTGGGATGTTGTCTACAAGAGATCTGGTGATGTTTTTTATGTTTGTTTTGTTTTGATTTCGTTTTGGATGGTTTCTGGGATGGTGTTTTCAGTGTCAGTGAGTTTGATTTGGCGACGGTTCTTGGATGAAGATGGCGATTTCTACGCTGGCGTGTCCGATTTGGCAATGGTGCTTCGTCGGAGGCATGCATGGTGTCTTTTTCATTTACTCCTTTCATTTTCTATGAAAGGGATTGATGATTTATATGAATTGTTTTGGTTTTCTACCTGGTTTCTAGGAAGTGTTTCAGAGAAGACGACGAGTGATCATCCTGTTGTTTCTCACGGTGTGCCTGCGATGCTTATGTGATGCGCCGAGGGTTTCTCCCTCGTTTGATGAAGTGAGTGTTGGAATGATGGAAAAGGGATGATATAATTGTGTAATAGGTTCAGTCCCCAAACCATCATTGTTTTCAAGGATCAATCTCAAGGGCATCAAACAAGAAATACTCTCTTAATGGACTGGGTTCACTTTATATTTTAACCTCGCCTTTCTCATGAGATATAAATCATTATCCAATGCATTAGATGGATATTTTCTCCCACTCATCTAAAATGAAAAACATATATTTGTGTTCCAAAAGTAAATATTTTATTAAACATATAATAACCAATAAAATTAAATGTTATTAATAAAAATATCATCTTATCAATACCCACAGAAATGATATGGGTTTCATAATCATTTCATAAATTTGTAATAGCATAACCCATGGGAAGAGAAGTAATCTTGATACTAATTTTATCAACATAAAACCTTTATAATATAAATTCATTTCAAAAATGTAATGTAATAATTCTCCATTTATTCAATTATTAATAATGGTATCCTTTATTTATATTTCCCTAAAATCACAATTTACATCAAATGTTATCATTTTAGATGATTTTTTTTCAATGATAATATTAATAATTTACAGTGGAAAATACAATTTCCTCTTTGTCAAAAAATATATTTTAAAAAAATGAATATATTTTTCATTTTAAATAATATTGAAAAAATAAAAAAGATTCATTAATGATTATATTGGTCATGACATTGGTAAATTTAATTTCTTCCATAAATATTAAAATAACTAGTCATTTAACAAAAATGATAGAATTAAATTAAAATATAATAAAAAAGACATGAAGAATTAAGTAAAAACATTTTGTGAAAAATAATAATAATTGTATTTTTTTATAGAAAAATTAGGATAATAGTAAATTAAATTTTAAAATATTTTATTGAAAACAATTTTTTGGGAGAAAATAGTTTTTCCGTCTGAAGATGCAAAATGTAATATTTTCAAAAACAAGTTTTAAATTTTATAAATTAACAGAGTAGAAAAATGGTACTAGTATTAAAAAAATATCATAAATAACTAAATGAATTGAAAAATCAAGTTCTTATTGAGTGATGTGTGATAATATTTTATTATTGGATATATAATCATAAATAATTTTTATAAATGATGTGATAGTAACATAAAAGAAATACCACTTTCATAAAATAGAATAATAACCCATGTGGAGGAATAACACAAAATAGAACTTAAATTAGTATGAGGATAAAAAATTATTTTTTACAAGACAAATTGGATTTATATGCACATCATGACGGAATATAGTTGTATAACAAAACTTACGCCTCACAGAATGAAAAATAACCCAAAATCCCTTACCCTATTAGTAATCAATTTAATTGTAACAAAAAATAAATATAATTAATTGAAACATTAAAAAACATTAAATAATCGGGTTCATCATAATAAATATCAATTCTTGGTATATACAACACAAAAAATAAATGTGTGGTCAATTTTCATAAGTAACTCAGAAATAAAAAAGTGACTAGAAATCCCATTACTAAAGGATTGAATTACATTGTTTTTTTAGAACTCGAGTATAAAAAATATAATTTTATTATAAATATTTAATATAACAACACAAATATATATCATACAATATTTCATTTATTTATGACCTTTTATTACTTTCTCATTTATAATTCCATGTTAATATCATTTTTTATCAATAACTACATTGTTTTCATGAAAATATAGATTTTATATTTTTGGTACACATATGTTGATCATTTTTTCTTCACATAGATAATGTTATCCAATATTTAACTATGATATATATTTATTATATATGTATTTTGAGTAATCGATTAAATTTATTGTTAAAAAATAAAATATACCATTCTAAAAGATGATATGTCACATATATGCATGAATGCTGCATCCATTTTCATGTAGGGATTAGATAATGATAGTAAAATTATATATTAATATCAAAAAAATAATTTTTATGACTTATATATCAAATTCTATCATTAAACCCATCCATATTACCTTCCCTATAAATCCTCAATTATTCACTTCATTTTAAAAGGTTGTTGTCCTCTATACACAAATGAAACATTATCGTATTCACATAAAATGAAAATCCTGAAATTAGGTGTGGAATAATAATAACTATTTAATAAATATCATATATATATATATATATATTATTAATTCATCATTATAACCATTATTTAATGGTCTTAGTTGAAACAAAAATGGCGCTGGTTTGTGAGGCGATGGTGAAATGTACATATGCATGATTCATAATCCATTTGATGGATGTGGAGATTGTTTTAGATAATTACATTAAAAAAATTCTCATTATAGGGATTATAATTTTCTTGTTATATCATCATGGTATAATAAAAATCGATGGAGGTGGATGAATAAATAAAACAGAAGCAGTCATTGATAAATGTGTCCTCTTCATCATTTAACAATATTTTTATTTCACCAAAGGAATAATTTTTTTACATTTCTAGGAAAAATGAGTATTATATTATTATAGTATTGAATTTTTTATGTTTTTCCCAGGTATTGGCCAAAACAAATAGTTTTGAATGATTAAAGAGGAGAAGTGAAGGGTCTCCTTTGATATGTTAGGAGAGAGGCACCCTTGTACAATTTTGAAAGAAACAATTCCCATAATATTTTTCAACTAAAAATAACACAATAATGTACATTTATCTTGACTATAATGTATCAGGTCAAACTACCTCATTTTTTTTGTTTTAACAGTTTTGGGTTATTAATAACCCTTATATTTATAGATTAACTCACATTAAACCCTGTTTACCTCAACAACAACATATATACATATATATATATATATATATTTTCACTACTAATAATGAAATAATAAAATTGACCATATTATGAAATATAAATTATGATGGTTCGAATTGTGGAATCAATTTTTTCAAAATTTATTTCACAAAATTTTTCAAATTTATTATAAAATTAATCCCGCAGACATGATGATAATGGGAGGTTTTTAAGAGAAAATAGTCAAGAGAATATATAGATTTAGTATCCAATTTCAATATAAAATTTAATCCAATGTACTAAAATAGATTAATATATATATATATATATATTAAAAATTTTATTTTTAAACCAATTTAAAATATATGTTAACTTAATTATTTATTTAAATTAAAATGTGTTTTTATATAAAATGTTATATTTATAACTATTAATAAAAAAATGATCATTTCACTTAATTATAAAAAATTATCATTATTATTATTTATAAATTTTTATTTAAAAGTGTTATTTTATATGTTTTATAAATTTTCTATAAGAATCAAAAAATTAAATTTGAATCAAAACCAACAGACTCTGTGAAAAAGCATGTTGTCGATATATATATTATTTTTAATGACCAATATGATTTTATATTAAATATATATGAAATAATATTTATTGTGTGGATATAAATTAAAATTAATTGATATATAATAGATAAATTTCAATAAAATAATTATTCAATATATATTATATTGAAAAATTAAAAAAATTATGCTCTTTTAAACTGATAAAAAATAACTTCTTGACCCAAAAAATGTATACTAAATTAAAAAATAATGTTGATTCAAATCAATTTAATTAGATTAAATATAAACTATGATTAATAATATAACATCATAACATTTTTTTAAATTTATATAACATAATTTATTTAAAAATTGATTTCTTTTTTTTTTTAAAAATGATTTTTTGTTATTCAATGAAAATAAATTATTTTAGATAACATCCAAAATTTGGGACAGAAGTTTAAAACAACATTATTATTTAAAAAATTGTTTTTTAACTAAATAAATTTTATTTAATACTTATAAATAAATATATACATTTTTATTAAAATTAATAAAAATATATATTTTAAAAAAAATATCTTTTTGGGAATATAATTGCCTCACTAAAAGTTGTTTTATTATTTACTATTAAATTATAAAAAAAATTATATTGATTAAGAAAATTATATTTATATTTTATTATTTAGCTGATACAAATCATACCGGCCTATATAATGTCTATTTTATAATGGTTATATAATATTATTTCATGGATAGCTAATGATTGGTGTTGTGTCTTGTGATTTCCACAAGAGAAACTCAATATTTCATGTTACAAATGATAATGTCCAAATTTTATGAAATTAAATATAGTGATGATATGAAATTTATTCAAAAAAATGCAAAACTTCTGGGTATTATTGGGACCATCTTCTTCAAGTGACTCTAGTATTTCAGTTAGCATGTTTTGATATATCTCTTTCATTTTGTTTACCATTACCCCTTTAATGAAATAAATATCACTGTATAGTTCCCCTTATAATAATATTTTTTACCATGTCATATTTTTTATGATGAGATGCTACCATAAACTGAAAAACATTAAATAATTATTTATATTATTTTCATTCTGAACAGCAATCATAACAACACATATAGTTGTTGAAAGAAGGAAGGCCATAAAATAAAATATGAGATTATAATATATATATTATACAATAAGCCACATTATGATATAATATATGACCTCCCATGATGAACTATAGGAATTATAGATTATCCTAGAGGATTTCTCTAAATTGCTTCAAATTTCCTGATGACGTTTCAATTCAATAATAAAACTATAATTCCATAGCGAAATGGATTAAAAGAATTTTTGAATAATTGTTAATTAATATCCTTATCACTGACTATTTCATAAGGGTTTACACCCCCACAATATCCTATTCCATTTGGCACACCTACGTAATTGAGTATAATCAAGAAATTGCAACACAACCACAACTATTAAAAAATCATCCATTTAATAATTCACCCTCTCAAATAAATTACATGTCTAGACCAAGGAGTGGTCCTTATGTTCATGATGAAATTTCACACATGAATAGATCTGTGACATTTTTTTGGTGATTTACACTGATTTTGGAGATCAAATCCACGTGAACATCATTTAATAAGGCAATTTAAAACTCTAATTCTATAAATCTCTCCTTCCAAATATCAATTGTGAAATTCATAGTAGATTGAATCCTGATATGATAACCATCCTTCAACACCATTTAAAAGTTGATATTTTTTTGTCAAACTGTAATAGGATCCTATGTGTCCCAATATTCTATAAAATGTATGAGTAATTACTTTTGGGAAAAAAGAAAAGTAACTGACAATAATTAGATCCTCATTTTGAATAAGATATTATTCTATAACTAATGGATGAGTAAAAAAGTTAGACATACCAATATCGATAAAAAAATGTGCCATGGTCAATGATTTTCATATAGATTCAAGTATAAAGGATTGTGATATCATGAAATAATTCATGGTACTCATCTCTCAAGAGCATGTTAATTCATATTTTTTCATCCTAAAGTAGGTATGATACAAAATGTTGTAATATAATTTGAATTAGAAGATGAATACTAATATTTGGAAAATGTGTTTCCACATGGATCTCCTTAATATATTGTTAATACCACTTATAGAATCCCACATCGATGTGAGGCCCTAAACATTTATAGTGGAGTTGATACTAGTACATGGGAATCACATTAATTTCACAATACTAGTCCGGGTGTGTCTATTCATCTATTTTTGGTGTGTGATCCAAAAGGAAGATCCAATAATCACATTTAAATCTATTTACTTTTTTAAATAGATGTACGATTTTTAATTTATGGTGGTATAAGCTTCCAAAACCAATCATTCATCCAGTCAACGAATTAGGACTGATTGTCCTTAATATGTTTATTTTGGAACCTCATATTATTGACATGGTCAGGTTAATAATCTTCATGGGATCCCATGAATTATTCATCATTACTCTATATGATTCCCCCTATATGATTAATATCTAATAATTATGTGTCACCTTTGTTGATAGGTCTTACCTTTTTCCCTATTAGAGTGCTATTTTTTTCACATGTTTTAATAATGAGAATATATAAGGTTTGTATGACTTCATCAAATTTAACTATGAGTTTTGTAATATTGGATGAAAATGTAACATAGATGGAAGGGATACAATGGGGAGGATAATACACATACATGGTAAGACATTGATGAATTAGATGGACTCTACTAAGGCATTATATGCAATGGAATAACAATGGATCGTTATGAATCATCATAGTAAATCATTTGTGTCTTCTATAACATTGGATGATGGGAACCATGAATGCTGGTCTGATAGTATGGTATGACCAAAGGATCATAAGGGGATGATACTAAGATGTATTTTGTTAAAATTTTATGCTAAATAAAAAATATATCAATACTCACAATTTTTTATCAATACTAAAAATAATGAGATGAAATCTTGATGTTCAATACAAAAATGATGCTACTTGGGGGACCACAATTGACTGAGTTCTTCATATATATCATCCTATTAACCAGGGCTATATTTTCATACCCATTCAGTAAATCCATGAATTATTTTTGTGATCTATTTTCATTTTTATATTATCATAATCAATATAATAATTTCACTAATAAGACGAGGTTAGAGCTCAAAAATGTTTAGAGATGGGGAATTAGAGCACATCAATGTAGTTTGAGATATATGTAATGAGGAGGTGTCATAGATTTAATTATTTGTTAGGAAACCAAATCCTCATTGGAATGTATGTATGTCTAATTAGGTTTAAAAATTTTAAAATCCAATAGAATTTTATTGATTTATTTTCGGTATCACTAACTCAAATTCCATAATTGATGAAAGAATCCTTGAGTAAACACTCTCTATATTAAACCATTCATTATTAATGAATGGGGGATTATGTGTATTCTTTAACAAACCTAAAATGAGTAAATTTTTACAAAAACATGATGCATTCATAAATGATTTTAGGCGTGAAACATTCCATGGATTCATTCATATCACCACCCAGTTATAATAGATATCATATGTAGTGTTTAATGAATATGACACTACACCACTAATTTGACTCAACGAGTATGAAAGAATAAAATTTTTACATAACATACTTGTTAAAAACTCATACTAATATTCATGAATCTTCTATTACATATAATGTGAATAGGGTTATATATCCTTAAACAGTTAGTATGGGGTTCTTAATCAGAGTTGAAGTTTCTGTATTCTTCATGATAACAGAATATGTGTAGTTCCCTATTCTTGTAGTCCCATCTTGACTAATGAAAATACAAATAGGAACGGTTGGATTTGATACCAATTAATGATTCTTATAGATAACTATACCATAAGTATATTACGTTAATAGAATATTTTTTACATACATTTCTCAGACTATTTATGCATATAATATTAAAAATTTAGAACAAAATATAATCTAACAATGATTTTTTTAAATGAAGTAATTTTTTAATTTATATGAATCTAATTCATATATCATATTTATTTAACATATACAAATTATTATCCATTCAAGGTATTATGCTATAAATATCTGGTGTAATTATTTTTTTCATGGCCTACCTAAAAGGAAACATAAGAATGTATGAACTCGAAATCATTTTAATGATAAAAATTATTAATAATAAAAGAATATCCTAATTGGGAGTAACATGAGGATAAATAATATTGTAGTAATATAATTTCCTAAAAATTTCATTGTAGAATGAAATTCAAAGAAGAATATATCCATTGTAGAAAATGGAAATAAATAGATCACATGGATAATCACAACCAATTCACTAACTACGATGTTCCTAATGTTGGACAACTAATTAAATTTATTTATATAAGACAACATAATCATATACATAATAAATGGTCTATTCATAAATAAATAATTATAATTATTTCATCATATTATGGAATGGATACAATATAAAATATTAAATACACATAAACTATTAATCAAAACAAATTATAGGAACGATAAGTATATATATATATTCCATATTTCACTAATAATTAAATGATATATATTTCTATGTAAGCAACCCCCAAATGGATATTTAATATTGTAATGGTATATGGTATATTTAATAATTTACATAATAAGGGATAAATTTATATAATTATGTTAATATCTAATTATAGTAATGTTCACAATATAATATATAGTACCCATATCAATGTAATGTTAATAATGAAGTAGTGAGGGGTACTCTCATGGTGTAACATTATCAATATGAATAGATCACCCAAAAATTAATTCATAATTATAAAATTTATATCCACATAAATGTGAAATTATCTACGGATTTAAAATGTAATTGTGTAACATAATTCTTCTTAAAACAACAAGACTTATTAAAAATCAGTATAACTCATGAAATAAAAATTGAGAAATAAAAAAACCTTAAGATAACTATAATGTAATAATTAATAGACAAATATTGGAAATCCATGAAATTAATATATAATTAAATGTTATATATTCAGTTGTCCCATAGTAAATTGGGCAGTGAATTCACAATATAATTGAAAATATTGAGAATTATAACAAATATTTTAATGGAATTAAAAAAAGATGCATATTACACTTATAGATTTAGAAGAATTTGATTCAATAACAAATAAAAGATAAAATTTAAAATAAATCATTAAATACCATTTATAATGAGAGTATCATGATAAAAAACATTAAAGGGATAGTATATAAAATATAACAAATAAAATAAGCTTTATAATAAGAAATACGTGTTTAGAGGGATAACATTGAGACCAAAAACCCAATTCATGTAAGAAAACCATTGACGTAATATTAATTTTACAAATTGGTTATAGTGAATAATATTTTACCCCAAAAAAGGATGAAATAAATACAAAAATTACCCATATGTTATAAAATTCTAGACATTGAATTGTATATTTCAAAATGTAATTGTGTAACATATAAAAAGAAAATATCGTTAGCTGAGCCATTATAACAACATAAAAATTCATGTCGAAACACTTTGAAGAATATTTTATTAAATTAAACATTAAATACTTTGAATAATTAGAGTATACTGACAAAAAATATTAATGAGATGTATATACAACATTAAAATGAAATATGGCTTATTATAGGAAACATATAACTTGGAATATACAATTATGACTCGTCTCCCATTCCATACATCTTTAAAACTACAAATGTTGTATAATTTACTAGAAAAAAAATTTATATTTATTGTAGAAACCAACCCGTCTTGACTGGAATAGGTGCATTACTATGTACATTAGAATGGTTATAAGGAATGATATCCCAAAGGAATGATCAGTTTAGTAGTCTTGGTGAAACTAGACACATATATGTAAGTCAAAATACATTGGAAAAGGTCACAAAATAAAATACATAACAAAATGATGAAATTGCATCCACAAGAACATAATAAATGATCTCCTCTTCATTACCTGTTGAAAGAAAAAAATTAAAACGTGTTAGTTCAAATGCCCAGTAAGGGTTAAAAATACTGAATCATGAATCAATAATAACTGAATTTTAAAATATTTGACAAAATCAATATGTCATGGTGAATAAATGAAAATCTCACACCATTAATAAACTGAGAATGAATCTGTATTAATAGGTTTTTTTCATAGTGAAAACCCCATGGATAGTAAAAAATGATTATGAATAAATAGAATCCTATTAATTTTATGTCATGTATCTAGCACATGATACCATAATAGAATTTAAAACTGTTTAGTTCTATGGGTAAAAACCCATCTAATTTTTTGATACAAACACGAAGGGTTTGTCACCAAACTGATTGTCTCATGAGATCTACCGATGCATCTAGGGTCTGTATCAGCCCCCACCCACCTCTGAATACAAATAATTCATTATACATAGATTCAACACAAGAGAAACATGACTTTACATTATCCCAATAGTATATAGGATACATATTCATCAATATTCACAGTCAAAACAACATTAAAAATAAATACCTTATGTAAAATTGTATCTCTCATAGAACATAATAATGTCCATGGTATGAGAATATGGATATTAAAATGATATATAATTTCACATGATATTTGATCTCGAATGGACATTATGTACCCCACATAAGAAAGAGTACGTGCACAAGACTAAGCAAGTCATAATGAAGTGAAAATTGAGACAAAGCTCGTTACCACGTTGTAATCAATTGAGTTATATGACTAAAAGATAAAAACCACAAAATGAATTATAGAATAACATGAATATAATGTGAATAATTATAATATATATCAAATTGGTGTACATATATACCACATATAAGAAATAAGAGGTATACAATGGAAATCCCACAGAAATGAAAGTGAGATGAGAAAACCCCTAACAAATATTTCAGCATGGTATCAAGATTTATTAGTAGGGCCTAATGAGAGGTAAAGGGGTCACTACGGGAAAAATGGGTATTTGCGACGGGTTATTTGCGACGGGATTTATTCCTGTCGCAAATAGCCATGTTAAAAACTTATTTGTGACGGGGGTATTTGCCCGTCGCAAATAAGTAGCATTTTGCGACGGGATAGCTTTCCCCGTCGCAAAAGGACTGGCGCGCTTTGCGCGCTAAATCGCGGGAAACATATTTGCGACGGGGGAATATTCCTGTCGCAAATAACCGGCGGCGGTAAAAGGTATTTGCGACGGGAATATTCCCCCGTCGCAAATAGTATGTCGGCAGGTGGTTATTTGCGACGGGACCCGTCGCAATCAACTATTTAACCGTTGACCGTAATAAATGATTGCTAAAGTATTTGCGACGGTACCCGTTGCAAATAATATTACCTATAAATACCCCCATCCGTTTTTTTCAAATCATTCTCAAACTCCATCTTCTTCTTCTCTCAAAATTTTATTTCTAAAGTTCAGTTTTTCTCAAGTTTAACTTTTTTCTCCGGAGTTGATATTGAAGTTTTGAAGAACGATCAGAGATCAACCTCAGATCAATTTTCAAGGTATTTATATTCATTTTAATTTAATATTTATTTTTAATTTTTTATTAGTTTCAATTATTCTTAATTAGTTTTAATTTAATTATGTTTATATTGTTTCATTACATAATAAATTTAAATTATTAGTATTGTTCATAGTTAATGGTAATTTGGAATAATTAGTAAATTTTTTTAATAATTAAGAATAAATATTAATAATTAGTAATAAATACCAATAATTAGGAATAATAATATTATTACATTATTAGTATATTTTATTATTAATATTAAAATAATATAATTTTTTATATATATACAATTCTCTTTTCATCTGTGTGTTTGCTGTCTCCACATGTATTTTTTGTATGTGGAGATAGAAAACACACAGATGAAAGGAGAATTGTAAATAAATTAGAAAATTATATTATTTTAATATTTATAATAAAATATACTAATAATGTTATTATTCCTAATTATTGGTAATTATTCCTAATTATTGGTAATTATTCATTTAATTACTAATAATTACAAACAATTACCAATAATTATCAATAATTAGGAATAATTATTAATAATTCGTAATAATTACCAATAATTAGTAATAATTACCAATAATTAGTAATAATTACCAATAATTAGTAATACTTACCAATAATTAGAAATACTTACCAATAATTAGAAATAATTACCAATAATTAGTAATAATTATTAATAATTATCAATAATTAGTAATAATTCGTAATAATTACTAATAATTACCACTAATTAGTAATAATTAGGAATAATTACCAATAATTACCAATAATTACCAATAATTAGGAATAATTAGTAATAATTAGTAATAATTAGTAATAATTAGAAATAATTAGTAATAATTAGAAATAATTAGTTATAATTAGTAATAATTAGTAATAATTTGTAATAATTAACAATAATTAGTAATAATTACCAATAATTAGTAATAGTTGACAATAATTATCAATAATTACCAATAATTACCAATAATTACCAGTAAATAGTAATAATTAGTAATAATTAGAAATAATAACCAATAATTAGTAATAATTACCAATAATTAGTAATAATTAGTAATAATTAATAATAATTACCAATAATTAGTAATAATTACCAATAATTAGGAATAATTATTAATAATTAGTAATAATTACCAATAATTAGTAATAATTACCAATAATTCGTAATAATTACCAATAATTAGTAATACTTACCAATAATTAGTAATACTTACCAATAATTAGTAATAATTACCAATAATTTGTAATAATTATTAATAATTATCAATAATTAGTAATAATTAGTAATAATTACTAATAATTACCATTAATTAGTAATAAATAGGAATAATTACCAATAATTACCAATAATTACGAATAATTAGGAATAATTATTAATAATTAGTAATAATTAGTAATAATTAGTAATAATTAGAAATAATTAGTAATAATTAGTAATAATTAGGAATAATTAGTAATAATTAGTAATAATTAGTAATAATTAGTAATAATTAGTAATAATTAGTAATAATTAGTAATAATTAACAATAATTAGTAATAATTACCAATAATTACCAATAATTAACAATAATTATCAATAATTTCCAATAATTATCAATAATTACCGGTAAATAGTAATAATTAGTAATAATTAGAAATAATTACCATTAATTAGTAATAATTACCAATAATTAGTAATAATTAGTAATATTTAATAATAATTACCAATAATTAGTAATAATTACCAATAATTAGTTCTAATTACCAATAATTACCAATAATTAGTATTAATTACCAATAATTAGTAATAATTACCAATAATTACCAATTATTAGTAATAATTAGTAATAATTACCAATAATTAGTAATAATTAGTTATAATTAGTAATAATTAGTAATAATTAGTAATAATTACCAATAATTAGTAATAATTACCAATAATTAGTAATAATTAGTAATAATTAATAATAATTACCAATAATTAGTAATAATTAGTAATAATTAGGAATAACTACCAATAATTACCCATAATTACCAATAATTACCCATAATTACCAATAATAACCAATAATTTGGAATAATTACCAATAATTAGTAATAATTAGTAATAATTAGGAATAATTACCAATAATTAGTAATAATTAGTAATAATTAGTAATAATTAGTAATAATTACCAATAATTAGTAATAATTAGTAATAATTAGTAACAATTACCAATAATTAGTAATACTTAACAATAATTAGTAATAATTACCAATAATTAGGAATAATTACCAATAATTACCAATAATTACCGGTAAATAGTAATAATTAGTAATAATTAGAAATAATTACCAATAATTAGTAATAATTAGTAATAATTACCAATAATTAGTAATAATTAGTAATAATTAGTAATAATTACCAATAATTAGTAATAATTAGTAATAATTACCAACAATTAGTAATAATTAGTAATAATTAATAATAATTACCAATAATTAGTAATAATTACCAATAATTAGTAATAATTACCAATAATTACCAATAATTAGCGATAATTACCAATAATTACCAATAATTAGTAATAATTACCAATAATTAGTAATAATTAGTAATAATTAATAATAATTACCAATAATTAGTAATAATTACCAATAATTAGTAATTATTACCAACAATTACCAATAATTAGTATTAATTAGTAATAATTAGTAATAATTACCAATAATTACCATTAAATAGTAATAATTAGTAATAATTAGTAATAATTAGTAATAATTACCAATAATTAGTAATAATTAGTAATAATTAGTTATAATTAGTAATAATTAGTAATAATTAGTAATAATTAGTAATAATTACCAATAATTAGTAATAATTACCAATAATTAGTAATAATTACCAATAATTAGTAATAATTACCAATAATTCATATAAATTAGTAATAATTACCAATAATTGGTAATAATTAGTAATAATTACCAATAAATAGTAACAATTAGTAATAATTAGCAATAATTACCAATAATTAGTAATAATTACCAATAATTAGTAATAATTAGTAATAATTATTAATAATTAGTAATAGTTAGTAATAATTCGTAATAATTAGTAATAATTAGTACTAATTAGTAATAATTAACAATAATTAGGAATAATTACCAATAATATTAGTACTTTGAAAATAATAATAAAAAATTATATAATATTAAGATTATCAATATTTGTAACATGTTTTGATTTATTCTCAACATATTTAATTTTTAAAGGGTCAATTTTTAGGTCTATCTCAATAAAAAGTTTGCATCAGTCGTGTATGATCTAAAATCTATAATTATCCTAGCTTGAGTGTTTTTTCTAACAAAATATTCAAAACCAATAATGCCTTTATATTTTATAGAGAAATATGGAACAACGAGGTCGACAAAAATCATTATTAGGTGACCGCATATGGATAAATCAACGTAGAAATCCAAACGGTTCTGGTTTAAATCCAGTATATGTAGAGGGTGTGGAGACTTTTTTATCATTTGCGGCATCAAATCCAGAATTTGTTTCAGAAGGAAAAATAAAATGCTCTTGCAGAAAATGTGCATTGAGAACGTTTGACATGTTTGACAAAGTGGGAGAACATCTCTTGCATTTTGGTTTTCAACCAGATTATGTTTTTTGGTATCAACACGGTGAATGCAGTTCCAGAGCAGGTGATACCAACTTGATTCTGGATCCATCATGGTTTCTAGATTTAGTACATGATGTTGCAGGTTCATCTGTTCAACATACAGAAATTCCGGCTGATATAGCTTCAAATCTTGAGTTGGCACCATCTGAATTTTAGGAGTTGTTAAAGTCTACTGAGGATGCATTATATCATGACTGCAAGATGAGCAAATTAGAAGCAGTTTCAAAATTTATGGCTATCAAATCAGATAACGGAATGTCAAACACCTATTTTGAACAGATATTTTCTTTGCTTAAAACACTATTACCTGAAGGAAATGTTTTACCTGCAAATTACTATGAGAGTAAGAGGCTGGTTCGAAATTTGGGACATACTTGTCAGAAGATTCAAGCATGTTCAAATGACTGCATTTTATATTCTGGGGAAAATGAGTCGTTGGATAGTTTTCCCACATATGGACAACTGAGATATAAATAAGGACAACATGGTAAGTCTAGTTTGATTCCTGTAAAACAGTTGAGATATTTTCTGCTTACATCCAGACTTCAGCATTTATTCATGTCTAAGAATACAGCGACAATGATGTCATGGTATAAAGAGAATATTTCAACTGATAAAAGCTTGAATCATCCAGCCGATGGTGATTCATGGAAACATTTTGATTGAGTGCATCCATCCTTTTCTTTAGAAGCTAGAAATGTTCGACTGGGCCTTTCCACTGATGGTTTCTGTCTGTTTGGATCTTATGGTAGTCAATATTCATGTTGGCCTATTTTTTTAACTCCATACAATTTACCTCCATGGATATTGATAAAGGATCCATATATCTTTTTGACTTTACTATTTCCAGGACATCCGAAGAAAAATATCGATATTTATTTGAAACCATTGATTGATGAATTAAATTTATTATGGAGTACTGGTGTCAGTACATATGATGTTGCAACGAAATGGAATTTCATACTGAGAGCAGCATTGTTGTGGAAAATAAGTGACTTCCCGGCTTATGAGATGTTATCTGGCTGGAGTACACATGGTCAGAAATCATGTCCTTACTGTATGGGAGAGAACAAAGAATTTATGCTCATTCATGGAAAGAAACCTTCTTAATTTGACTGTCATCGCAGATTTCTTCCAGCTGATCATCCTTTTCGCAGAAACAGATCTCATTTCAGAAAAGGAACAGTTGAAAGGGATGGACCTCCAAAAATGCTATCAGGTTAGGAGTTAAAATCAGTTGTATTTTCATTACCACCCATCACATTTGGTCCCACAATAAACCAATAGAAAAATTCTGGTTTTGGGAAAAAACAAAATTGGATTAAACATAGCATATTTTGGGATTTTCCATATTGGTCCGATTTTTTGGTCCGACACATGTTAGATGTTATGCATATTGAGAAGAACTATTTTGATAATTTGTTTCATACAGTTTCGGATACACCGGGAAAGAGCAAATACAATGTAAATGCACGTTTAGATCTTTCCCAAATTTGAAGGTGTCCAGAATTGGAACTGTTTGAGAATGTCAGAACAAAAAGGGTACTGAAACCAAAATCAGATTATATACTGTCTAAAGAAAACTGTTTATTATTTTGTCAGTGGATTGGAGATTTTAGACTTCTAGATGGCTGTGCTTCCAATTTGGGTAGATGTGTAAAGAATTTTCATATTACTGGATTAAAAAGTCATGATTGTCGTGCTATAATGGAAAGACTTCTACCCACTGGATTAAGAGGTTTGTTGAATTCTGTGATTTGGGATTCAATAACAGACATGTCTCATTTTTTCGGGAAATTTGTGCAGCTACAACAGATTATGATGCTCTAGGAAAACTTGAAAAAGATTTTGTTGTAATTATATGTAAACTGGAAAAAATATTTCTGCCATCTTTCTTCGACTCAATGGAACATTTGATGTTACATTTTCCATATGAAGCCAAATGTGGAGGTCCAGTACAGTTTCGATGGATGTACCCATTTGAAAGATGCATGAAAAAATTGAAAAGAAAAGTACGTAACAAAGCATCTGTTCAAGGATCTATTGCAGAAGCTTATATGCAAGAGGAAATATCTTTTTTCTTCTCCCATTATTTTGAATCTGAGTATCCTTCAAAACACAACCGAATGGGACGAAACGAGAGGAATATTGATGAAATCGACAATCAATTATCTGTTTACAACCAGTCAGAGCTTGGTTTTGGTGGAGTTTATGAATGCTGGCTTTCAGATGATGAACATCATAGAGCTCATACGTATGTTCTGCTCAATTGTGAGGAGATGAAATCAGTTGTACTGTAAGTGTTTATATCACTTATTCTATCATTTATGTTACAGTAAATAACTTTGGTTTTTATAGATTGTATGATAATCATATCAGAAACAAATTTCACAAATTACAGCAGCTTCTCTCGAAGAACGTCGACTGAAAAATTTCTCTCAGTGGTTTCAAAAACTGGTAACATAAATTCTTTATCTTTTAGCAACTCATTTAATGTCTAGTTTACTATATTGATAATTATTTTAGAAATTTTCAGGTGTCTCGACATGATGATAAAATTGACAAACGGCTGTGTGTATTGAGTAACCCACCTTCCAAACTTGTTAAAACTTATAATGCATAAGTGGTGAATGGATTTCGATTCCACACTCATGCATATGGAGAATCGAAAAAAACAATGAACTGTGGAGTTAGCTTGAGAGGATCTCATCATCGAGAAAATGATGTTGACTTTTTTGGCATACTTGATGAAATCATTGAACTATGTTATCTTGGGTAACATTACATAACCATGTTAAAATGTCAGAGGTTGGATACAGAGAGAGGCGTGCGTGTTCATCCGACTCATGGAATCATCGATATTAAATGTAAAATTGTTCTCGCAGTAAATGAACCATTCTTATTGGCTCAATAGGCATATCAAATTTATTACGCAAAGTATTGTGCTACATCAAGAGACTTGACTGATTTGTGGAGTGTAATAAAAATCAAAATTTGAGACAATCAGTTTAGTCAAAGTGAATGTGCTTTCACTGATGTGAAAAGAGTTGAAGTTTTTCAAGAGAGTACTCAAAATCAATCTTTTTTACAAAGAGACATGAGTATCGATGACGAAACCCCACATTTAAGAGTCAGTGATGACGATGATGTTAATGATGTCACATATGAATTTGAAATGGTAAGAGATGAAGCAACTGTAACTCAAATGGATATCGATGATGTTGAGGAGGAATATGAAGATGACATTGACATATATGAAGATGATGATGAAGATGAACATTGATAGAATTACATGGTATTTATATACAATCATAATATGTATATATGTATATATAATAGTAATTATCAATTATTTGCTAACAACATTAACATTTTTTGTTTCAGATGGACGATGCCACATTTCGTGAGTTGGCGGATGCTGACCTGACTTTCGATGCGGATGAGTTGTTGACTGATGACCCTCAGCCTGCAGGCGCTCCAGGGAGTACATGGAGGGGGCGCGATCTTGCATGATTGATGATTCCTGACCCCATCCCCGAGCGACGTCCACGTCTTGGGTTTGATCCACGCACACGGAGGTGTGATAACCTGTGTGATAACCTGTGGATTTGACTAAGATTTCATTAATCTATTCACATAATAAATGTTTATTATTTTTATAGTTTTCCGCATATAGCAGTTGGACAGGGCAGCGCTATTTTGCGCAACTATTTCTCTCAGCTGTGGACCACATGGGAGCAGATTCCCATTGATGTGCAGCAGGCCATGTTCGGCCATTGGTTGGTACATACGTAAATAAATAATTTTTATTTTGAAAATTATTTCATTTCTAACTTGATATTTTGATTTATTTGTAGGGTTTATGGTATCCAATTGAGGATACCATGCGTGAAGCCATCCACGAGGCATGGGAGGTGGCCATGCGTGATCGCCTTCGTCAGGTTTTTCACAATTTAAGAAAAGCTGCGATGAAGAAAGAAGGATTGTCAGATTTTGACGAGTCATGTAGAGCACACCGACCAGAGTACATTTCATCCCATGTATGGGATGGATTATGTGCGCACTGGTTGAATGGTGCCTTTCAGAGGAGATCATCGGTGGGGAGGCAGAATCGGGGGAGACAGGAGGTGACTCATCGAGCTGGGCGTCGTTCTTTCAGTACTCATAGATAGCATCTAGTACATACATTATTTTTAAATATTTTATATAACTATAAATATTAACAGTTTATTTTTTATTCTTATAGGCTGTCAAGAACCCTGATATTACGGAGTACGATGTATATCGAAGGATGTATAGTGATCCTGCTACTGGGGAGCTCAGAGTTGATCGTCATCATCACATCGTGGTCAGTATTATTTGTTTTCAAGTTTAAAAATTAACTGCATATAATATATTCAAAATGTTAATTTTAAATTGTTACTACAAGAGTCATATGAGGCCGCAGTATCATAGGCCCGGCCTGAGAGTCAGGCCGAGTCATCAGATCAGACCACTGGCCGTCAGTTTGATGAGGCGGCATGGATGCAGGCCATCCAGTATGCCTTCGACAAAGGCCGGGTAGTTGGTATCGGCTCTCGACAGACTCCCGGAGATTATTATGGCAGTGCTGCGATGTCGGCGTCCAGCTCGAGAGTATCTCGCGCATCTTCTTCTGCTACACAGTATGAGGATCAGTTGTGATCTCAGACTGCACTGATAGAGAGTCTCTGATAGGAGTAGGAGCAGATGCGTCAGCAACATGAGGAGGAGCGTCGATGCCAGCAGCAGCTGTACGAGGAGCAGACGAGTCGGTGGCAGCAGCAGCATCAGGAGCAGATGGAGTACATGTGCCGACTCACTCATGCTTTAGGGATGGAGTTTCCTCCACCACCATCTGCATATCCCCCCTCCCCCTCCTTCAGATTAGAGTTTGTATTTATGTTATAAAATTTGTGAAATCAAAATATGATTTTTTTTCTATTCGTAGTTTCTGTCTCATTATAAAATATTAATAATATTATATTTTTAAATAAAAATATTAATATGAATAATAATATTATTTATATTTTATAATATTAAATTATATATATATATATATTATAATTTTATAATGATATAATTTAATTATATTTTTTGTAATACATGAATTATTTTAATATTTGAATGTAAAATAATTCTTTTATTTTTATATTAATTAAAATAACTTATTAATATTTTTTTTATGAATTATAATTCTAATAATATTATATTAATTAAATAATTTATTAATATTCTATTATTTTTTATTTTTGAATTATAATTCTATTTTTATTAAATTAATTAAAATAATTTATTATTTTTATTTGTGAATTATAATTATATTATTATATTAATTAAAATCATTAATTAATATTTTATTATTTTTTATTTTTGAATTATAATTGGATTATTATTATATTAATTAAAATAATTTATTTTTTTTATAGTATTTGCGACGGGATACTATTCCCGTCACAAATAGTATTATTATTTTTTTATTTTTTTAAAAATAGTTGTTGCGACGGGTCCCATCACAACAACTATTTGAGGCGGGCCCGTCGCAACAGGTATTTGCGACGGGGCCCGTCACAAATAGTTTTTTACAAATATACGGAGTACTAGTTGCGACGGGGATTCCCCCCGTAGCAGAAAAAGGCTTTAGCGACGGGCCCGTCAGAAAAAATTGTTGTTGCGACACCGTTTTCAGCAACAGGTCATTTGCGACGGGCCCCCGTTGCAAATACCTGTTTTTCTAGTAGTGGGTATCCCATTATTTATATATAATAAGGTTATTATGGTGGTGGTTCATAAACAAAGCCCATCATTAGGAATAAAAAATGAAAGACCACAACATAGGGGATATTCATGAACAATAGTGATAGAGAGGATCCCTTAACTTATGCTTGACGGTGTTCTTGATTGTTCTTAATGGCCCGAATAAACAAATTTAGCTTCATTATTTAATAATTCGAGAACCACATCAACATGTAATTGATATTTTATGACCATATTAGGTACATTAATGGACTTTTTTAGGGTTTATGATATTCAATTTTATTTTTTTGGTAGCATTTTCTTTTGGTTTTCATGATACGTTAACTTGTATTCATGAATGGATGTTTGATTGAAATACAGTTAAACATCCAGAATTGTTAATATAAATTAATAGTGAAATTATAGAGAAATAAATGATCTTATAATGTTTTTGGTTATATTCCACGAGGATGACTCATTCATGGAGTTAGAAATAAACTCTTGTATTTGGCATAGTGTTTTTGTGCACAATAGTCATGTTTTGTATTATTATTCCATATTATGAATGTGTAAGTATTAAAGAACATTAATATACATAAAATACATATATTATGACCTGTTTCAACCATTTAGAAGGTTTCATGACCATTATTTAATATATAAATGAAAATTGAAAACCCGTCTTCCTTGATTATTTTAAATTAACACATCTCGGACGGTGTTTTCCATTATTATATAAAAGGAGAGGAAAAAGAGAGATTATAATGAAATTTTCCATTAGCACATGGAAAATCTAGTACATTTGAGGGACTATAATTATCATGGAACACGGATTAGGGGAGTTGAGAAGGGAGAACAAAATAATGGAACTTTGTAAAAGTAATTGAAAGAAAAGGGAAGGAAGGTTCACCTCTTGGGTACTCTTCCTTGATAATATGCTTAAAGCCCTTGTTTTTTACTTTATTGTGAGACCAGATTGTTTTGGACATGGGTAGAGGGCATGGAATGAGTATTTGGAAGAATTTAGGAATGGAATGAAGCTTTATTCGTGTGGGAGGAAGAGGGGTGAGTGGTTTTTTATATAGTGGAGGGGAGAGAAGTTTTCTAAAAATCATAATCATAAATTTAATATTTCATATAAAGACAAAAAAGAGTGAGTATTAAATGACCATAAATAGTAATATATGCATGGTAGTTCGGTATTTGAGTCCTTAAATCACTCATGATTCAAGGAATAGTTAATTTAAATTATAATGTATTTATACGGTAAATTAATGTATTTTACTATTCACCAAAAAATTCAAGTATTTCATAAAAATCCCAAAAGTTCACCCTAACCATTTATCAATGTGTAGAATTTAAAAAGGATGACCATTTTTCGAAAATAATTTTATAAATATGATTATTTATATATTTAATTAAATCATTATTTAATAGAAATATATAAGTACTAAAAATATTCAACATCATTTTTAAGGTGCCTAAATTCATTTACACACTCAAGGTTATTGATGCCATTTATAAGACTCATATTACTATTCATAAGGGTATGTTACAATTCATAAGGGCAGGTTTCAATTCATAATGGTAGGTTATTATTCATTGAAAATAATGTTATTTCTATCAGACTCTAAATATCGTCTTAAACATAACTGTGTTTGTCAAATTTTTAAAATTAAAATCACAGAGTTAGAAAATTTAAGTTTAAATTTTACATTATTGATATCTCTTATAAGTAACCATGTTTTGTTCCGTAGAGTCTTAGTGATTCATGAAATATATTCTATCTAACGAAAACATTGTATTCAAGAGAAACATACCACAAAATGTTTGGGGTGCTACATTATTCCCTCATTCAGAAATTTCATTCTCGAAATTTTATGTATAAAGCCAACCAAAAAGATGTGGTTGATTCATTTTCATAACATCCTTAAGTTCCCATGTTGCTTCCTCCATATTCGGTTTTCCCCAGAGAACAAGTACTAGACATTTTTTCCTATTTCTCAATAACTTCTCCTTTGTATTAATAATCTGGATAGGCCTTTCATAGTATGTCAAATCATGTTCTAGTTATATTTCATCTTAGCTGAGTACTTTTGTTGGGAATGGCATGTATTTCATTAACAAATACACAATGAACACATCATGAAATCTGGGGAGATTTGGTGTTATCTCTAAACGTTAAGCCTCATCTCCAATTCATTCCATAATTTCAAATGGTTCGATTTTCTCAGGGTTCAGTTTCCATTTATTACCAAACCATTAGACACCTTTCTATGGAGATACATTCACAAAGACTTGATCTCCCACTTTAAATTCCAAATATTTTCTCCGATTGTCAGCATAACTCTCTTGTTTAATTTGGTCTACTTTAATAGGTTATTTAATTTTATTTTCCATTGTTGTGGTCTCCTCAATATGTTCTGGGCCTATATGTTTCCTCCCACAAACATTATCCCAAAAAGTTGGATTTCGACATATCTTTTCATATAATACTTTATATGGAGCCATTTAAATTCTAGAATAGAAACTATTGTTGTATGAAAATTCCACCAAAGTAAAGTATTGATCCCATATACCTTGGATGTTAAGAGAGCATGAACACAACATGTCTTCTAGAGTTTGAATAGTCCTTTCACATTGTATGTTTGTTTTGGGCTGATAAGAAATACCCATACAAAGCTCAGTATTCTATTCCTTCTGGAGAGTTTTCCAAAATATTGATGTAAACCATGTATCTTGATCTGACACAATTGATAGCAGTGCATCGTGAAGTCTTACAACATCATTAATATAAATTATTTTCAGTTGCTGAAGAGGTAAATGCTTCGTATTGCAAGGAAATATGCAGATTTTGAGAGATGATCCAGAATTACCAATATTGCATCATTCCTTCTATGAGTCAATGGTAGTCCAGTGAAAAAATACATATTAATGCCATCCCACATCCACATAGGAATAGGTTGAGGTTGCATCGCCCAATAGAATGTTGTCTCTATGCCTTCACTTGTTGACAAACTAGGCACTTTGATATGTAGTTGGAAATTTTACACTTCATATTATCCCACTAGAAATGTTTCTTTTAGATCTCTATTAAACATTGTGCTACCCCAGTGTATAGAGAAATTTGACCTATGAGCGTCATCTAATAGTTACCTTTTTAGCTCAGGTTCTAATGGAACACATATCCTCTTCCCAAATTTCATAACTCCTTCCTCATACATGAAGTCTTCCAATATCCCTTCCCTGACAACATTAATTTTCTTCTACAGATTATCAACATCAGATTGAGAGATTATTTTTATATCTATTAAAGATGGTTTAGAAATCATTTGAAATAGGAAAGATGGTTACCCTTCATTAACAATTCCATTATCCATCTTTAGTATATCTATGAATATATGATCTCTCCCTATCATCATTTGAGTTATATGTCTATGATATTTCCTACATAATGATTCTGCCAACATATATGCCATTCCAGGGTGGCAGTATATTGAAGAATCACAATTTTTGAGTAACTCAATCCATATCTTTCACCTCATGTTGAGTTCTTTCTATGTGAAAATGTATTTCAAACTCTTGTGGTCCATATAAATCTCACATATTTCTTTGTAGAGATAATGAATCCATATATTAATAGAAAAGATTACAACTGCTAACTCTAGATCATGAGTTGAATAATTATGCATGTGGGTCTTCAAATTTCCTGATGCATAAGTAATATCTCTATCATTTTTCAAAAGACGCAACCTAGTCCATTATTAGATGCATCACTGTATATTAGAAATCCATCACATCTAGACAGAACTATCAAAATTGAAGCATTGACCAATCATATTTCCAATTCTTCGAAGCATTCTGTACATTATCTTGTCCACACAAACCTAACATCTTTACATGTGAGCTTGGTTTTTGGGTTATCCAGTCGGGCAAAATTCTGAATGAAACGCTGGTAGTAACCTGCTAAGAGAATAAAACTACATACCTCAATTATGTTTGATGGAATGGGTGTTCATGGATTTCCTTTTTCTTTATAGTATTACGGTTGATTCCATCCTTGTAGACAATATTTCCTAAGAAAGAAACTAGTTGAATCTATGATTTACACTTGCTAAACATCCCATATAATATTTTTCTTCTATTAGTTTCGAGAATATCCACATGTGATCCTCATGGTCCTCATAGGTTTTTGAATATACTAGGATATCATCAATTAATACACCAATAAATTTATGAACATATTCGTTGAAAACACTATTCATTAAATCCTTGAAAACAGAGGTTTCATTTGGAATTCCAAAAGTCAACACTATAAACTCGTAATTCTCATACCTAGTTTGAAATTATATCTTATGAATTAATTGTTTCATCACAAGTAGCTGATGATATCTTGAGTGGAGGTCGATCATTGAAATGTATTGAGCTCAATGAAGTTGATTAAGTAATCCCTAATCTGGGGTAGTGGATACTTATTCCATATCGTTATAGAATTGATTTTTCGGTTATCAATTCACAACCTCATGGATCCATATTTCTACTTGATGAAGAGGAGAGGGGCTCCCCAAGGAGAAAAGATGGGGCGAATAAACCCCCTTTCACTCAATTCCTCTTGTTTTTTATTATATCTAACAATTCCATGGTGGCCATTCTATAGGTATACCTTGATATAGGTCTTGCATCATGAATTAAATCAACATAAAACTCAAATACTCACTCTAAAGGGTGTCGAGGTAAATCCTTTGGAAATACATCAATGTATTCTTACACTATGTGCACATCATAAATTTTAATATTTCATTCCTCACCCATAGATATTGGGTTTTCTTCCTCTCTAATAATTTCATATAATAGAGCTACTGGCGGTGGGTCTAGATAAGAATCAGATGGTGTGGTCACTGATCAAATGATTAGAGAATTTACACATTTTTCAAAATTTGTAACTTCCATTTTATTGAAAGATATCTTCACATCATAATTTGACATTAAATTCATTCGGAGAATTATATCAAATTCATTCATTGGTATGAAGATATGGTTATAAACTAAAGCATGTTTTGTGTCATAAGGGGGACTAGTCAACATGCCATTGTTGCAATGATACATTCTTGGATTTTTTACTAATAACTCATTTATTAAATCGAGTTGGACATTTATATTTTTCATGGTATACTGGGAAGATATAAATGAATTTGATGATCCAGAATCAAACAAAGAGTTTTCTATGTTTGAGGAAACAATTAAAGTACATTCCACCAATTCATTTGGAACTACAACTTTCGCGGTTGTAATCACATAAGCTCCTTCTTTCTCTCTTGGCTTTTTTGGGGCATGTTCTAATGTGGCCTATGACACTCATTTTAATAGTATCACCTCCCTCTACAATTTTAGCATTGGAAATCATCAATTTTTTTCTTACCATCCATTCATGAGATAGATGACCCATTTCATCACCCTTGTAACAGACTCCCATGCTTATAAAATATTTCCCAAGATGATTCTTTCCATAGTTATCACATAATAGGAATTTCTTCATTCCCTTTTTCTTATTTGGCGGTTCACCTTTCCCTTTCTTATCAGTGTATCTCTTTTTATCATATTTTCCCTTGAACAAATTTGATGGAGCACATTCCATCTCGGTATTGTTGGACCTTGATAGAAATTCATCATATGGTGAAAATGATTGAGATGCCACTGCCCTTTGAAGAATTGGCTTAATGATATCAACTAAATGATCAGTAATGTCTGCCAAGCCACATATGCAATCTATGGAATAGATGTATGACTTTTTGATGGTAGCCTCATACTGTGCAACACAGTCTTCTTCCCTTTGATTTAGGCCATGAAATTTTTTCTTCATTTCAGTTCATTGATCACGAGGGTAATATTTTTTTAAAAAATAGTTCCTTAAATGTCCTCCACACCTTATCTTATATTTCATATTCCCCCATGGTATTATGAATCATGTACCACCACTGATAAGTTTCCCCCTTGAGGAAATATACTGCCAGTGCTACCTTTTCATTTTCATTGCATCTTAATGCCATGAATACATTTTCAAGGGACATGATCCATTGCTCTGCAACCACTGGATTAGTAGTCTCGCTGAATGATTGGGGCTTTTGCTGCATGAATCAATCCAAAAATGGAGTGGAATGGTTATTTGTTACAGCATGAGTATGATTTCCCAATCTGGTTGTGATCGAATCTGCTCCACCATTGAGTGGGTTGACATTCTCTGTGGGGACATCCCTACCTTACCAATTATTATTGATACCCATTCTTCCGTTAGACAACATTTCTATTTAATTTCACACACTAGACTATGGTATGAATCGTAATGTATAATCTTAACATAAAAAAATACATAACATAAATTGAGATCATATGCATGGATATTCCCATAATCATAAAAATGTTTTCTTTGGGGAATAATTTACATTTCAATCCTTCATAGTCTTTGGTAAAGAAAATATGATTTATCCTAGGAATATCCGTTTGGAGTGTCATAACCAAGAGTGCAGTAAGGCTTGTTTTCGGGTACCAGGATACCCATGGTTATGCGTGAAACACCTTGGCAGAGCTTCACTCCTAGGTACATCTGTGCCAGATCCACCTCTACCCAGTCTTATCTAGACAAGGATGTATTTTGTAGAAATATTAACATAATTTATTCCATACCAAAATACATGGACATTCGTGTATGTTTATCCTCAAATACTAACTTAGTTCTTTTTTCCTTAAACTACATTTTCTGTTATAGTTTTTATGTTTTCTACTATACTTCCTCTAATACCAACAATAACACCCCGACCCCACTTAGCCGGAGTCGGTGCATTACTATGTACGTTGGAATGGTTATATAGAATGAAAGATTGAAGGAATGACCAGTTTAGTAGTTATTATGAAACTGTATACATATATGTAACTCAAATTACATTGGAAAATGTTACAAAGTATAATACATAACAAAAACTGAAAACCGCATCCACAAGAACTCAATAAATGATCACCTATTAATTATATGTTTAATGTAATTATTGAAAAGGGGTGAGATCAAATTCTCAGTAATGGTTACCAATAGAGGAAGCATGAATCAATAATAACTGAATTTTAAACAATTTGACATAATCAATATGGAAGGGTGAATAAATGAAAAACTCACGCAATTAATAAATTATGAATGTAACTGAATCCATAGATTTTTAATTAGTTAAAACCTCATGGACAATAATAACTGAAAATTAATAAAGAAAATTATTATTAATTGTACATCCGGTATCTGGAACATGATACAATAATACCCTTAAAATGGTTTAGTTCAATGTGTATAATCCCATTTGATTTTTGGAAGCAAACTCAAAGGGTTGGTTGCCAAATAGATTGTCTCATGAGACATACCGATGCATAGAGGGGCCTTAGTAAGCCCCACCCGCCTCTACATCCAAATAATACTCTATAAATATTTTAAACATAAGAGTGACATGGCATTATATTATCCATATAGAATAGAGGATACAGATTCCTCAATATTTCCACAGTCAAAGAAACATTCAAAATAAATACCATAACTAATAATCATTTACCTGATATTAGAGTATGGATATTTAAATGGAATATGATTTCAATTGAAATTTTATCTAAAATTTTCATTAGTTACACCAATGGAGAAATTTTAGGTGAAAAATACTATACATGACACAATGATGTGATGATTGAGAAAAAGCTTGTTGCCACGTTGTAATCAATTGATTATTATGACTCAAAGTTTATAACCACCAAATGAATCAAAGAATAAAATGAATATAAATGGAATCAAGATAATATATATCAAATGGCAGTAAAACTATACCACATATAAGAAATAGGTGGAAAACAATGGAAATCCCACAGAATTGGAAGTGAGATGAGAAAACACCTTTCAAACATTTCAGCATGGTAACAATTGATCTTGCAAGGGATTAATGAGAGGTAAAGGGGTATCACATTATTTATATATTATAGGGGATGTATGGCGGGGGGTGAGAAATCATACCCCATCATTAGGTATAAAAACTAAAGAGTACATCATTGGGGATATTCTTGAACAAAAGTGAGAGAGGGGATCACTTACCTTATGCTTGAAGGTGTTCTTGATTGTTCATAACAACCTAAATAATCAAATTTAGAATCATTAATAATTATTTAAAAAAACTATCCAACATGTGATTTATATTTTATGACCATATTACATTCATTAATGGCTATTTAGATGGTTTAAGAGATTCTATTTTATTGTTTTGGTAGTGTTTTCTTCTTTGGTTTTCATGAACCATTTACTTGTATTCATAAATGGGAGTTTGTTTGAAATATGGTTAAACATCAAAAATTGTTAATATGATTTATTAGTTCTATTAAAGAGATATTAATGATCCTATTATTATTCTAGTTATATACCATGATGATGACTCATTCCATGAGTTAATAATAAATGCTTGGATTTGTCTTGGGGGTTTTGCGCACAATAAACTCGTTTGGTATTATTATTCAATATGATAAATGTGTAAGGTTTCCATAACAATAATAAGGATAAAATACATATATTATGACCTGGTTTAAACATTGAAAATGTTCAATTCATATAATAAAAGATTCTAATGAAAATTGAAATCTTGTCTTCCTTGAGTGTGATATATTAACACACCGCAGACGGTTTTTCCATTTATTGAATAAATGTAGGGGTAAAAGAAATATTTTGATTAAATATTCCATTGGGATAGGGAAAATATAGTAAATGTTTGGTACAAGAATTATCATGGAATTTGGATTAGGTTAGTTGATAAGGGAGATCAATATAATGGATCTTTTTAAAAAAATTAAAAGAAAAGAGAAGGAAGGTTCACCTCTTGAGTACTCCTCCTTGAGAATCCCTTTAAAGACATTGTTTTTGGCCATTTGGGGAGACCAGTAGGTCTTGGATGTTGTGATAGGACATGGGAAGAGAATTTGGCAGAATTTAGGCAAGCCTTTAAGCTTTAGTGGTGTGGGAGGAAGTGGGGTAGAGGTGTGGTTTATATATTATGGAGGGGAGAAGAGTTTTCTTAATATTATAATCATTAATATATTATTTCTTCTCAAACCAATCGATAGTGAGTATTCCACGACCAAGAATAGTAACATATGCATGTGAGTTTGACATTTGAGATGTTACATCACTCATTATGCTAGGAATAGTTAATTTAAATTATAATGTATTTATACGGTAAATTAATTTATTTTACTATTCCCCAAAAATTCAAGTATTTCATAAAATCCCAAAAATTCAACCTCACCATTTTTCGATTTGTAGAATCCAAAAATAATTTCCATTTTTCAAAGATAACTTTCTAAATATTATTAATTAAACATTTAGTTTAATCATTTTATAATAGAAATATATAAACACACAAAATATTCATCTTTATTTTTTAGTGCCTAAATTCATTTATAATCTCAAGGGTATGGATACCATTCATAAGATGCATATTACTATTCATAAGGGTAAGTAAATATTCATAAAGGCATGTTAATATTCATACGGATAGGTTACTACTCACTGAAAATTATGTTAATTATATCTGACTCTAAATATCATCTTGAACATTACCGTGTATGTATGTTTTTTAAAATTCAGATCACAGAGCTGGAAAAATTAATATTAATTGCATGTTTATGGAAATATCCTACAAGTAAAAATGTTTATTTTCAATATAAATTTAGTGATTCCTGAAATATAGGATATATAATAAATAGAATTTATTTAATAGAAACATTCCTTAATAATTATGTGGAGCTACATTTATCATTATCTCCTATTTTCAATTGATATTTATATTTATATCATATAATATACTTCATTTCAAATTAATGTATATTTTTTTATTAGTTAGTTATTATTTCTTATTAAAAAAGGGAGTTACTAATATTTATTATTTGAGATAGATTTTTAATTACAGTTTCCCTCTTAAAAAATCTAACAAATTTAATCATTCATATATTATAAAATTTAAAGTTAATAAATATTATAAATTATTTTATATTTTAAAATTGAATTTCATTTTATGTATTGTTACGATCCTTAAATATGAAATCATTGATGATGATTTCTAGATATTTCACATGAATAGATGTCCATATAATCAATAATGAGCTTAATATTAATGATTCCATATAAAAAAATTATATACTTTTTAGTATAATATATAATTAGTCATTAATTTCTCATAGTTATACATGATATTATTTAATAGAAATTTTGAAGTTTGTGGCTAGACCTATCGATTCATTAACATACCATAATTAATGGTTGATTATGGTTATGAATGTTATTAATTTTGGAATGATATCATTATAAAATAAGAATAATAATTTTATTAAGATATTTTTAAATATGTGAAGAAATTTTTTTTGGTAAATAAGTAATAAGGAATCAAGATGAAAAATGATATTAGATGATTCATAGAGTATTTATCCGTTATAATACATGTTAAATCATTTCATTTCTTAGAAAATAAGTTATAATGAAGGTGGATTATAATTTGATCATTAATAATCGAAATTATATTATATATGTCACATATATACCACATTTGTTTCCCTTAGAATAAAAAAATAGAGGCGGTGGTGAAAGTAGATGTCATTGCTCCATGGAGGTGGTCGTCCCCTTAACGTAAAAATGAATACTTAATTTTTATTAAGAGAAAAATTAATGGATGGTTAATAGTTGTTCCGTTTTCATAATAAAATTATGTAAACATAAAATACATATTTAATTATTTTATAATGGTTAAATTATATTTAAAATCTATGAAATAAAATTAATGATGATTTGTAATAAAAATTAGTATCATTGAGAAATTAGGTACTTTTATGGAAGACTCTATCTTAATGTATGTATAACTGAAATATCATGATACAAGTGGATCATTGAAATGGAATATTGTTATAAGGGATGTTCAATGTGACAATTTTAATGTATAAATATAATTTATTGAGTGGTATTGATGGGTAATAATGAATCCCCATTTATATGTGGTTAGAATTCCGTGTTTGATAATTTTTAATATTAATTAATGAGTGATGATGTTTTTTAAGACATGGATCTATACAGAATCTGAAATAATAGATTGGGGGACTGTATATGGCCTATAATCTTTCATAAACATGATTATAAACATATTTAAATCATTTTTATGTCTATTTACCAACATATTAGTTAATTTTTTAATTTTAGATGTCACCGGGGTAACTATATTTACCTAAGTAAAATAATTTTTACTCCATATAGAAAAATATACCATATTATATAAATTTGACTAATCAGATAAAAATATGAAATCCATTTTATCGTATAAATGTATTATGTATAAGGGAAATTATTTTTAATAATAGTTCATGTAATGTGTCAAAAACTATTTTTAAAAAAATAGTAAATTTAAGATATAATTTTTTTGTACGGTAAAATTGTCCATTTATTTGATTGACATGGTATAAAAGTTTTTTTTATAAAAATATAAATTTAAAGTGTCTTTAATTTATGGCCAATATGAAATTTTACCAAATTAATATTTAATTAACATTATATATAAGGAATAGATATTATTTAAATATTTTACTTATATTGATAAACATGGGTTTTTTAATTAATAATAATTAACACTGATGAATGTAGGTGAGGGTAATCATACAATATTTTACATCTGGAATATATCATCAAATATTAAATATTGTATACTATATTAGTATATATCTCCTTAACTAACATTCCATAATGATCATTATTCATTCATAAAATCATGTAATCTAGTATGTATACAACAATTATATATTATTTGTA
Organism: Viscum album; assembly: GCA_963277665.1. Taxonomy (NCBI): domain Eukaryota; kingdom Viridiplantae; phylum Streptophyta; class Magnoliopsida; order Santalales; family Viscaceae; genus Viscum; species Viscum album. The sequence continues at coordinate 1,709,946,074 of OY728152.1, read as the reverse complement.
ACCCACATCACCAAAACAATATTAATATCATTGATATTAAGACACAATGAAAAAATATATTTCTCCAAAAATTAAGTCTTATACAAAACATGTTTTTTATAAAATCACCGACATGACAATAAATATCATAATTTCAATAATTCACTAAACTAAAAGAAAAGTATGATGAATAAATTTTAAATTCCAATGGTAAAATTACAATCTAAACATCTTTTTTAACATAAATCATACCATTTTTAAAACAAAATCATCAATATATTAATACTAAGTGTTATCCATAAATTAATTGTATGTTCTCCATTATTTATCGCCAAAATTATATCATTCTCAAAAAATAATATTCCATGTTTATAGATATTATTTAATATATATTTTCTATACCTTAATTAAAAAATACAATAAAAAATAATAATATGTTTGATATAATCCACATAACATTTAAACTATAATATGATAACTTCAATAAATATCACTCACTAACATAGGAAAGACTATTATACTCACTTTTTTTATCATAACAGGAATGTATTAAAAATCTATAAAATTTATTTATTTTTCTTTATTTGGTTATAAGGCATAGTAGTTTCATGATAAATATTATTCAATGAATATTTTTTCATCATTTGTCAACAAAATATTAAAAATAAAAATATCATGTTAATATTCAAAATATTAATTCTAAAAAAAATTTAAATAATTCATTCCTTATAACTTGAACATTATAATTATGTGACACTCTCAATTAAATATATAAATCTATTTGATCAATCCAAGGTCATCCATTTTTATTTTAATATTTGGTCATTTACACAAACTAATTGTAATTATAATAATGTGCTTAAATTTAGTATATAAATATAATGTATTTAACTAAAGAATATCCCCACATGTATCACAATAGGTGTGTAGTTAGAATTCCTTTTCAATCACCAGGTGATAATATATATATGTCCAAATCCATGATTAGATGATTATTAAGCATTAATACATTTTATTTGAATCCTATATCGTCTTATAGTATCTATATAGTTATTTAATGTGAACGATAACCGAACAATCACTGATTTATGAAACAAATTCATAAATTTAGACAATACATAGTCTTATCCACTAATATTATCCTTGGGTTTCCAAAAAAAATTATTATATTTATAAGTAAGTATTAAATATTCCCTAAGTTAACCAAAAATGCTAACCATACCCTAGATATTAGGATTATAAATAACTTATCACTCCATAATTGACATCATTAATTAATAATTACATAATCTGAAATTTTATCAAAAATATTCCAAAATACAATCTACAAACCCTTAGGCAAGCACTCCTAAACATTTTGGTAAAGAAAAATAATTTTGATACATCCGTTGATATAATTTTTAGATTTCTAATAAATATTATTCCCTAAATACATGAAGTAATGCAAAAATTAATTTAAATACATTTCCATGAGCAATATGTTTAATAGAATTATATAATTAAGTGAAAAATTAACTAAAACCCATTTATTATTCAACTAAAGGATATCTTATTTCAGGATTCTAAAACACTACTTAATCAGTAACTGGAATTTTATATCTCCCTAAAATTATCTACAAAGGTTATCACGTTAGATATATCATGTGGAATGATTTTATTCATAACATTTGAAAATGGATTTATAGTTAGCGTTCATCTTGAATGATCGATAAGGGAGAAAATAAGATAAACCATAGATGATCATATTTTTGATTATGATGGAATAAAATGATATGATAGGACTAGAAAATAAAAAAACTAATTACTTAGTAGAATGAAACTTCTTGAATATTATATTTATGGATTACGATGGAAATAAATATATAAAATGGATATAAATAAATTATCTGAAAATGATGATATAATATATTTCAGTTTTATATTACGTTAAACATTGAAATAAATTCACGTTATTATGAATCTTTATCATTCCAACAAGGCCATGGGTATATTAAGAAATTTATATTGGGTTTTAATACACTAGAATACCCATGATTGTTTTTCTCATGATACCTATTGATGAAACATGGGGCTATTGAGGCCCAACATGTCAATAATTATTCCTGCTACATTCATTAAATAATGGAATAAATATTCTATAACAAACATAAAGACCATTACATAGAAATCATAAAAATATATATTTTTAGAATAATATGAATATTGATTAACAATATTTCTCAAATAAAAAAAAGAAATAAATTCTATTTATTGTTCCATTAACCAAAAAACACATGGAATATTTGTATATGGTTTGTTGAATTATATAACTTATCAATGTAAAATTATGTATAACTTGTTGAATATCAATAAATAGTAATATTCCAAAAAAATGAAATGTATACTTATTTATGTAATTTTAACATGATATAAGTTAGGAGTAATTTCATTATGCAAGGATATCAATAGAAAATGATCTATTAAAAGATGAGTTCATGAAGATGAAATATAAAAAAAAAATTGACTTGGAAATAATATATTATATAATAACAGGGTTAAATAATTCAACATATGATGATGGGATCTATAAAATAGTCACTATAACTCAATGAAATGGAATTGATTTATAAAAAATCCCATATGGTAATTTTAACAAATTAATAAAAATAACATGATAATAATTCCATGAAAATATAATAAAACTAATTGAATGAGATCCATTATATTTGAATGTAATATGGTATTGAGTACATGATGTAATGTGATATATATTGTGAAATGTCCAACATGAATAATGGAATTGAAGATGAGGAAAAAACATTAATGCTGTATAAAAGATTGAGTCAAATTCTATTGATGTTTATAATTTCAAATCAAAAATTAAATATCATTTATATTTATAGGATTATTGTCAAAAAAATACTATCATTATTTATTTAAAATATACATAATAAAAAATAGTGTAAAATATGAAATTTGTATCTAGAGAGTGAAAAGGTATACATGAAGCCCTTTCCAAATAATATTATAATTGAGGTAACAATCAATATATATAATTAGGTTATAATTAGTATTTTAAAATCCCATAATAATTTGAAGAAATTACATGAATATTGTTTATTTGGATGAATAAATAATATATAGAAAAATATATTTCCATAATAATGTATGTAAGTCAACAGAATAAATTTTTGTTCCCACACACCCTTACAACATTAGAAACATTTGAAAAAAAACCCACAAATCATATGATATTAAATTAAATATTTAAATTAATAATTATATAAAAATTATACAAAATATTAAAATCTTACAAGATATACTATTCTAATGATGTCATGGTGTATAATAAGAAATATATCTCATGTAATGAAATATGTATTTAAGAAACCATTACCTTCATTCATGATTTCCACTAAAGAAAATAAATTTACTCTATAAAAAATATATTTTAATTACTATATGTAGAAATATATTTATATCCATAGCAATTTATCATTATAACATATAATTGTTTTCAACATGTATATTAGTTAGTTATTGTCAATTTTCATTATCAGGTGGGTGTAATATTGATTATTTTGAACTAGTTGTGTAATATCTATATATGAATTCATTATTACCCTATAGTTAATCATTCCATGTTCATAGTATGTAAATTATAAATGTTTTAATTAATTAATTATAAAATTATAATTTTATTTTATTGTAATTTTTTATTATAATTAATGATGAAATTTGGGATGAGAATTTTTTCTATCATTTTGCACCAACATACATTAGTATCCAAACTATTGAGATTAATGATAATGTTACAACTATACATCCAATATAAAATAAACATTTAAATATTTGTATCATATATCAAAACTAATTTTGTTATCATAGTCATCTATGAGATTATGTTATATAAATTTTAAATTATGTCGTTAAAAAACCCAAACAACAACAAAACAAAAATAAGGAATTATTATGATTATGAATGTTTTTTTTCAAGAATAATATAATAATTATATATTAATAATGATATTATGTAGATAAATTTATGGGGTAAAATATAATTTAAGATATTTTAATAAAAATTAATGAAAGAAGAGGGAAAATGAGATATTTTACTTTATTACGGTGGTACTCTTAATAAGACATAATTCATATTTTAATTAATCAAAAAATAAAATAGAAATAATTATAATTGTAATATTAGCATAATAATAAAAATTAAATTATATATTATTAAATTATTCTACATTTTAACCCTTTTTATTATTAAAAATATGTGTAAGTATAAATTAATGTCATCAATTCTTAGAGGTAGTACCTTTTACAACAGAATAATGACAGTTTCATTTTTCTTCATAAAAACATGAATGGTTTATAATAGTTATTTAAATTGAAAAATAAAATTTATTATATATGAAATACTGAGTTCGTTATATTGTAGTTAAAAAATTCTTTTTTATAATTTATTAGGAATTTGAATTTTGTTTAGGAAAATAAAAAATATCACACAAATAAATTATTCATTCACTTTGAAAAAACCATGGAAATATAGGGCTGAATATATTATCTTATTGTATGGGGATATAAGAGATGTAATATAGTTATACTATATAGAAATTTTATATTGTTTCATGAGAAAACCCAATTATTTTTGGGACATAAATATAAATGGAGATAGATACCTTGAAATGTATATCAATTAACTAGATGGTTGACCTATAATTTATGTAGAAATTATTATCCACTTTTTGATCAACATATTGAAATTTAATTGTAAACAATAAAACCTGATTTTATTAGTGAACTTGAAATATGATGTAAATAATAATATTAATCTTCATTCAAAATACATTTCCCAGACAGTAAAAAAAATATTCAAAAATAATTAAATAAAATGTATGAACCCTGGTATAACATGGGTAATAATTTCATGTTAACGTATCATACAGATAGTTTTCATTCAATTCCTACTCAAATTACTATAGTTTTAACTTTAATTGAAAGAAAATCAATTTTCATGAAGAAACAACATTATCCCAAAAATCACTATGAAGAATATTTCCTCAGGGATCCTCATTAGAATCCTTGAACACATTACTAAATCAAAATCCTTACATATTAATTTTAGTGTTATCCATTATCCCCTATTTCATATGACTCTCATTGAGGCACATGGTTTTTTCATTAAATTTTAATGAAACAGTTTTATGAATATATCTTCCAAATTTTACATCCTTTCAATCTTTCATATCTCAATCACTTTTTACTCCTACACAAATATAATGATATGGAATTTAATTTCAATATGTATCATTCATCCATGAAATAATAGTTTCATGGAATGGAGGATGGAACATTATTAATCATATAAAAATATTCTACCTTTTGAATCATTGAAGGGTCACTTTAATAATATCATTAACCCAATCAACTTCTTTCTATATTATATTGAAAAACAATATAAACCTTTTTAGTGATAGGAATGGTCTTAATTGGTTGTATCCTTGCCATCCTGTTGATCATCATTCCACAAATGTAAAAAAAAAAACCCATTTTTATTTTTGATGATTCAAAATCACTAGAACATTATCAATCATTGAATCCTTGTTAATGATCATCTACCTATAAAAAAGCATTCTATATGCTAATCACATCCAGTATTGTATGATCAACATGATAACTTCCTAGAAACCCTTCCTCAATTTAGGCATGAAATTAATTACCCCTCTAAATAAAAATGAAATGAATATATGTGTACAAACTATCAACTATATCAATATTATAATATGTGAAATATATGGTTCAATATTATTTCCCTAGAACTCATCCCTTATAGAAGAAGCATGTTCATTTTGAATACATGTCATGTCAAGTGAGGGGACATTCATTAGAGTTAAATTTCATCATTCAAAACCAATTTAATTATCAATATTATTTACCTTTTTTTATAACATAAGAGTTGTAGATTTTAAATCCCATTCACTCCTCATCCCCATGATTTTATTATCATGAAATTACCCTTCATATAAAATCTTCCAGACTATTTATTTTTTATATCATCAATCCGATGAATTTATTTTCTTATAAGAATCATTTCAAAAACCTAATGTATAATTATTATGAATATTACTTAATTATAGGTATTTTGATAATAATAGTGATCGTATACACTCATAGTGAAACATCACCCATTCATTAAATTACCAATTATTTAGTTCCACTATCGAGGTTTAAGATTCAAAAATAAAAATAAAAAGTACATCATTTTATAAAAAATATTTGTTTCTAATGGTAATCAAACACTTTGGGTTTCATTATATTAAAATCATATTCAAAATAACAATGTAGAAAATGTAGTATTTAACTATATATCCTTTGTGTACAACCCCATGGATCCCAAAATTCATCACCTTATTTAAATTACTATATGTTGTACTACTAGTGAACAAATTTCATTGAGATTGATTCATTTTATCTATTTGAATAAATTCATAATATATCTTCAAATACCATCAAATTATATATTCATATAATACACATTAATTTTTATAGGTGATATTTTATCATTTAGTAGCTTATTCAAATACAATTTTCCCTAAAAAACGATGGAATTACACTCTTACAATATGATGGACTTCCACTACATCAATTCATTGAGTATTTATGCCACTTATAGACATTCAGGTTATGAAAAACTTTTGGCGGTATGATTTTAATGTCTAAAATATATCATTGGACTATTTATTTTACTAGAGATATTCTCAGAGATGATTCATAATTAACTATAAATGTATTTGAAGGAAGATTAAGATTTGGTTCTCCCCTAAATAATTGGTGGTAAAACTGAATATTGTTATAGAATTCTTAAATTATCAAGAATTATTTAACATAAATTGATGTATTAGATTATTATGCATTCCTACTAAAATCCAGTATCATTTTTATATGTCTATTATAGTTAATCATTATTGAAAATCATGTAATTTAGTAGTTTTACTCATTTCATCAACTTTTGATTCATCCATGTAATGATCGTTTAATATGATCATCTCATTCAATACAACATATTCTCTTTATATTATTTTCCATTTATCATAAATCCGATATTTTTAACCATAATAGTTTTTTTTTCAGAAAATTAGAAAACATTCATTTGTCCATTCCATTGGATACCATTTTCATTAAAATCTACAATAGATTAAGAAAAAAATGTATTTTTTAGTGTGAATTATATGATTTTTTATGAAAACAATGTTCTGTTATTGAACATTTTAATAGAGTAGTTGTAGTACATTGATTTTCCATGAATTTTCATTTTATTAAATAATTTTACCAATATGTAAATGGGAATTAAATCATGTCACACAACAATATAACCATATCTATTAAGGTCCAATTATAAAAAAGTACACACCATTATGTTGTGGGGATCCATGTAATATTATATCATATATGATCCATTTTGTCAAAAATAAATTCAAGAAGTTGAAACAATTGTATTCAAAATAATTTTCAGATATTATCAACATAAATTTCAAACCACATTCCAAATATACCATCGATTTCAAAAATAAAATGGGATAAAAAATATCATCTTTATTTTTGTGAAATAAATCCTATTACATCATAATGGAATAATCAAAGAATGAAAAAAATATAAAACTCTCTGAGATAGAATTGAAGGAGGTCCTTACAAATATCCGTAAACAATCCCTAATTTCCAAACACTTGGATTCTGACCATTCATATTGAGTGGGATACTATTTATCATTCCATAAATAGAACTCTCAAAAATTCAAATTTTTGTATGACAATGATTCATAATTTTCATAGATATTATAACAGTAATATTATTCCCAATATTGATACCCAGAATACAAGTTCATACATCTAACCTTTCAAAGAAAGAAATCCTAGGAATTTTACTTACATCTTAATATAGAGACAGAAAATAGATTTTATACATTAATCAACATACCATAATCAAGGATTCCTAATTCAATAACAATCTCGATAAAAGAATGTAGTTTTTATGGAATCACCATCTAAATACCCCCATTTAAATTAGATTCCTATTAATACATGGAATTCTGTTCACTACACATAATTAAATAACAATGTTATTGTACATATGAATTATAATATTTCCCATTACATCCATTTTCAACCCATTATAATTTTCCAAATATACTTCCAAATATATTACGTATAAATATCTTGTCATGTATCCTTGATAAGGTGATGACTGAAAAGACTCCTAAGATTCATTTAATGATTAATTCATCATGTTATGAAAAGTAATATATATATATCATTACAATATACCATTGAGCTTAAGTATTATTATCCTCTAGGAGGATTTCTTCCTATACGACATGCGAGATTTATTTATTTACTATAAAGAATATATTGATTGTTGAAATTTCTACATGTAATCCTCAAACTAGTAGACATTCTATAAATATTTAATCTATGATTTTCTTTATATATCCAATGGATCTTTTAATGATGTGAGAATCCCATTAATATAGTATTTAATGCAATATATGAATTTCCATGTGCCTCTATTATCCTAATATACTATTTTAAGATAAAATTATGGATATATATAAAAACCTGATCACATATTCTATGTAAATTTTGAACTGAAGTAACTATAAAATTATAATATTTTGATAATGATATGAAATTTGGTACAACATAAATTTTATCAATAAAGTCCACTATCTGAAACAAAAACTGAATTTTGATCATGTTGAAATAACTAACATGATATACTGGTGGCCTTCATTAATATAGAATCAGTATAATCAAATAATTCATCAAGAAAATGTTTTTTAAAATGGTTTTAACAGATTTATAATAGGGCCTACATAATTATAGGACTCACATTATTCTCTCATATTTTTATAAAAACATTTCATTACATTTTCATCGACAACATGCCTAATAAATTTCTATCCAATTTTTTCCAATCACAATTCACTTTCTTCTATTGGTTTTCAACAAATGGATGTATTATATCCTTCAATATAATATAGTATTATATGTATATTATTTAGAAATCATTTTTAGTTCCATTTAGTTAAATGAACTTAAAAATGATTTCATATATTTACATTCCATCTGATAATAATATGATGAACTTAAATTAAAAAGGACTCTATGTAATGTGAGAAACAAGATTTTATTTTTTATTTTTTTTTGAAAAAAATAATATCTCATTAAGATGAAATTTTAATGAAACGATATTGATGGAAAAGATGGTATATTAATGAGATGTTTGAATCAAAAAATTCCCAAAATAATTTATCCACATATATTATTGAATATTTTAATTTTTAATTATTTTTTCTTCCATCACTATCATAGAGTTGAAAAATTCGGATGTCATCTTACACTCTAATCACTACTCTAAAATTAATCACAAAAAACAACACAGAATATATATAACATTTATTAAATGAAAAATAATAACACTAGTTTTACATGGTCAAGACATTCATTTTACATAAAAAGGAGAAAATGTAATTTTATTTTTATTATTTTAGGATCATGATGTATTAAAATTATTGCTTTGTAAGTCAGAAAAGAATATTTTTAATTATGATCATTAATATATATTATATAGTCCCACATATTATTATATATGATCATTTAAAAAAACTTCTAATCAATATCTAATATTCTTGGTATGACATTTTTTGGGTTCTTCATTCCATAAATGCTTCAAATGAATTAAATTATCCAGTCAGTATAGAGTTCATCAAATATTCAAACCATCCTACAAAAAATCATACTGTTCTTTGTCAATATTTAATTTTTCTAAATATTTTATAAATGTTACATATTGTACTATTTTTATAACTCTAATGTGAACTACTTTTTTAGAACATCCAATTAGAAAAAATCAGGTGAGATGAATAATATTTTAACTAAAAAAAATTAATTGGTTGTGAGGGTCACCGTTTTTACGTTGAGAAAATAGAATAATCTTATATTTTCCACATAGTATTGTGATATAAAATATTTCACAAGTCTAATTGCATAAAAATTAAAAACAATGTTTTATGGGATTATATATGGTTGATAATATTTAAATCACTAATTTTTAAACAATTATTATAATGTTCGAATCCATTTAAATATTGTATTACTAATATTAAAATTGTTAACTTAGACACAATGATTGAAAATATTAAATACATAGGTCAAATAAAATAATTTATTATCGAGAGAAATTAATTTTCATGTTAGATCATGTAACATATACAAAAAAAATTCTAGAGATTTGTATTATAAGCTTACAATTTATGTGCATTATAAAAAAGATCAAGTATTTTTTTTACTAGATAAAAAATATTTTTTTATTAAAACATAAATGTTATGTGGATTTAAAATAAATCCAAAACCAAATTTTAAATGTATAATCTTTAATTAATTAAAAATATAAAAGTGGATGTTGTTAAGAAATATTAATTACGTTATTATACACAGGTTTTGTAAATTCGTAATATTAATTTCTAATATATATTTATATATATACAAAAAATTTCTTCTCAAATATGTGTTTTGACATGAATATTTGTTATATATTATTATGTTATACATAATTCATGTTATAGTAATAAAATATTCGATATTAATAAAATCCATATTTTTATCTATTCACGTAAAAATTAATTATTTCAGAAAAATATAAAAAATTATTCCTACGAAAATATTTACATGTTTAATAAAATAATGATGATATTTTTTATCAAATTAATAATATAAACTTATAAATATTATTTTTAAAATAAGAAAATATGTATAAAGGAAAACAACTTCTATAAAAAAGTACATTATAAAAATATTGTGTCCAGAATCTTATTTTGTATAATTATATTAATAATGACATGATGAAATATTTTTTTTCTAGATATTTATTATTATAATAAAATTTAAAACTGGACTAATATAATTTATTAATGTAAAATATGATGAAAATTTTAATTTATCTATGGAATATATGGTATTAAATGTTATTAGTATAACAATAATAATAATATTCAATTATTTTAAATGGTTATCATATTTTTAATTAATATCATTATATTCTTCAACTAATTTCTATATTTCACAATTTGTTTTAAATTTTTGTTTAGTTAGTATAGTGTTTCATGTGATATATTATAATGAATAATATATTAATTAAATGAATCATAAATCTGGTGTTATTACATATTGCTTAATGGGATAATTTTCTGGTCAACTGATGTTGAATTTATTGATTACATTTATCATGTCACAGTGTTTCCTGTAAAATAATTTTGTGTCTGTGTTCGAGATTTTATTATTTATATATATCATAATTCTTAATATATAGTGGGTTAAGTAAAATTAATTAATTTTTTATTAAATATATTTGTTTTTATTATCTATTTTTATATTTTTTCATTCATTTATTACTTAATTTATTACATATTATGTTAATATTCATAATTTAAATTCATTTTTAATTATTTATTATTGAGGTTTTTCTAATTATCTATTTTGTTACATTTTTTAATCCATTATTTATTTAAATTTTTTTAATTTGAATCAAATTGTCATTATGTAATTATTTTAATTTATTTAAGGAGTTCTTATTTAATAAATTTTAGGATTTTTCTAATTTCTGATGTTGAATTGTTTAGTTAATTTAATTTTTAAATGTAATTTATTTTCATTTTGTAATTTTTGTTGTCTATAATATTTCTTATTAAATAATAATATTTTATGATGATTATTTTTTATCATACATTAAGACTTATAGCTTCTACAAATGTAATATGGTTTTATGTGGCTAAACTCTTCCATCCATCAGGAGTGTGTCATCTCATGAAGAGTATGGCACCACTATCGTTCTGATAGGACCATAGGAGACTCTATTAATTTACCACTAGAGTTAAATAATTCTTCTAAAACCTATTTCCACTCCACTAGTTGATGAAAAAAATTCTTGTGGACTATAAGGAAAGGTTTTTCTACCATTCATTATTCCCAATACTTACAATGGGATTTTCCTCCCTACAACAACCAAAATGATATTCATAGAACCAAAAATGATATCTACTACCTAAACCTTTATTTTAAATAGAAAATAATTTTTTTAGCATTAGATTATATTATTTCTATAGTATTATATTGTGAAAAATTAAATATTTATAATTATAGAGCATATATTAAATACTTTACTGGTATGGTGGATGACATAAGATCACAAGATGAGGCCAAATTAAGCATTGGGAAGAAGAATATGGGGAAATAATAAAAAAGATTATATGAATAAGGATATAGTTTTCAATGATTTATATATTCCTCCGAATTGAATTTGTTGGAGTTTTTGATTATTCTCAAACACAATTTGAAAAATAATATTTCATACAACCCTGGAACTTCTATGTGTTAATGAATATGGATTCAAATTTTAAAGAGGATAAAATCTTTGGTGTTTTTTCACCTATGTAAATGTAAGAGCGGGAATGGTTGAAGTAGGGATCCTCAATTGATTGATCTATCTGTAGTCAATTAAATGATAAATCCATCATTGTTCCTATATAATTATTACATTTAATTTTATCAACAATGTTGACTTCATGGATTATGATTCAAAGATGAATAGGGGGGCCTAGTTGAAGAAATCCTAAGATTAGTGACGTAAATTATGAACGTCATGAAACCATTTCATGATGGATAAATAATCCTGGAAAAAGGATGATGAATTGATTCCATGCATTTTAAGGTCTATCTCACACAATAATAAACCTTTGTATGGGTAATATTAACGAAGTTTTCACATGTTTTTGTTTAATCTAGAATATAGTCGTCTTACATATGGGACTTCAAATACACGGACTATCATTTATATGCCACATAAAAGTCATGGAAAGGTTTTATACAGGACATGGAACCTTCAGAATGATTGAGGTGGGAACATATAATTGTTTTTCCCAAATCGAAAATGTCACGACCCACCTTCACCATGATGATAGAAGGGTCAACAGATTTTCCAGACCCTTTCTTCTTCATTTTGAAGGAGAGATAATGACCAACAGACCTGCCTTCAATAGGTCTCAGAGTGGCGACTAGAACCAAGGGTATAGAATCACAGACAACATGGAAGGCATTACCCATTTTTTTATTAGGATTGAGAGATAAGATAGAAAATCCCCAACACCAATAATGAGGGTAAAAGTAAATCCAAAGAAAATCATTCCCATATGCATGTAACAAAAGAAAAGGATACAAAATTAAAAGAAAACCCAAAAAAGGGGTACCGAATGAAAGAAAAACAACAACATCAACTATCCTAACGTCTGAACTACTAATACCATGTATGATCCCTTATGTCCTCCTGGAAACCTGATCGTAGTTTTATAAACATAGGGTGAGATTACAATTATACTCAGCAGGGAAAACCAAAGACACTTGTGCACATGTGGGGAGTTATTCTAATGCCATGTGATAAAAGAGATAACTATTGCAACTAGAAAGGAAAAATATCCACCCAAGCCTCACCAAGTCACACTCCCCAAATAATGGATGTAAAGTAATGTATAGTAATAGCACATCGATATTTGGGTACCCCACACCAAATTCACAATGGTTATTGAAGACATCCTATTCATCGATCCTCTCTCTCCATTCTCACTACAGTCCCACTGCCACTCCCTTACCGCACACATCTGGGCCATCAGTACCACACATCCCGCCCACAAACACCTGGGACACAACAACCACCCGTAACCATGCCTGCAAACACCTGGGCCAGAACAACTACTTCCACGACCAAAGACACCTTGGCCTCATCCCAAACACTCTTGGGAAACAACCTGCCCGCATACACCTGGGCCAACCACCACAACTACCCTGCTCGATGAATCTTGGGCTATAATGGACCTCATTCCATCATAGCATTCCCAAAAAGTCTTAGTATATTGGGGAAATGGAGCATAAAATGAGTTAGTAACCATCCACTCATAGGAGTGTTGGAAAAAACACCCTCACCCATGAAATGGGGGTGTTCGGCACAAAGTGTTCAACTTGGGTGGGGTGTGAATAAAATACATAAAAATACTACAAATATATTTATAGGTACAAATCACTCATCTAAACCTAGGGGTTCCAAAACATAATCACAAACACCCTCATTACTATTAATTCATAAAAGAAAAGCACAACACTCACGACCAAGTCAAAACTCATTCCCAAAACCAATTCCCCATTTAACCCAATCGTTCTATCATGTTCATGTGATCCCATTTAGTTAAATTCTACAGTAATAGAAAACTAACGGGCATAACCATATGCCAGAGAAAGAGAAACATCCATACAACAATTTATGCATTCACACCCAATTCTCTTGTGAAGTCACAACAATAGAGGGAATAGTGAGATCCCTAGAAGTACTGGATCCAAACCAAGCATTGAGATACATCCCCACACTACTTCAGATGCACAACCAACAATCGTAACACAACAGAGGATCCCATCCTCATCCACATCACCTCATAAGCATCTAGTAGGAAAACACACCCACTACCAAACAGAATAGAGAAACTTTCAGATTCAAGAACATCAATCATTATTTTCTTCATTCTCTTGGTAATCCGAGGTGACCACACAAGGATTGATGTTCACTGGCATCCATTTAATCCAACCAAGTTTACATGATTAACCAATTTCCATGTTACATTTATGTAGTCACCACGGAAGACAAGGGTTCATTAGTGCACAAGGAAAGACCACCAACGAACATGATTTTCAGTGAGTATTATCCCATACAGTTCACAACATATAGGAATTATAAAAGGAGTACAACAAAATTGTCAAATTCCCCCATCATTCTTTAACAGTCAGTTTATTATCATTGTTAAGGGTTGGTTTCATCCATTCCCATTGAAACAATAGCGTACCCACCCCGCATGATACATAGTAAGGAGAGACGAATGAAAATTCCTAATTGGATGATCAAATATCGATTTTTTTCTCTACGCACCATGAACTAGGGATCCATGACTTGTAGGGGAGGAACGTTGGGGACTCCAAGGGTGAGCAGAAAGGCTCCGATGTAGGTTCACCACTTTACTTGGCATGGGGAACTACAAATGCACCCGGAAGAAAATGAAACTAGCCACGAGGAAGAAGGAGAATAATTCTCATGCGATATAAGGATGAGATCTCATTGTTACAAGATATATAAATTTGAACAACTTTAATATCGGATTGTGGTTTCACCATGCAGTTGGGTGGTTACACATGACTGCATTAATTTTTATTTAATAACTATCATCAGGAAAAGGTTGTAACAACTATGACATTAAAGGATTTTTAAATAATCAGAGGGGAACGTTACATGGATACACACCTGGGTCCATTATGGGTCTCCCCACTCTTAGGAATTGAAACTTTTATTATGGGGCTAAAAATAGCCTTGAACCACTTCCAAAAGGATAAAAAGGATAAAAAGTTGCATTACAGGGAAAAAAATTGTAGAGTAAAAACTCGACAGAGCTGTGTGACACTGATCATGTCGCACCGATCGATGACACAACGATCGATCGCTCTGATCGGCGACACACCGATCGGTTGCCCTGATGGGTAGCACCGAATGGTGACACACCAATCAGATGCACCGATTGGTGACAAGTTGATACGTCACACCGATCGGTGACACACCGATCATGTCACACCGATCATGTCACACCTATTGGTGACACACTGATTATGTCATGTCTATGGGTCGCACCGATCGATGACACACTGACCGTGTCATGATGATCGGTCGCACACCGAAATGACACCCTACCCCCGAGATGGCACCCTTAGGATCCAGAGTTTTTAAAAAGGGATGGACCATGAGGTTCCAGTCTATTACATTAGATACATCTCAAACTATTCTAGTCCTCGAGAATCAAAACTACATCCAAAGAAAAGAGGGGGGGGGGGGGGTCTGAACCACCACTTCAAAATATACCTCTCAGGAGTGAACCACATCGACATCCAGGAGAAACTTTCCTATAATCAAACACGCAACATTAAAGGGTCAAGCTCTCTAGTCATATGGGTTAGGAACTTTCTTCCTCCATTTCAAGATATTATCTGCTTTGGGCGGCACTGACTCACCCGCACAGGATTAATCACATCAACCTTAATGCGACTTCATTAGTGATTGGGCTCTCCACTCATCATTTCGAGGACTCCTCACTGGCATCCAGAGAACGAGAAAAACCATACATTCCATAGTTAACAAGGTAGAGCATTCCATCACAATAAGTAAAATTAATATAGAACAAGACTCAAAATAGCTCCGGGTACTGGCCCCGCATCCGCTTCTCCCATTCCCAAGTACTTTCCTTGAGCCCGCCATTCCCCCACAACACACGAACTAGAGGGATGGTCTGTCCACGGAGCACCTTCTCCTCACGATCCTTGATCCTCACTGAACTCTCCATGAAAGTCATCATTTCCTCGATATCCAGCTTTCCCCAGTCGAGGATGTGTGAATTGTTGTGTAGATACTGTCGGAGTTGTGACACATGGAAGTCGTCATGTATTTTTAGTAGTAGCGGTGGTAGAGCTAGCTGATAATCCACTTCTCTAACCCGTCACAGCACTTCGAATGGTCCGATTAATCATGGAAAAAAAGCTTACTAACCCTGCTGAACCTCCGTTGTCCACACCGAGGGGAGACCTTCAAGAATGTGTGGTCCCTAACTCCAAACAGCAAGGGTCTATTTCTATTATCTGCATATGACTTATTCTGGTCTAGAGCCGCCTTCATGCTCTCTCGTATTAGCTGATCCTTCCCTGTCATGCTCTGCACCACCTCTGATCCAATAACACCAAATTCCCCAACCTTGGTCTAGCAAAGGGATGAGCGACATGGCCTCCCATAAAAATTGTTGAACGAAGCCATTCCAATGGTATATTGATAGTTATTATTGTAGGAAAACTCAACCAAAGGAATGTGTCGCTCCCACGATACGAAAAAGTCCAGAATACTTGCCCGTAGCATATCCTCAACTGTCTGGATGGGGGGGTGGTCTACCGGTCCATCTGTTTGGGGGTCGAAAGTAGTGCTAAGACGTAGTTGGGTGCCAAAAGCATGCGGAAATCCTTTCCAGACTCGTGAGGTAAACAGTGCATACCTATTAGAGATTATGGACCCCAAAACTCAATGCAACCGCACAACCTCATCCACGTACCTCTGTGCTAAGGCATCCACTGCACACGAATCCTTGATCACTAGAAAGTGAGCCGACTTCAACAACCTGTCTACCACTACCAAGATAGCATCATATCCTCCTTGAACCATGGGTATCCCTATGAATAAATCCATCTTGATGTCTTCCTACTTCAACTCGAGGACATCTAAAGGTTGCAACAGACTGCCTGGAACACGGTGATCAACCTTTACTTGCTGACACTCTAGGCACCTGGCAATGAACTCTTCCACCGGCCTCTTTACACCTAGCCACCAAAACTGACTCCTCAGACCATAGTAAAACATGGAAACTCCCGGGTGCACTGCTAGGGGTGAGTTTTGGAACTCACCAAGAACCCTCTCGTGAATCGCCTCTGCGAAAAACATCTTCCCTCAAAAAAGAATTCAATTCCGACAATCCTCTGACCACCCTTCCGGAGCAACACCTAGGTTAACCTGGTCATGCATTACATAACTCTCTATGTCTCCCCAATGAGACTCCTCCACATTTTGTAGGAGAGAGTATTGCACTATCATCTGAAACAATCAACTTCTACCACTATCCTCCCTTACATCGAGGTGTAGGGTAGCCAACTCCTCCAACGCCTTCCAAGCATCTGCTAACTCTCGAATAGAATCCTTCTATGACTTACTTCTCAAGGCATTAGCCACCACATTCCATGTTCCTGAGGTGTAGGAAATCTCGAAGTCGTAGTCCTGGAAGAACTCCATCCACCTTCACTGCAGTAATTTCAGGTCCCGCTGAGAGAAGATATACTTCAAATTTTTGTGATCTATGAAGACCATGAAGCACTCCCCGTTGAGGTAATGCCGCCACAACTTTAATTCAAAAACAACCACCCCATGCTCTAGATCATGGGTGGTATAATTTCACTCATGGGGACGTAACTGTCTAGAACCATAATTGATCACCCCTTTTCATTGCATCAGCAAACACCTGAGGCCTTGTCCTGAAGCATTACAGAACACCTCACAAACCATAACTTCTTCTTGAAACCTCAACACTGGAGCACTTACCAACTTTTCCTTTAGATAGCTAAAGGATTCCTCGCACTTCCCATTCCACACGAAAGCCTGGTCCTTATTGGTCAAAGTATTCAAAGGTGCTTCAAATTGGGAGATGTTGGGCACGAACCTCGATAGTAGCCTACTATTCCAAGGAAAATACGAACATATTCCACGTTCTTGGGCACTTCCCATGAAACAACCACCTAGACCTTCGATGGGTCCACTGTTATTCCCTTCTCGGTCACCACATTCCCAAGGAGGTGCACTTCTCACTTCCAAAACATGCACTTGGACAACTTCCCAAATATTTGGTGCTGTTGGAGGACCTCTAAAAGATCTCTCAAGTTCTCTGCGTGATCCTGCTATGATCTTAAGTAGATCAGAAATTCATCAATAAACCAGACTACAAACCAATCTAGGTATTCCTGGAAAACAGAGTTCATGAGTCCCATGAACACAGCTAGTGCTTTCGTAACACCGAACGACATGACCACAAACTCAAAGTGTCCATATCTGCACCTAAAAGAAGTCTTCGAGATGTCACCCTCCTTCACCCTCAGATGGTGATATCATGACCACATGTTAATCTTGGAGAACCACCATGCCCCATTTAACTAGTCGAAATTGTCATCAATCCTCAAGAGAGGGTAACCGTTAATGGTCGTTACCTGATTTAGTCTCCGGTAGTCTACGCATAGCATGAGACAACCATCTGCCTTCTTTGTGAATAAGACTGGATCACACCATGGTGACGCACCTGGTCAAACAAAACCCTTCTTCATCAGATCGTCAATCTGAATCCGCAACTCCCGCAACTCGATAGGTGCCATCCAGTAGGGATCCATTGAAATCGGATGGGCACCAGGTTGCAAGTCTATCCCGAACTCACCATCACATCGATGGGGTAGAGTCGCCACCTCCTTAGGGAAGATGTTCATAAACTCACTGACGATCATCGAGACTTCCACCATTTCGGCATCCACTGACTCCATTGATAGTTCAGATAACAAGGAAAGGAGGGGCTCCTCTCACCTACTGCTTTTCTGGAAACCCCGCTCACCGATGAAAGTTACACATCGGCCACACAAATCAGAAAAAGTGACCCTTCCTTAGAAGAATTCAATGAAGGCACCAACTGAGAACAACCAGTAAATGACTAGGATGACATCATATGGATGTATCTGCAAAAGTATAAGATCCCTGATCGACTGAGGTGGACTTATGATCATTCTACACCCTCGGCAAACATAAGACATGTTGGTCTGACCTCCGACTGGCACACTCAGCACCAGGGGAACTAGAAGTCTCTCAACATATAAACCCAAATCATGGGCCAGACTGGGTGTAACAAAGGAGAGAAAATATCCTTTATCGAACAAGGAATATAGAAGAGTACTAAACAAGATGATCGTACCTCGAATGACTTCCGGCCCTGCTAGAACCGCTTGTCTCTCCGGCGTGTAACTATACACGCCCAGATCACCTTCCCCTCTACTGTAGCCCACCTCCCGAACTGCACCCTAGTCGAGGTCCTTGAGGATCGCCCGAAGGTCATCCTCCACCTATAATGCTTGCGCTTGGGAGAGCGGGAGCTTGCTGCCACTACTGCTGCAGCTGGAAGGGCCTAGTTGGAAACAGCTGCTATTGAGGTGGGCGTTGAACCTGCCCACCCGCGCTGTACTGCTCTCTATCTGGGCACTAATTATGATGGTGCCCATGGATTCCACAGATAAATCATTTCATTACTGGGCCCTAATGGAAAGGTCGAGGGCTAGGATATTGGAACTAGAACTGCTGATTCTTGATCCCTATTGGCTGGAACATAGAGGGCCCTAATTCTAAAGGCCTGCTGCTGACAGCCTTCCCCTTCGACGAGACCATCTGGATTCCCTCTTGTGATACACCTCCCAGCGCGTGTATCATCTCTACTACTTCATTCTTCTTCTGTAACTCTTAGTACGTCAGTATGGTGAAAGGAGTAACAGAATACTGGAGAGAAGGTCGAAGTGCCTCATCCAAACATCTCTCCTGAGACTCCTCTTACAGAAAGAGGATGGGAGAAAAGTGAAGTAGATCCTTTAATTTGTTACCCAAATCTATTACTGACATACTCCCCTACTGGAGGGATAGTAGTTCCTCCCTCTTCTCGGCCTTCATCGTGGAAGAGAGGAATTCTGCCCGGAACTCCTTCTCGAAGTGATCACACATCACCTCAGCCTCCCTATTCTACCCAGGATAATGCGTCCACCACTGACATGTTTCTCTCTGCCTCTTGATTACAGCCAAAGGAACCCTGTACTCTATTGGAGCCCGGATGAAGCTGACATCTATCACCAGCTCCTCTATCCATCTTTTTGTCAACATGTATTAGATGCTACCCTTGTATTTCCTGAGGGTCTGTCACTGAAAGCACGAAGAGTCCTCTGCCACTGATCATCCTCCTCCTCTTGGTCAGCCCTTGGTCGATCGGCCAAGTAATCTTGCTGGTCCTCGATCGCCTGCACTACTCGTGGTCTTCTCCTAAGTGCCATAGATGCAAGGTAAACAAAGAATTCCCAAGCCCAAGTAGTGTAGAATATTGTTCATAAATTTTATTAGACATCTTATTCATTTTAAATCCCCAGAATACCCATAAAACACAAGAAAACATGACATTATGATGCATACACATCTCCTAGGGTCTCTACCATGCAATCAGTGTAGCCTCACTTGGTTGTTCGGTATGCCTATAGTCCTCGTGTCGGATCATGGGGGCCCTAAAATCCCATGTCCTAGGTGGTCTTCCCTAGTCTATTTCCCACAACAAGATCACCCAACACTTTTTCCCTACCATCCCATGAAATCCTCACTGTGCCTAACCCCAGACTCTATCCTATCTGTCAACATCAATCCTCTGATACCATTTTGTCGTGGCCCTCCTTCACCAATGTGAGAGCAGGGACAACAGATTTTTCCATACCATTCCATCATAAAGATAAAGGAGAGATGATGACCCATGAGACCCGCCTTCAATAGGTACCAGAGTGGAAAAAATAACCAAGTTTATATAATTTCTCATAAGATAGAATACGTTACCCATTTTCATTATTAGGATCGAGAGATAAGATAAAAAATCCCACAACACCAAAACTGGGGGTGGTAAAAGTAAAGCCAAATAAAACCATTCCCATATTCATTTTACAAAAGAAAATGATACAAAAGTAAATGAACACCCAAAAAAGAGGTACCGAAAGAAAGAAAAACTGAAACAACAACTATCCTAACGTATGAACTAGTATGACCATGCACGATCTCTAATTTCCTCCTGGAAACCTGAAAACCGTTTTATAAACGTACGGTGATCATACACGTATACTAATTAGGGAAAACCAAAGACTCTCGTGCACAAGTGGGGTGGCATTCTAATTCCCTGTGTGAAAAGAGATAACCAAATCACCTAGAAAGGTAAACTATCCCCCCAATCCTCACCAAGTCACACTCCCCAAATATCGCAATTCAGGTAATGTATAGTTATAGCACATCGAAATTTGGGTACCTCGCGCCACATTCCCACTGGTTATTGATGACATCCTACGCATCGAACATATCCTGCCATTCTCACTGTAGTCCCACTGCCACTCCCTACACACACACACACTTGGGCCATCACTACCACACATCTTGTTTGTAAAAACCTAGGCCACAACAACCACCCATAGCCACGCTTGCAACAACCTGTTCCAGAACAACTACTACCATGCCCAAAGACACCTGGGCCTTACCCCAAAGACTCTTGGGAAACAAACGGCTTGCACACACGTGGGACAACCCCCAAAACTACCCTACCCAATGAATCATGGGCTATAATAGACTTCATGACCTCACAGCCGGCCCGAAGAGTCTTGGGCTATTCGGGAAATAGAGTAGAAAAGGAGCTAGTAACCATCCACTCATAAGAGTGTTGGGAAAACACCCTCCCCCATTAAATGGGGGTTTTCGGCACAAAGTGTTCATGTTGGGTAGGGAGAGAATAAGAAACATAAAAAAACTACAAATATATGTATAGCTAACAAGCACTCGTCTAAACCTAGGGGATTCCAAAACCTAATCACAAACACCCTCATTACTATTCAATCATAAAAGAAAATCACCACACTCACGGCTATGTCAAAACTGATTCCCAAAACTAATTCCCCATTTAAACCATTATTTCTTTCATGTTAATGTGATCCCATTTAGGAGAATTCTACACCATTGGGAAACTTACCGGCATAACCACAAGACAGATAAAGAGAAATAGCCAAACAAAAATTTAAGCATTCACACCCGGTTCTCTTGTGAAGTCACAACAACAAAGGGATCAGTGATATCCCTCAAAGTACTGGAACAAAACCAAGACTTGAGATATTGCCCCACATGGCTTCAGATTCACAACCAAAAATCGTACCACAATAGAGGATCCCATCCTCACCCACATCACCTCATAAGAATCTAGCAGGAAAACACACCCACTACCAAACAGAGTTGGGAAACATCCAGATTCAAGCACATCATTCATTAGGATCTTCTTTCTGATGCTTAACCAGGGTGACCACACAAGGATTGATGTTCACTGCCATCCATTTAATCCAACTATGTTTAGGTGATTAACCAATTTCCATGTTACAATTATTTATTAATCATATAAGACAAGGGTTCATTAGAGTGCAAGGAAAGACCACCAAAAACCCTGATTTTCAGTGAGCATAATCCCATACAGTTCACAACATATAGAAATTATAAAAAGAGTACAGCAGAATTGTCAAACCCACCCATCATTATTTAACAGTTTGTTTATTATCTTCGTTAAGGTTTGGTTTCATCCATTCCCACAGAAACAGTAGCGTACCCACCCCACATGATACACAGTAAGGTGAGATGAATGAAAATTCCTACTTAGATGATCAAAGATCGTTGTTTCTCTCCAAGCTCCAAGAATAGGGGATGTGCGACATGCAGGGGAGGAACATCGTGGACTCCAAGTGTGAGAAGAAAGGCTCCGGCATAGGCCCACCACTTGCCTCCAGAAGGGGAACTCCAAAGGCACTAGGAAGAAAATAACACCATCCAAGAAGAAGAAAGAGAATAATTCTTTTGCAATATAAGGATGAGATCTCGTTGTTACAGGGTATATAAATTTGAATGGATTTAATTTTATATTGTGGTTTCACCACACAGTTGGGTGGTTACAAACGACTGAATTAATTGTTATTTAATAAATCTCATCAGGAAAATGTGGTAACTGCTGTGACTTAAATGTATTTTTATATAAACAGAGGGGAACGTTAAATAGACACACAGCTAGGTCAGTTGAGAGTTTCCCCACTCATATGAATTTAAACATTGATTATGGGGATAAAAACAGTCTTGAAAAACATACAAAAGGTTAAAAATGCTTAAAAGTGGCATTATTGGTGACAAGTTGTAGAAGAAAAACTCGACAAGGCTATGTGATGTCGATCGTGTCGCACCGATCGGTGACACGCCGATCGTGTCACGCCGATCGGTCACACCGATTGGTGACATGCCGATCGTATCACGCTGATCGGTGGCACTGATCGTTGACACATCGATCATGTCACACTGATTGGTCGCACACCAAAATGATGCCATACCCCCGAGACACCACACTTAGTATCCAGAATTTGGCAAAAGGATAGACCATGAGGGTCTGGTCCATTAAAAAAAATTCATATGGGTAATGCATTCCCTTGTATGGGTAACAATAATAGATTGAACCAAAATTGTGGTAATGTCTTCACTTTTTGCAATGAATAGTACAATATAATATTATGAAATTTTTATTTAACTATCAAAATTGTTTTGAGAAAGTAAATAATCATAGGATGGCTATATTAAGTCTTGTATATATATATTATGTTTCTGTGGGTAAATTTCATTCATAAAGGGGTGACTTTTCCCATTCAAGACTGCTATGTAAATGTTGGAAAATGACATAGTTAAATTGGTTTTGATATTAGTGAGCATATGAATATTTATTATAAAAAAACATTGAACACTAAATTAGATAATAAATAATTCATCTCAATCATTGAAATAAAATACCAGTTCCAAAAAAAAATATTTCAGAGTAAAAGATAGAAAAATTGAAGATAGAGTATATACGAAAATTAGATAAGGATGATTTTTTTTATATTTCTTATTTTTAGTCTATTTTTATGATGATTTCAACTAAAATTTATTTCTTCATTCCAAAAAATGTGTATCTTTATTAAATAGTGTAATCGTATTGGTATCATTTGAAATATTAATATGTTATGCTTCTAATTCAAAAACAATTTGAATATGAATGATGCAAAGATATCATATTTTTAGTATTAATGATTTTAAATTAAAAATGATTCTATTTTCTAATATGTGATTATAATTAATACTTTTCGATTGAAATTTGTCTAATGTAAAATGAATACAAAATGTTAATGTTTTATTTCCCAAGTATGAACATTTTAATTCATGATTTATTGTCGTGATATTATTTCTTCATAATTGAATAATATTTTTATTGAACATTATAGAAGGATTAGTGACTGAACACATTTCCTACTAAACAATAAGTCAATTATTGTTCACTTTAGTAATAAAAAAATACCATATTATATCATATCAGTTTCATCTCACTAATTAAACAACTTTTAGTATATTTACCATTATCATTGTTCTCCTTTAACAAAAACCATAACATACAATCAATATCTAACACTTCACTTAATCATTTCAGTACATTATTTATTGTTTTTAGAGTGGTTTCATAACGTTATTTTCTCACACACTCATTAATAGTCCTTTTTCAGGAGTCGATACAAATTATTCTACTATTTTTCATCAAATAGTTTTGGTAAAAAATAAGTTTTATAGGATTTAATGGAATATTTATAAAAGTATGCTGTTTCATTTTGGGAAGAAATTTTTATCCATGAAATAAAATAAATACTAAAATAATCTGAAAAATAACACACACAAAATTATAAAAAAAAATTCAATAAACATATTTTTTCAGAAAATATTAAAATATAATTCAATCTAAAAAACATTGTGGGTTTTGTTTGTTTATTATTCTCATA
This sequence comes from Viscum album, assembly GCA_963277665.1. NCBI lineage: Eukaryota > Viridiplantae > Streptophyta > Magnoliopsida > Santalales > Viscaceae > Viscum > Viscum album. The sequence continues at coordinate 1,709,920,757 of OY728152.1, read as the reverse complement.
TAAAACAAAATAAATATATTTTAACCTATGTTTGAGCATTGAACATAAATATCTAAAATCAATAAGAACCACACTTCATTAAATAATGGAAAAAAATATAATAACCTAGATAATGAATAAAAGAATTTTTTGAAAGAAAACAAGAAAAACAATTAGCTTTAATTTATTTCATCCACTATAGACTCATTAAAATATTTTATTTAAAAATAAAATTTTAATTATTATACCATAATTTATATGTTTTCCACTAGTTATAGGAAGTATATGATGAGGTAGTTCGTTATCTCTATGAATCTATCAAACACTACTATGTCTGCGGAAGATTTATGGGAATAAATTCTATGATTATTAATTTATATGAAATAATTTCCTCTGTGAGTGTTGAGTAAAGATGATTTTAGGATGATAGTTTTAAATATTTAGATAAATGGGATGCAAGGGACTTGTTTGTAGATCCTGGATGAGTAATTAATTGAATCACGTGATTAAAAAATAAATTATTTTGTTACCAACTTTTATCCCTCAAATACCACCCTTGGGGTGAAGCATAAGATCACATGGATTTTCTAGGATGAGGGAGTGTTTTTTATGAATCATGAGACATGTTTAGATATCTAATTATATAAAATTTCAAATCCCATTCATACCTTCAACTGCTTGTGGATACATTTTACAATTCCCACACACCATAAAACCAGAACATTGTTGCTAAATAATTTGGTCGTAATTAAAATGAAATAAGAGAAAATGAGGAAAATAAAATCATAAATTAATTATCCAGAAATTTAAAAAACCAAGTGAAAAATAAAGTAATCATTTGTAGGGTTAAACTAAAAAAATTGGTTCTATTTTTAAGGCGAATTATATATGTTGAATTGTTTTCACTATGTGATGCTATTTCCCTCTTAGTGGTGCTACACTAACATTGATCACCATGTCCACCCTTAGAAAAAGTCATGAAATAATGGTTCATATTATATTTCCTAACTCAAGAATATGTATTTTATATAAAAAACCACAACATTTAATTGAAAAAATAATATTTAATTAAAATAATATCTTTAAAAATTTACCATTCTTAACCCATAAATAATTTTGAAAATCAATATAGTGTTAAATAATAAAACTCTTATGGGTAAATTATGGGAATATTATATAATGTTTTTAGTGTAATTGATTATCATAATAATAAAACATTATCTTGGATTCATAGTCTTTAAACTAAAATTCTATTGATAGATAGATATAAAGGTGGGAGGTATAATGAAGAATTCGCCCTTATTATATAAACAAATCCAATCTAAAATGTGAACGAAATTATATAACATTACACCCCACATCATTATACTAAAGAGTGACTAGTGTGCAACTAGGTACTAGTTTACAAATCCAAAACACAAATGTAAGAGATAAAATGAACAGGTTCTCAAGAAAATTTGGTGGATTATTTTCCATTTGAAATAAATATTTGTTAACTACATAATTAATAACCAGCCAAAAATTTATATGGTTCATGTAAAAAAATATATCTGAAACAATATCTGAACAAATAAACCATAATAATGTATATGTGAACACTAAAATACATTCATGAAGATAAAAAAATGACAATAATAAACAAAATCACCAATTGAAATAAAATAGACACACCCAAAACTATTTAGGATCCACCTCTGAATGACATTCACACAGTGTAAGGAAACATAAAAAAAGTACATAGAATCCATTCATTTACATTTGTATCAATATATGGAATAAAAAAACACAAATTAGTAACCATTTTTGAGGAGACTCCAAACTCAATTGAGTTTCCCTTATGACTACTAAACTTATTCGACAAATTAAAAACATTTATTCAAATTATATATGAAATATATTTTTATTGTAAAAATTATTTATTAGAAATATGTAAACAAACTTGAACAATGGGATAAAAAAACCATAATACACATTTACAATAATTTTTCATAACCATAACCATGTATCAATGAAAACCATGTGATCCAAGGTTTTAGTTCCATATATGTGATCATTCTCTTATTGATCCTATAAGATGTCACATGGTTACCAGTACCTGTTCCCCAATGATACATACCACATTTGTAGGGTACCATTTAATTCAAAAGAACTCACAATAACCGAGTATTCAAAAATACATGTGAAAACATACCAAATAAACATTTACATTAAATAATTTCAAAAAAAATATTTCATGTGTTGGTAACCAAATAATTTTGTTAAAATCAACATTAATTATTTATAAATGTTTTTTGTGATCAAAAAGTAAAATTATTTTCCAAAATTACAAATCTAGAAACAAAATAGGTGACCATCAAGAATCAATCAAGTATTTCACAACCATTTAGAGAAAAAATATTATACAATATGAGCCGTAATATTTTAAATTAGTAAATATAAGATAAAATCCACATTGATATCCATTATTATTGAAACAAATATTGAAACTATAATTATTCAATATTTGATTAGATACCAAATTCCCTTCACTGAATTCAATAATAATAGCTCATAAACCCATTCATAATTTATAGGAAAATTTATAATGAACTAGATATATGGTGATGAGAGATATAGAGAAAGAACTATTTATATAGGATGAATGAAGTTTAATGGGTATTAACTAATCAATAGTGTCCTCCAACACATTTTGATTCACATAAGAATCACTTATAGGGTTAAATTTTGCAGCTCAATATTTGAGAGCCATATGAATTCAGTTTAATTGGGGGTTATGAAATTTATGAGGGTTAGAATTATTTATTTTAATTATATCCACATATTTAGTATTTTTATGGATACATCACAGTATTAGGACACATGTTTTGAAAAAACATGGGAGTACCATTATGGGATACATTATTAAGCAATCATCTCACGCAGATAGATATAATAGTTAATCAATATATGGGGAAACCCTAATCTTACCTATTATTCATGATTTTAGGTTTCTACTAGTAACATTAATAGTTTTACAAAAACATGAGTCAATGATATGCCTACCCAGATCCGTTTATCTTATATGGAATTTTTTTCTATTGATGGTTAACAGTTTATACTTACCATTAAAAAACCATGAACCCCTAAAAATCCTCCAAAACATTCCAATACATCTTGGAATATATATGAACACATTCAAAATATTATATTGAATAAAAATAATTGAATATGGGGTCCTTTTACTAAAAAAGGTGTTTTAAATTTTCCTACATTTGTGTTTTATCCCTCCATGAAAAGTATAGAAACCACATTTCTCTAGAAAAGTTTAGACCACTACTATAACATTGCCTTCTCAACATCCCATGTTTCATCATGAATCTGACCATGTTACCATAAAACCCACTACTAACTAATTTTTTTGTATAAAAATTTTATTATGCCTTTAAAAAATCTAAAATAAACGTAGAATTGTCCTAGAATATAGATCAAGGTCAATATGATCACATTGAATCATGTTATCATGAACTGTTTGGTACTTTTAAAACATAGATACATGAAACATATAGTGAAATAAATTAAATTTTATTATAAAATATAAATAATATTAATCCTCAATGGCCCATTCATGTATCTAATAATGTAAAATTTATCGAAGAAATAACTATCCAATCATACCAAAAAAATGATTCCAAAACACTAGAGAGGTTACTAATAACACGTGATCACTTACCTCAAATGAATAATGACTTCGATGATGATACATATATGATTTTTGATAATTGTATGGTGTGTGTATCCCCTATCTTATCTACCAATTCTTTTCTTCTGTACCATATATAATATTGTGTTCAATTAATGATGTTTCACCTATTTAAATACAAAAAATATTTTAATGACTATGAATCCAATATAAATTAATCAAATAGTTTATTATATATAAAGTCATAACAACTATTATAGTATGATAACCATAATAAAGGTGTATTATCTTCAAAATATGAACCAAAATCCATCCAGAACTCACAAATAATGTCCCCCAATATTTTTATTTTCCACTCACACTATTCATCTATTTGGGAATTATTTGTTGTAGTCATTGCGAACTATGTTCCAAGGACTTTCTTTTATAATTTCCGAAAAACAAAATTAAATCATAGGGTCTCTTTTAGATTCAATCATGACTGTAAATAAATTTATACTTGCAATTTCCAAAATTTATTTTTTTCATTTCATATATAGTATTATATTCATGATTGGGGATGAAGAAAACATACATAGTGTGATGATCTAGAATAATTCATGGGGAATGATGTTTCATAACATTACATTTTAGAAAGATTGTAAAATACAACGTTATCTCTTCCCATATCAACAATATAATTGGTAAATATTGAAATAGACAAGCATTTCATTGTTTCTCTACATTGTACTACTAATATTTGACTCATATCGAAACATGGTCTACAATTCTATTTTCAATTTAAATATCCAAAACTAATATTTCATCAAATTATACATGGTTTGAATCTAAGGTGAATAGACTATCTCAAATGGTGAAAGACTCTAAGAAAATGTGCGTTGAATGATAATGTTATGAAAATCCGATATATAAAATATAGCACTAAATTCTAATATATATTTTAAGCCACAAAGGTCATCCCACCATTATTTTCAAACATTATTATTACACATTCAAGATAAAATGTATGATCCTTTCTAAATGACTCATCCAAATCATGATTAATAGAATCTAAAATGAAAATGACCACACCTCCTTTGGGAGAAAAATGATGATTCATTTCTAATATGACTAAATTTTTTTCCACTAGAATGAATCCTCATTAGACAACAGATCTCACAATGACTTTCTCAATGCATGTGTTACAAAGTTCACATTACCATGTGGTATACATTATTTCAATGTAAAAAAATACAAATAGTATAAAAATATGTTAAATAATTATTAAAAATATTATTTTTTAAAAAATTTTCTTGAACATTATGATCCATAAACACCATGATTTCACGCAAAAGTGATAAAAATTCCATATATTTAAAGAATGCATCCCAGTAGCCAATTCAAAATCATTTTTATGGAAATTATTCCCATGGATCCATAACTGTGTGATCCATAAAAATCTAAATGATCTCTAATCATGAGGAAACCAAACTACCATTATCCAAATGCCTCAAAATTGAATACATTGACATATCTAGACAATAGAAATGTTGGGATAAGAGAACATGTATGTCTAACATTATGGGTCACAAACGAGGTTGGGTCGCCATCCGAACTGGCGCCCAACTTGGTCCGCGTTATGGCCCAAAGAGCATTCCCGATCTCCATGGGCTGGTGCAAGTTCCCAGGTATCCAATGATACACTAGGAAATGATTTACCTGATTTAGAACTATAAAAATAACATATATTTTCACAACCAATAGATATGAAAAATTTAACCAAACACCTTTAATAAATTCCAAAATTTAAATTTTACAACTAAAACATTGTCCAAAAAGAAAACGACCCTCTGGGAATCCAAAACAACACAAAAATCCTCGGTGTAACAAGAGGATCAACATCCTCATGCCGCCACCACCAAGGTCCACAACCAAGACCTCTAGAAGACACAACTTCCCACCAGACACATCTTGCTATAGCCTAAAACAAATAGACAACAGAGTCTTCATACACCCAATGGAGTATGCAGGGTGTGAGCCAAATCCTAGTAGATTTCCACCCGGGTTGAGATTCCAAGAACTAAACATTAAATGACTAATAAATTCACAAGCATTATATTATACAGAAAATCAAGGATAATTTTAATGAAACAACTTTATAACCGAAAAGTTTTGAATGAGTGGAACTTAAAATATAAGATAGTTTCCAAGAATAAAATTTTAATGAAAACACACTTAATTTTAAAAAAAATCATACTCACCTAATTTATGTCGTCGGTAATAGAAAAATAAACTTTGATCACTAGTAATAGGAACACTCTTAGGCAATAGCCAGTTTTGGGGCCCTAGGTAACATGTATATCAGTCTAAAATAACCAATAAAAATATCCAATAACCTTCGCATGCATGAGCCACTAGTAGGAAACAAATCTATAAAGTAGTGGTCCCCAATCATCATCATCATAGTTTAGATAGTGTTGTAAGAGTTAATCTTGATACGTGAAACTAACACCAAACCCCATGAGATCACTAGAATACTAGTCCTAGTCCGCCCACCAAGATACCCTGGTTTCCCTGTTGTGCTCGAAAATGATCCACATGTTTTAAAATACCATTTACGCAATCCATCCACCAAACCAAGCATCACATAACACAATCAAGTATTTGTACATGAGTATTCATTTAAGAAAACAAACACACATCAAAACATTTTTCGAATATACTTCGCACCACTATAAACATTTTATCAACCCATTATAAAAATTATAAAACAATTTTGATGCACGTCCTAAATGATTTTATACAAAAAATACGACTAAAACCCACTTTAAAAATTAATTTCACATAAATTGTAAATCAAAACCCAATTCAGTGCTTTCATGTGGCCTAACAAATTATTTTCATACTTTATAAATTGACACCAAATGAAAAAAAATCATGCACACACAAAAACACTCATTTTTATACAAGACATCCAATTTAAAATTAAACACATGCTCAATAATGCTAATTAATACTTTCTCACTATGAAAATAAATTATCAATCCATTTGATTAGTTCATAAAATGATATAAATTGGTGAAAACAAAAGTTCTCACTCTTAAATACACCCGACTTCATCTTAAACGCCACTTCAAAACCACACACACAACATAAATGTATTAAAACATAATGTCAACCACTTATATATTTTAATAAATCAATTTATCAATCCAAAAACATTTTCCAAAAGAAAATGCATAATATGGATTTATACCATGCACGTACCCAATTTCACCTAAAAATATATATTTCCATATTAAATGAAAGTTTAAAATATTTAAAAACCATAGACGCACCTCACTGATATTTCATAAAACATATTAAATAAAACAAGCAATAAAATAAATTCATCAAATAGCGGTTAATCACAGAACCACCTACCTCGAGTGTTGAAAACCAAAAAACACGGTGCAAAATATCAATCACATGAAATTGACAACACATAAATCTTATATTTACTCATAATACAAGAATTGAAACAAAAAACAGTACACATAAAAAACGATCAAAACCCTGTATATAAGGATGAGGGTTTACCTGGTGTAGAGAGGGAGAAGTGGCAATACTAAGAGGGTTCAGTAATAGTGGCGTGAGGCTGAGAGAAGACTGACAAGGGTGGATATTCATTGAGGTGAAGAGTGTAGGTCGAATCAGAGGGAGGTGGGGCATCAGCTGGGTTTAGAGGGGTGATCTGGCGGTGAGGTGCAGCACGCAGGGGGGTGCGGCTTGATTCTAAGCATGAGGCAAGGGGTGTGGTGTGATTTCAAGCTATTCGGGGTAGGGAGTGAGTGTTGTGATGGGAATAATTGAATGTGTGGGGTGACTTTTAGGGAGAAAACATAGTGGGGCACAACGGGATGAGGGTGAGAGAAAGAGAAAGGAGAAAAAAATAAAGGAAAAAATGGAAAATGAAATTGAATTAATAATAATATTAATAATCTCATACTATTATTATTATTATTATTATTATTATTATTAAAACAGTTCAATAATATATATTTATATATATACATATTTTCCATTAGTGTTTATTATAGCATCCAACTAGTTAATTAATTTTGTTTATGTGCACTGGCAGACCACACGGTGATCTAGCGAAGCCTAAGAGATTATTATAAGCCATACCCATGCAACAAACAATGCCAGCAAGAATTATCGCTTACCCTCAAAGTGAAAAACGAATGTGGGGCTCAACCTTCATCTCACAAAAATAAATTTAAGCTTGATAAAATTATAAGATAAATTTTATTAAAAATATATCCTCATATATATAACTATAATAACTATTACCATAATAATAATTATAATAATAAATAATTTTTTCATTTCATTTGAAGAACATTGTAATATAAATAATTTATTTTGATAATAATAATAACATTTGTGACATAAACAATTTTATAACAACAAAAATAATAAAAGTGATTATTAAATTTTTTTATTCTAAATACTAATAATAATAATAATAATATCTTAAAAAAATATTATTATTATCTTAATTTAAATAATCCCCTAAATCATCATTATGATTCTTATTTTTATTTTATTACCATTTCTTTATCCATCATATTATGTTTTTTTGCCTTGAATATCGAGCAGGTCGTGCAGTGAACTGGGCGAGGTCGTGCGGTGGCCCTAGCAAGGATGTGGGGCTTCGACCATGGTGCATTGGATGCAGTTAAGGGAAAAACAATAATTTTTAAATAATAACTCAAAATTTTAAGTCTCTCTTCAAACAGAACTACCTGTGTGCATCGAAATTAAAAAACTGATGAATCTAAAAACAATGCGGGTGAAAATTCTCCCAACAATAGAGCATTCCATCCCCGGAAAGCCATAACTAAGTCTTAACCATGAGGTATCTATTGATACCCCCTTAGGATTAAAAAATAATCCCTAAGAAATGCAAGTAAAAAAATAAAACACACTGTTCTAAGAGAATGTGACTCAAAATAAACATTCAGGAAATTCGTAAAAAGACCTTCTGGTATGTTTTTCCCACCCAAAAAAGATAGAAAACCTCTAGTTGAATAATCAAGGATTGGATTTCTCTCACCCATGGATACCATCATCACAATCCGAAACACTTAGATCACCAATGAATGAAAACTGCATCATTTGACTAGAGAATACAAACAAGACCAACCACGACCAAGAATCACTCTTATCTCCTATCACATAATCATCTCTAGGAACAGAGCTAAAAGGAAAACATGGGGAAGCCCGATGTGGCTCCCCATCATTAGAAACTTACCCATTCCCATGAAAAAAACTAACATGATGAGGCATTGGCGGACTCCCTACCATTATAAAGAAGTCCAACATCGACTCATAGACACAAGAATCCCCACACACTGAGAAGGATCATTTAGGATTGAATAGCTACAGGAAACGATTCAGTCATTATCCACCTCTAACACTAATGATAGAAATAAGGTCAGGGTCCCACACACTCTCGAGGTTCCTGACCACATGTCAGCTTCACTCTGAGGCCTATGGCTGGAGCCCTATTGTTTGAAGCATCACCTGCCGCGCTGTCAGGCATGGACGAATCCTAAAGAAATCTTCCCCCTTTGGTTTCCAATAAAACCACACAACAATCAAGACAACCCAACAAACAAAACACACAATGACATACAACTACTCCCTCACGACTCATACACTAGAACATTGGTTTAGACAATGCACATGAAAAAACTCTTCACATTAACAATGAAACATAAGAAGAAAAGACATACGACAATCACTGGCCTTTGATATGAAAAAATCAGAACTCCCCGAGAGGTCACCCTCATATGAAACAGGGATTCCAGAAGGACTCTATGATATCCACCTTTTCACATCGAAGAGAACTCACACCGCAAGACATCACCAAACATGACCCTTGTGGCCGATGAAAGCTCTACAAGCCTTTCAAGACAATGGTCAACATCGATAATTCTAAGTTTCCTTCACCCTTCCCTAGTGGAATTCCGTTCACTGTTTCGAGGTAGAAATTCAAATAAAACAGTGTCAAACTTCATACACGATAAGTCAGAAAACTCAAAGAGACCAAAAATCCATTCAACTACCCTCATGTTTTTCATCATTCTTTGAGAGGATCCTTTTAAAGAAAAAGTATAAGGGAAAAAATAACACTATCACTAAAACTGGGGAGCCATAATTTTAATCAACTGGAGGGATGGCCATCAACGAATTTCTTGTGGCCGCACATCAATCTCATTATAACTCTTTATGGGGGGAGTGCACTGGTCAAGAAGGATAACCATGGACCCAGTCAAACTAGTCTAATGACCATGACATATCACAATAAAACACTAAACATAGAGGGGGAACCCTTGCAAGGGCCTCCAAGGCTCCTTTTAAAAGAAACCACTAAACACATGTATTCACACCAACATACAGATAAGAATTAAAAATAAGACAAAAACAGTCAAAAAGGGTCCTCAGCTTGAAGCACCTCACATTCAACATTTTAAAAACACAAGGACACACCAAACAATCACCTGTTATTTAAAAAACCACAAAATATTCCTTTAACAAATCTATTTGAAAGAGAATGATGTTTGTGGGATGTGAAAACAACAGAGGTGTCCCATCGGCCTCACACATGAATTCTACCGTGCCAAACAGGCACCCACCTCATGTCCATCCAGGAACACATTCACTCATTCCATTAACTATTTAACCTTCCATATACACTCATGCATGTCGTTTCCAATGTGAAGACCAAGAATCAAAACCTGACATTTCCATTTTTCAAAACCAACATTCCAACCACAATTTTCAAACCATACAAATCATTTGTTTGAAGTGCTTCATTTTAAAACATTTTTCAATGCCAAATCATATATTTTACATAAAAACCAGATTTCCATGAAGCAAAAAAAGAGACGACGAACAATTCAAGACGAGACCAGTGTCAGTGGATGATTGGGACATATGGTTGGCGTCACAACACCAATTAAACCACAACAACAGAGGTTAATCTAGGACAACGACCCTGGATATATAGGGCTTTCCATAACCTGTGAGCTCACTAGGACCACCGAGCGTACTCCCATTTCAATTCCCCTAAACAATGATAACCACAAGGGCCAAATTACTAGACTTACCTCAACATACCCTGGTAACAGAAGTCCCGCAACATGGTGTGTTGGCCAGGAACCTTTCTCATAGCTAGAGTGTTGAGTTCTGACACCCTTGAATTTAGTCTATCGTAACTCTATCCCAATGTAACACAACCCAAAAAAGTAATCCTCCTCTGAAAACATTTTGTCATGTACCAGGCCTGGTCACCATTTGACCCGGCAACCAACCCGGTCTGCGACATGGCTCGAAGAGCATTACCGATCTCCACAAGATGGCACAAGTTCTTGAGAATCAAATGAAACATGAGGGAACTGTTTACCTGATTTAGAACTATAATAATAACAAATATAGACAAAAAATCAGATCAAAAAAATTTATCCAATCACCTTTAATAAATTCTAAAATATCAATTTTACAACTAAACTACTGTAAAAAAGGAAAATGACCACAAGGAAAATGAAAACGACACCAAAAACTTCCATGAAACAAGAGGATCAACATCCTCAAGCCGTAGCCACCACGACCCACAACCAAGACCACTAGAATACCAAACTGCCATCCTGACACATCCTGCATTAGCTTGAAACAACATGATGATAGAGTCTGTATACACCCAAAGGTGTATGAAGGGTGTGAGCCAATACCCAGTACGATTCCACCCGAGTAGAGATGCCATGAATTTAAAATTAAAGGACAAAAACATTAGCATGATTAAAATTTTACAGAAATTATAGTAAAATTTTAAAGAAAAAAATTCAAAAAGAAGAGTTTTGAATTAGTGAAACCCAAAATATAAGACAGTTTCAATGAATGAAAATTTTAATACAAAACACTTAATTTCAAAAATAAGCATCCCAACTTACCATATGCTGATGGTAAGTTCAAAATAAATTTTGATCTGTAGTCACGGTAACACCCCTAGGAACTAGTCAGTTGTGGTGCCCTTGTTACCTCATATCACGGTGTAAAAGTTACTATGGAAAATATTAAATAACCTTCTCGTGCCCAATCCACTAGTAGAGATCATACCTATAACCTAGTGTTCCCCAATCATTATCATAATCAATGTTTTCTTAGTGTTGTATATGTTAATATTGCTACATGAAACTGAGGACAAACCCCATGATATCACTAGCATACTAGTCCTAGTCCTCCCACCATGATACTCGGGTTTCTCTATTGTGCTCAAACAAGATCCATATGTTATAAAATAACATTTGCGCAATCCAACCAAAAAACCAAGCATCACATAAGTCAATCAACTATTTGTACTTGAAAATTCATATTATGAAACAAATTCACATCAAAACATTTTCTAAATATACTTCACACCCCTATAAATATTTCATCATACCATTATAAAAATTATAAAACAATTTCAATGCACGTCGTGAATGAGTTATTAACAAAAATACTCCAAAAAACCACTTTTAAAATTAATTCCACATAAATTCTAAATGAAAACTCAATTCGGAGATTAGAGAAGGTTCATCAAATCAATTTCATACTTTATAAAATGACACAAAATGACACACAAGGCATGCACGAACAAAAACACTCAGTTTTTTTTTCAAAACTGCCACTTCAAAAATTAAACACATGCTCAATCATGCTAATTAATACTTTCACACTGCATAAATAATTTAACAAACCATTTGAGTAGTTCATAAAATGTTAACAAATGGTGCAAAAATTGGTCATACTCATAAATACACCTAAATTCATCTTAATGTATTTGTAAAACCAAACACACAACTTATAAGTATTAAAGCATGATTTGAACCACATATATATTTTAATAAATCAATTTCACAATCCATAAAAATTTTCCAAAATCAGATACATTTTAGGGATATATACATTTCATGTATCCAATTTCAAATGAAAATATATATTTCCATATTAAATACATGTTGAAACTATAAAAAAACCATATACAAACAGCACAAATATTTCATAAAACATAATATACAATACATGAAATAAAAGAAATTCATCAAATAAACATTAAGCACAGAACCATCTACGTTGGGTGTAGAAAACACCAAAACCCAGTGTGAAGCTTCAATCATGTGCATTTCACACCCCATAAATCCTATATTAAACCATAATATAAGAATTGAAACCAAAAACACCCAACCTAAACATTGATTAAAACCTTATATTTGAAGATGAGGGTTTACCTGTTGTAGATAGGGAGAGGAAGTGACTCAAAGAGGTTTCAGATGGCGTGGCACACGGCTGAGAGAAGACCAATGAGGGTGGTTATCCGTCGAGGTGAAGAGAACATGTCCGAATAGAGGGAGGCATGGCATCTGTAGGGTGGAGTGGGGGAGATTTGACAGTGAGGGGAAACATGAAGTGCGTGTATTGATATTCCGAGCTAGAGGCAAGGGGTGTGGGGCGTGATTCTGAGCTAGTCGGGTAAGGGGTGAGTGTTGCGACGAATATAAGGGAAGGTGGGGTGTGACTTGCTTTGAGAAAATGAAGGGGGGTCGCAATGGGATGAGGGTGAGAGAGAGAGATAAAAAATTAAAAAAAATAAAAGAAATTATGAAAAATGAAAAATGACAATGAATTAATAATAATATTAATAATTTTATATTATTATTATTATTATTATGAAAACGGTACAATAATATATATATATATTCATTCTTTTATTTTTCATTAATTTTACCATATGACCAGTTAATTAATTAAGTTCATGTGCACAGGAAAAACCACACGGTGATCTTTGATTGCCTCATGGCTTCATCTGAGCCTTACCCATGCACCAAACAAAGCCAGAAAGATCACTCCCTTTCCCGAAAATTGCAAAACATAATTTGTGCCTGACCCGCATCTCATAAAAATATATTTATTCTAGATAAATTATAACATAAAATTTATTAAAAGGGAATCCTCGTAATAATAAAAATAATATCAAATACCATAATAATAAATATAATAATTAATTTGATCATTTCATTTAAAAAACATGGTAATCTTAATAATTTATGTTGATAATAATAATATCATTATTGACATCAAAATTTTACAATAAAAAAATAATTAAAGTGATTAATAAATGTTTTCTATTCTTAATACTAGTAATAATAATATTTTTAATAATATCATCAAACAATATTATTATTATTTTCATTAAAATAATACCTTAAATATTTATTACGCTTCTTATTTTCATTTTATTACCATTTCATTATCCATCACATTATGTTTGATTGCCTTGAATATCGAGAAAGTCATGCGGTGAACCAGGAAAGGTCACACGGTGACCCTTGCAAGGGCGTTCGACATCAACCGCATTGCACTAAAGAAGTTAAGGGAAAAACATTAGTTTTTAAATAAGAACTCAAAATTTTAAGTTGTCCTTTAAGAAAAACTACTCGTAGCTGAAGAAATTAACAAAATAAATAATTTAAAAACAACAGGTGAGACATTATGCCAATGAATATATTTATATTACTTATCATCCCATTTTCAAGGAAAGACTTTCCTCTACAGATAATTCATTAGTGGGCCCAAATATGTTAAATAATCATAAAATATATTCAGTTCTCTTTTATGATAATGAAACTGAGTATCTAAAAGACATTATTAGGTGGTTGCAACGTGAAAACAATATCTATCTTTCTAGGATTGTATAGGGAAATAATTTTTATAAATTAAAAGTCAATGATAATTAACATATTGTATTTATAAACAAAATTTTCATAAATTTTCATAGAAAATATGCTCCCAAATTAATATTAACACAATAGCAATGTGTTGCCCATAAACCGATTTTTTTTCTTGGAATATAAATGTATATAATAAAAACCACCTCCAAAAAGAAACCCATATACCACGAAAATATTGGATTAATGAATATTATAAAGAATGCATATAAATTTATAATACCAAAATGAATAACCATATAATCATTATGGTCATAAAATATTCTAATGGATGACTTTAGAATATTATCTTAATGAAAATTAAATTAGGGATATCCCAAATTTAATTCAATTTTTTAGAAATTTTTTATTAGAAATAGTTTATTGAAAATAATCAATGCAATGATTAGGGTACATATCATCTATTATAACTCAGTTACGATTAAGATAATCAACATAATAGAAAATATTTTCAGCCACCGTATTCATAAAAAGAATAAGTGAAACCAATAGATACAAACATAGCCAGATAAAAAGTTTGTTTTACAATTCATCCACCCAATCTTCTAGTAACATCGATTCTATTTGTTCTATCCTATAAGAGAGATGTGATATAAGAATTTTCCCGAGTAGAATTCAATTGATAACTTCAATTCTAATTTGGGTGGAAACTATGAGACATTATTGTGGTAAACATTCCGAAACTCGTCCTGAATTGCTTGGAAGTCTTAATTCCCAATATCATTCAGTGATTTTCACATATGCTAGCATACCATACAAGTGATAGTTCAAAGAAACAGTTTTGAAATTCCTATCCAACATAAATTTTCATCTAAATATCCTATAACTATATATGATATAATCCCCTAACCTCTAAATGATACTTAAAAATGATGAATGACACCACAACTATTCAAGATCATATCACAACCCGATTTCTCTTTACTAGATCAAACAACTTTTCTTCAAAAAACCATTTACACAAATTATATATATCCATAGAGGACTAGGTATATTATTATATTACAGAAGATAACTGTGTTATATGAAGAACAATGAATAATCAGTATATACCATTGATTTTAATCCACCAACAAACATTGATTCTCCAAAGAATCAATATTATATTGAATGGTGTTGTCTCCCAAGACAATGTAGAAACTAGAATTTAATTTATGGAGATATTAGTTGACAAGATGGGGTGTAATGTATTAAATAATAATAGATACACACTATTGGGTTTTTACTATATGTTTCATGGTTGGGATGCATTGTTGGGAAAATTTTGTTCCAACTGTGTGGTGATACTAGCTTAATAAAACGTCTTTCATGACTAGATTGTATGTTTACACATAACATAAAGGATTTTAACATTCTCATATTTTTAATTATTCATGGTTTCAATAGATAACACACATGGTATGAAAAATATGTAACCAATTTTCCACATACCCACTTCCCAAAATAAGGACATTCTTAATTATCCAAATACTGTCAACTATTTCAGCAAACCGGGCGGAAACCATGAATTTCAAGAGAAGACTGTAAAAAATGTAAAAAACTTGAAATTTATGATAATAATTATTAAAATTTACTCATACAATATAATCATATGATGCTTGAATAAATTGAGATGTTTCTCTATCATCTTACATTGGAGCATTGCAATAATAACACTGAAGATGTCGAATATGGATTAAATTGTGACAATATCTTACTGGTGAAGTATAATATCACATCATATGATAAAAATAAACACATTAAAAAAATAAAAACATTATTTTCAATTAATGTAGAATGCTTACTGATTCCATGGTAGGATTATGAGGTGTAACAATACTTTGAAAGTATGTGTACCTCTTCTTATGGTTCTCATAATTAGAGTTTCCACCTAATCCCATAGAAATTATCATACTCATTAAAATAAAATATCAAGATATATCAACATTTCTACAATCAGTATATTATAAATCTCAACATAATCCCCTATATAAAGGATTGAAACATTTCATTTAATATTCTTCCATAACCCCAACTAAAAAATTCATTCCGCAACAAAACAATTACAACAACATATTGGGATAATTAAGAAAAATTTATAAATTTATCCACATAATACAACAATAATATATTCTTTTAGTTCATTATAATGAAGTCAATTTTTGAATAAATTTAAAATCTATGAGGATTACATTTAATATTAAAAATTCTTCAAATTCCCCCCATGTCACAAATTTGATCAATTGTTCCTGATATTAATATTCCTACTTATGTCATGACATATCCACGAACATATAAATTTCCTAAAATAAAATCAACTAATTTGTTTTCCCAATGTAACAAAAAATCTATTATATCATATTTAAAAATAATTATCATTTTTTCAGTTTGAATTCTCCTAAAATATTGGTGGATTATTATTTTTGAAGTAAACTGAATAGACCACATCATGAGTATCATCATTCTTTCTACTATTATACATAACCTTAAAATCTTAGAAAATTTGATGGACCAACCTTTGGTTCACCTATTGATAACATGAAACAATATTTTATGTAGCATCATCAGGTAGATTTCTCTGATACCAACATGGTTTCATTAACTATAACCTAAAAAATACATTTATTCCCAATCTTTATCGACTAAAGTCATAGAAATTAAAATATTTCACAAAACAACATTTTCAATCAGATAATCTCCAATTCATCCCATATAATTATCATAAAAAATTTAAAAATACACTATCCATGGATTTTAAATTCATCCATTTTCACTATTTTCAAAAATAATCATTTTTATTCATTTTAAAAAACATAAATAATATAATTAATAATCCAGTCATATTAGGAGTTCATAATATCTGTGAATTTCATGTGACTTTAATCTTCCAAACCCATGATAAATAGGTGAAAACTAATATAGAAATTTCTTAGAACAATTAATTCCCCAAAAACTATAATATCATGATCTAATATATATATATATATATATATATATATATTATCATTACTTTTTTATGGTATCGGTTTCATGTTCCGAAAATCATATCTCCTTAAAATTTTATCATGATATATACTAATGACATTTCGAACTCTACAACCAAACAAAACATAAAAAAAATGTTCCCTAGAAAAGGATGTATGGAATGAACAACAATTCTACCATTTTAATTTCAAGGAACTCACAAAATGACACGTTTTTAGTTTATGACTGCTCCTCATTACCTTAAGAAGTAACATGAGTTCTTTGAGACCTTGGGTGACATCACAATGTAACCAAATTGTATAAATAAATTCCATTATAAAAAAGAACAGTTAGTTGATTATTTTATCATAAAAAGGTAAACATCCATACCAAAAAAGCAATAACCACCAAAGGCAAAATACAATGAATTATTACAAAAATATAAACGAAACAAATTAATGAACTGATATATAATATAAAATTACTAGTATAATTTTAATGGGAACCATGAATGGAACAAAAAATCTCAATACTCTCAACTGACATTAACATGTAACTCTGAAACATGCTCAAAGATCTAACTCCACATTTGGTTCCCATGGTATGAAGAAGAATCACTAAAGAACTTATATTTCATTCTTTTACCTATGTCTTTAGTGATTTAATTTTTAAATACACCGAAAATCCCAAAAATGGTGTGAGTATAACATTAGTTGGATTTCCCAAATTACATACCATATATTTACTCTTTGAAAAACATTTTAGAATGATTTATATAAAATTTATTGAGCATTCATAAAAAATTTATTACAAATATAAAAATATTTTTCTGTGGAACGTGATTATAAAATCCCATAACCATTTTAATATCATTTATTATACACAATACCATTGTTCTTGAAACACTATGAACGCCCAAGTGATTGCTCCACATTCATGAATAGTCTATCATTAAGGCACCATGTCATCCAAAGGGTTCCAATACTAGGTGCCCCAATAGAACACACCCCTTACCTAAGGTTGTGTATAATATATAAGAACTCATACCAACCATGTATTCCAATATCAATATAACATCATTCTATAAAATATTAGTATATTGAATAATATAAAAAATTATTGTGCATTCATTAAAACCCATATTTTAATTTTAAAATAATCATTTTTAAATTTTAAACAAGTGTTTTTTCTTGAAATTCATCTATTTTCACAAATTCCAAATACGTATCCAAAATTTGTATCTATCTATAATCAAATAAAGACTAAATTTTTATTCCCAAAAAAAATTTAATAAAAAATAATACTTCATGTTCAAAATCAACTAGTGATATAAGAGAACGCACCTACATAATGATGATCGGTGATAGGGAAGAAAGATAATTCATTTATTCATGTTCTAATCAGATTCCTTGTTTTAAGAAGTAGATAAAACAATAAATAATCATAAGAATATTCATAACACAATGATATTTCCATAAAGGATAATATATAATGTTATATGGGAGAGTTTATCATTGTATATAAAATAATTGGGTTGAACATGTTCTTAACATTGAATATAGACCTCCAATAAAACTTCATTAACCTATTATCCACATATATATTAATTGGTATCATCTCTCTAGGCTATGGTGAAAATATAATTTGATTTTTTGAGGGACTAGTAGATTAAATTGGGTTTGGGAGCATATATTGGATTAAATACTCATATTTAAGGGTTCCCATAGTACGACTCATAGTAAAGATATATTGTTTGGAAAACCATGAATCAATAATGTGGTACTAATTTCTTATTCTGACATCGCACACTATTAGATAAGATTATCAAAAAAATAGTTTCCCAAATGCGATTTTACCTTATTTTTAATGATATATAGTTTAACTTAGAACTCTAAATGTTTGGCAAGACCATTAACAAATAGTTATCTTTCATTGTGTCCAATGTCTTTCCATGAATCGATTCCAAGAGATGATGAACTATTTATACTAACTATTCACAAATCATAATCCACTATAAAAACTACCAAAACATTCAAAAAACCCTCGTAACATCCCCAAACATAACATGGGAATTATAAAGACATGATTTAAATTCATAAATGGAAATTTAAATAAATCTAGTGGTGCTATAAGTAAAAATAATTTCATTTGTAAAAACCAGTGGGCCAATTCAAGAAAAATCTCAGAAATAAGTAATTTATTTTTATGCTCAATCTGTAATTGAAATTCCGAAAATATTGACTCTATAAATATAGATAGACTTGAATAATTTGAAAATATTTATACATCACCCAGTTAAAAAAATTGAAAATTAGAATATGGAGTGAGATTCCATTATATATGGAAAGAATAAAGATAGTGTTTGGGATGAATATAGTGAGAAGTCTATTTTAGAAAAATATTTTTCTCTCATAACTGTTTAATTAATTATAATGATGTTAAATGAATTAGATTATATCAAATTCAATAAAATATTATTGATATTTTCTCTTAATATTATTTTTGTGGGATATGTTTTCAATATACAATGATCTTTAGAAAATTTCAAAATATTATTTTATAATAATTCAAATTGGTATATAATTTGGAATAAAAAATAAAGGATGAGTTCATTTAAATATATTAAAATTAATATTCATCCAAAAAATAAATAACTTATAAGATGCATCATTTCAATTAAAATAGGGGTAGTTATGAAATTATGTTTGATTGTCACATAGGTGTAACCTTAATTATTTACCAACTCCTTAAAAAATGTAGGTCCCAGTAATCTAAAATTTAGTTTTACTCTCTAAAGGTATATGAATTTCCACTACATCATATTTATGAGAGGGTGGATGAAATATTACAAAGAGTCCATGTATTTTGGGATTTTTAAGAAAATAGATATTGTATATGCGGTGTTTGGTGCGGAGGATAGGAAGTAATATAATCATTATTTTGATTATTGTAACACTAAATCTGTCACTATACTTTGTCATGAATGATATTAATATTATTAATCTACAAAAGAGATAGAATTATTTGGTAGAATTGATATCCAACAGAGGAAATGAATTTCTTAGTACCATTAATTGTTCTCACCTAAAACAAGTTATCATGATGATGGTGTTTCTAAAATAGTTTAATGTTTAAATTCGTCATGTTCACCAAACCATGATTCTATTTCATTTTCTCTTAAATTTATAATTGTAATTATATTTATATTTCATATTCTATAGGAATTAATGATTTAGTAATGATGTTGATTTTGATGTTTTTTCATACTGAATGGATTTAAATATGATTTTCCCATCCTATGATGATTTATTTAGATGATTTCTTGGAAATTTTACAAGATGGGGAAAAGAATAACGAAACTACAACTTTTTATAACATATATTATAAGATTGTTATTGAAGATATTGGGAGGTTCTTAGAAGAGATAGAGCATTATTCATCTTATGCACCTATAGGGGTTATTTCTGAGAGACATTATGAGGTTTTCCGAAATCATTTAATAGTATCTATTTTTTATTTTTTAGAAGCTCTATTCTTCTCACGTGTGGAGCAAAATGATGGTGAAACAAATTTAAGTAGGACTTGCTATTATAATGTATCTATATAAATTTTCTTATTATATTCCCAACTATTTAAATGATAATGATTGTATTCAATCTATTAGTGGAAAGGGGCATAATTTTATATTTTATTATTTTTGAGTATTATTCTTGTGTCCCTTGAGTTAAATGATAAATTATTTGAACACTATAAATTATCCAAAATTACTAATAAAAAGGAAATTAATAATAATTCACACCAATTTAATGATGATGGATAGAACACTATAGTGATAACTTCTTGTCGGAGACATTAAATTTATAACATCATTGGAAGAAAACAATGAGTTTTGTTTTTTTCCCTTTTATACTTATTTTTGAATAAAAGGATCTCTCTGTTGTGTGACATTATAAATTGGTGAAACATTATCCACATTTTGTTTGGTTTTTATGGATCTCATAGTAAAATATTATATATATATATATAGAATAATTTTGTAGTATAATATGGGGATACACTCTGAGGTTTATTTGATGTGAGGTTTAATAGTAAAACAATTTCCTAACTGATCAAGATGTTTTTTTCTAATGATGGATACTTAATGAATATGTCTATCATTATCATTGTATTTTTATGGAATAATGATATTACATTAATAGTGTAAATCTATCAACATCTCCCATGTTCATTCCCTATAGTTATATTTAATTTGTTAGATTTAAACACTATTTTATAAAGTTAATTTTTGTATTATTTTTGAGTTCCAAATAAAAAATAGAAACCTATTATTTATTCTGTAAACAGATTAATCTTATTATTTTAGATGATTTTATGATTTATTCATCAATAATTTTATTTATTCTCCTTTTTATTATCTTTATGGTTATATTGATTTTTTTAAATGTTCTCTCCTCTTTGTTTAAAAGATGTATCATTTTTATCTTCCAGATTAATATATCGTGGATACTAATACTCTTCAAATTTCATTTCAATTGTTTACTCGTTGAATTCAGAGATATTTTTAATATTTCTTTGAAATGTATTGTTAAACTATCATATATCAAACTAACTTTTGGAAAATAAATATCTATCATTAATTTTATTATGTTGTTTAAATTTGAAACTATATTGATGATTTCTAGTGGTTATAATTATATGTCCAACGTCTCTAATATTTTCTATTGAACATTTGACTATATCATGTTCATTTTTAATTTTTATATTTTTGTTTTCAATACAACTGTTTGAATATTATTCTCTCACTAAAACAAAATGTTGGGGGAAATTCTAGGTTTTGAGTTAGGAAGAGGGGTCCTAATTGAGATAAATTGTCCTTAATTGGATCCAAATAAAACTTCTAAATTTTATCAAAATTACGAGTTTTCAAAAATCACCGAGGCGTTTTATGTGGGTTATTTTTTTTAAATTATAATTTATTAATTAAATATTGAGAAGGATATTATATTAACATCTTGTATTTAAAAAGTTTATTTTTTTCTTTTCCCTACAAAAAAATTTGGATTTTGGTAATATTTTTGTGAAAATGGTATAAAAAAATTAGGTATTAATAATTTCAATTTCAATTTTACAACAATTATATGAATCAAAATAGACCATTAAATGAAAATAATAATATACATGGAAATAATTATTAATTAATATATTTTACTATTTATTTATTTTCTATTTGACAGATTCATAATAGTTACAATAAGATTCCACTCAACAACATTAAACAATTTGTATATTTATTATGACTTTTAGAATTATGTTAGTTCCTTCTCCTATAGATATATAGAATATATGACATCCAGCAGAATGAAAATTGATTTTTGTTAAATTCAAATAAATAATTACAATTTTTAAGTATTTCTTCTAAAAGAGTTATATACTTTTAATTCAATATATTTAATTCAAAAAGATATTCACATTTTTATCCTTTTAAAAATATTTTTTAGAAATTTTAATTTGAAAATTAATTCAATTTACTATTTTATAAATTAATTTACATATTTATTATATACCACTTAATATATTCTCTGTGGTTTCTTGGGGACAAAAATTATTCCTTCTTTTATTTAATTTTTTGTGGCATCTATTTGATATTATTTTATAATTATAATTTATTGTTCATAATGTATTTTAATTTCTTTGATAGAAAATGTTCTAGTATTTATAAGATTGGGGTTAATTTATAATAGTTTATGTAATTTAAAGATATTTATAATAAATATGTTTCCCTTAATATTTTAATTCATTGATTATTCTTACTTGTAATAATTTATTTATTTCATTTTAAATAATAATTTAAAATCTTATTTAATTATCAGAATTAATTATTTTGATACTGTATATATAATATTTTCATATCCTTATTTTTGTTAATTATAATCACATAAATAAAGGTTATTTGACATTTATTTTTAATATCTTATGATTTTAATTTTTTGAATGAAATAAAATTTATTTAATATTTTTTATTAAAACAAAATTTATTTAATCATTTAATTAATTTATTTTTTGATTTTCTAATGTTTAAATAATTTATTTTATGACAATTTTCTAAATTATTTAATGTTAAATAATAATGTATTGTTATATTTTTTTCCAGTTTGTTAGTGTTTGGATTATAACTATAGAGACCATGATATGGTACCATTATAGTAATATTCTATCAACTGCTTGAGAATGCTACTTGTGAAAGTGCCTGTAACAGCCACTATTCATCTACAAATGGAGGATCTATTTCTCTTCTAGTAATATAGTTAAATCCCTATATTATCATATATTTATACCGTACTGTCAATAGAAGAAACCATGTTCTAGTAAAAGAAAAAATATTACTTGTTTGGTCATCCAATTCAATATAATGGGATGACTCTCCCTACTACCACAAGGTTGAAATTCATGCAACCATCAAACATATCTCCTTCTTTTCCTAGTATATAAATATAAAACTAATGTGTTTACCCAACTACAAGATGAATTCTTGTAGTTGAGATCATCTAGGATTAATAATTTACAATTCCAGAAAATTGATTTAGACCATCACGGAAAAGGAGGATAGAAAAATGCTGATATTCAAAGTTAAAACTACCCCATGGATCCTTGAGTCGAAAAAAATATTCTTGATGAAAGAGTTAACCAAGATATGATAACTAAATAAATATCTATAAAACCCCTATTGATTTTAAGGGGTAATCCAAAATACATTAGCCACCATCTATGATAATTCTGAAAGGCTAACCATCATCAGTGATGCGTAGAAGATTG
Organism: Viscum album; assembly: GCA_963277665.1. Taxonomy (NCBI): domain Eukaryota; kingdom Viridiplantae; phylum Streptophyta; class Magnoliopsida; order Santalales; family Viscaceae; genus Viscum; species Viscum album. Next base: position 1,709,896,550 of record OY728152.1, on the reverse strand, counting down.
TATCTCATTTATTTAATAATAAGGAAAATCATGGAGTATATTTAAGAATCACTGATTCTAGAGTTCAAAAGAAACAAATTGGGGTGCCCATATATCTTATTAGTCTAACTTGGTTATATTGTTAAATTATATATATATACCCAAATATATATATTATTTTGATGTCTATCAAGCAATATGAGTTTTTTATGATTCGAGCATGAATTAATGAGTCATGTTATAGAAATCATGATCACTTTGGAGTACACTGTGAACCATGTGGAATGAATTCTTTAAATTGGATTAATATAAAGAAATGGTTTAAGAATAATTGATTCACCTTGATAGGGGATATCTAGTTCAAGGGAACAACAATAAAGGGGTAATTTAATGTAAGGGACAACCTGCATAAGGGTAGCCCCTATAAAAGTATAAAAAACATTTTTCACCCATTTTTTAAGGAATTCATTACTATTATTTGTTATTGTTTTGGTCAACTTATATATTAGTAATCGATCTTCTGTAAAGGTTGAATTTGATTATAGTGTGTTTTAGACAAAACAAATTTGGGTAAATTCATTATCATTCCATATAAGGGTAAAAATATAATGATTCCTATGTCAAAGTTATAGTTCTCCTTTGGCCATAGATGAGTATAAGGAAAATATATTGTACTTTAAAATATCTACCAAAAAGATTATTCCATGAAATATTTCCATGATGGTTATAGTATTACATAACAACATTCAGGCCATTTTGTCACATTTTTTTAGGATGTAGAATATTTTTTACATTGAGGTGAATGTGAAAATTCAAATCTTATATGTGGTTGTTCTAAATAGAATTAGTTATATGGGTGATCATATCTTTATGAATATTATAAAATTGTAAATAAAAGACAACGGCTGATCATCAATCATTCATCCAATGTAGATAATGGTTAGTTGAGTTCAAAACTAATGTATTTTAAAGAAGTAAAAACAATAACTGATCAAGGAATATGGAAAAAACGTTGATATAGAATGTTTATTCCACTATTTCTTCTATTTTATAATATTTTAAAATATGATTTCATTTAATAATTGAATTCATTATTTTGAAAAAACATGTATCTAGGATTTTTATTGGAATTGAAATAAATATATTTTAAATTCTATTACATTATAAATATAATCCGACAATTGTATGAGGGTGACATAAGCTCACATATCTAATTTCAAAATGTGTTTAAATTAAATACTATTCAATATAATAAAATGTGTTTTTAATGAAATCATTTTCAGTGAACATTAACCAAGTACCTATAATGGATTATGTCAAATTTATCATCCTTATTTTTTAATAGATTAATTCATTAGTAATGAATGAGAGATCATATATAAGGAAAGGTAAATGATCTATGTTGAACATGAATTAACATTTTAGTGAATAAAAACATTTTTATAATAATTTATTCAATTTTGGTTAACATGAGTTACATATGTACACTTTTTATATCTTTTGATATTAGTTTCATTGCCAAATTTCTGCCACTATTAGTTTATTTTCCATATTACTGTTCTATATAGGATACTAATATACCACAACTGGTTATTCACACACATTACATCATTACTTTATTAATCCATTGAATTTTATGGGATTCTATTGTCCTTTTTTTAGCATTTTATTTTTCAGAAAAAAACATTAATACCCCTTACTTTGAAGTCAACAGTCATTCTATCTCTTAAAATCTTCTAGTAGGAGTTATAAATAATTACATTTGAACATATTCAATTATATTCATAGATCACCAACACTGTGACTATATTTGGTAAGGTAGAGGTAACTCCCAGGACGTATTATATTGTCTTCATGCAAGTGAATGTGGACGGTATTTTGACATCATTAAAAGATAGTAATGATTTTTAACAACCATTTAACATCACTCTAATGATCATTAATATGATAAATGTTCAATTGAAATTACAGTTATCTAATTATGTTATAGAATAACTATATATATAAATAAATATGGTGGATATACATACTAAACATATATATTTTGTCCTATAGGAGAAATTATATGTGGAACGTATAAAACCTAATTATTTAATCATGCATGTTATTTTGATGAATATAATATGAACCAACTTTTTTGAAATTACAATATTATAAAATAATGGAGTATCAAGTTAAATTAATTAATCTCAAATGAAATCCTTATTTTCTGCATGATTTCTCACATACATATGGAAAATGTTCCTCAAAATGATTTAGCCAAAATATTAATATTTTGGTTAGAACCTCCCACTTCGAGTAGGACATGTATTCATTCAATTATAGATGAAAAGGTACATAAAAACAGAAAAAATATTTTTTTACAATCATTTGGAAAAATTATTTCAATGAAAATTCATTCTTCTAGTAAACCATATAGCTATGAAAAAATACTGATTTAGAGGATTATTTTATTATTTATAGATCCCAAATGGAAACTCAGATCAAAATTTCTTGACATTTTATGATTTGGTTAATTTTTTTAAAATTAAAATAATTATCAATAAATATATATTGAAGAAAATATAAAAATTAAATTTAGGGATAATTATATATGGAAAGGGAATCATATTAAAAATTGTTCTCGAAATGAATTATGGTTTCATGATATTATCATGGACTTGGATTCACATAGAAAACATGAGTAACAAATTAATCATGAATACATTATATTTAATTTTTTTCCATAGAAATACTTTATATCCATTATAGATTATATCATTGATATTTTTTCATAAGTATAAATTGAATTCCATGCTAAAACATTGAGTCTCTTCTAGAATCCAACATAATAATTTTTTGTCCACATAATATTATATCAATCTTTATGAGAGAATTTATATACATTCCATATAAAATATGTTATTACTTTTCAATAATATAATATTTATTATATTTCAAAATAATGGTGTCATTCTTTGTTATATATTATAATAACTAAGCCACCAAATACCTCTTATGTTGCAACACTTCAATGAATATCAGTTAACCTATTATTAAAAAAACCTATAAGTATCATCAATAAACACTCTATATTGTGGAATAAAATGGAGATGTACATACAACTTTGTATAAAGATTGAAAATGATCACAATATTTGGAGAACCCATAATTTTTTAAGTTATTTTATTTCACAATACTATATGGAACCTCTTAGGTAGTAGATTAATCTCATATAGATAAAGCGGATGTATTCAACATATATTATATGTTAAGATACCATCCCCATATAATATATTTTTTTTCCATTTGAATAATATCATTAAATATGTATTCACTTAGATCCATTGTGATGAATTCAAATATATCATCAATTTTTTTTTATGTATTTGTTTTCTTTTTAGCCGACATTAAATACCCACAAAAAGGGTATTCCCTATCCACTGACGTTGATCATTAATAGTGTATCCTATGTTTTATTCATAATGTGTGTGCTTCCATTTCTCCAATTATCTATCTTCATAAATTATTTTAAATAGTGTTTCTTACTTTATGAAAAAATCATTTCAGTTGTTTTCAGATGGCCATTTTTTTGGAAAACTGGAGTGTAATATGAACCAAATCGATCATGAAATCTTTCATCTTATAGTAAATTTTTCTCATGGAAATATCCACCATAATTTTAGGTTGGGTGTTGGTATACACCATCTATGAAATAATTATAATCTAGTTAGCTCATCATTATTCCCCACACAAGACCATTGATTCATGAAACTCCTCCTAGTGTTATAATATTCAATGAGTTAGTATCATCATCATAATTTACATAAATATCATGATTCAAAATAAAACTCATTGTTTTTCAAATTCCATACTTTGTGGTCCTCCTTTTAGTTTCCTATGAAACCAAATGTCAAAATACTCCACATAGATTCTAAAATAACCTTGATTCAATATTCTCATCATGGATTACATGGATAATTCATGCTATGATCCATCCCATTATTTACCCATGAATACTATAAGCAGTACCATATACTATATTAAATAACAGATTGACTATATGGAATATGTTCACACAATTATATTTCTATTTACTATTTACATTTTAATCAAATATTAAATATTTTAATTTAATTTATTATTTTCTTATATAATTGAAAATCAAAAGTCACCTTCAATCATGTATACATGTCTTTAAAATATACTATTATAATCCATTTCACATTGGATTAAAACATATGTTGTTTCATTATAAATGTTACCAAAACATGGGGGTTCTTATTATGTTCATATGGATATACATGAATAACCTTTCATGGGAATGTTATTAACTATACAACAACACCCATCTCTCTTCACTGTATCCAAACATGTCCCTTCATGGCGATAAATTCTATTATTTCCTCCTACAAGGCATTAAGTAATAGATAAACTAATATTTTTATATAACTAAGGAAAATATATTTCTCATGTGCAGTTTAATTTATAAGATACATTATTTGGGAATCAATTTCACCAAATATTAACTGGTCTTATTAAGGGAATGGATTTAATTAACCTGGCATTAATCTATAATTTAATATTGGATAACTGAAAAAGACCCCCTGTTATATGATCATCTTCCCAAACACAATCCAAATATAAAATAATTCGATTGCCACCAAATGTAATTGAGAGGCCACTAACATTTTTAATTTGGTAGAGTCATGTGTGGAATAGAGTTAATAGAATCCGTTCATGGGAAAGGAAAACATTGTGATCATGTAACACCATTATTTCCATATATATATAACATCATTTACTAAACAATTGTGAATTATATGTGGGTTCTTAATGAGACCACTTCCCTTTAGGAACACATTATTTCACATACAGATGGGAATAATTTAAAAAAACAGATTTTGTATCATCATCTTCATTAGTGGAAATACACATGATACTATTTACATGAGGATCATTATGCAACACAAATGATAAAATATTTGCACGTCCACTTATGTTTGAAAGTGAATGATACAATTTTTTTATATAAAATATTTATATTTTAGGTTGACATATCTTTGTTATCTCACAACTACATAAAAAATTCATGTAGGTCATATAGATGATAAAAGTTCTCTATTACATTAGTGAATCACTGAATATGAGTTTTCCCTCGACGATGTTGTTGACTTTAGTCTCAGAAATTGTATTGAATGCTAGGTTATCCTATAAATGGAATGTATAAATATCTAGGTACTAATCAACTATACTCTACTAATTAAATGGGTTATCATATAGGAACCCTAAATCATTGTCTAGTGAACCAATAAGTATTAAAGGTTTAATATGACACCCTTCCAACCATGATATGTTGGATATTTTTCTTGCATGAGTTTGATGAAGCAACAGAAACCCATTTTCATGGATTAACAATTCTATGATTGAAATGGAGTCCATAAAAATGATTCAATTAGATATTTTACAATATTATAAGTAGGATAATGTCAGATATGTTTTATTATTTCTTTGGAGATTGGGTGTTCACAGTCTTATGAAACTAGTTCGATTTCATTGATGTGTATATCACCTATGAAACGATGTTGTTAGTCGGGTTTTGAGCCAATAATGAAGAATAATTGGTGTAGAAGGTCCAATTGCGTGGACAAGTGAATAGTGGTATCTAAGAAATAATAGGGTTTTTCTTTTCTTAAAATTATTTTAGACAGTGGGACACCATTCATTATTAATATATGTATCACACGTTTCCAAAGTAAATGTTATAAAATAGTAGAGTATAATCTTATGATTTCCCCACCAGGTATTATATATGATTGATCTTCATGATTTGAATGTAGATAAAAATAAATCTCACTAATGAATAAAGATAGAATAATCTATTATGTCATGTAATTAAGGATTTATGCAACCAAAATGAGGTAATATAAGATCCTTCACATCACATCATAGTTTAAACATCAATTGATGGTTCATGGATGATGTTATTCATTGACATATACTAAATAAAATTGTATAAAAAGGACATGATACTATATATGATTTTAATGGAATAAATCATCAAATAAACATGAATAAACATACGTTGGTGAAAGATACATTTTTTTAAAACTCAACATTAACATAGTAAAATAGGAAGAGGTTAAGATAATGCTCTATTTATTTCAATAAATTGTTAATGATTATAAGTAAGCTATGAATAACTAATTAAAATATGTATGAAACATTACTTCATCATTATTATTATAATAAAACTAGTGTAAAAATTAGAGGATGATAGTTATCCATATTTAAATCACTAACTCAACAACATTATTACTAAGGATATTTATCCTTGACACGTGTCTGGAAATAATATTAACTTATTGAGACAAGGGTGTATTTTCATTAACCATTCACCGTGGTTAATCAAATTTCAGTTAAATGATTGAGTTGATGATTCAAACTCAAATAAAACAATGTTTGCCTATGTAGAAAAATGATACTATCAAGATTATTTAATGATTTAAATCTGATAAAATCCTTTTATTGTGACTATTTTTGAAAAAATCTATAATATGACAAATTAATGAGCAATAATTTGATTATTAGATGGATGTGCATGGAATTACCAACCATGAAACAAGATTATGTAATCTATTTTCTCTTGAATAGTGGAAAATATGGGTTCTTATTATTTATATAGTTTATTTATATAAACATTGGAATAAATGGATGTTTATTCTAGATATTAATCTCACATAGATTTGATCAGATGGGTGGTTACTAGCATAAATAATGTATGATCTATCTAATGGAATAATTATTTTTCAGTGTCAAATTGGAAAATGAAACATGAAACAGTGGAACTGAATGCTATTATGAAATGGAAAAAATGAGAGATTTTAGGTATGGTTTAGTTTTAAATGTCTATGAATCAGAAGACTAGATATGAAATATCAATCAATCCACAAGTAAATCTTTTATGGAAAATGACATCCTACCTAAATATATAGTTATGAAAAACCCACATGAATCACTGACATTAGGGAAAAGAGGTACATGGCCACATCCAAACCTCCACATAAGAAACATGTTGTGGACTAGCATGGATGGACTAAATTATTAAATAGATATACTACTACATCCAAAATAGATTAATATCAGGGTAACATATAAAACAAAAGAACCCACAAATACAAGAAAAAAACTGAAAATTATAAGTGCACTATCATTAGAATTATATATAAAAATGGAATACCATGGTAATATAATTTAGTCAAATGTTTTTCCCACATATAGTGGTTCATTATAAAAAAATGGATAAATAAAAAAAATGAGGTATGGCTGAAAACATTATTATAGTTTTTCCAAACATGACCTCAGAATATCCTATTATATATCTTTAGTAGCCCAATGTAGGTTCCATTACCTTGGATTATTCCCTATGAAGATATTATATATGAACCCTAAGATTCTATGGATGGTTTTGTGTGAAAAAATAACAGAATACCACAGATATATCCTTAAAAATGTGTAAAAATAATATAAATGTGCATGGAATGAGAAAATGTTACTATGTAAATAAAAAACTAAATGTTTATTCATTGTTCACTAACTAGGATTCATTAAAATCATACCTAACTTTATAAAATACATGTATAATGAAAGTACATACAAGGTCACCATAAAAAATCAAGATCAAAACAATATTTTTCCCATATAAAGGTATAAACCATTTCACTCATGAATAGACCATGTTTTGCTAAGATATATCGATATCACTCATAACTATCCCACTTCACTACCAAGATTATAAAAATCACTAATATAAAACCATATTTTTTATCCTAGGTGAAATAATTTCACATATGACTACAAAATAAAATTATACATATCACTCTTTATAATAATATATAATCATATCAACCTGCATATAATCAATGAATCTAAATCTAGATTTACCTTATCAATAATTATTCATTTTATACCCATTTACCGTTATATATTCCCTTATATAAGTACATATATTAGTCTCATGTTAACCTATTTGACGGCACATAACAGAAACTATAATTATAAGTGATACATTTGTACAACTAAACCCCCACATTCTCAAATCAATACTAAAAGAAGATGTATCATTAGTATACCCATGTACCAATATTAAAATTATGGTCTAAAAATTACATATTATTTCCATAATGTTGTAATGATATATAAAATCAACCAGGATGAATACAAATCACAATGAATCCCTACAAAAAATATCATATCCATATTGAATCCCCAAAATAAGACAACGTTTTGAAATTAAATTGAAAAAAATGGGAAAATTGAAAAGGAGAATGAAAGGATGGCATAGAGAAATTAAATTGATAGTCATAACAAGATAATGAAATCATGATGAAAAATTCATAAAATAGTTATGATTTTTGTGGGGAGGAATCAAAAGCAATTTGGGGCATCCCCCTCTCTTATTCAATTCATGTAACAGTCGATGTAATGGATTTGGAAGGTAAAACAATGGTTCCAAAAAAGTTTTGTCCCATAGACCCTAATAACCTAGAATGGGATAGATCATAAAATGAAAATATTTTTAACAATGTGAAACAATCCCAGGAAGCTGGGTTGTCTTACCACTGGTATTGTTCATAATGTTAAACTATTTTCCATAATATGATTTCCTACATATAACACATATTGTGGAGCATGCCCGACCAATTATATAAAAACATTACATGGGAAACTCCCTGGGGACCAAAAAAATAGAAAACATTGTAATATTTATTATTATGTATTAATTAAAAAACAAAAAACCATAAAATTGTGGGGAATTACCAGTACCCCTTATAATCCCATATTATCCCTGATGAGGATCTCTTAGGTTCTAAATCAAACAATTTTATCCATTATTCGAGATATCAAATTAACTATCTTACATATATTTCTAGAATAATAAATAAATACATAAAAAATTAATGTGAGGAATTTTATTATCTCATAATAGCATCTTTAATTGTTTAGTGATATTAAATATTCATTTCATTACATATACACATTCCCATAACATTATATGACATACATCAATCAAATTAACACGATTAAATTTTTACATACAGTGTTATAATTTATGGATAAAATCATACCTATCTATTTTTTATGGATAGAGATCATATTGGTCATCCCATCCATATCCAGGCCATATCCTTGAACGTACCACAAAACTAGAGTTCCAACATACCCTATTTCTTCAAACATTAATCCATAAAACCGATGTGACTTCCAAAAAAATGTGGTCACCCATGGTGTTCTCCAAGGTTCATTTCCATTCATTGGAATAAGAAATGATTATATTTCATATTGTTATATACTTATTATAAATTAAATAAACACTCTTAGAAGTCTCCAGTACTAGGCTCAATTTAATTACTACAGACCACAATTCCCAAAAAAACATAGCTATTATAATTATGGAATACAATAATGAGATTCAATAGAATCCATATAAATAAATCTAATACTATAATATTGTATGAAAACTCTTCATAGTTTACATGTCCGTCCCATGACTCAACAAAATTATTTTAAATTTCTTGGTGTATATCAACTAGGATATAAAAAATCACCTCAGACTTTCCATTTGTATGGGTTGATATGTTACGAACAACATCCATTTTGATTATATCCCTTTTTTCGATTATAAAATCACAATGAAAATGTGAATATTGATTTGACTAGACACATGTAGTCAAACCATGAAACCAAACTATATCTTACACATAATGTATTCCCATCTCATCTAATGACTAATCATACATAATTATTTAAAAATGTGTAACCATTATCATCAATCATCTACCCCCCAACATGGAATATAAATAATTTGGGTCATGGGTAACCTAATAACAACATATATAAACATGATAGTATATTTCTATACTTTCATTTGAATGGGATGAGTAAAACTACCTGGTCTCTGGTATAATTCCTTTACATGTTCAGATATAAGGCCATTAGAAAAAAAACTATAACATTGTTCTTGATACCTGGCCACTAAAAATGTTATTTAATATCATGATATATATTCTTTGATATTAGAATAATCACGCATCTCATGTAGTAGGAGTGTCTCATCAATTCAACCCTCATAGATTTGGGAAACAAAAACTATACAAAAATTTGTTACACATCATTCCCATCAAATAAATATCATGTAATAGGATTAATACCTCCAAAAATACTAAACTCATCAATAAATTTGTACCAAATTCATTGTTTTCCACTAGTCAACCATACAATGAAGAATTAACCATCATTGGTGAACATGTCAGAGATCCTTTATCCCCACATATAGTAACTAGTCAAAACACTTGTAAGATCATTATATTAGACACATAGTCTAATTTCCATTTACATTTTTCTATACATTTTTTAACTTATATAATCCATGTGAACAATCCATTTTCTCAAGGCATATTCCATATCAAACATGAATTTCTGTATAAAATTGACCCAATGTATCTGAAGTAGTTTCAAGTGTCACTAAGAAAATCTATGTCATATTCTTTTTCAGTTCACGTAAATGAAAATGTCTAACTTGTGTGATAATTATTGAGATGATTCTAAGCATTGACCACAATATCTAACTTCAGATTATGTGTATGATAGTTTTTATTGTGGGGTCATAATTGTGGGGAACTATAAGTTACTATCCAATATCTCTACATCATAAAAAACCCAAATAAAACCCATAGAACAATTTAGTAAATATTTTCACTAATCCATGTGTATGGAATGATCAAAAATAATAAAAATCAAACCACACTTTTTATCCCATAGAAAAAATCCTCACACATTCATGCCCACTCAAACATTACTTTTTTCTTGGTGAACATTATTATAAAGACATTATTTTTTATTCGTTAATTAAATATTATTTTTGATGGTTTTCTCCAAAACAAATATAAAAATAATAGAATATATACCACAATATGATAGACATAAATTTAGGTGATACAAATATTAAGAGTTGAATAATTAATTATATATTAAGGATTACATTAAAAAACAATTAAAATTCACTTCAAATAATCGACCTAATTAGTACACCTAGGAAAATAACAAAAAATATTTTATTAATACTAAAATGTATTTAATAAAATTTAATCTTTTATTTTTTAACATATTTATGATTATATTTTATTTATAATGTAAAAATAAATATATATAAAAAATGATTTCTTATAAAAAAGTAAGTTTTCATGATTTTTTAATATCTTGTGCTATAATATTTTTTAAAAATTAATTAATAAGAATTTTACTAAATAAAAAAAAATTATATTTATGATAATAATTCTATCATTTAATTATATTTAAATATATTTGTAAAATATTACTTTTCATTTGAATAATGGACATAATCATTTTACTAAATCATTCACTTTTATGAAAAAAATTTATTATATAAATACATTGAATAAAATTTTAAAAATTATTTTCAGTTTTCTATTATAAATATAAAAAATCCAATTAAAATATTGTGATAAATTTACAATCACATTCTTAATAATTCGAATATATTTGTACTAATTTAATTAAATTTTAATTAAACTAAATTTTAAAATTATTATAACATAATTAAAATTAGATCGTGAATATATTTATTTATAATTTAATAGAATAGAATATTTTACAATTATTTTCAATTAATTTTAATATATACTATCAAAAATTATATCATATGTATAAATCGTTTTCTAGTAAAATATATTTTTTCTAAATATTGGGTTTTTAAGTGCGACAAGCGATATAAAAAATAATAATTTTATTAATCATTGAATGTTAATTAGATAAAACTATTTCTATATATGAGATAATAATATTATCATTATTTAACATGGATTAAATAAACTTTTGGGTATAAAAATTATATTGAATGGAATAATTCTAATTACAATGGAAATAAAAAATAAATTATTTTAAAATTATTTTATCTTTATTATCAATGTTTTTATATCGAAAAAAATATATTGAAGTCATTTAAATTAAAGGTAAAATATTATGTATAATAATATAAAAATATATTAAAACCCATTTAATTTTACATCAATACTAAATTAAATTTCGAATATGTAATGGTCAAAATTTATATAATTTGGATAAACTAGTATTTTTAATCATTATATATTTTAATTTAATAATTAATATAATTATATTTATAATATGAAATGTGTTATATAGATTTTAAATTTACTTCCACAACAAGAAAATGTGGTTATAAATTTATCATCATATTATTTTTAATATTTTAATTATGAAAGAAAAAAATAGTTACTCAGATAAAAACTAAAAAGGAAAAGGTTATAAAACATTAGAAAATGTCATTAAAATAGATAATATTTCCTCCAAAGATAATTTTTGGATGGATAATTGATATTAAAAACCTTACCAAATCACTTTTTAAGAATCTAAAAACCATTCACCCATTAATAGTGATGATATATAATTTAGTTATATATGGAATTTCTAAAACTACCCTTCCATTATATTAATAAAGGATACCACAAAAACACTTTAAATACTTTTAATATTCATATTACATATTATATATTGTATATTTTTTCAACTATGTTATTTTTATCACAAAAAACCCCATATTACTTATAGATATCCTATGTCCTATATTTTTAATTGAATTTACGGTAAAAAAATGAAGTCTCTAACGTCGGGGTTATCACATTCTCATGTTTTTATACATAATTTTACTCTTCCAAATAACATATCCACCCATTAATATTATTAATTAATTATTATTATCATGTATATATATATATTTTTGTTTTTATATTAATTTTATAAACCATATCTATTAATTTTCATTAACATTTTTATAACAAAAATAATGTTGTTAATGTGTTTCCTGAACTACAAACTCCATGAGTAGATGACATATTTTTTCCTTACACCCTTTCATGGATGGCCTTGATGATTCTAATTTTCATTAAATATATGATATCTACTATAATTAAAATTCATAAACCTAAATTGAATAACAATTTTGACCAATATCATTAGTTAAGAAATGAAAATGTACATCATGCATAAGTGTGGATTATTGCCTTCATGATGATGTTTTATCCCTTTTCATCACGATATTCATATATTATATTAACATATAAATATATTTCTCAACATAATAATAAAATTAAAATAACATCATTATTATATTATTAAAGAAATATTATGTCAAAATTAATACATCCTAAACTATAGTCGCTAATCGATTTGTATCATGTTCACGTTTGGGTCAGTTTAACCACTTAAGTAAACAATGGTTTACTATGAATATGCCTAACTATGAGAAAATGAAAAATAATTATATTATAATATATTAAAAATAAGTTTTAGTATATTTTTATAGAATTATTGTATTTATTATTTAATATATTATTGATGTGATATTCTCATTCTTTAAAATTACCTAAACATGAAGTTTTAAAACTACTTTTCACATAACATTGCAAAGAAACCCATGGGATGAAATAAGAAAATTTAATCTCAATTCATGTAATACACTATATAGTATTTAATATTATATTTCTAAATAACTTTTTGTCAAATGATGGTTAACAGAATCATCATTATAAACATTGTGCAAATGGTTAAAGATATTAACACCCCATATAAAAAGAGATTATAACTACTCAAACTCATGAGGAGAACTATTATCAAAGTGGAGTATAAATCATTATGAATATGAGTAATGTTATGAAATAGTAAATTAGCATTATTTTCATTATGATACAATAGGTTAAATCACTTATTTGAAAATTCATGTTTAATTTTAATGGACATAGTAACTCATTATTTTTTCTAAGAATTATATAATTTTCATATTGAAAAATTTCTTACAAGAGTTTCCATATTTATTGATGATCGATTTTTTCTATATAAATATTTTTTTTGAAACTTTTTCATGAAATAATTTCTCTTTAACTTTCATTAAAATAAATGATACTCTATGAATGTAGAATCAAAATTATTTCATTCACAACGATGATGTCCAAATTATTTCAAAAATATATTTTCATGAATTGGTTTTCATTATATTTAAATGATCAATATCCGATGAAGTGATGTTTTATACATTATAATATTATGATTCTTTTTTCAATGGTATGTTGATAACCACAATTAATTAATTTCAAGTGAAATAAAATTCTTTTATTTGTCCATGTGTTTATTATGATATATTTATAAAAGATTATAAGCGGTAGAAAGTATTATGGATGATAATGGGTGTGTTATTATATAATCCTCTAATGTACTATTATCTGATTTTATCTCATTATATATAATGGAATAGACTTAATGGTAGGTCATAATATCCATTATCTAAAATCATTTTCTATTTACATGTTTGTGTAACATTTTCAATATTTTCCACCCATGAAACATTTCAAGGTTGTTAATTATATTATTATAATAATCAAGTTTCATTTTATTTCAATTAAAGTATTTTTTTCAAGATTATTCCTTATCAACTATTCTTTACATTTTTTTTTGTTCACAAGTTATACAATTTATATTTTATAGATACATAATGATAATTTTATGTTCATATGATTCCCTAACATGTTTTATGACATTAATTTATAATAATATGATAATGTCATATAATTTTTATGACACCGTAAAGTTGTCCTATGTATTTATGATCCATTTAAGTATTTTTTTCATTATGATTAATTTTATCTCACATCATTCTTATAACCCCTTCCCATGTGCTATAAATAATATTACATGATTTGATTTGTCAGAAAATAAGTTTAGAGGAGGAAGATTGTGAGAAATCATTATCATATGTCAAAAAAGTAATTATGTAATTATTTTCCAACACTAATATCATTTTAGTGCATATATTATGCTAATATTGTGGGATGAAATATTTAAATTGTGGGATTAATATATTAATTTATATTATGATTAGTATAGATCCCCATATTTCATTTAAAATTTAAGGTTTATTTATTTTTTAGATATACTTTTAGGTAACTACAGAGAAAAACATATGGAAAATTTGAAGGGATGAATTTATGTATTGGATATATTAAAAATATTATGATAATTGTTTCGATTATGTGTATTTAAATGAAAATATATCCCTTTTTAGATACTAAAAGTTATTTATTTAGATGATTCACATATTCATAACAACCTATAAATGAGTTTTTCATTTATATCTAGACCACCTTTCTAGAAAACAATGAAAGATAATTTGATGGACACAAGGTTTTACCCAAATAGGGTATATGCTTTAATTAATCACATTTTTATCACAATCAATTATAAATGATTTGAACATATAAAACTAGTTATTTTTTAAATCCAATCATGGAAAAATAAGATTTAAAACTAATGATTCATAAACTAATTTATTCATATCATTTAATGAATCATTTATATATGTTTATTGTTTCCTTCATCGTAGAATTGTTAATTTATGTATATTAAATATGGAGTTTCCATTAGTTATGTTAATGATTTTAACCTGAATAAATAGAGTTAACAGAAGGTTTAATAAGAAATTTTGAAAAGGTATGAATGGAAAACCAAAACTGATTAGCAATATAATAAATAATATTATGGAAATACACTCCAAACTATTTTTGGTTATGGCCAACATGACAAATCATTTTGACCTAAAAAATGCACCAAAAAAATGTACAACTCTCTATTGATTAATTTATGAGAAACAGAAACCCTCCTTTTGAGGGTATTCTAATCCACTATATTTATTGAATTTTATTAAACTAATGTACTAATATTTAATATTCTACGGTTATCAGACCATGAGAATGTATTTTTCAGAGTCTATCACTCAGAAGATGATGTTGATCAATAGTGTAACATCTTTTAAATAACAAAATAAATTTTATACATGTACTCTCTGGAAGGGAATAATCAAAAAAATATTTTAACCAATGATTAATAAATGAAATATTTGAATAAAATTAGTGCTATAATTAATTTAAATGGAAAAACGGGGAAATTTCCCTTGGGTAATGAGATGGAAATTTTAAAATACATGTATGGCATGCCGCTGATTGTATATATGATATCATGATTAAAATAAATTTGTAATTGGAATAATTTAGAGTATTCAAATGATGTTATCCCTTATAGACATTGGGTGATATGAAAATATTTCTTGATATGACATTATTTAGGGTATAGAGAATAGAAACACACAATATTTTTTATAGAAGAAAATGAAAGTGCATTATCATAAATTAAATGATGATATGAATCTTAGTGGGACTAAAAACCAATTTCCTACATGAGATTAATTTTTTAAGAATCTCCTATGTAATTGTATTGGGGGAAGGGGGTAGTGTTTCATGTTATGTAATGAAGGGAACAAATTCCAGAACACTCTGACCATGGATATGATGAAAGTTAATGCAATAAATTATAATAGAGTCACATGTAATGATAAAAGTATAATGCAATGCATCAATTGAAAATATTACATACATTATGGTCATCAATACCTCATACTTTGGGATAATGAAGATTTTAGTCCCTAAAAACCTAACAAACCAATGTATAAAGGAATTTAATTTTAAAACAAAAACACTAATGTAGATCAATATAACGATGTGATGTGATGTATAATTGATAACTTTTATATAGTTTCTAATATGTATTTTATTTTTGTACATATCATTCTATTATATCAAATGGGTTATCAATGAATTTATAATCAGAAAGAAAAAAATAAATATTATTCTATAAGTGAAACCCTTAGTAGAAAAACAGGGATTAATTTTATTTAAAATTATGTTTCATTCAATGTGTATAGAATGACACATTATAAGTATCAAATTTATCAAGCGATATATTAGTCTTCCATAAAACAATTTCAATTCAACTATATGGAAAATAATGTCTTAATTTGAATCCAAAACCATCCAATTATCCGGTATCATTGAGAGTAAGTTTATGAAATCTCTAATGAATAATATTCATCAACGATTGTTTTGGTACCAAAAAATGAGGAACAATTATCTGAAATTATTTAAGTGGATGTTAACCTAGACAATTTTTCATTATATAAGACGAAACACATGTATTTTTAGATGAATTATATAGTATTCTCCTAGAATGTGATGTACTTTTTTCAATCAATACTATATCAGGATCCATGAATATTTCAATGATTCCGTATATGGTGGCCCATATTAAATTAGTTGTTTTCCTGAAGAAACTATAATAAAATTTGTTCATGGATTTTATATGACCTAGTTCTTTCTAATAGATGAACAGATCCAATGAACTTGAAGGAATGATGGATCAATGAAATGATGCATTGATTATCATGAACATATTTAAATCATTATATAAATGAAGAAAAATATTCCCAGCACCAATGTCATATTTGATTAATTTTGAGGATCTCAATACTTCTAAATGATTGACCCGCAGTATGGATACCATCAGTTTATGGTATTATTTATAGTTTTTGGACACCATTAGACTAGAGTAATGTCATTTAGGCTTACTGGTGCCTCTTTTTACATAATTTAAAAACTAATACTATCTATAAAATATTCCACAGTCCATTTTGGGTTTTATTTGTACAAAATTTAATTATATATCTTATATGATAGGAATAAAAGGAAGTTCATCTAGAAATTGAAAAAAAAAATAATAAAGGAGATATTATATTCCCTATTTATAATGATTGATATTTAGAAATACATATTTTATTTATTTTTCCATGTAATCATATTATAGGTAATTTCATTATACCCAAACATGATATATGTTATTAATAAACTTCATTGAATTGCCACAATAAATGAGAACCACGTTTTATTAGGTTATTGAGATATTGACATTTTTTTTGATTTATTTATAACCGTTATAAAATGGTCTAACAATGTTGACATGGTAGGTAGTAAAGAACATTCATAAAATGTAATTAAATGATTGTATTGTGTAATTGATTAAAATGTTAGTCACTGATCCTATAATAAAATTTACCTATATTGTGGATGGTTTCTTAATATACAATGATGCATCAAAAAAACATTTGGGTTTTTTCCTCTAGTATAATGATAACATAATTGTTTTTTATTTATTACAACTAATTACTCATTAATAAAATTACCTAACACATGATTTAGATATATAGAACACGATCCTTTCATGGATTATTTGGATCCATTATCTATTCTGAGAAATGTGGAATACACATACTAATCATATGATCTTGTAATACATATTCACATAAATGTAATTGATTATGAACCCATGGATATTATTGTTTTTTATAGTATATAATGATTTCTAGTTGTATTATAACTATGGGGTGGTTAATAGGTGGATCATGCAAATATTAAGATAGATCATGCTACTATATTAAATATGAGGTTGAAAAATAAAATATACTCATGTTTTTTATAATAAATATTGATGTTATAATGGTTAGTTATAAAAACATTATTTTCCAAATATCCTACAAAAATTATATATATGTAATGATTAATTTTTCGTAGATATATTATTAAGATATATTGAGAAGGGTTTAAAATATTTAAGAGTTCAACATTGATAAATAATGAGTTATAGGTTTTTTTTTCAAGGATATGTTTCCATCAAATCCATTTTTAATAGGGTTAAATTTGGATAATGGAAATAATTCATCTTTACCAATAAATCCAATAAGTATTATGATCTTTATAGATTTTAAAAAATTAATGTAGTTTTATTATGTGAGATATATCATAACATGTATCACCATGCTAGGTGGTATAGTATATTAAGGATGAATTGAAAACCACTATTGGAATTTTGAAACCATTAAACATAATAGAATGGAAATAATAAAATATCACAATGATACTTTACATAGGAAATCCAAAAAATTATAAATACTATATTATTAATTCCAATTATGTTATTTTCCATGGAATATAATTGAAATTTATTTCTGTAAAATAAAATTTCTCACCTGACCATGTCACCAAGATCAATAAAATATTTTTTTCTATGGATTGATGAAGTTCTAATATCCATTATATCTAATTGGGATCAGAGGATTAAATCATCTTTCTAAAGACATGTGTAATGATATTTTGGGATATAACTATGTTTTTGAACTATATATCATATTTGGATAGATGATGTCATTGAAATGATTTTACAAACTCTATAAGACATGTTCAATTATTGTTTCATTAATTTCCATAGTTGTTAGTATCCACATCTTCCCATATTAGAGTTATAAAATAAAATTTATTTATACATTCCCTTTTAAGTGTCGCCACATGAGGATTGGTATATTTAAATGTTCTAATAATTTTCATGTTTTGAATATCTTGGAGAATGGATGATGATAGATCCAAACCATGTCCATGAAAAGAAATAGAATGATCAATCCATTCTATGACATATAGAAGTAGAAAAAATAATATTAAAGAGTTATGTAGAAAATATTAATCAATAGATTTTTTTATATTGGTCAATAGGTGTTTCTATGAATACCTATCTGGAAACGAGGTACTAGATTTTTGAAGAAGGGGATATTGATCCCATGATAGACCAGTCCCCACCTGATCCTTGAATATGTCAAGGTCAAAAACTATCCCTTATCACTCCCTACACACCTATCATTATTTCATGATGTGTTTTTTGTATCACTATTTTGAATTTTTTAATTAAATAATTCACACATGCTTTGATTTGATGTTGTGAATCCATAACATGATATATCTTATGATGAAAAACCAATGGAATTGTAGATCCATGGAATAAGGTAGTAAATAATAAGACCAATCATATGGATAATATTCTAATTAAAAAATTATTAATTAGAAGAGGAAACAAGGGAACCTGAGTATGTGATGAGATAAGGAGGCCCTAACATTTTTTCTACCATATAATAAAATTTAGAGGAGAAATTATTTTAACTAGGTTAAATGTAACAACCCATTTTGTTAATTAGTAATTAAATAATTTATTAGATGGATTCATTAACAGGAATCCCAAAAAAATAAATGAATACATACCATAATAGGGTATCCAAAATATTATATGTAATAAATAGTTGTAACAAGATTTTGAAATTGATTTAACTAAAAAAAATTAGAAACATTAAACAAATAAAATAAATATTCACATTATATAATGGATGTAATGAGTGAAACTAATAAAATTATAATATATTTTCATATTCAAAAATCTATTTTATAAAATTGATAATTTAAATGTATTATATATCTATAATTAGAACTATTTTAAAAATATTATTAAATATATTTATTAAATTGATATATTAAAAAAATGATTTTTGTCATGATATTTTATTATTTTATTTTAATTTATTGTTTAAAAAAGTTATGATTATTTGACAAAGGTAACCACCTTTTCATATTTATCATAGTTATATAAGCATATTTTTTTAGAAATAATTAATTTTCATGTGAATAGAGGAATTACTAATTTTAATAATGTCGTCATATTTATGAAATTATATTAATATATCAATATATTGAAATATTTTGAAACAATTTTTATTTGAAATTATATAATTTATACAATAATATATCGTTCTAAAGTAATATTTTATATTTATAAACTCTTTCTTAACATTTTGAATATTTATATATGGATTTAAGGAAAGTTTTTTTCGAATATATTTTAAATAATTAAATCATAATGAAAATAATTTTTTGATTTTTTATTTTTGTTATATAAATAACCTATTAATGGTGGAAATGTTTTTATTCAATGTAATCAATAGCATTGAAAATTCTATACAATTCCGAGAACATTAAATTTCATCATATACATTGCTACAAAAATGATTTTTTACATGTTATGTGCTCTATTTAATAATAGTTTCCCAAATAATTAAATATAAATATGATAAAAAATTTCTTATATTATATTTAATAATATTATTATTTTTTCAACATGAAATTTAATTTTTATTTATGAAATTTAAATTAATGGATTAATTCTAATTCTTATGATATTGTTGAAACAATTATTTTTAAATTATTATTTTTCTTATATCATGTAATTTATATCAAATAATTAAATATTATTATCTTTCAATAATTTGTATAATATTATGATTAATCTTATAATATAATACATTAATAGTCTTTATGTTGTCATCAATAGTAAATAAATTGTTTAAATTTTAATATTCAAAATGACTTTTTTTTATAAATATTTTTTCTAAAATTTATATATTTAATTTGAAAAAATAATATTAAAATATTTATAAAATTAATTGGATTTAACAGTCCTTATATTTTTTAACACGCACCTATTTTCTTTATATTTTTTATTATATCTATTTAGTAGTAATTTAATTTCGCATGTTAAAATATTTTTACTAAGGTGAAAAGTAAAATTTAAATGGTTATAAAACATTGGGGAAAGGATATAAACCGGTCAATATTGAAACTAAATAAATTATGGGGACGATATTAGACTATAAAATCCATTCCAATTCTGGTATTGTATCTTTTTTAACAATTATAAATTTTATAGTGAAATGATAAAATTAAATTATAATGGGTTTTTTTTTTCAAAACTACAATTTTATTCCCTTATAAAATGATACCACATACATCATTTCTGGTATACACTTAATAATAAAAATCTTACAAGGAAATATAGAATTTTCTTACCCTAGAACCCTCTCTATAAAACAAAATCCACTATGTATTCATATTTATCCAATTCTCTTAAATTTCAAAGAAACATGAAATCAAAAAAACATGTCATAACTATTATTGTCTGCATATTATCAAGATTTACTTATAAACCATTCTCATAATAATTTTAAATCACAATAATAATATTATTGATTTATTATAATCAAAAAAATTATATTAATTTAATAAATCATATATATTCAGTTACATCCACCTTGAAAAAAGAACATCGTTATTACATTGCATAGACTACCACCTCTACAAAGTGACATCATTTTTTTCGTCAATACATCTCAAATTTGGATGTAATGCTTTTATTTATGTATAAATATGATATATATTATATAATTATAACTCTTATATTTTAATATATTTCCCCTTTTCACTCCCTCTCACCCTTTTTCTAACAGAAATTCTAATTGTGCTTGCGTGTGGATTACAATATCAACAATGAAACATTTTTTACTTTTCATCTATAATTTCATAAATTATTTAATAATATTCAAATGGTGATAAATGTAATAAAAAATACTTATTCTTCGAATACTATGATATTATGTTAAAAGAGACTCTTTCTTATCCATAATAAAAAATTGAGATAAATCATGTCTATATTTTTGTTGGATTAACCATTTACATGAATCATGATTGAAAAAATTATTATAGATGAATAAGGTGACCTAGAAAATAATATTATTGTAATATAACAAATAATTCCTGATTATTATATGGTTCTGGGATTGTTATAATAATTATATTACATATTCTTAATGTTAATTTTTTTATCTCAATTTACCAAAATAAGTAGTTATCAAACTTTTTTTCATATAACATTACCAAAATACACATCGGATGAAATAATTTTCTTTTCAAAAGTATATGTTATAAATTATAGAATATTAAATTACAATTCTAATTTATACTTATTTTTAAATTATCACTATTGATATCAACATTATAATACCTACATAAATGGTTAATGATATTAAGACACAATGTTTAAAAATGATTACAAAAAATTTAATCACGCGATGATAATTGTTAATAATGAATTGTATAAATTGAAATTTACCTAATTGAGGTTATGAAATTGGAAAATATTTTTTTTATTCATGAGTTTAAATCACATCAGTGGATAATCAAGTGTAATGGTATGTGACATGGTATGTCAACCCCTCTCTTTTAATTATATTATTTTTATATAGAACAATAGTTTTCATGAAATTATATTTTAAATATTGTTATATTTATTAATCATGTGGGAATAGTTTTGATGGAAATCCATTTTAACGAATGATTTTCATTTCATTTTCATGGACGCAGAAGAAACTCTTTTAATTTTATGTTAGAGACAAATAACGTTTACAATAATGATTTAAAAAAAGTAAATTAAAAACATCTATTATTTGGTTTTAGTTATCATAAATTGATTGTTATCTCATGATGTGAGGTATCATAAGTTATTATATTATAAATCATTTTGAAATGAAATATTGATAATCATTATTAACTAATCTAATGTTATAAGAAAAAACATTATTTTTATATTGGATACTTAATATATTCTTATTATTATCTTGAAATGGAAGTCATGTGTATTAATGATGAATGGTGGTGTCCTATTTCACCCACCTGTGCATTGGTAAAATATTATATGTCATGAGATAATCATGCTTGGACAAAATTCATTTGTTCACAGAGTCATGTTCATGATTGTTTTTCTTGCATTATTATGTGTGTACATAATAATTTTGTTCACAAGAGATATGGTTTAATGTGTTTTACCAAAAAAAATCCATATGTGTATGGTTCTTCCACATTCTCATATTTTTTATGATATGAAAAATTTATACGTCTTTTCAATTTTTATCATTGTCTAAAGATGCATTTTATTTCCATGAAATTCCATGTTATCCTGATTATACCTATTCATGTACTTTAAAATTATATTTCATGCTCATATGTTATATTTTTTATATTTTATTATAAAGTAGTATTACTTTATATTATATAGTATTTCTCTAACATGTGTTAAAATTTTCATATATGGTATTTTGATCTTGTATTAAGATATTTATATCTCAAATTCTACCTTTTTAATTTTTTATCTATTAGTGTATGTTTTTTACATATTTATTGTTTCATCCCTCCTTTTTTTTATAATTCAATTCCCCGGGATATTGAAGTTACTACATCATGTGAGATATCTAAGAAAGCAGCTTGATGTGAATTATAGTAGAAAATTATTTTCAATATTATAACATATGATAATTATGTCAAAAATTTCCATGACACTAATACATTTATTATTTGGACTATGAGACTACTGTAGGATGTAATAAATATATAATGGTACCACTTTACTATTAATTTTATGTTTTCCATGGGTATATATATATATAATTGTCACTACCAAGAGAGTGAAATTAATGATTCACATATTATAATGTCTATTTAACTCAATAAAAATATAGATTTCAATAATATTATGGTGATGAGAAAAAGATATAGACACATTAACCCCCTTAGGATCTATATAAATTCATTCATAAAAAATTATATTTCCTCATAGATTTACAAAATAAACATCCTAATCATGGAAATAACTCCAATGATATTGGAGTGTTCATAGAATAAGCTTAAGATTTTTGTTATCAAATACTAGGAACTATGAAGACAAAAAAATATCATCAACAAAAACCAAGATTAATGATTCTACATAAGGGTGGAAATCATGTTTCATGAGAGTCATGAACCCCACTGAAATAATGTTAAAATTGAATAGAATGATAACAAACTGATAGAACATGTTCCTACTTCTAAACACCTTCTTGGGTGTATCCATAGTCTTGACCCATAGAGAGGGTATCCAAATCATTGTAGAATAATTGAAAAATAGTTTAATCCCATCATTGGATAAATTAAATCATCAATCCATGGTAGTGGATAAAAAATTAAGATCATTTATAAATTCAATTTCTATTTTACCAATATTAATTGAATGGTATCAAGTACATTTTAAGAAAATAATACCAGAACACCCAAATGAACGGTACTTGATAAAATAAAACAAATTACTTAATATTAATCATGTGGAACCATATTCTATCCCAACCTCATTAGAACAATTCAATATAGGGTAATTCATATGAATTGGTCAACAAGAAGGGGTCCAATTTAAATCTCAACCCCCTATCAATATGGAGTCTTAAAAATTTAGAAAAGAAGGTAAAATCATAATGATCAACCATAAGATGAGGATTAATATGTATAATTACCTATAATGATGAGAGAACCATTCATACTTTATAACTTATAATGGACCTAATAAGAAATGGTCTCATCATTCTCTTCAACGTCGTATTTTCATTATTCACTGTGAACACACGCCCTTCTCGTAGGGGAGGTAAATACAACCCATATCAAATAATAATTAATGCCAGATCCAAACCATGTTATCCAATATATACCAAAATTATTTCAAAATATGTGATATCTAAAATATTAATATTCATTTTGTTATTCCTAGAATCTAAAACCATTTTGGACCTCTGGGAACCAATAAATAGGATCTAATGCATTCACATGAGTTGTATCAAGGGATAAAAAAATTGGACGAATACATCATTGGAATCCCCTAACAATAATAAACATTTTAATAAATAAAAATGTAAGAAAATATTATATAACTTAATGAACTATAATGTATTAAAAAAATAAGTATCATACCACTAACAATAAAGGGAACCTCAAATATATTTTCATGTAGCCTAATCCAATATATAACTCATGATTTCATCATATCCAAGACCCTTATGAAAGGGTCCCTAGTACACTAGAGGTACTAAAACATATAATTTCTATAAAATATGATGCTCAGATCCTTTTCTTATTCCTCAAACAGATCCCATGGATGAAAAATTCTTATAATTATGATGTCCTCATGACAAATCCCATTAGATATGCATTTATCCAACACCTATTTTTGAACTCATCTAAGACACCCTCTTGAAAAACCATAGAATATTTCTAGTCCTTATTAAATAATAATAATATATTACAATACTAGTATAATAAATATATTTATCCTTATTATAGTATCACAAATAACCATAATGTAATCTTCCTCTCATAGAGGGGATTATAGAATTTGAATCCAACTTATTTTGCTCTTTATTTCCCTTGAAAATTTCTTCAATCCTCCTCTTCAAATCGAATTAATAGGAACAAACAACACTAATGGAAATTTCCAATCATTTTCCTTTTAAAAAAAATAAATAATGTATCATTGAACTCATTAAATCCTAACACAAATTTGAATTCCTAATAGAGAACTTTTGATTATGATGTGTGTTTGAATATCTACACATGGTTCCTTTTCAAAGGGTGCTAAATACATTAAATCCTACAGTCCTTTTGGGAATCATTCCCATCTATGAGAGGAAAAAAATTAAAGATAAACTTAGTAGCATAACGTTTTATTGAAATTTATCCATGATTGAGTAACACAACATTTTAATTTTAATACATTCACTGCATCCTTGTAAATAACTCCACAAAAACAGATGTCCTTAATGGATTATCCCGACGTACCCTTATGCATCATTTCATACATCACCATATCCCACCACCTCCTAGATGATTCATGTACCATATATGTAACATAATATTATATCCACTGTTTATGAGTCTCAAAAAGACCGGGGATATAATTAATAAATTAACTTTAATACTCTATAAACTAAGGAAATCAAATGAATTATAATTCTAAAGGATTTTGTGGGTGAATGTACACAAAAATAAAATATAAAATCATGATATATCCATGATAGGTACCTCTTTCTTCAACAAAAATTTATTGAAACGCCATATTCGTACCTTATATTCTATATTAACATAAATTAAAGACCCCAAAAAATACTCGTATACAATATTTTATCCATCTAAATTCAGAAAAGAAACATTCCCCACCTCATGGAGCGCAAGGCCTGGGTCACTCTTTGCTACAATTGGATGTCTTATTGGGTGGATATTTGATATACTAAAAAATATTTAAATTTTTTTAACTACTAAATATTTAAAATAATTATGCAATTAACATATTCACTGATATGTGAAAAAACTATGAACCATTCTCTAAAAGGGTACACATACCACTAAAAATATACCACTTCGGAAAAACCAAATGTCCGATCATAAATCTTCAATATATACATGTCACTCATGTTCATCACAATTGATATATAATCATTATCAATTTATGATAATTAAATTTTAAAAATGATATGATTTGATATAAATAGAATATATAATTATTTTAATTTAATTATAGTAATATTTTATCAATCATATTAGAAAATATAATGAAAGGTGAACCTATGTGCATATGAATTTTCCTTGATCTCTCTATCTCATTCTAGAAAGTCTACAATAAAAAACCAAAAATCAATAACAAAAACATAACACCCAAGATTAGTGTAATACTGTAACATCACAACCAATTAATGGATTCCCCATTCTCCAGAAAATAATATGTATAATAAATATGTGTTGGTTATGGACAAGATTAAATACCCTAGTAGATTTAGATTCAACCTATATTTAGTTTAGATAGTCCCCAAAAGTATGTCAAAGAAAAATGGTTCAAATACCACATTTAAAAAATTATGTCAAAATTTATTGTTTTGGGATGGAGTTTTTTTATGACCTTGATAGTTCATTTATATAAATAACTATTTTCAAACATTTTATGATGTAGTATATGAGGACAGTGTAGTATATGGAATTGATAAAAAATAAATACCAATATAACATATACAATACTGAAATAATATAAATTATAATAAAACCAAATAGAGCATAAAAATAGATCATCATGCTCTTTCCATTTAAATATGGAATTCCATCGAAACATAATTTATATAAAATGTATCTCCATATCTTGATGGTAAATATAAAAAATTATAAAAACAGAAAAATAATAATGAAACAATGTAGAAGAATATCTAAAAGTGTCTTCAAGAATCACCAAAATATATCCTATTCCCCCATCTCAACAAACCAATATATGACCCTCATCCTTGATTATATCCCTGATAAAATATTATGCAAAATAAACCCAAAATCCTCTGAATGGTAAAATTATAAATCTAGAAACACTCGATACACATGTTCTTAACCTTTAATTTTAATCATATAAAATTTAATAACATTACATGGAGTAAATATATAAATGAACAAAAATACATCTTGTTCTCATGTGATAACTTATATTCCATGAATGACCACAATACATGATTAATTTTTATACTTTATGGAAGTTCATAAAAATTCACCTCACCCAGAACAAAAAAAATGACACTTCTCCCCAACACTTATCCCCATAACTTACCAACTATCTCAACCATTTTTTATCATTGTACATGTCATCATGATCTATATCACTCATGACTAAACCATGACTATCCCAATATATCCATCTCATTCATGAGTATACCAATGTGGTACTATGATTATTCATATCACTCTAGGATATCGACATCATCATCTCTGAAATAGTAATATCAATATTTATATACTATATTAACATTATAAGATCATCCAAATCACTCATTAGTAGTCAGTATCATCAAATCAGACAATACATTATAAATCAATTTATATTTTTCATATCTGGGTCCTAAATGAACAATTCCAACTTAACATTACTATATGGTAATTACTCTATATAATCCTAATAAAAGGTTATTTTTCACCATTTTGAAGGCCCACAACTCATAATCCCTATATAAGAAACAAACTACATCAAATCAAACTTCACTATGTAACATTATGGTCACAAAATATAGGTCTTATAGGGACACACATACAATCATTTAAATCAATGATTACAACTCCAAATATGTTTTTTAACGTGATAAATAATTCCAACCACATTTATGGTGAAACAAAATACCCATTAATCACTATATAAAACATAAAAACGTCACTTAATTCCAAAAATCAACCCCACATTAAGAAATTAGGATTCATTGAAATTGGTGAAAAAGAATGACAGACTAAAAGGGTCACTAGTTTCATCTATATGGTACGACGTAGAGATATATGTACATATCAATGAAAATTATTTAATTGGTTGTGAAATGAGAACACAAGAGCCAAAATGATCAAGGTGAATCCTACTCCCACATAGAGGTATTTTAAGGGATTAAATATTTTATGAGAAGTAAAAATAAAGGTTAAAAGTTGAAATTGTTGTTATACTCTTATAAAAATTCATATGTATGTTCATGGAATTAAACAATATGTTATTTATTGATTAAAATTTATGTATATGGGATTTCTATCTTTCTGAAAAAATTCATATTGTGACATAATAATATTATTCATGAATCCCCTCATTACAACATTTCATTAAACCATCCCTGATCTATGCATAACTACATTAATAAAAATGTGAAAAAATTAAATTATAACACACCTTGAATGAGGAGTTACATTGACATGGAGTTGGAAGAATCCGTGTGAATTGGTGAAATTAGTTAATGGAAATTGGAAATAAAATTGATAAAACCTTTCACTGTTAAATAGATATAAAATTCAATTATACATGAATATCTAAATAATATCAATCAATAAAAAAGTATTTTGTTGACGTGGTGAGGTATGTTACCAATAATCAAATTTAATAGAGGCATTGTAATAAACCTACTCCATTATAATTAGGGTATCCTATCAGGAAATAACCATAATTTGGTTCTATTGTCTATAAGTAGAACATAATGACAAAATTGTTGTAGATTAAATTATTATATTGGCGACTAAAGAATTAATAAATTTTGTACTATGAAATTAAAAGGCGTGAGTGATTTTTATCATTATGAAACAAAGATAGCCACCATGTAGAATAAAAATACATAGTTAGGTTAATTCAAATGTAGTTAAATATTATTTGGTGTTATAGAAAATATTATATTTTAATTAATGATGTATGTATGATTCTTTGGTTGTATAATGTCATATAATAAGTATAAACTAGCTAGAAAATACTATATATTGTACTATTTTTGAAGCACATCAAATGTTGGACTCATAATGATCTAATTGTAATACCCCAAGGTTTTATAAATAAATGAAATGGTTGATATACTTTGAATCTATGAAACAAATCTTTTTTATGGAGATAATTATTAAAAATCCATTGAAACATTATTTTTCAACTTATATGTCTTGAATTTTAAAAAACGATTGTCTATAATTATGAATAGTAAGTTTTTTGGAGTTGGATTGAACCAACATGATGTTTTGAGAATAATAACATAATATTATTAATATTAATATGAATAGTAAAATTCCCATAATTAATTGTGTAATGGGGTATTATTTTTTTGTTAAGGCTTTAAGATAATTTTATCTTGATTTATTTTTAATGTAGATATAAAATTATTTATTATTTTAAAATTTTTAATATTTGATTAATGAATGATTTTACTTTGAAATTTAATTAATCATGTATGGAAAATTATTTTAAAAGAATGTTTTTCATAATATAATTCTACACATAAAAAATTGTTACGGAGAATTTTTTGTTTTTTAATGAAACTCTTGAATTTTGGACGAATTGTTATGTACAGTAAAATACAGTATATTTAAATTATCAATTAGATTCAATATTTTTCACTACATGGATGATGTATTCCCAATTAATTCAAACTAACATGGTCTCTTTAATATTTTTATCACATGAATGAATACAACTCATAGTCATGGACCAAAATATTATGATAATTATTCAAATATTGTAAAATCTCTCATCCCCCTAATATAAATACAACCCTCATTCCCATCATCCTATAACGCCGCTCAACCTTGAAAATTTATTATGTTCATCCAAATATACTTTTTAGTCACTTTTCCACATCAAAGACTAGATGGTGTAACCAAAAGTCCCAAACCAATTGTCTAATGTAGGATCTTAAAGAGAATAGATCATGTTGTAAGAATCCTATATCATTTTCATGTGTTTTCCTTTCAATTCCTT
The DNA here is from genome assembly GCA_963277665.1 of Viscum album. Lineage (NCBI taxonomy): Eukaryota > Viridiplantae > Streptophyta > Magnoliopsida > Santalales > Viscaceae > Viscum > Viscum album. The sequence continues at coordinate 1,709,865,833 of OY728152.1, read as the reverse complement.
TCTTTTCAAAGAATCTCTCACCCTCCCATTTTCAAAGAGGTATGAAATCTCTATAATCTTGTTATTCTTTATTTTATCATGTTATTGTAAAAAAATCATCATCTTTCTTCCTATCATCTTCCTCTGATTCTAAAAAAATATGAACAACAATCGTGATGTGTACTGTACCAAAATTATGTAGGATATGCATTCAATTTCCATTACATCCTTTAAAAATGATCACTGAACCCTTTAAATGGTTGAAAAAAATATAATTTGTATGATTTATCCAATTTTATGTTCTCTAATGAACTACTATGCATGATATCAAATTATATAATCAATCAAGTTCATGATTATCGAGGAACTGTGAAAAATTATGAAATGAAATATCATTAAAGTTTTATATAATGATTAATTATTATATAAGATAAAAATTTATTAATGGTATCATTATGAATTCTGTATACAAATAAATCTATTTAATTCCACTTTTGGAAATTCATTTTCACACCACATGAAATTCAAATACAAATCGGCCATAGAAATTATGTAAAGAATACACCTGAAACAATGGATGGAACAAAATACTTATAACTAAATGGTGAAATGATTTTCAAAAATGATCATAAAAGTTTTTATAAACAAGAAATGTTTTCTATAAATACCAATAACACACTTTTAACCATTAAACATGTGATTTAATCAAGTTTTAATTATAAAAAACCCAATGTAATAAAATTAATAACCCAATTTCCGTTCATTGGGTTAACCTTCCACTTCATTAATTGTGTGATTTTAAGATCATTAATGTGATATTTTTTTTGTTTATATTATATTTTATTATGTTTATATACAGTTCGTACATATATTACTTTCTTTATATTGAATGCCATAACAATTATATGTTTTCAATAATGGAATTTTATTATAAAATAATTTTTTAAACTAAAAGTTTTAGAAAAATTTCAATAAATGTTTTCATGTATTTAGTCATGTTGTATGAATATGTATTTGAACAAAAGAATGATTTATGATGAAGGGTGTGACATTTATATCCCTCCAATTCATTGTGTATGAGTATTTTTGGAGGTCGACCATATGGTTACTTCAAGTGTAACTCTAAGGGTTACACAATAAAGAAGTCACGAGGGTTATACTGTATGGTTTCCAAGAGGGTTAAAATTTATAAGGTAGATGAGAGGGTTAGAAGATTATATAAGTAATTTTCCAATATACCTTTATGGTTCTATTTTTTTCTTTATGTTTTTTTTAAATATAATGTAAATATCTTGATTCACAATGTAATGATATATGGGTCAAAAGTAAGTCTTTTGGAAACGATTTCATATGTTTACAAGTATTTAAGAAATAATGTTTTCTGTTGTTCTTCTTTTTATTTCTCGTATGGATTTTTCTCTGCTCATCCTTTGTTTTTAAATGATTTTCAATGGTTATATGGATGTGTTATAAAATTATGGATTTCATGTTATATATTATGAATAGACTTCAATTAAATCAACTTTTATTTGAAAATAATTATATTTTTTTTAAGAAATTAATACTATTTTATTATTATCTAATCTATATGAATGTGGAATGTTATGTCTGCTTTATATAAAAAATTTCTAAAACAAAAAAACATGAAAATATCATCATTATAAAAGGATGTTAGTTCTTGAATAAAATACATGATTTTATAATGTAATAGGGTTGAGCCCTCATTGTTGGTATAATAGGATGTTTTAGATTAATGTATGGGTTAGGATGATCAAAGAACAATTCCATTAGTTATATTTACTCTATTCATAATTTGATATGATATATAATTTAGATATTACAGTGATTATATGACTACAATATAATTGTTCAGAATTGTTTTTTGCAGAAGAATCATGGAAGTTGAAGTGGAGAGGAACCAACAGAACAATATCCTTCTGAATCTACAGCCCATAATGGTTGGGATTGGAACATAGTATTTTTTGAAAATAATGGATCAAATTTTGTAGTAAATAAATGGAGGAATAATTTTTAAAAGAGAGAAACCAGAGGAACCACAATGCAATATGATGATAGTATAACGTCATATGAGGAAACACCCTCCTAATTTTAGTGGATCTTTAGAACTAGTAAAAGCTGAAGGTTCAATTAAATACATGGAAAATATATTCAATTTTATTGTATGTTATAATAATATACATGTATGTGTTTCAATTTATTGTTTTGATGGTGAAGATGAGCAGTGGTGGACAATGGTCAAGAATATCTGGGATAGAGAGAAAATTGATTCCAGAGAGTGGTATAAATTTAAAAATATTTTTCTTGAATATTATTTCCAAAATTTGTTAGACATAAGGTGGAGATGAAATTAATTGTATTTAGGAACAATGATTATGATTTAGTGGTCATGTATGAAGATAAAATCACCTGAAAGAGAAGGGTTTCTCAAAAACATTTCTGTATCATTATATAAAATCAACCATTTTTACTCAGAATGAACCCATTGTATCAAAGGCCATAGGAGTATCTTTAATTGAATAGTTATTAGAAACATTTCTAATGTTCTGTTAATGTATAAATGGAGTTCAGTGATGATCACATACACATTGAAAATAAGGGGAAGAAGAGGTCCAGATTGAAACTGATGGGTAAGAATCAATCAAAGAAATATTATGGTAAGAAATTCCAGTTTATTGTTCGTTAAAAGTGTGGAAAATCACCATGTGGAATGACATACAAAAAATGAGTAAATTTACGGATTATTTATGTTTGTAAATATGGTCGAAGAGTGTAATTTAAATTAGCCTAAGACTAATAAAAATAAGAAAACTATTGTGTGTTTTAATTGTGTTGTGATGGGTCATTATGAAAATTCCATCCCAAAGAGATATTTTAATGATACAGGGAAGACAAACTATAGGCAGAATGGTGTAGTGAGATCCTTTAAGACTATGTCTATGGATGTAGTGCAATCTAATGATGATGTATCATGTATGTTTTTTTACTCATATTTTTCTAATTTATTTTCTGATATAGGGTCTACAAAATAATTTATTTCTATGTAACATTTGGGTAAATTTTAAATGTCACGAAAGCAAATCAAAAAAGTATTTATTTTCAAAATAAGAGGGGGGTGTTATAGAATAGTTGTGTTATAATAATCTTTCTATTATGGTGTTTGTAATGACATTACCATCAAAACTTGTTGGTTTTCGCTTAGTGGGGATTGATATCCTTCTTGGTATGCATTGGTTTTCAATTTATTACAATATTATTTATTGAAGAGCTAATGATGTTATTTTTTATAATGAGTCTCATTTTTTGTAAATTAATGAACCCCTACAATTTATAACATATAAGGTAGATGGGAAACAACTGAAATATATAAATGAAAGTTATCTTGCTCGTATTATTGAAAGAAAGAAAAAAATTAGATTTATGTAGTTCATGTGGTAAATGAATATCGTGATGTGTTTCCTGATTAGTTACTTGATGTTAATACTGATAGCGAAGTTCAACTCACAATTTTCTTAGTTAAAGATTTCAGTTTAATTTAAAAACATCATAATAGAATGTCTCAAATGGAACATTTCATGTGGAAAAAATCAGTTTCAGGATTTACCAAATAAGGGATTCATTCCTCCTATAACTTTACCATGGGGTGATCATATTTTGTTTGATAAAAATAATTATTTCCCCATGAAACTTTTAATTGATTAGACAGTAGTGGAATAACATATCTGTTAAAAACTAGTATCATTTTTCTCATATAGTTGAATTTTCTAATAAGCTCCATGGGGATCATTACTTTTCTTTGATTGACATGAGATACAGATACCATCAGCTACTGGTGGTGTAGAAAAACAAGACAAAGACTACTTTTTATACTAGATGTGGACATTGTGAATTTTTTGTTGTTGTCATGGATAACTAATGAACATGTTGTACCCAAGGATCATATGTATAAAATATTTAATGTGTTCTCGGATATAATTGTGGTAGTGCTTATTGATGATGTTCTCATATTCTCAAAGAGTAAATAAGAGAATGAAAAAATATATATAATGGTTGTTCGGAAAACAATATAGGAAAATTAACCTAATTGAATGCTCAGGATGAGTGAGTTTTTTTTGATAAATTATTTCATTTCCTGGTAACATTGTAAATAATGATGGAATAATTGTTTTTCCATCCAATTCAAAAGTTGATGATTAATGTCCATGAACAACAAATGATACAAATAATTGTGGTTTTCACGAATTAGCATGTTATTACCGATAATTTGTTAAATAAATTACACAGTTATCTATCCTGATAAATATGTTAAAACTAAATGGGTTAAAATTTGTTTATAAAGAATATTATTATGTTTGTGTACTGGAACTTATGAATAGATTGGTGAATGGTATAGTTTTAACCCTACCATCATAAAATGATGAGTTTGTAATCTATATTTTTGTTTCATTGTGAAGGATTTGCAGTTTTTTGATGTATAATGACCAGTATAATAATTATGCTTCTATTACGCTTAATCCTAATGTTTTAAATTATCCCACACAATATTTGAAATTATGAGTTGTTGTTTTTCTTGAAAATTTTGTGGAACAATTTATGCAGAGACAAATTTCAAATATAGACATACCATAAATGTCTGAAGTATATATTCACTCAAAATGAATTAAAAATTAGGCAAAGAAGATAGATTTAACTGATAATGAATTATGATTTCACAGTCAATTACAATTCGAGAAATTAAAACAATGTGGATAATTCCTTGAGTCAAAAACATCATGCATCATTAACCATTATACTTTTGAAACATGATACATTGATTAATAATTTGATATATTTTTTCTTAGATGTTTTTGGTGTAGGAAATGCATATATTTTTTTTGGTTTTCAATGTAGTTATCATTAATAGACATAATTATGTAAGCGCAGAAGGGAGACCGTGAGCTATAAAAAAATGTCGAATTTTTTAAAATAGGAATGTTTCCCAAATATAACCTTTATAAATATTGAGTTTTGTGATTTATAAAATTTTTTTGTGTTCCTCATGATTCCATGTTGAATAAAAAATTCTTGTGTGATTATAATAGTTCTCTATTTTCTTTTTATATTGAGAGTATTAAGACGTATAGAGACCAGAGAGTGTATTACAAGTGGATTGGAATGAAAAGTGATATTTCAGATTGTACCGTTATATGTTTGGAATGTCAGTAAGTTAAATCAGAGGGAATGTTACCGAAGGTTATGCTTCATCCTTTACTACTGTGATAGTGGAAATGAGAGAATATATCCATGTAACTCGTCATGTGTCTACCAAAGTATTTTCAAGGAAACAATGAGATTTGGGTTATCGTTGATTGGATGACTATATCTTCACATTTAATTTTTAATTGATATATAATATCATTTGATTAATATTTTTAAATGTACTTCATATAGAACTTCTGGATACATGTAGTTCCTCTTTCCATTGTATCTGACTGGGATTCCGAGATAACTTCTATTTTTTGGAAGGGAATATAGATTTTTTTGGACACATAACTAAATTTTAGTAGAAAATTTCTTTTTTATTCATATGGGTAGTCAAGATGAATGATTCCGATATTAGAGGATTTTCATCAAGATTGTTCAAGAGACTACTTGGGAAGATAGGACCAACATGTTTTTTTAGTAGAGTTTTCTTATAATAATATATTTTATTTTAGTGTGTAGATGTCACCTTTTTAGTAATTTTATGGGATTTGGTGTCAAAATAATTATTTTTGTGGTGATGTCAGGGAATGTAAGTTGATGGAACTACAATTAGTAGATGAATTGGATAAATAAATTAAGATGATCCAACAATAAATGAGTAAATATTAGAGAACGAATTAATGTTATGCAAATCAATAAGAGGGAATACATTTCTTTTGAGGTAGGTGATCATGTTTTTCCTAAAATGTGTCGATTTAAAAGTGTTATTCCTTTTGGAAATAATGGAATGCTTAGTCAATGGTTCATTGGACCTTATTAAATCCTACAGAAAGTAATTATAGTTACCTACCATTTATAAATGCATCCGATTATATCTCAGGAACATAATGTATTTTCCATTTCTATGCTGAAAAATTATGTTCCAAATTCATCTCATGTCTTGAGATCATATGTAGATTAGGTAGAATAGAACCATTCATATGAATCGAAAGCATTTATGAATCATTATTTAAGGGAACATGTTTGGTAGAATAAGGTAATCGAACAGGTAAGGTTTTTTTAGAGAAACCACATAGTTAAAAAAGAAACAAGGGAGTCTGAAACTATTATGAGGGAATGGTGTCCCCAATTATTTAATAAGATAATAAATGAAAAAAAAATTTGTGAGGAGGAAATTTCGAAAATATAAGGAGAATGTAAGAAACCAAGGTTTTACAAATAAATGAAAATAATGAAATACTAAGATACTATGAATGAAAACATTTTTTTAAGGACATAATTATAAACTAGCTGTTAAAACATATATTTTCTGCTTCTATGTTTTGAATTTCAATAAACAGTCATCTATAATAGTGATCAATATTTTATTTGAAGATTGATGGAACTAACATGATTTATGGTTTAAAGTATCATTCCCTAATGAAAGGTAATATGAAAAGTAATATTACCCTAACGAGTAGTAAATTGTATTGTTATTTTATATTCACAAGGAATTGAGATAATTACATCCTGATGAATTTTTCAATGTTTAATAAAATGAGTTACGATTTTTAAAAAAATTATTTTTGAATAAAGTGTGATTTTAAATAAAAATTAAATTAATCATGTTTATAAAATTATTTTAAAATAATGTAGATCATTTTTTGAGTTTTACCCTTCCAAAAATGGATATGGTGATTTTTTCTTAATTTTATGAAATTTATTATTTTTTCATGAATAGTAAAATATGTTAAAATACTATATATTATAATTATCAGTTAAATACACAATTCTCGACATAATTGTTAATGTAAGACATCATGTTTCAAACCCACATACTCTCTTTAATATTTTGATTAGATGAATGAATATTCTTCATAGTTGTCGCGACCCGTCCTCGGGGCCCGTGTCGTGACTACCCCAAGCCTGCCTTCCATAGGCCAGGGGCTGGTGACTAGTGCTAAGGCGTAAATTCCTGATAAAAATGGAAGGCATTGAATTTGTAATGTAAAATAACACCATAGAGCAAGCAAGCAGTAGAAGTAAAAACTAAGGAAAAGCTTGTACAACAGTAAGTGCGGAAAAGTTAGTGGGCTAGTATACAAACCAAAACTGAATGTAATATAAAATTGGAAGTGAAAAACAACAACTGAAAAGTAAAGCCACAACGCCGAGCTGTCCACTGAAAATCCCACTTGAAGGGTGAGTACAGATAGCATCCTCTGCTCCTCGGGTCCAGCCGTCCGCTCCGAGTACATTCTGCACAGTGTTCCACCTCCAGGTACCGTCCTGCTCCGCAAGCCTCAACCACGATCAACGCTGTCCATTGTCTGCAACCAACACAACATAGTGCGGGCATAGCCTGCGCATGGGTGAGTATAAGCTACTCAGTAGGCACCCCAAGACCCCCGTAGGTCTCCCAGAATCCACAAAGGACAATCCACAAAGGAAGGATACAATCACGATGTAACATCCGACAATTCTTAGGTATATGACCATTCATATACCTAAGTCATCAATTCTTGTTCGGATCCAATATCTGTTCCCAAGTACAACCCAGACCACATAGGAAAGAAAAACGTAATCAACTCATGATAGCTCAACAAAATCCACAAAGGAAAGAAAAACGTAATCCACACAGGATAGCACAATACAATCCACAAAGGGAATCAAAATAGGATTCATCTCACACTGGTATACTTCTTCATATGACAATAGAGATGATCAGATATTTCCGCTGATTCATCTAAGCCTTCGGACCCACAAAGGATCGATAGGTACTAAACCCCACAATGACGCACAAAGGATCTGACGCACAAAGGATCGATATGTAACTAACCCCCGCAAGGACCCACACTGGATCAGACCCACAAAGGATCTGTAGGCGCTGGCTCACACAGAACCGCTGGGCGCTGTCCCACACAGGATCAGACCCACACGGGATCGGTAGCACTGATCCACATAGGATAGCTGAGTGTTGTAGTCGTCGCCGTCAAATCCAATGAGGATCTATGTACAGTCGTCGTCGTCACAGTCGCAAACGCAGCCAGCACTAGGGTCCCCGCACATAGAAAGCTCATTCAGAAGGGTCTTCTCCACGAGCCGGGAGGCTGATACATCAATTGACACAAATTTCGGAGTTGATGTATCCAAAAGTTCTGTATCGTCAACAGGAATTCAACGTCGCAGACATCACGTCAATTCGACGCCCGGTCTGAGAGTTATTGGCTTTTTCGTCCCAGGGGCCCGGTTGGTTTTTAAGTCAAAACCAACCCTACATACTCCACCTGCATCCAAACCAATGGAGGAGTAAGACAAAAGATCCTTCTAATTAAGATGAATCCATCCAAGTTGACGGCACGTCAATCGGACGTTCGGAACTCAAGTTATAAGCACTTCCGCTCCGAGGGCCCAGTTGGTTTTGTATACGAACCAACCCGGACGGACCCAAAGTTCTCTGAATCCTTGAGTGGGATATACCAAAACGACCGTCTTGATCCAAGGATCGCATCTCTGCTGATGGCGCGTCGATCGGAGGTCCGTAGCCCAAGATATGGGCATAAGACCCAAAAGGGTCCGAAAACGGGGGTTTCGGGCCCGGACCGACCCGGCCTGAGTCCCCCTGATTCGGCCCAAACCGGGTCGACCCGACCTGGGTCCAGGTCGTCCCGACCTAGCCTGGGCGTGGCTCGGCACCTGGCCTGGCGGCCCGGCACACTGGCGCGCGGAGCCCGCTGGCTCGACCGAACGGACGAGCCGTTCAGTTTGCGGGGGGGGGGGGGGGGGGGGGGGCGCTTCCCCCGTGTATTATAATCGCGGCCCCCCTTAATGGGGGCTACTAATTGGCCAGCCGGGGGTTTGAACCCCAGGCTTTTCTCCTGTTCGGCCAGCCCACCCCGCCCGGCCGGTTTCTACCACCACGGGACTGGCGACGGCCGTTCCCCTCCCTGCTCCGACCCCGGCGGCCCGTTTCCGGCCGCCGGTCCTGCTCCTTCGCAGTCGGCTCAGTTCTAGCCGCCATTTCCCACGCTCCGCCATGACCCGGTACTGGTCGTGGCCTTCATTCGTCTGGTGCGGTGCGACGGCGCCGCACCCCTACGCCGCGGCCCGTCTCCGGCCGCAGTGCTTTTGCGGTTCTCCGGCGCAGCGCGACGGCGCCACGACTTGGTTCAATTTCACGAGGTGGCGCAACGGCGCTGCCCATTCCTTGTCGCACGATCCCACGCGTTGAGACAACACCACACCATTTTCGTTCCAACCACATAAGAAACAATTACATGGAAAAAGGGAGGAGGGTCGGCCGTGTTTGTGGGGTCCGGACCCCTCTCGTTAATCGATAGCAATTGGTCGTATTTCCAAGAAGAACAACAAGGTAGAATTCACGAACAAAATAAAATAACTCCTACCTCATGCGAGATTGAACAGAGTTTCACCAAACAAGTATTCGTCGCGTGAAGAGACGTCGTGAGAGAAGACATTGACGGCATCACGGTTCACGGCGTCGCGTAATCGGTTTATGAGAAATCGGCGTTCTTCGTCGGAGACCGATGTGTTCTTCGCATTCTTCGTCAAAGACGAAGAAGTTCCTCAAGTTCCTTGGATTTTCTCCCAAAGTTCACACAACAAGGTTCCAACCACAAATAAAATAACTTCATCTCTTATTTTATTAACATAACATAAACTTTTGAATTTCAAGAGTTTGAATTTATTCCACCTAATTAATTCATGACAAGTTGCCATCCATAATGGTGAGTTGAGGGGGTTTATGAATGTGAAGGGGTGGGGTTCATGTGGGCCCCACCACCCTCATAACCTCCATTGGGATGTTGGGTAGTTACCCAACATCCACTCAAAACTTAAAACACTTAATGTAAAAATAAAATTGTTGCATAAATTTTATTTTACCTTCCCCATAAATTAAAAACTTCTCTCGTGTAAACTCAACTCCGGAAATGGTGTTCCTAAGAAATTACCGGAACTGTGGTTCCATTGGTGCCCTCGGAATTCAATTCTGAGCACTGGTTCAAAATTTAGAAATTCCCGCTCGTTCGTTCACTGAATGTACCCGAGCTAAACATCGGATAGAAATTCCGGGCACACCGGGCCTCAGAATCAAGTTCCGTTAGAAACTGCGTTCATGTAAAATCCCAAAGAAAATTAAGAAAAACATTTCCTTGAATTTTATGGGTCATTACATTAATCCCACCTCAGGGGTTTACGTCCTCGTAACGATTCATCATAAGATCGGGAAACAAATGTGGGTAATGAGCACACATCTGAGCGTCCAACTCCCAAGTTCTCTCCTGTAGGTTTCCTTGCTGCCATCTGATGTGCACTAGAGGAATCGAGCATCCACGTAGGACCTGCTCCTGTCGATCCTCGATCTCCACTGGAACCTCTGTAAAAGTCACCCCATCATCAACGTCTTGCTCCCCATGGTCAATGATGAGTGTTGGGTCGTGCACGTATCTCCTCAGCTGAGATACGTGGAAGACGTCGTGCACCCTGTGCAACTGAGGTGGTAGAGACATGCAATAAGCCACCTCACCAATCCTACTGAGGACCCACAAGGGTCCGATGAAGCATGGAGACAACTTGCCGCCTCGGCCAAATCTCCGTAATCCACATCGAGGTGAGACACGCATGAAGACGTGGTCTCCATCCTCTAACTCTAGTGGCCTCCACCTCCTGTCAGCATAGGACTTTTGTCGGCTCTGAGCTATCCTCATCCGCTCTGGATGACCTGGACCTTCTCTGTCGTGTCCTGGACCATCTCTGGTCCCACAAGTGCTGACTCCCTAGGGTCTGTCCAGCACAAAGGAGATCTGCATGGTCCGTCGTACAACGCCTCGTATGGTTCCATCCCGATGGTGGAGTGGTAACTGTTGTTGTATGCAGACTCCACCAAGGGTAGGTGGTCCTCCCAGCTGTGACCAAAGTCGAGGACACATGCGCGGAGAATTTCCTCAAGAGTTTGAATGGTCCTCTCCATATGACCATCTGTTTGAGGTGAAAGGAAGTGCTTAGACGTAGCTGCATCCCGAATGCCTCCTACAACCCCTTCCAAAGCCGGGAAGTAATGCGATCATCTCGATCGGAGACGATAGATGATGGTACACCATGAAGCAGTACAATCTCTTGAACGTATAAACGTCCCAAGCTCTCCACTGAGCTTTTCTCTCTGATGGGTAAGAAGTGAGCTGACTTGGTGAGTCGGTCAACAATCACCCAAATGGAGTCGTGACCTCTGGAAGTGCGTGGATGTTCAGTCACGAAGTCCATAGATATCTCGTCCCACTTCCACTCCAGGACCTGCAAGGGATGTATCAAGCTATCTGGTACCTGATGGTATGTCTTCACCTGCTAGCAGGTGAGGCATCGAGAAATGAACTCTGCCACACCTTTCTTCATGCCCAGCCTCAAGTGCTATCGTCTGAGGTCCTGGACATCTTCCCCACTCCAGGATGTACCGCCAAAAGGATAAGTTTGAAACTCTCTCAGAACCCCCCCCCCCCCCCGTAAAGCAACTGGTACCAAGGTACGTCCTCTGAAAAGGATTTTGTGCTCTACTCCAAAGGAGAAACCATCAGGTGCCTATCCTGAGGATATCTGTGCATGCCTCGTCTCACAGTCAGCGTCCCCACGCTGTGCCTCTCTGACCCGCTGCATTAGTGGAGGGGTGACTATGAGAGACTGAAGGAAGGAAGATCCATCTCTATCCATGAAGGATATATGCAAAGAGACTAGCTGCTCTGTCGCCTCCTCAAGTAGCTGAATGCACGTCCTCCTACTGAGAGCATCGACTACCACGTTCCCCTAACCAGGAGTATAGACTATCTCAAAGTCATAGTCCTGGAGGAGCTCGAGCCATCGCCACTGTCTCAGGTTCAGGTCCTTCTGAGAGAAGATGTACCTGAGACTCTGATGGTCAGAAAAGACTTTAAAGCACTCGCCCATCAGGTAATGTCGCCATGTCTTCAGAGCGAAGACCACTACTACTATCTCCAAGTCGTGGGTGGAGTAGTTTTGCTCATGCAGCCTCAACTAATGTGATCCATAGGAGATCACGACCCGCTCTTGCATTAGGACACACTTGAGAATGGTCCCTGATGCATCACAGTAGACTACATACCCTACTCCCTCCTCAGGAAACCTCAAGATAGGTGCGCTGGTCAATCTCTGTCTCAGCTCCTAGAATCTCTACTGATAGCTGTGTGACCACACAAAGGGTTTCCCCTTCTTCGTCAATGATGAGAGTGGTGTCGCAACTCTGGAGAAGTCTGTCACAAATCTCCAGTAGTATCCAGCTAGTCCCAAGAAACTTCGCACCTCCATCACGCTCCTGGGTGGCTCCCAAGCTAGCACTGCCTCGATCTTCGCAGGATCCACTGCAACTCCCGCCTCAGAGATGACGTGTCCCAAGAAGTGGACCTCACATATCTAGAACTGGCACTTATAGAGCTTACCATAATGTTGCTGATCTCGGAGTGTGTCTAGTACAACCCGCAAGTGGTAGGCGTGCTACTCCTCAGTGGTCGAGTAAATCAAAATGTCGTCGATGAAGACCACGACAAATTGATCGAGGTATGGCTGAAAGATCCTATTCATAAGGGCCATGAAAACTTCTGGAGCATTGGTTATGCCGAATGGAATAACCAAGAATTCATAGTGGCCATACCGACACCTGAAGGCCGTCTTCTGCACGTACTCATCCAGAACTCTGAGCTGATGATAGCCTGACCTGAGGTCTATCTTTGAGAACCACCGTGCTCCCTTGAGCTGAACGAAGAGGTCATCAATCCTTGGTAGCAGATACTTGTTCCTCATAGTCACCTGTTTCAGGCGACGATAGTTGACACAAAGTCGCAAGCTCTCGTCCGCCTTCTTGGCAAACAAAATCTGGAAAGCCCAGGGTGAAACACCGGGTCGGATGAACCCCTTGCCCTACAAGTCCTCCAACTTTACCCGTAGCTCTCGATGCTCGGAGGGGGCCATCCAATATGCTGGAGTCGATATTGGGGTTGTCCTGAGGTACAAGTCAATATAAAAGTCTACCTCTCTGTGAGGAGGTATCCCTGAAACGTCTTCGGAAAAAACGCCTGCATACTGATCCACCATTGCAGGAAAACTAGGACTCCACACATCAACTGCTCCTAGGATGAGGCTAGACAAAAGATGAGTAATGGGCTGTCCTCTCCTCTGTGAGAGTCCATCCAGTGCTGCGAAGGCTCCCTTCTCACCGGTGAAGGTGAACCTGCTCCCGTCGGTGCGTACACATCTCACCATGCGCCTTATACAGTCCATCTGAGCATGGACTGTAGATAACCAATCCATGCCCAAGATGACGTCGTAAGGCATCGATGTCGCTACACGAAGATCCCAGCCAAAGCTCTCGCCTCCTAAGTAAGCTCACACTACTGGAACCAGTGCATAATCGTCGAGTCTTCTCCATTAGGAGTCTTTAGCCTTAAGGATAGAGCCAACAGCTCTACAGGAATCTCCGAGCTCCGAACAAGGGCAGCGGCTATGAAAGAGTGACTCGCTCATGTGTCTATAAGAACTACAATAGGGGTGGAATAGACACAGATAGTACCTCGAATCATCTTGGGCGCACCGTGGTCATAGGCCTCTGCTGCCTGGAGCTGTGCCTATCTCTTCCTGATAGCTCCCTGTGGTCGGGGTGGACCTCCTAGTGGTGGTGGTGGTAGAGCCTCAATGCGTCGCCCACCACCTGCTGCTCGACCAGCTCCTCTACCTCGTCCGCCTGCTCCCTGCGGACCACCACGGTTGACCCTCTGCCTATGCCTAGGTGGCCCCTCAACCATCTGCTGCTCCTCGACATGGCGGGTCGGGCAGTCACGAGCCATGTGGCCCTGCCCGTCGCATGAGTAGCACTGCCTGCCTCTCAAAAGACTGGCTCCGTGATGTGTGCCCCGCACTGCTAAGCCAGTGTCCTCAGGTCGTCTTCCTGAGGGTTTTGTCTACATGGACCCATGAGTCATCCGTCGACTGCTTGCTATAGAATACTCTACTACGTGCCACCCTACTGTGGGTCTCGGCGCTGATGACGACTCAACAAGAAAGCTCTCGATCAAAAGGGCTCGCTCCAGCACTACTGCCTATGTCAGAATGATGAGGGAGATCAGCGATGCCCTGATATCAAGTCTCAGTCCCTGCTCAAAGGTATGGGCCCGGAAGAATGGGTCCCGTACCATGTCTTTCGAGTAGCGTGAGAGATCGGTAAATCTCGCCGAGTACTGGGCGACCATCATGCTGCCCAGCCGCAGCTGAAGAATCTCCTAGATGCGAACCAGACAGAGGGTTGTTGGGATGAACTCCGAGTGGAAGAGGCTCTCAAAGTCTTCCCAGAGAAGAGATGCCTCAATGTGCACCTGGAGCATCAAACTCCACCATCTTCCTACTGCCGCGTGTAGTAGGATCGCTGTGATGATCACCATGAGGTCTGCTGGTGTCCTCACTAACATGAAAAATCTCACCACTACCTCCAGCCAATCCTCGGCAGCCTGGGGGTCCTTCTCCCCATGAAACCTGGGCGGTCGCTGGCACTGGAACTCGTATAGTGCACTAAGGCGACATGCATCGTCAGCGACTAGGGATTGAAGCTTCAGTGGATCGGTGGGTAGAGTTACCGCCAGTGCCTCAGCTGTCAAAGGGACCTGTAGCGAGGCCTCGTCGCTCGGTGGGCTGTCGTCACACACAACTCTCGGAACACTAGCTGGCTGCCGTCGTGGGGCCATCCTGAAAAGGAAACATGTGCGCCATGGTCAGAATAGTATAACTGGTGAGCTGACACAAAGTAATCACAAAGAAAACTTGAATCAAACATGCAATCAATGTTTTGTGCATTAAGTCGGAAATCAGAAGTTAGGGTCCTGGAGTACGGATATGTTGGCCGCCGCACCAACACTGGACTCCCTGGACTGATAACCACACCCAATACGCTTAACATTTTTTATTCACTTTGAAAAAGATCAGAGTCCCATGTTCTGTGGTAGAACCGAACTCCTCTGATACCAATTTATCACGACCCGTCCTCGGGGACCGTGTCGTGACTACCCCAAGCCCGCCTTCCATAGGCCAGGGGCTGGCGACTAGCACCAAGGCGTAAATTCCCGATAAAAAGGGAAGGTATTTCCTTTCTAAAGTAAACGAACACCAACGAGCATGCATGCAGTACAAGTAAACACTAAGGAAAAGATGGTACAACAGTAAGTGTGGAAAATTAAGTGGGCCAATATACAATCCCAAACTGAATGTAAAGTACAACTGGAAGGAAAAAACAGCAACTGAAAAGTAAAGCCGCAATGCCGATCTGTCCATTGGAAATCCCACCTAAAGGGTGGGTACATATAGCCTCCTCTGCTCATCAAGTCTAGTCGTCCGCTCCGAGTACGTCCCGCCCAGTGGTCCACCTCCAAGTACCGTCCTTCTCTGCAAGCCTCAACCACGATCAATGCTATCCATCATCTGCAACCAACAAAACGTAGTGCGGGAATAGCCCGTGCAGGGGTGAGTATAAGCTATGCAATATGGACCCGAGACCCTCGTAGGTCTCCCAGAATCCACAAAGGATAATCCACAATTGAAGGATACAATCACGAAGTAATATCCGACACTACTTAGGTATATTCCCATACATATACCTAAGTCATCAATTCTCGTTCGGCTCCAATATCCGAGCCCTAGTACAACCCAGACCACATAGGAAAGCAAAACGTAATCCACACAGGATAGCTCAACACAATCCACAAAGGAAAGAAAAACGTAATCCACACAGGATAGCACAACACAATCTAGAAAGGGAATAAAAACAGGATTCAGCTCACACAGGAATACTTATTCACATAAGGATAGAGATGATCAGATATTTCCACTGATTCATCTAATCCATCGAACCCACAAAGGATTGATAGGTACTAACCCCCGCAATGACCCCCAAAAGATCTGACCCACAAAGGATCGATAGGTAACTAACCCCCGCAAAGACCAACACAGGATCAGACCCACACAGGATCTGTAGGCGCTGGCTCACACAGAACCGCTCAGCACTGACCCACTCAGGATCGGACCCACACAAGATCGGTAGCACTGATCCACATAGGATCGCTGATTGTTGTAGTCATCGTCGTCGAATCCACTGAGGATCTCTGTACAGTCGCCGTCGTCACAGTCGCAAATGCAGCCAGCACTAGGGTCCCCGTACACAGCAAGCTCGTTCGGAATGGTCCGATCCACGAGCCGAGAGGCTGATAAATCAACTGACACAAAGTCCGCAGTTGATGTATCCAAAAGTTCCATATCATCAACTAGAACTCAACGTCACAGAAGGTGCGTCAATCGGACACACGGTCTGAGAGTTATTGGCCTTTTCGTCCTAGGGGCCCGGTTGGTTTTTAAGTCAATACCAACCCGAGCATACTCCACCTGCGTCCAAACCTCGGGCGGAGTAAGCCAAAAGATATGTCTCACTAAGAGGAATCCAACCACGTCAATAACACATCAATCGAACGTCCAGAACTCAAGTTATAAGCGTTTCCGCTCCGAGGGCCTGATTAGTTTCGTGTACGAACCAACCTGGCCGAACCCAAAGTTCTCCGAAACTTTGAGTGCGATATACAGAAATGACTGTCTCGATCCGAGGATCGCATCTCCACTGACAGCGCATCGATCGGAGGACCGTAGCCCGATATATATGCAAAATACCCAAAAGGGTCCGAAAATAGGGGTTTCGGGCTCGGGCCGACCCGGCCAGAGACTCCCTAGGTCGGCCTAAACCGGGGTGTCCCGGCTGAATGGCCGAGCCGTTTGGTTTGCGGGGGGGGGGGGGGGGGAGCTGCCCCCCCCCCCCCATGTTTTGTAACTACGGACCCCTTAATGGGGTCTGTCAGCTGGCCAGCCGGGGGTTTGAACCCCCGGCTTTCCTCCTGTCCAGCCGGCCCACCCCGGCCGGCCGGTTTCTTACGCCAGGGGACCAGTGACGGCCGTTCCCCTCCCTGGTTCGACGCCGGCGGCCCATTTCGAGCCATCGGTCCTGCTCCGACGTCGGCAGCCCATTTCCGACCGTCGTTTCCCATGCTCGGACGCGGCCTGGTACCGGTCGTGGCCTTCATTCGTCCGGTGCGGCGCGACGGTGCCGCACACCTATGCCGCGGCCCCTCTTCGGCCATAGTGCTTTTGCAGTTCACCGGCACGGTGCGACGGTGCCACAACTTGGTTCAATTTCAGGGTGCGGTGCGATGGCACCAGGCATTCCTTGCCGCACGATCCCGCGCGGTGCGACGACACCGCTTCTTTTCCGTTCCAACCACATAAGAAACAATAACATGGAAAAAGGGAGGAGGGTCAGCCGTGTTTTTGTGGTCCGACCCCCACTCGTTAATCGATAGAAATTGGTCGTATTTCCACGAAGAACGACAAGGTAGAATTCACGATCAAAATAAAATAACCCCTACCTCATGTGAGCTTGAACAGAGGTTCGTCGAATGAGGATTCGTCACGGAAAGAGAGGTCGTGAAAGAAGAGGTTGACGGCGTCGCTGTTCACGGTGTCGTGTAATCGGTTTCTGAGAACTCGGCGTTCTTCGTCGGAGACCGATGTGTTTTTCGCGTTCTTTGTCGAAGAAGAAGAAGTTCCTCAACATCCTTCGCTTTTCTCCCAAAGTTCACACAACAAGGTTCCAACCATAAATAAAATAAGTTCATCTCTTATTTTATTAACATAACATAAACTTTTTAATTTCAAGAGTTTGAATTAATTTCACTTAATTAATTCATGACAAGTTGTCATCCATAATGGTGAGTTGAGGGTGTTTAAGAATGTGAAGGGGGTGAAGTTCGTGTGGGCCCCACCACCCTCATAACATCCCTTGGGAAGGTAGGTAGTTACCCAACTTCCACCCAAATCCTAAACCACTTAAAGTAAAAATAAAATTGTTGCATAAATTTTATTTTACGTTCCCCATAAATTAACAACTTCTCTCGTGAAAACGCGACTCTGGAAATGGCGTTCCTAAGAAATTACCGGCGCTGTGGTTCCATCGGTTCCCTCAGAATTCTATTCCGAGAACCGGTTCAAAAGTTAGAAATTCTCGCTCGTTCGTTCACTGAACGTACCCGAGCTAAACTTCGAATAGAAATTCCGGGCACACCGTGCCTCAAAATAATGTGCCGTCAGAAACTGAGTTATTGTAAAATCCCAAAGAAAATTAAGAAAAAATTTTCCTTTAATTTTACGGGTCTTTACAATAGTCTTGGAAAAATATTTGATAATAATGATTAAAATTATTTGAATTCTCTTCTATCTTCCACTATAAACGCCACCCACATTCCCCTCTTCCTCTCACACCTCTCAAGCCATTATCATTGCCAATTTCCTGCAAAAGCCCTTCCCCAAGGATCCTACTCATGTATTAGACTTTTTGGTCTCATCAAAATGCCAAACCTAGAGTCATAATGGAGGATCATAGGGAGAAGAGATCAAGAGGTAAGTATCATCTTTCATTTTCACATGTTTTCTTTTAAATTAATTTATTTTCTTATAATATATCCCCCTCCCCTTTTCCAAGAGTTATGAAATATTCAAAATTTTATATCTTATTTACATTAAATTGTCCATGTAAAAAAATTCATCATCTTTCTTCCCCCCTATCGAATTTTTGTAAAAAATAATAACAATATTTGTGAGGTTTTGTTTTCCAAAATTGTTGATGATGTGATTACAATTTCCATTACCTGATTCATTGTTGACCATAAAAAATTTTGAATAATTGAAAAAGAAAGTAAACTATGTTATGTATAAAATTTTAGGTTATAATTTGATCTTATATGAATGAAATTAAAATTTATAATGAAATGAGTTCATGATTATCGAGGAACATCCAAAAATGCTCTAAAAATTGTCATTAATATTTTATCTAATGATACATCATCATATATGATAAAAAATGATTCATGGTATAATTATATATTTTGTAAAAATATTAATAAAATTTCATTCCCCTCCTATAATTTCATTTCTATATTATAATAACATCAAATTCAAATCATCCAATAAAATCATGTAAAGTACACACACAAAACAATTAGAGTGATAAAATACTACTAACTGAAGAGTGAAATGAAATTATAAAATAATCATATTATGTGTCATAAAACATCAAATTGTTTCAGTAAAATACTAATAACAATGTTTTAACAATTATACAGATGGTTTAAAGACTTTCGAATTAAGACAAACACTGGGTAAGAGAATTTTCAACCAAATTTTCATTCATTGGGTTAACCTTCTACTTCATTAATTTTGTGGTTTTAAAATTCTTTATGTGATGATTTTTTGTTTATATTAAGTTTTATTAAGTTTATATATAGTTTATACACGTATTACTTTCATTATACTGATTCTAATATAAAATATATGTTATTTGTATGGGACTTTTCATATAAAATCCTCTTTTAAACTTCTAGTTTTACAAAATTCAAATGAAATGTTTTTATGAAATTATTCTTGTTGTATGAATATGTTCTCGTTCGTGGATATTTTTTATTATAATGTGGGCTCTATATATCCCTCCAATTCATTGATAATGTGTATGTTCAATGTTAGTTGTACAGTTACTTCATGTGTAATTTTGATGGTTACATAATAAAGTAGTCGCGAGGGTTACATTGTAAGATAGCAGTTAGGGTTAAGAATTCTAAGGTAGCCAATAGGTTTTGAATATTATTTAAGTAATTACCCATGAAAACATTATGGATCTATTTGTCTGCTTTATGTTTTGTTTAAATCAAGTGGAAATATCATGTTTCCCAAATAAATTCTATATGTGTGAGAGGTATGACTTTTTTGGAAATGATTTCATAGGTTTACTAGTATTCATGGAATAATGTTTATTACAAATTTTTATATCAATTACTATGATTTTTTTTCACATTATAATATTTCAAATTATTTTCATAGATTATAAATATGTGTAATTAAAATAAGAAATCATAGTTAAATGTTAAGAAGAATTTTTGATGAAATAATGTTTTATTTGAAACATTTTATATTTTTAAATAAATCAATATTGTTTTTGTGGTATATTCTCTACATGAATGTGAAATTTTTTGTATGTTTTATATCCCAATTCGTTATGAATATAAACTTGAAAAGATCATGAATATTAAAGGAAGTGTGTTCATGACTAAAATTCAATATTATGTAATGTAATAAGGTTGGTTCCTTATAAATATTTTCCATAGTGATTAATGAATATACAATAATGTAGTAAACATTATGAACAATGAAAGTTTCCTCTTATTTAGCATCCAGAATCATAAATTTATTTAGGGAATCATTGGTTATGTTATTGTTATCACTAAGTCTTCGTTTATGAACAAGTGAAGATAATAAATTCAATTTAGTAATTAACCCATTATATTTTTTTGAAACCAAAGGTTATGTAATGATTGTATTTTATTTTCTTCAAGGTCCTATAACATTTATGGTTGGACATGTGATCACTCATCTTTTATACATAAGTCATATATGTATTTACATATTGATGGTAGTAAAGCCTGGATGGAAAATACATCACATTTCATATAAATTACACAGAAAAGGGTTTCAATTGTATAGGTCTTATTTGGGGTCCAATATTCGAAAAAGAAATTACAGATCCTAGTGAGAGGACTATTTCTATTCTAGACCATTATTTTTTTATGAGTTATAGGGATGAAATTTCAAAATTCATCAATCCTTCTATTCAATATTTCATGACCTTGGGAAGTATGGCATGATTTGAAATATTAATTTGAATATACCTTCTCAATATGAGAGGGTAGAAAATCATTAATTTTTATATAAAAATATCATGAAGGATATCAAAGTTATTGATGTTGTGGGAATTAACAAACTCTGTCCCATTCATGGTCTTAAATTAATTATGGGTATTCACATCAACTGACATCAAAATATTATTTGTGTAAGAATGGATTAACATGTATTGTAAAACTATAATTAAATTGTATAAACAATGATAATAATTCCCCACCTAGATATTGGTAAAAAATTGTTGTTGGTGTTGAGTAGTTAATGATGATTACGTATGATGTTGACAGGATGTAAACATTGATAACACCACATGGGAAACTCTATACATTGGAAAATCATGGTTTGAAAAAAACATATAACCTCTATATTAAGTAGAATTTCATAAATAATATATTACATCCACAATTTTCCAAGTCAAGGACCTCCTATATAACCCAATGAATAAATTTTCCCTTAGTTCAATCAACAACAACTTTATAAAATCTAATTTTATATAGGAATTTCTTAATTATGTTCCTATTATAGTGGATGAAATACACGTCATTACAAGGAATTTGTACTCATGAACCATTATTTGTTGGAATAATTCAATATATAAGGTCTTCATCAAATTTAATCATTCAACTAGTGGTTTCATATAAGTTAATCATATAAAGGGACCCTTATAATAAAGATCTGACAATGAGTTCATTCACTTCACACTATTTCATATCAAGAGTAGACAATACTATTTTTCTTCCTTCTTCCATGTGTATAAATATTTTTTCATGGTCCTAGTATGGGGGGGTTATATCCAAGTCCTCAAAATAATATATAGATCATTTTTAAACCACATATTGGGGGTCACATATGGTAAAAAAATTCACTTCTAACTCTTCGGTTTATTTGAGAATTGGGTTACGATATAAATTTGTAAACTATAATAAATATTTATTCATTTAATGACTAGATCTACATATACTATAACATATATATAGGGAATTAATACCAATACATCCAGTTCATGTGTAATAATATTGGATATACATTTTTTTCATTTTTTGAGCACCTTTTGGAAATGATGAATGAATGAATTATTAGGGCCTTTTTAGGAGAATCAAGGATTACATAATGGATGGCACAATGGGTTTATGATTTCCAATAATATTCTATATATCGACATGGGAGGCACCATCACTATGAATATACTATAATTAATTGATTCATCATTGGAGTAAAGAGTCTCGTCCTTGAATACAATATTCAAGGGAAATTCCAATTATATCTAGTTCATGGGAAGGAAATATTAAGATGTATATCCATTATAAGTGTTCTATTTGGTAAATATGTGTTCTCGTATTTGGAAAATCAATACAAATCATGTTGATCATGTAGTCACTATTGAATGATTATGAATTTAATTCAATTTGTTGATTTAGATGATAAACTATTCCTCGTGATTTAGAAAATAATGAAATTACGCATTATCCCTAAATAAAAACACAAGGGAATTATTAAATACAATATAATATTTATAATTGGTATCAATAATAATATTCATTTTTTCGTTCATGTTTTTCTATTTAGATACTTTTTTCTTATAAAATGTGATGTGATTTTAGGGTTTCTAAAAGGCTATACCATATCAGATAAAGGGTTTTTTATGTATTGAATGGATATAAATAAGAATATGAAGAAATTACTATATAATCAGTTTGTGAATGATGAATGATGAACCCTATAGTACCCCAAGAATAACATACATTGATATCATGTATTTTTTAATAAAATTGTATATATCTACTTGATAAAGATGAATCAGAACTATAATGGATTAGTATACATTGACACTATATATATTGCCTTCTCCCAATTTACCCCCGAACCTACAGTCTTATCGGTCACCACATGACCTCAAATGTGCATCCCTATAAGGAAAAGTAAATTGACTAGTAGCAAGGTCATACAGATAGTCATTGGGTATAATATACCCTCATATCATTTTTTCATAATGGTATAGCCATATATATTTTTCTGAAAATAGAGGAAGCAGTATAATGAAATTTCAAAAAATAGTGGAAGACATTTTCAATATCTATTGAATAATAAAAATGTATAATACGAGTTTATACAATGCATTTATTTTGTGGTGATACATATGTTAATGTAATAAAAAATATAATGCTTTACATCTCAGTACAGAAATAATGAAAAGAGTAAATGCCCCAAGGGAAATATCAATGGCATGTCAATCTTCTACTCAGTCTTTTTATCCCAACTCCTCGGTACAACAAGCTGTAACCACACGATCCAAATATTAAAGAATTAAAAATTCTACTCGGGTACCCCAGTGCAATGGGGGCCAAAATATGGTGCGAGATTGAAATCTCAATAGGATGGGGCCAATAGTGTTTTGATCAATCATGAAAGTTTGATATAATTAAATAGTATATAGATATATAAAATAAGTTATAGAATTGATTAAATGAACAAAAATCCATCTTGGTTCTTATGGAAAACTTAACGACACTACTTGTTTCATCTCATAGATGAAATACGTGTCTAAAAAATAGATATATATGTATTTTTATGAAAAATAAAAAATTTATATCACACATTATTTTATACTCTATTTAATCATCTCATAAATCTAGGGGGGAACGTGGACACCCATACCTAAAAAACAACTTCATAATTGTACTAGATCCAGATGTGTTCCCTAGGTAATAATACATCGTAATACCTAATTCATCTCATTATAGAGTCTATAATATTGATGGTGATATCATATCTCAATACCTACTTCAGCTCATGCCTGACTCTGAAGTATATAATGATGATACAATATCCTAATGACTACTTCATATCTTGCTACATTTTGATGTATTCAAATGTGATATCATGTCTCATTACATGATTCAACTCATTTCAGAGATCAATATATTCTCCTCTGAGGACATTTGTTGGACTACCTTTATTTTCATTCATTCAATTCACACATTAAAACAAATGTTACCATGATCAAAAATGTAATTAATATGTCCATGTTACCATGCTTACTCCTCAATAGAATTACCATGATCTCATTCTATTTATACATACGTATAGTGATCATGTTACCATTTTTACATCTCAATTTAGATATGAAATGTTCTCATTCCCTTTACCCATAAGCATAAAGAAAATGTTACCATATGTACATATTAACCCAATGACCATGTTCTTATTATAATTAAAAATAATTAATTTATCAATTTATTATTCATCATCAATATCATTAATAATTCAAAAATTAGTTAAAAACATAAAATTCATTAGTTTTCTCAACAAATAACTACGTACAAATTTGTTTTCGTTAATTCATCAATTATTTAATCAACAACATAATTCACATCCAATAATTATGTTTATAGAACTAATTATGCATTATGAATTTCTACATTCCATAGTTAATTCCAAAATTTATTATATTTATCATATATTCTAATGAATTTAATTAAATAAAAAACAATTGTCTCAAATTAGCCAATCTAGTATCTCAGTATCAATTTACTGAATTATTATCTTTATTACAATCTCAAAGAACATACATAACGCACCATTTATTAGCCCATATCCCACTCAATAATCATAATTAATCTCCAGAGTAATTATATCTATTTTCTATTCAAGGTATCACCATACAATCCATTTGTCTTATAATAAATCTCCACATACAAAACCCATGAATTCGTGAAGATACCCACTAGTTTTGTATTTCACATTCATTCTTTCACATGGCCTACCTATCCTTTTAATTCCATTCACATTATTTGATTTCACATGGTTTTAACCCCCTATTTAATCCCATGATATTTATATGGAAAAATTAACCCAATTACATAAACATGTAAATGAGGGAATACATCTACTAGATAAGAAAACAATTTCATTATAATTTAAATATCTTCCTCTAACTATGAAATCATTAGAAAACACATATCAACTTGCTTATAAACCATATTTTTTTATCACTATGTTTTTTTCATTAAATATGTGCACCTCAGTTGGAGGGGTTTTATTACAGAAAACATGACTTTGTAATCAAGGAAATCATTTAACACCAGAAAAAAATTCATTCAAAAAATGCAGTCAAATATATTACATGTAGTAAATCATCAAAAACTATGTTTTTTAAAATTTAAGCAATGTTCAGGACCCTACCTTGATGGAATGTCAAATAGAAAGCATTCAAACCTTAACAATAATATTCTAGCATACACTAAATAGATCAAAACATTTTGTGCACATGTGTAATTGATCGGAACACCCTAAAACAATATCTGACAAACAATGTTATCTTGGTAAAGTTCAATTCACAACTAATTTATTATCTGAAACTCATATAAACCATAGCCATCTTATTTAAAGGTTTTAAATCTTATTTGATATTGTATAATCTTACCTGAAATTGATGGTGGTGAAATGAATCAAACTGAAACTCTTCTTCTTCAGTGGTAGTTGATGAAATACAGACAAATGGGTCATATGACATCATCCACACCACCTAGAACTGAATGAATTGAAGAAACTAAATTAATACCAAACCTAGGATTTTAGTATAATTCAATCCAGGTGACAAAAGAGAATCAAATATCCCAAGTGATGAAGTATAAGGGGTCTAAAATCCATACCACAACATATCATTGGGAAAACATGAAAAAATTAGAATAAAACTCGATGGATAATGGAGATTCGTAGAATGCTTCGTGTGCCACTGGGTGGTTCACACATGCTGTAGAACACAACAAAGAGGGAGTCATGTCTGAGAGGAGTTTTCGACATGGAAAGTGATCTCACACAAACTATGATTCTAGGGAGGGGTTCTCATGCTTCTCACCTTAAAGGAGAGCATGGGGAGGTCGTGCTTCACAAATGGGGAAGAAGAGGCGTCATGCCTCATGTAAGTGTGAGGGTATTATTTTTTAGGATTTAATTAATAATTATAATGTCTTAATAATAGTATATCATAACAATGATATTAATAATAACCATTATTATTTTTATAATTTAATAAAAGGATTATCTAATAATACAAAACCTCCCATTGACACAACAATTAATTTAATTTTTTTAAACACTATTTAACTAAATAATTCCACAAATTCACATCATTTAATTTAATTATATTTTAAAATGAATGTAATTATAATAATTTATCACAAATCATAAAACAATTTAAACCACACTAGTTGACTCACAAGGACTGATAGACCATGTAGAGTCCAAGTGTCTACAAATGGATACCTAGAGTACATAGCATGACAAACCAACACATCTTGACTTAACAAGTCCATCACCTGAATATGATTCTGGATACATTGTATATCCCCAAATTCTAACCTTCATAGTTTAAATAATCGTGACCAACCTATGAGAACACAACTACCTCACCATTAGTGTCATGAACCCGGCCGGGTCGCCATCTGACCCGGCGCCAGACCTGGTCCGCAGAAATTTCCGAGGGGCATTCCTGATCCCCCCGGGCTGGCAACTAGTGCCGTGCATCAAAAAAAGACAAGACAGAATGATTTCTCCCAATGAAAATAAATAAAACACCTGAAATGTAGAAGAAAAAAAAGTAAATAAATGACCCTGAAAAGAAAGAACGACCAACAAGACACACTAAACTGGTCTCAACCAAACTCCTCGCGACTCTGAGAGTCACTCACCAGTACAGAAAAAAATATCGCCCACAAAGAGAAAGCTCGAACCAAACCTGTAGAAAAAATAAAAATATGAAAACACTATAGGCATGAGTATTAAAACTCAATAGGTAGGCCCGACAAATTCTATTCCCAATGCACATACAATTAAATACAGAATTGTAAAACAAGTAATGGTCCATTTCCCTTTTTAGTATAAAAACAAGTTCAGTGTTTGAAAGGAACATGTGCATTGCATATTAAAACATTCTTACAAACAATTTAGAAATCCAAATTTTTGTTATTAGCCAAAAGGGGGATGCCACACATAACAGACAACACATGCCAAGGGCAATGGAAAAAAATGGCACACGAGAGCAAGCAACCGAACTAGACCTCTCAATCGTGCACCACACTCAAATAATTACTAAATGAAAAACGGGTTTAATCAAGAAGATCGTGAACAATCCAGAACATACCATAAATGTGACTCATCCCAAAAACATGCTCTAACTCGATGACGTCATAACACCCTAACGCTTGGTATAGCCCTACATGGACTAACCGAGGGGCCCAATCCCATTAGCAGCAATAACTTAGTATTCCCCTACTATGGGGCCACTAGCCAGTGCATAATCTAAACCGGTGCGGAAATCAGTCTCAGAAGATTCACTCACTATGGAAGGTTCTCATGTCAAAACAAGAAATAAAAAGGGGTGAATCCACAATGTAAATCAATTATTCATGATGCAGAAACATCACATATAGATCACGAAATCAACACACACCAAATATCACTCCTTAATGAGTTTTCCAAAATGATTTATTTTATTAAAGTGCCAGATGGACCTTCACCAATTTTAAAACAAAACCTCATTCCTCGAGAAAGCCCAAAACACATGTTCAGAAGAAATCATTTATCTTTAAAACTAGAAGTACATTTGAAATTCCGTGAATTATTTTTAAAGGCCCAACATGCATTATTTCAATACTGGGTGTCCACTTATCAAGAAAATGTTTCAAGTGTTTGGTATAAAAAAATGTCTCTTTTTACACCAAATAGTCATATAAAATTTAATTATCTTATATTATTCCCTATTTATTAAAATTAATAAAACATCATGAAATTAATAAATTCTAAATTTAAATGTGTGTGAAATGGGGGAAATACCTCGAATTCTTACTCGATCATGACGACACGACACGCTTCGCACTTGCGTATAAGCACGTGTAACATGATAACCACAGTGTCACCATTTTTGCTAAGGACACGCTGTAACAACCGCATGACATTTAAAACAAGAAACCATACCCACCTCAAAAAAGATAAATTACCATCCTTATTAATTATTTAATAAAACATTTTAAAAATTATAAATAAAAATTTACAGACCATTTAAATGGACAAACAAAACAATAGAAACATTATTAAATAGTTCTGCAAATTTTTTACATGAATTTAAATGCCAAAAGCATCACTCAAAACATCCTTTAAAAACAAAATGCACCTTGGTACAAAACCAAAACACCTTCCAGACGTGTTTCAAAAAATTAATATAATTTAATAAACCATTTAAAAAATTATAAAACAATTCCTGGGAGGTATCACAAGACATTAAACGATACCAGAATACAAAACACTGCACATCAACACCAAACCAAATCACAAACCCAACCAGAACATAGTTCACAACAACAACACCAAACTAAAACACAATACACAACAACGTATCAAAATAGAATCTGCAACCCCTATAATATGTAATAAACCAGTTGCAAAACTTACAAAACACCAATTAATAATGCAATATGAGTTTTCATCCAAGACGCAACACAATTCACATGAACATGCCACTTTAAAAATAAAATGCATAATAAACACGCAAGAAAACTAATTCCTCACCAACCAAACTAATTAATAAACATGTTAGATTAACTAAATGAGAAAATTAATTCATAAAACAAGAATTAAACACAAAACACTAACCTTGATATATACCAAAAACCACCAAGATTGTGCGCAGAGTCTACCTCACTTCAACCATACTCATATATGTCCTAATTGAAGAATTGGACCCAAAAAAATATCACAATTGGGCCATAAAAATAAAATGGAACCCTAATCCCGAAACACAGTCAAAAGGAAGAAAACTCCCACCGGTGTAGCAAGAACCTGCGGTGAGGGAGAGGAGGGATGGACGAGCAGAACGAGGGGTATTTGGAGGTGTGTCGTGCTGGAAAACCGATCGGAAGGGAGGGGCAACATGGTTCTGGTCATGCGATGCAGCGGGAGCGACACAGGGGAGCTCGAGGTGAGGAGGGTGGTGCGGCCGATCGGGGAGGGAGGAGGAGGCAAGGTGGCGCCTGCCAAGGAGTGGGATGAGGAGGGAAGGGCAGCGAGCGGTCCGTTGAGGAGAAGCGGCTAGGGTTTGGGGAAGCGAGGCCCACGTGAAATAGAGGCGAGGAGTGGACTGTGCGACGAGAGAGAGGAGAGAAAGAAAGGGAGAGGAAAAAAATAATAGAGGAAAAGAAAGAAAAAGAAGAAAGATGAAAAAAAGGAAATAATAATAAGAATAATGATAAATTTATATCCTAATAAATTCTAACCAATTTAATATTAATATGAAAATGAAAATAATAAAATCAACCACAAAAATAAAATTGTTTATTGAGAATGAACACCGCGCATGGTCGCACGTACGGTCGCACACACTGTCACATGCACAATCATATACCTGCAAAAGAAACCAAAATAATAAAAACGACCATGTTAAAATATTAGCTGAAATAATAATAATAATAATAATAATAATAATAATAAAATAATAAAACTAAACAAAATAATAAAATCATTATTAATTTATGTTGGACACCGCACACAGTCGCGTTTGCAGTCACTTGTGTCGGCGCCTTCATGCGCCTAGTCGCGATTATGGTCGAGAACTCGTAGAAGATTTCAAATTACGTTTTCCAATTCAACCGGTTCAAAATGAAACTGAAAAGAATGACTTAGAATAATTAAATTAAAATAAGTGTCAGTCAGGGTGTGACAATTCTCCCCACCATGACACTTTCTGCCCCCAGAATGTCCCAAAAGATGAGGTCAACCCAGGGTTCCAAACAAGACCGAGAAGATGTTTAAAACCAAACCTCAATCGCCCAAAGACCGAGAATTTAAAATGCCGATGACCTAAAACATCAAATATATCAAAACCATAATCACAAAGCAAAATTACCAACAACAAGGAATACACCATGAAATAGAACTGCATCATGGAACTCCCCGACCCCTGACTTTGGGATCACCGGGGCCGCTCGAGATCTCCCTGAACACTCATCAAGCGACCCTCTTATCTGAGCTAACCAATTAGCATGGATGGGGTCAGGAGGAGAAAAAGCAATGGGTTGCTCCTCCAAGTGCACTTTGAATATAAAGTCTTCCATAAGCTCGTCCTATTGTGGTCTCCCAACCATATTAGGATCCTTGTAAAACATTTGTTTTCCAAACAAAGGCAACTCACAAACCCAGAAAAAAACTCTAACACTGGCTTGACCCACTAAACTCCCTATGTTGAACCAAACCGACTCAAGAGGAGATACTAGCGAGACCTGTAGTGGGTCTACGCACCATTTTACAATTTTCCTAACACCACGACACCTGTGCGGGCATTCCTAGTTTACTTTGAGCGATACATACTGAACTCTTCATCATGAACCCACCACACGGGCCGAACTTCACTGATTATTCCAACAATGGACAACACTCTGCCACATGAGATAGCTTTGATATCTGAAACCTCTAACCAGGAGGCAAACCAAACATGCTCGCCACAATTCTACAAGACATGAGCATATCTGACCACTAGAAGGTTCACAGAGAACACCAACTAGCTTTACAGGAGTACGTATTTTCCGAACCACTTTAAGGACCTAGAGGAACTTCCATAAGTCAAGACCACCACAAAGGGACAAAAACTTTATGCCCCTCACATCAAAAAGGATACATTCAGAGATGATACTGTAGTAGGTAATCTTAATCTGTACCCATCCCGACACTATAAACTTAAGTCAGACCAAGCTCATCCCATGTCTGATGAGTTTTGACTGTGCACAAGATTCACCACGAGACCGATGGCTGGGTAAATGATGTCTGAAGCATCTACCACCTCGAAGTCATAATTTGACCACCTCTGACTAGAACATCCTCCGCTGGAAAAGTTTCATGCATACTTCTCCTCGAGTCCCGCACATCCAATCTATCAACATACCAACTGAGAATTGTAGCAAATGACTTAGAGTGTCTGACAGACCGTACCAGAGATAGGTGGTTGAGCGGTCTATCTGAAACGCAACACAAATTGGTGGAAGGAGCGCTCCAAGAACAGGACCCTTTGGTTCACACTCCTCATCGGATGAGGAGACTTCACTTCCTTAGGTACAACCGTGGGACGAGGTTAGACATAAGAATCACTCAATACATACTTATTTGCAACAAAAATGAAGCAATCATCATTTAATGTTTTAGTGCAGCTCCACCAAGCATACTCGAGACAACTTACACCCACACAACTTTTGGAGTTCTTACAAAACTGGATACACTCCTGACTTTCCCAAAGCATTCAACGATATCCAATAGACCTCGACATCTACAAATAGTCGACAAAATCGAGCAGAACCCAACTCTTCCATTCCACTGGGAGTCTGGGCTGAGCCAAGAACCAAGAGACATATTGGAAACCCATATGAAATTTCTAAGGGTCATATCCCAAACAAGGAACAAAAAACAACCTTCCACAAATCCAAACACATCACAAGGAAATCATCGATATTTCAAACACAAATCCAATAATTCAAATCTAGAACATCAATTCATTCATAAAGAAAAACACCCACTTGAGAAACCAACATTGTTCAACAAAACCCAACAACCCTTTTGAATTCATTTATTTCTCTCCGGAATCAAAAACATTTTCCATTTTCAAAAACAATTTAAGCACAAAAACTCATTTTATAGGAAACCCCACTTTTTAGGACACAAGATGCAGCATTCAAAATCAAGCACTCATCACTAATATTCTTGGATGCCTCGTAGATTTTCATTTTCAAGCCTCCCAAGCACCCACCCACACAATCCACCAACTACTCGTTAATCCCTTCTACATGCACATGCGACCACCCATATGAATACCATTCAAAAAGAAACAATGATCTTTTTATTTCAAAATATTACATTCCCAATTTTTCAAAAAATACCTTTTTTTTCCAACTATTTCAAAAACTCAAGACAAATTTCCAAAGTTATTACCATTTATAAAACCACCCACTCCAATTTCAAACAACCCAAGACATCCTTTTAGAAATTCAACTTTGACAAATCAACATCAAATTCCAAAAACAAGCTCAAAGAGAAACACACCCCAAATATCTTTTCAACTGCACACCAAAATAAAATAAGAGTAGCACAAAAGTCCTCTTCCCTTTTTAAAGGAAAAAAATCTCGTGCCAATCCCAAAATTGAATAATTATATCATAAACATTAATGAACCTGGGTGGAGGAATATTGGTCGTGTCTAACCCGACTACATGGTTTAACAGACCATGCCCTAGGCAATCACTAACCATTGGGAGTGTCTAACCGTACTCTCAGGCATCACATGGGTCACTACTCCTTGTGAGATCATGCACAGTATTGGTTTACTCACATTTTCATCCCCCATCCATAAAGACCAAGGCCAAAATGTAAATCCCGCACTACCCTTGGTTACTCGAGGATCGAAATGAGTTAGAGTTTGTGACGCTCTTCTCACAATTATCCCTCGAGTACCAACAGTCCTATCTTTGTAGATACCCGAAGCATAATGTACATGGACATTACATTAATTTTTTTGGAATACTTAGTACATAACAAAACACACACACACAAGGACTGTAATAGTTTAGTGTCTTTGGAAACATGGAATATAATCTTCTAATCGTGGTGAAAGATCTTCAACATCTCCCTTAAAGATCTTATTTTTTTATACCTAAAACCATTCTTTATATCTTGGGGAAAAGAAATCATAAAAGGGTGAGCTCAAATTCTCAGTAAGGGTAAACAAATAAATATCAATCACATCATATTCATAAGAACATAACATTTTGGAAGTCTTAACCTGCAAAAGTGATCATAATATCATAACATGGGATAAATCATAGTAGTGAAATGTAATCTCAATAATCATAACTTAAAACATGAAACATTGTGGCATACATACATAATCATAGAGAATCATTTCTTATTAGTCAAAGCTCATTTCCAAGACTATCTTAGTGGACAAAGTCCATTTCTGAACCGAGTTCACTCCTCCTTTCAGTCCTGTTTCACTGAACCGGTTGAACCTGTTGTTCCATCCATGTATATCTCATGAGATATAAAATCATTACCCAATGCATTGGAGGGAGATATAAGTCCCACCCATCTCATAATGATACAATTCTCATGTGTGCCACAAAATCATAAACCATACATCATAGCATAACCCATGTAATAAAAATGGGAATCTTAAACATCGTGACATCATAAAACAATTCAAATAAGATAAAAGAATTCATAAAAATGTTTTCATCAAAACATAATCAAATCCATGTAATAATAGGGATATAAACAAAACACTTTATTATCTTATATGCAAAATAATTTTGATAAAACACTTGAACTCCATTCTTGAGGAAAATATCCCTTCTACATCAAAAATAATTTTCCTTTCTTAACATGTCATACAATTCGAAACTAAAAGAGGTTGATTAAAAATAAACTTGAAAACTTGTAAAGTAAGCTTCTTGGAAATAATGTTTTAAAAATCCATTCATGTCTTATAAGTTAAAAAACATTCTTCTCGTACTTTTGTCAGAAAAGTCAAAAAGTACCTCGTACGAAACACGAAAAAAGATTCCATTCATATATGTTACTAAACACTCACCGAAAGGTAAAATTGTATATAAAATAATGTAGAAGGATATAAATATTACATATCAAGGAAAAATGGATGTGGATGATAAAATACACCCCATTAAATACCAAAGTATAAACAATCTCGGATAAAAATGAGATTGTGATATTTTCCCTTACCTTACGTCTGATTTGCTTCGTAAGTGTCAGAACCTCCTGTATAATGATTTAAATAATGTCATTGACTAATTCCAGAATCATAATCATTGTTATGATATCAAATATGGTTCACTTATGACTTTATATTACCCGTTCTTTTGTAAATTCCATGTTAAAGAGCATTTTGGGTCAAATCGTTTCATTTGTCGTCCGTGTTTTGACTTGTAATTATTCATAAGATTACTTAGATCATGATTACATAATTCTAGAATATAAAACATGATTTATATATAATATATATTCAGAATATACATATATATAATAGATTAGTAAATGGAAATAAATACACCCTTCATGGAGACGGTAGGTCTTACGTACGCATGAACGCTGTTTTCGTTACCTTATTGAGTTGAATGGAATTAAGTAGATGACATACATATATATAAAAATAAATATATTATCATTATTATTTCATATATTTCATGATTACTTATTATATATACTTTATAATAATTCATGAATGGTTAACATGGAGAATGAATCTCATCGCGTCGTGGAGACGGTAGTACGTACGTATGCACGAGCGATGATATCGTTCTCATGATCGTGGAATTGTATTTGGAGTGTATGTATACTATTTTATAATCAATATCACTTTACAGTAATCATATATAGTAATTATTTACACCATTATACCCATCCAAGTAAGGTGGTGGTGGAAAATAGATTACACCACGGCGTGGAAACGGTATTCCGTACGTACGCACGTGCGGTGATTTCGTTTTCCGTAGGATGGATAGATGGTGAAATAGGGTTGTTTCATACTTATAATAACATATCAGTATATTAGTGATACTTATGTTATTACTTAATAATGAAACAACCTAAGAAGAAGAAGTGGAAGAAGAAATAAAGTTGAAAGAATCTGTAACAAACATTACCTCTTCTTTGAAGCGCATCTTTGAGTCCTCCTCTTAGGGTACTACAATTGGTCATTGAAGAAGACCGGGACCTCTAGGATGTTTTTATGGAAGTGGAGAAAAGAATTTGTCAGGGTTTTTCCTAGCTTGAAGGCTCAAAGTGGTGTGAGGAAGAGAGGGAGGAGGTGCCCTTTTATAAGGGAGGAGAGGGGCACCTTTGGAATAACAAAAAATATTATTTTATTATAAAGACAAATTCGGTTTTAAATATCTCCAAATTGATATATTTAGAAGCTAAGGTGGGTATGAGTCGAAATACTCTCATCCAATAGAATTTAGACAAGTTTAAGTTCCTATTTTAACCTTATCATTTATATTTAACCTTAAGTTAGATAATTTTACTTTTACCGTGTCTTTTTATGTTCTTACACTATAAGGTTTATAAACATACAATAAAACGCCAAAAGAACCCCAAGTTGTTTATCATTAATATATATAACCTTATATATGTCATTTGGACGAACATTAGATTTTTAGGAATAAAATAACAACTAATAATATAATATTTGTTTTAAAAACTATTTTATGTCAATTTATACACTATTTAGTAATTGATTTTTTAAAAAATAATAACAGAATGATTAGTTCTATAATAGTTAATTAAATAAACACTAACATGTCATATTAACCTATAAAATTATTTTAATTCATAAAAAGTCTCAAATTACTATTATTTGGGTATTTATAAGATTAATTATGTCAATATTTCCTTAAAAAAATAATTACTGCATCATCTTTGTGTCATAAATAAACTAACTTATTTAAAGTCTAAAAATTAAAAATAAAATATAATTATGTAGGACATATTTTTAGCTTTCTAATTAATATTTATAGTCGAATTTATCTTATGTATAACCCTATATTAAAAATTATATACTTATTAAACATTGATTTTAACTATTTTAACCCTTCTTTAAATAAATTAATAATATATGTCCTAATCTAATCCAAGTGGACCTAAATGGTCATATTTTATTCCTAAGGTTGTTTTTGGTCGAATTACACTTATCCAATAGAATTAGGACATGTGTTAGGGTAATAATAATAAATTTTTTACCCTTAATTACCCTATTTACTTTTAATCGTGGTAAAAAAAAATAAAAGTTACTATTCACCAAAAAATATTTTCATCTCATTGAACCACATTTTACTTAATGAAATCAACCGTGTCTCTCAGAATTTTGAAATTCCATTCACAGAAGTGGTAAAATTATGTTTTATGAAAAAATCATTTTTTTAACTACCACTTAGTAGATTCACTATTCATAAAAAAATTGAAATTTTCCAGAAAAATACCAAATATTAGGTCTAAGCTATATTTGATATTATGAACACAAAAATGATGTCTATTTTAAAAAATTCAAAACATATCAGTTGATTTAATTAATTTAATA
Source organism: Viscum album (assembly GCA_963277665.1). Taxonomy (NCBI): domain Eukaryota; kingdom Viridiplantae; phylum Streptophyta; class Magnoliopsida; order Santalales; family Viscaceae; genus Viscum; species Viscum album. The sequence goes on along the minus strand of OY728152.1, from coordinate 1,709,829,718 downwards.
ATTAATTTTCGTCGTCAAAACAAATAGCGTGTTCTTAAGAGATAATAACTATCAAAAGATTGACACTTGTTTATGTCTGGTTTAAATGTGAAATTAAATCCAATGACCAACATTGTATTAAATTGTAAAAATATATTATAAATATACTTTAAAACCACTCAAATTAATAATTTATCACTATTAAGTATTTCGAATAAAAAGGTTTTTTTTAATTAAAATTTAGTAATTTTCACTATTCATCAGAAAATGAAGGTTATCCGAAAAGTACCAAAATTTCACCCTAAGCTAATTTCGATATTAAGAATCCAAAAATGAAGTCCATGTTGAAAAATGAAATTTACAAAATTTCAAAAGGTGGTTATTACTATTCATAACAGCTAGTTTTAATAATATTTTAATAGCATATCGTTGTTTAGTGAAACTCGGTATTGCGTACTACACGCGCTATCGAGGAAGGTCGCGATTGCGTGTAATGCAAGGAAAGTCAAGGATGCGTGTTGTGAAAGCTCATTTTGGTGTAGCCTACAACAAAAGACATTAATGAAATTAAAAATAATATTTCTCATAAAATCTCGGGGTGTTACATTCTACCCCCCTTAAAATGAATTTCTCCCTCGAAATTCGTCGGGGTTATAAATGGTTTATTAATCAAAAGATTCTTTATTAGAAACCCACATCATAAAAAGGAATAACAAAACCAATATTTAAAAACAAAAGTATTAAATGTAACGGTTACCCAAATAAACTAATCACTCGGTTTCCACATAGGTGAAAATATGGATATGGAAGAGAAATCTAACCATCATGTTCTGATGGAGAGTGGTAGAGAACATGGCTATGGAAAAGCCAGCAATCATATATCCTTAAATTTGTGACGATCTGAGGTACCATCTGATCCATCAGATATAAGAGCGCTAGGACAACATTTCTAGTTTTCAAGATCATTTCCCTAAAGTTGAAGAATATGAATTAAAATAAATACTTACTTTATTTTGGTACACTCTCACTGTTGTTCGTGCCTTGAACAGTTTCAACATCATCTCTTAAAGAAACGAAGTTGAATTTTTTTATTCGTGAAGTGTTAGCAGATCATGTGATAGAATGATGGGTCATTCCATCTGTCTCAAACAAAAGGTAAGCAAAAGTTATTAAATATACATAAGTCGATCTATAGTGAGATTAATCATATATGGTTCCTAAAATGGACTTATACTTATTATATCATACTGCTTAATATAATAAAACTAGTTTCTACTAAACAGGGACTTCCTGTAGGCCAGTGGTAGGCGATAAAGGCCAGTCGCACTTCGGTTGTGGGTTCGATTCCCACATCCTTGTCCGACGCGATGGGCTGTCACCCATCTTGCAGGTTGTCCTTTTTCTAAAGCTATATTACAATAACATCCCATCAATAATATCGAAAAAAGTTCTATCCTAACTTATTTCCAACATAATCCATTCCAATATTTAGGCTTATCTAAAATACCTCAGTCCAAGATCATAGTATAAAGAAAATGATTACTTGGAATGTCACATAACAATCACGTGAATGCCAGCATTTATCCCCCATATATCATAAGATATATCTTTTTGGTCAAATTACAAACATGTGAATACCTTAATCATGTATTCTCATGAAGAATGAATACCCATTGATCCTTAGTGAAAACATGAATGCAGTTAAAAGATAACACTTTCCAAAAACCAAAATCCTCAAAATTCATTATACTCAAACCATGATATCACTTAGTCCTTATATCAATCATGAGATCATGAATACAATCAAACATATCATTATCTTCTTATCCCTTCATTATGCGCATATCATCTGCTTACCAAAAATATCTCAATCACTTTCCATGGTTACTGGTACCATTGAAAACCACAATAGACCAATACATAAATATTCCAATATTCTACGATACTATATAGAACATTATTTTGGAATCCCATTACATAAAAAATTAATCATTCCACCACATCGTTGCCATATTCAACATTGCCAATAGTGATCGCATGTGACTTTCCGTTGTCCTTTTCCTTAAGTGGTTGCTCATGTCGATCATCATTAACCCTTGGATTAGGGAATTTATTTGCATAATTCCCCATTTCCTTGCACTAGAAGCATTGAAGTTTTGGTGGTGCGTTCTCTACAGTATTATCTTTATTTACATCATTAGAAACACTTTTTACATTACTTCGACACTCAGCTGCTCGATGACCTTTTTTTCCACACTTAAAACATTTTCTAGTCCCTTTAAGACAATGTCCACCATTCTTCTTTCCACACTTTGAGCATAAGGAAACATTCATCTTCTTTTCACCATTATTCTGAGATTTCTCCTTGAACTCCATCTTTGTTTTCTTGTCATAACTATGAGATGGATATGTAACACCAACTTCCATTTCTACCTTGATAGCACAACGCACAATTTCTTCATAGCTACTGAAGTCTCTTATTGTTAATACGCTTCGAAGATTTGGTTTTAAGCAACTGAAGAATCGACCAACTTTACTTTCAGGTTGGCTGATAAATCCAGATGCATACCTTGCAAGCCTTATAAAATTATCTTCGTATATACCAACAGATTCATCATCCTTTTTCTTTAGTTTGAGAAACTCCTTCTCCATCTTTGTTTAAAGAATACGAGGGAAGTACTTATTGAAAAATAAGTTCTTGAACTCGTCCCATTCCATAGACTCAATGTCATCTCTTGTATTCTTGATAAGATTCCACCATTGATTAGCTTCACCTTCCAAACTATATACTTTTAAGATGAATTTATAATGTTCAAAACATTGAAGAACTGAAAATATCTTTTCAGTGGTAATGATCCATTGTTCGGCAACAAGTGGATCAGAAGACCCACTGAAAGAAGGTGGACGTTGCTTCATGAAGGACTCAATAGAATATTGTTCCCTTCTCTGCTCATTTGGAAGTCCAGAATGATTCATATCTTGTGTAAGTATAGAAATAATATTTTTCACTCCATATCCCATAACATTTGTTTGTTCAGGGGGTCAATCATTTCATTTTCCATTTCATTGATCAACATAGTTCCATCAGGTTCCAGCCATCGTCTAAAACCCAAAAAGAATAGTGCGAGAGGTAAAAATCACTCTAGGGAAAACAATATAATAAATGGGGAGTACCTTAAATATATAAAATCTTAGGTTTAATTATAAGATGTTTAGCGCAATTCTAGCACTATAACGTATACATAACATTAGGGACATCCCTAGACATACCATAGAAATATCTCTAGGGATCTTACTAAAGTTCTCGCATCCTAGTTTCCAAAGGTTGACTAAACCTTTCCCCTGATACCAACTGTAGAGACCCGAAGCTTAACGTACATGGAAATTACATTAATTTTTCGGAATACTTAGTACATAACAAAAAACACACACACAAGGACCGTAATAGTTTAGTGTCTTTGGAAACTCAAAATATAATCTTCTAATCGCGGTGAAAGATCTTCAACATATCCCATAAAGATCTTCTTTTTTAATATACCTAAAACCTTTCTTTATATCCTTGGGAAAAGATAACATAAAAGGGTGAGCTCAAATGCTCAGTAAGGGTAAACAAAGAAATATCAATCACATCATATTCATAAGAACATAACATTTTGGAAGTCTTAACTTGAAAAAGAGATCATAATATCATAACAATGGATAAATCATAGTAGTGAAATGTAATCCCAATAATCATAACATAAAACATGAAACTTTTTGGAATATACACATAATCATATAGAATCATTTCTTATTAGTCAAGACTCATTTCCAAGACTATCTTAGTGGAAAAAGTCCATTTCTGAACCGAGTTCACTCCTCGTTTCAGTCCTGTTTCACTGAACCGGTTTAACCTGTGGTTCTAGCCTTGTCTATCTCATGAGATATAAAATATTTACCCAATTAATTTGAGTGAGATATAGGTCCCACCCATCTCATAATGATACCATTCTTATGTGTTACACAAAATCATAAACCATACATCATAGCATAACCCATGTAATAAAAATTGGAATCTTAAACATCGTGACATCATAAAACAATTAATATAATATAAAAGAATTCATAAAAATATTTCCATTACAGCATAATCAAATCCATGTAATAATATGGATAGAAACAAAACCCTTTATTATATTAGATGGAAAATAATTTTGATAAAACACTTGAACTCCATTCTTGAGGAAAATATCCTTTCTACTTCAAAAACACTTTTCATTTCTTAACATGTCATAAAATTCTAAACTAAAAGATTTTGACTAAAAATAAACATGAAAACTTGTAAAGTATGATTCTTGGAGATAATGTTTTAAAAATCCATTCATGCCGTATAAGTTAAAAAAACATTCTTCTCGTACTTTTGTCGGAAAAGTCAAAAAGTACCTCGTACGAAAAACGACAAAATATTCCTTTCATATATTTTACTAAAAACTCACCGAAGGGTAAAACTGGATATAAACTACTATAGAAGGATATAAATATTAATTATTGAGGAAAAGTGGATGTGGATGATAAAATACACCCCAGTAAATACCAAAGTATAAACAATCTCAGATAAAAATGAGATTGTGATATTTTCCCTCACCTTAGGTCCGATTTGCTTCGTAAGTGTCTGAACCTCCTGTATAATGATTTAAATAATGTAATTGACTTATTACAGAATCATACTCATTTTTATGATATCATATATGGTTCACTTATGACTTTATATTACCCGTTCTTTTATAATTTCATGTTAAAGAGCGTTTTGGGTAAAATCGTTTCATTTGTCGTCCGTGTTTTGACTTGTAATTATTCATAAGATTACATAGATCATGATTACTTAATTACAGAATATAAAACATGATTTCTATATAATATATACTCAGAATATACATATATATAATATATTAGTAAATGGAAATAAATACACCGTTCATGGAGACGGTAGGCCGTACGTATGCATGAACGCTGTTTTCGTTTCCTTATTGAGATGAATGGAATTAAGTAGATTACATACATATATATAAACATAAATAAAGTATCATTATTATGTAATATATTTCATGATTACTTATTATATATACTTTATAATCATTCATGAATGGTTAATGTGGAGAATGAATCTCATCGCGTCGTGGAGACGGTAGTCCGTACGTACGCACGAGCGATGATATCGTTCTCATGATCGTGGAATTGTATTGGATTTTATGTATACTATTTCATAATCAATATAACTTTACAATAATAATATATTGTTATTATTTACACCATTATACCCATCCAAGTAAAGTGGTGGTGGAAAATAGATTACACCACGGCGTGGAGACGGTATTCCGTACGTACGCACGCGCGGTGATTTCGTTTTCCGTAGGATGGATAGATGGTGAAATAGGGTTGTTTCATACCTATAATTACATATCAGTATATTATTGATACTGATGTTATTACTTCATAATGAAACAACCTAAGAATAATAAGTGGAAGAAGAAATAAAGTTGAAAGAATCGGTAACGGACATTACCTCTTCTTTGGAGCGCCTCATTGAGTCCTCCTCATAGGGTACTAAAATTGTTCTTTGAAGAAGACCAGGACCTCTAGGATGTTGTTAGGGAAGTGGAGAAGAGAATTTGGAAGGGGTTTTCCGAGCTTGAAGGATCAAAGTGGTGTGAGGAAGAGAGGGAGGAGGTGCCCTTTTATAAGGGAGGAGAGGGGCAGCTTTGGAATAACTAAAAATATTATTTTATAATAAAGCCAAATTCGGTTTTAAATAGCTCCAAATTGATTTATTTCTAAGTTAAGGTGGGGATGGGTTTCAATACTATCATCAAATATAATTTAGACAAGTTTAGGTTCCTATTTTAACCTTATCATTTATATTTAACCTTAAGTTAGATAATTTTACTTTTACCCTGTCTTTTTGTGTTCTTACACTATAAGGTTAATAAATATACAATAACAAGCCAAACGAACCCCAAGTTGATTATTATTAATATATATAACCTTATCTAAGTCATTCGACCGATCCTTAGATTTTTAGCAATAAAATAACAACTAATAATATAATATTTCTTTTAAAAACTATTTTATGTCAATTTTGACACTATTTAGTAGTTGATTTTTGTAAAAATCATAACATAATGATTTGTTCGAAAAAAATAAATTAAATCAATACTAACATGTCATATTAACCTATAAAATTATTTTAATTCATAAAAAGTCTCAAATTACATTTATTTGGGTATTTATAACATCAATTATGTCAATATTTCATTAATAAAATAATTACGACATCATCTTTGTGTCATAAATAAACTAACATATTTAAAGTCTAAAATTTACAAATAAACTATAATTATGTATGAAATAGTTTTAAATTTTTAATGAATATTTATAGTTGAATTTATCTTATGTATAACCCTATATTAAAAATGATATACTTATTAAAGTTTGCTTTTAACTATTTTAACCCTTCTTTAAATAAATTAATAATACAAGTCCTAATCTAATCCAAGTGGGCCTAAATGGTCATATTTTATTCCTAAAGTTGTTTTTGGTCGAATTACACTTATCCAATAGAATTAGGACATGTGTTAGGGTAATAATAATATCTTTTTTACCCTTAATTACCCTATATACTTTTAACCGTGGTAAAAAAAGTAAAAAGTTACTATTCACCAAAAATTATTTTCATCTCATTGAACCACATTTTACATACTGACATCAACCGTGTCTCTCGTATTTTTGAAATTCCATTCACAGAAGTGTTAAAATTATGTTTTATGAAAAATTCATTTTTTTAACTACCACTTAGTGGTTTCACTATTCATCAAAAAGTGAATGTTTCCAGAAAAATACCAAACATTAGGCCTAAGCTATATTTTATATTATGAACTCAAAAATGATGTCTATTTTACCAAATTCAAAACATATCAGTTTCATTAATTAATTTAAAAATTAATTCCCGTCGTCAAAACAAATAGCGTGTTCTTAAGAGATAATAACTATCAAAAGATTGACACTTGTTTGTGTCTGGTTTAAATGTGAAATTACATCCAATGACCAACATTATATTAAATTGTAAAAATATATTCTAAATATACTTTAAAACCACTCAAATTAATAATTTATCACTATTAATTATTTCGATTAAAAAGGTTGTTTTTAATTAAAATTTAGTAATTTTCACCATTCATCAGAAAATGAAATTTATCCGAGAAGTACCAAAATTTCACCCTAAGATAATTTCAACATTACGAATCCAAAAATGAAGTCCATTTTGAAAAATTAAATTTACAAAATTTGAAAAAGTGGTTATTACTATTCATAACGGCTAGTGTTAATAATATTTTAATAGCATATCGTTGGTTTGTGAAACTTGGTATTGCGTACTAAACGCCTATCAAGGAAGGTCGTGATTGCGTGTAATGAAAAGCAAGTCAAGGATACATGTTTTGCAAGCTCCTTTTGGTGTAGCATACAACACAAGACATTAATGAAATTAAAAATAATATTTCTCTTAAAATCTCGGGGTGTTACAATCTCCAATCTACCTAACACCACAAATAAGAAGAACAAAAACATCCCTCTAATACCATTTTGTCACAAACCAGGCCAGGTCTCCATCAGACCCGTCGCCCGACGCGGTCCACGGAAAGTCCTAAGGGGTGTTCTCGATCCCCACGGGCTGGCAACTAGTTCCAGACATCAAAAAAATTCAAGAGGGAACGATTTCACCCAATGAAAATATATAAAAAATAAGAGAAGTAGAAGAACAATAAGTAAATTAATGACCCTGAAAAGAAATAATGACCAACAAGACACACTAACCTGGTATCGACTAAACTCCTCACGACTACGAGATTTATCACCAGTCCACAACCAACTCTCTCCCACAGAGAGCAAGCTCGAACCAAACCTGTAGCAAAACAAAAAACAGGAAAACAATATAGGCGTGAGTATTAAAACTCAGTAGGTAGGGTAGAAAAATTCTATTCCCAATGCACATACCATTAAATAAATAATTTATCAATTCCAGGTTTGAACTAAATGATATAAAATATCAGTTTCCGAACTTACTTTTATTTCTAAAACAAGTAATTGTCCATTGCCATTTTTAGTATAAAAACAAGTTCAGTGTTTGAAAGGAATGGCTGAATTGCATCCTAAAACATTCTTGAAAATAATTTTGAAATCCTAATTTCAGTTACTAGCCAAAATACGGAAACCACACATAACAGACAATACATGCCAAGGGCAATCGAAAAAAATGGCACACACAATACAGCAACCGAACTAGACCTCTCAATCGTGCACCACACACAAATAAACACTAAAGTAAACATTGGTCGAACCTAGGATATCATGAACAATCCAGAACATACCATACATGTGACTCATCCCGAAAGCATGCTCTAACTCAATGACGTCAAAAATCCCTAACACTCGGTATAGCCCTACATGGCCTAACCGAGGGGCCCAATCCCCATAGCAGTAATAACTCAGTATTCCTCTGCTATGGGGCCACTAGCCAGTGCATTATCTAAACTAGTGCGGCAACTGTTCTCTAAAGATTCACTCACTATGCCAGGTTCCCATGTCAACACAAGCAATCACAAGGGGTGCGTACACAATGTAAATCAATCAGTCACGATGAAAAAACATCACATACAGCTCACGAAATCAACTCACACAAAGGATCACCCCTAAATGAGTTTTCCAAAATGATTTATTTTATTAAAGTACCAAACGGGCCTTCACCAATTTTAAAGAAAAACCTCATTTCTCGAGAAATCCAAAAACACTTGTTCAAGAGAAATCATTTATCATTAATACTAGAAGTACATTTGAAATTCCATGAATTATGTTTGAAGGCCAAACGTGCATTCATTCAATACTGGGTGTCCAATCTTCAAGAAAATGTTTCAAGTGTTTGGTATAAAATAAACCGCTTTTTTTACACCAAATAGTAATTTAAAATTTAATTATCTTATATTATTCCCTATTTATTAAAATTAATAAAACATCGTGCAATAAATAAATTCTAAATTTAATGGTGAGTGCAGTGGGGGACCTACCTCGACTCGTTGCTCGATCGTGACGACACGACTCTCTTCGCACTTGTGCATAAGCACGCCCAACACGATAACTATAGTGACATGGACTTTTGCTGATGATTTGCTGCAACAACCGTAGGATGTTTAAAACTAGAAATAATTATCCAACTCAAACAAGAAAAATTTCCATCGTTAATAATTATTTAATAAAACATTTAAAAAATGTATAAATAAAATTTTAAAGACCGTTTCCATGGATAAACAAAACACAAAAAAATTTATTAAACAGTTTTCAAAATATTTCGCATGAATTTAAATGCCAAAAACGTCACTCAAAATATCCTTTAAAAACCAAACTCACCATGGCGCAACACCAAACTACCTTCCAGACATGTTTTTCACCATTCATATAATTTAATAAACCATTTAAAAAAATTACAAAACAATTCCTGGGAGGTATCACAATAGTTTACACCATACCAGAATAAAAAACACCGCACATCAACACCAAACCAAATCACAAACCCAACCAGAACATAGTACGCAACAACAACACCAAACTAAAACACAATACACAACCACATATCAAAATAGAATCTGAAACCCCTATAATATTTAATAGACCTATTGTACAATTTATAAAACACCAATTAATAATGAAATATGAGTTTTCATCCAAGACGCACCACAATTCACATGAACATGCCACTTTAAAAATAAAATGCATAATAAATATGCATAAAAACTAATTCCGAACCAACCAAACTAATTAATAAATATGATAGATTAACTAAATGAGAAAATTAATTCATCAAACAAGAATTAAACACAAAAACACTAACCTCGATATATACCAAACACCACCAAAATTGTGCGCAAAGTCTACCGCACTTCAACCAAACTCATATATGTCCTAATTAATGAATGGGACCAAAAAAAATATCACAATTGGTCTATAAAAATAAAATGGAACCCAAATCCCACAAAACTTCCAAAAGGAAGAAAACACCCACCGGTGTAGCACGCACATGCGGCGAGGGAGAGGAGGGCTGGCTGAGCAAAATGAGGGGCTTCCGGAGGTGTGTCGCACTGGAAAACTGGCCGGAAGGGAGGGGCAGCATAGGTCCAGCCGATCGAGGCAGTTGGGGGAAACACGGGGGAGCTCGAGGCAAGGAGGGTGTTGCGGCCAACCGAGGAGGGAGGAGGAGGTAGGGCGGCGCTGGTCCAGGAGAGGGAGGAGGTGGGCAGGGCAGTGAGTGGCCCGACGAGTAGCAGCGGCTAGGGTTTGGGGAGGAGAGGCCCACACGAAAAGGAGGAGAGGAGTGGCCTGCGCGATGGGAGAGAGGAGAGAAAAAAAGGGAGGGGGAAAAAGAAAAGAGGAAAAAAAGGAAATCCAAATAGGAATAAGGATAAATTTATATCATAATAAATTATAAAAAATTTAATACTAATAAGAAAACGAAATTAATAAAATCAACCACAAAAATAACATTGTTTATTGTGAATGGACACCGCACATGGTCGTGCGTAGGGTCGCACGCACGATCACGTGCACAGTCGCATGCTCGCAAAAGAAACCAAAATAAAAGAAAAGACCAGGTTAAAATATTGGATGAAATAATAATAATAACAACAAATAAATAAGAAAACAAACCAAAATAATAACATCATTATTAGTTTATGTTAGACACCACACACGGTCGCATGAGCGGTCACGTGTATGGGCACGTTCGCTCCCCTAGTCGTGATTACGGTCAAGAACTCGGAGATGATCTCAAATTCCATTCTAAAATTGAACCGGTTCAAACTGCAACTCAGAAGAACAACATAAAATAATTAAATTAAGAGATGTGGCAGTCTTGGTGTGACAAGTATCAAGCTATACTATCACTGCTATGGGACACATATTTTCCAAAAAAATCATGCTCCCTATACAACCCCTTTAAAACCTGAATTTTCGGGTCTGGTTCTCCCATTACCCTTTGAGCCTTTACCCAAGCATGATATCAAAACATTAAATAGTCCCAACTCAATGAACATCTTCATAATGGTTGGTTTTAAAACATATTGTACTAGTAAACAGAAATGTTCAAAAACAATCATATTTTAGTCCGGTTCAAAAACATATGACTCTAAAAGCTACACACCTAAAAACTTCTCATCCTTTTGAATCCATCCAAAATGAAACAGAAACCAACCAATCCACCTTGGTCTTGAAGTTTCATATGAATGGTAATTTTATGTTTTCAAACACTTAAATCACTGTTAACCATTTCAAAATCCTAATGAATTAGGAATTTAAAACCATACCCATGGCTAAAAATACAACCCATACCTCAAAGGATCGGCTAACAGTACCCCTACAACCAAAGACAAGACCCCATTATTTTCTCCTCAACCACCTTCTCACTAGTGGTTTCCACTAAAGGTCTTATCATTTGATGTTAAACTCCACAACCGCCACTCATTCCTATAAATACATCACTAACCCATAAACCCACATTCACCCTTAAATAGACGACGTTCTATTTAAATTATTGCATCACCATCCTCATATACACTAAAGGCTTTACATAACATCAGGTGACATTCCTGAGTCATGAAATGGAAAAGAAATTTTTAAACATTCATTCCAAAGAAGAAACAATGTCGCAACCTAAAGAACCATGCATCCAATATACAACCAAGATAATAACTACTTATCAAACCAAATGAATTTTTAAACATTTTTTGTAAGATAGATATTATCATTGTTTGTTCAAGATGATGACAAGATAGAGTACATTATAAACTCATTAAAAAGACCACACTAAGAAAAACCCATGGTTTCTAAAATAGTGTTCTATCAAACTATAACCTATAAACTCCTTAAAAAATGCTCATATTCACCTGACGATAGGTCATCAACCAAACGTAGATTCCTAAAACACCAAACTCATGCATGTTAATTCAATTCATACCACAAAAAATCATCCAATAACTACCGAATTTTCCAAATGGTTGTTTATACAACCAACCTTATTGATGTTGTTCTACCAAGAAAACATTTACATGTATAGAAAAACCGATGTGACTATAGCCTTCATAATATTTTCCATTTCATCTAAATGAAAGAAAAAACACCCTCAAGCATTCTATTTTAGAACCTCCATGAATGTACCTATGAAATTCTATCAACCAGGATCACCACATCAACATCTCACATGAAAAATGAAATTCAAACCAGCCAGCAAGTCATTACACCCAAGTCTCAAAGATTCATCACATGTTGTGGGACTATCATAACATAACACCCCAGTCACTCTACTCTGGATTAAACCTTAGAACATCCTTATCATCAAATGATTCCATGATCCTAATGAAAAAAAAACTATTTAATTAAATCACTAAACACTCAATGGTATTGCGTATGTTAACACATACCACCCTAACATCAAAAAAACCAATAACAAATCATCTAAAACATTAATAACTCAGATGAAGACATACCAAGTCATCTATCTGGATGAAACAAGATTATGTCAATGCTAAATACCATAACCAGAATCAATGTAAAAAGAAAATACATCTGAACAAGGGTTTATTTTAAAAACTAAATGTCCAACGTGACAAACAATATGAAACAACACCAAATTAAAAATCCTGTTGTGGAAACAAGGCATCTCAACATCCAAGGTTTCTATATATGGAGAGCTAGTCCCTTACAAAGCATACACATCAAACCTGTCTCTTGGTCGTGTATTGAGAATCTCACTTAGTGTAATTTCCACTTTTTATTTTATACGTTGATAATAAAATGAACTAATGGATAAAACTCATGTCTCTATTCTGAGGCATATCATCAAAACATTCAAAACTACCCTTCCATGAGGGATCAAACAAATGGAACCACATAATGATGAAATTATAATCCATTTAATTTATTCATTTAAAATTTTAAACAGGTCAAAAAATTATTGCCAACCCCATGTACAATTTTACTATCATGGAAGATGGTTTTTAATTAATGCCCCCAGGAAAAACAAAAAATCATTAAGAAACATCATCTTTAATAATTTTATATTCAGTGTCATTTCATCAAAAATATGAAATTTAGCATAAGAAATTTATTTTTACTAAAAACAAGACCTATGAGGGCCCATATATTCAAATCTATATTCTAAATGTACAACCCCACATATGATATGAGATTCCATATACCAATCCATAATGATCCCATACACATTACAATTGGTAGTAGGATCCCATTTAATCAATTCAATTCGTTTTTACAATTTTTTCTTTTGAATAAACTTTTTTAATTGTTAGAATACATGGGTAACACCTTTCCCAGTTATAATGCACCCATAAACATTATATCATAATCTATCTCCCATTGTCAATGCAATCGACAATTATTTTTCACCCATATAGTAATTTACACAAAAAAATCTCTAGAATGTTATCATAAGAAGTAACCTAAAAAATGCTATAACACAGAAGCATGGAATAACAAAAAAACATACTATTAAAAAAGGCATCATGGCATATAATCATCTAAAAATGTTATACAAGAATCCTTTCTAAAGGATAATAAAAAATTTCATTCCACCCAATGCACGGAATCCAAATTAGTAGGCATCCTGCTAATGCAACCACATTTCATGTCATATGGATGGCATGTGAATTTATAAGTTCTTACATGATGATTGTATTAATATTCATTAAAATATCTAGCCATGTATTTTTACAAATATCCAAAATCAATAATCAATTGAAAATACAGCAGTCCCCAATATAAAAATCTCATCTTCTAGAATAGAATAAAATATAAACATCAATTCACATAGTTGGCCACTTACAATTTTCATGTACGTGGGGTGATAAGTCCCAATAATGAATATTAACTGAGTGTAGACAGATTTTTAGTCTCATTTATATCAAATAAAAATAGAAATACAAATGACAAAAGAAATAAAACTCATCATATAATACCACATTGTAATATCCCGACACAATTTACCATCGAACTAGTAGCCGAACCGGTCACAACATGACCTCAAGCACACCTCCCCATACACTAGAGGATAAACAATATCATATAGGTATTATATATAATCATTTGGGGAGAATATATAATCTTATCATAGTTTGTATAGTAGTATAGCCATATTTAAATTGGTGAACAATGTGGAAGAAGTATAAAGTAATATCCACAATAGTGGAAGACAATTGTAATATCAACGGAATAATGAAACTGTCTAACACTAGTTTAAACAATGCATGCATGTCATGGGGACACATATCAGAGAGAAATAAAAAAAGAATCATGCATTACATGTCATTAAATAAATAATTTAAATACTCAAATCTACATGGGAGTTCACTACAAGTATCTTGATAGTTTTCTTGATCATTTGATCTTACATCCCAGGTATAGAAAACAAAAATATTATGGATAAAAGTCATAATATCATGATATTTTACTCAGGTATACCAGTGTAATGACAGCCGGAATAATGTGTGAGATAAAATTCATTATAGGCTAGTACCACAAGTGTTTATCTTAATATAGACAGTTCAATACAATTAACAGTGTGAGGGTGTATCGGTGAAATAAATGAATTGAATAAATGAGAAACCCATATGATTACCTAATGGAATCCTGAAGGTGATACCTACATTGGATCATATCCAGAATAAGAGTCTGAATACAAACTATATGTGTGTTTTTTTCAATCTTAAATTTTTTTTTTTCACATTTTCATTTTTTTATTAAATCATTTATTAACTCTAGGGTTCTATGGAGGCCCGTACCTCAACACTAATTTCTACTCATACTAGATTTTAATTTGATCCCTATGTAATATGATATATTAATATATGATTTGACTCATGATATACTCTGAAATATTGATCCTGATATCAATTTTCAATACCTGCTTCACCTCATTCCCAATTTAGAGGTATATAAAGATGATATTTTATCGTAATGTATTCTTCATCTCATTATATACTTCAAAGTATTCAAAAGTGAAATCATAAATCAATACATTTTTTGACTCCTGATGTTGATTAAAATATTCTCATGTTAGTCCATATATCTGACTACTATTATTTTCATTCTATAAATTCACACATTAAATCAAAAGATAACATTATCACAAATGTATGTAAGATGATCAAGTCACCTTAATTTCTCTGTTGGATACAAAAAATGTGTAGTGGAAACTATTAGTATAGAGAACACCAATTCCAAAGGGAATTCATCACTATTCTCCTTCATGGAGCCCCTCAGCACCACGACAGATGCAAAGCTAATCCCCCCACTATGACCACCGCTGATTTAAAGAGGAAGAATATTCTATTTTTAAGATGCAATTGATGGGGATATTGGCATCGCAGAGGGAACTATATCACCGCTATAATGTCTTTTAAATTGATGGAAGCCTCTACGAGCACCATAGATTTAATTATGGAGGCCTTTGTGCCATAGAGGGGCTGAAGGGCGACTCTGCTGTTATGACAAACTTGATGAAATCCATGGATTCTTGTAAAGTTCCATGTGGCATCATAAAGAGTTTTAAAATATTTGGATACCTCTTTACAATATATATCAGACTTCCCTCATATCCAAAATATGGATATGGAAACATTTCTCCTTTCCATTTATAAACTCGTGAAACAACATATTATATATGAAGCATTGAGAAAAATTAGTTTTTAAAGGAATTTTAGCATTGAAAAATACCATTTCTGTTTTTCAAATACAACACAACATCTTGTAGGGATTCCCTTTGTGGAGCCCATGGGAACTTGCAGAGGAAGGATCTCCCTAAGGGAACTCATTTCTTCACCAATCACTCATGTTTCATGATATACCTTTCAATCATATGTTAACCCCATTAATAGGTTGGGAAACTAAGCTTCACAATATATATTACATCACAATGTCACTTTTTTCAAGGAACCCATGATCTGCGATGTCTAACTATATGAAAGCACTTGCACTTCATAAATCATCCTTTATATTCATGTTCATTCCAGGCCTAATATATGTTGTTCCACTTCACTTGGCATACCCCTTTGTAGATACCCTCTACACTATGAAGCACCAGATCATTGCAATACCCCTTCCAATGAACCCCTTTGCTTCCCAAACCCTTCTTTTATGCATCCCTCGATGTTTGTATTAAGTGATATCAAGGTCCCTTGGGTGGTGCTTCATAGTTTGTTACTTCACCTAATTCTATTTTTCATAAGTATTCTAACAACTACTTCTTTTCAGAATATCCATGTTAATGTGATCCCACCAATGTATAACTTCACATCGTTGTCTCTTCATTGAATTTTTGATTCCATCCGTTCCCCAAGGGTGGGCCGATATCAGTTACGTAAGTCATAAGGGTGCGGGGTGAACCCGCCTCATCCATGATGTATGCCGGTAAACAATCATAAACCATCATCCTTAGAACATGATGTTAATCTATGGGCCTTCCCCATGCAATGTATGTAGGGTGCCCCATCTCAGACATTTTCTATTCCCACTAGTCTCCACCGGAGTATGATCTTCCCCATATGGAATAAGATTCTCGTTATCGGAATGACATCTATATATGGGGAAGGGTAACCATCATGGGGTAATCTTTTAATCCTTTATGTCGGAGGTAGTATCCTTGATCCTCCATTATTATTTGGTTCACAAAATATAGAGGAGAGAAGGCCACATATACCTTCTTTACCATATCCCTCTCCCATTGGGATTTATCACCAATAGCCCACTCTTTTGGATTACTTCCTAGTCTTCATCTATCTGGGACCCAAGACACTCGTATGCTCTGCTCTATTCATTATGGATGCACCATTCACGATGTGATCATTAGGTCTATGTTGCATCTTGTTTCTGACACCTAGAATGACTCACATGGGCTTAGAGTATGCACCAACCCAGAAATATTTCCTGGTCCACCATAGAGTGTATTCCCCAATCACCCCTTCAAAACTACAAGGACATTGATCCTTTCCTCATTCCAATAAAGGTACGTATGAAGCCTCCTTGAGTTTCATGACCATCACCCATCGGTCCTTACCACTCCACATCGGTTCACCATCATCCTACATGATGATAAACTGTATGCCCCCTTTTTCTTGGAATGATGTTATACACTAGCTATTCAAGCTAAATGGGTTTTGATACCTATCCCCAAGTTCAGGTACGTAAGAAGCCTCTATGAGTTTCAACCACAAAAAATAGTAATCCGTTGAAGTACCCAACTGATGTTATGAAATTGAAGTCCCCAAACGACAATAAGACATTGTATTCCTCAATAAAGGTTAAGACATTGACATCCCAAACCGATGGTAAGACATTTTATTCACCAACTGATGGTTAGCTGTTGAAGTCCCCAATCAACAGTAAGCCATTGATGTCCCAAACTGATGGTAAGATGTTGATGTCCCAAACTGATGGCAAACCATTGTAGTCAAAATCCATTGGAAGTCAGTTTTATAATCCAACAGATTGTAAGCTGTTCTAGTCCCCAAATTCTGGTAAGCAGTTGTGGTCGCCAACTGATGGCCAGCCGTTGAAGTCCCCAACCCACAGTAATCCGTTGAAGTTCCCAAACGATGGTAAGTTGTTTTATTCCAAAACTAATTATTATCTGTTGATGTACCAATCCGAGATTTATCCATTGTAGTCCCCATCCAATGATAATACAATATAGATCCCAACTAATGGAAAGCTGTTGTAGTCCCCAACCGCCCATAACCATTGTAGTCCCCAACCTACTATAAGCCATTATATTTCCCAACCCACTATAATTAATTATAGTCCCCAAAAAAAAGTTAATCCTTTGTATTCTCAAATCCCATATGAAAAATGATGGTTTAATCCATTTCTTCTATACGTGTAATGTAGGAAGCCTCCATGAGAATCTACGTTAAACACTAGTAAACATCGGTGCCCCCCTGTGGGGATCCTCAGTGTTGGTCCTTCCCAGTGGTGTCAGACCAACTCACAGGCTAGTAACCATGCATAAGACCAATAATATCATTTAGATGTTGTCCTCGGTGCACACCGCAATTCCATTCCCCATCCTAAACTATGTGCATGTTTATTCCCTACAACTGGGATATATAAGAATCCTCGATGAGGTTCAAGCCCATCAAACATATTAGATAATGGACACTTCCCGGAATCATTGTGTTTCAAGAGGGTCATGTCCCAACCTTTAGGTTTTACTTCCTCTAATTCTTATCAATGCTTCCAGCCTCACAGACAATCTCTTTAGGTGTCTCATCACCCCACCAAACTACACGAACATTGATTCCCTACAACAGAAATACATATGAAGCCTATATAGGGTTAAAGAAAAAACTAATGTCACCATGATGAAGGTTCCATATCATTCTACATCCAATTCTCTCAACCATTCATCATACATCCTGGTTTTACCCGGGCCACCACATCCTGGTGAGATCATGTCATCTTCCTCCTCATTTATCCTAGTAGTACCCAGACCACTAACCACATGTATTCCCCATAATGTCTTCGGGTCAATGTGCTTTGTGTGCACCCAAATTCCATGATTATCCCATTGAACTAAATGTGTTTTGATCCCTATATCCTTAACGAGGTACATATAAAAACACTCTAAGTTTCAGTCCCATCCAACAATAAATCCCAGAGTCCCCTTTACAAGGACCAAATCATTATCTGTTTCTTCTTCACTAGATGTTCTCATTTAATTATCTAGTAAACCCCCTAGGTTCTCCCTCTCGGGGATAAACCCATCTTATCATATCCCATTAGTGTTAAGATAAGTTTGTTCTGTCTCTACAATACCTTAAACTCATGGAATACCCTTTGTTAAAATATTAAAGATGTGGAAAAGATTAATGAAATTCCTATGGAATATAATTCATCTGACACAATGTTAGATTCATCGGTCTTTCGCACCCCTGATATGCCCTTTCATAAGGGAAAAACCCATACACATTAGTGTTTCAGTGTTCAAACATGCCAGTGATGTCCAAAATTAATACTCCCCCAACCAAAGGTTGCAGCCCTGACTTGACACCTTATAATATTCTGACATGAGTAGTGTAATTATATAGTGTCAATAATGATATTGAATTTGGAGGAGTTCGAAGAACAACATCTTAATCCATAAGGGATACCAAGACTAGGTGATGAGTTCTTAGAAGGAATCCATTGAAGGAGGAGCCGAAATCCCTTCCACTCGTTTTGATCAAGGAGCCAACTTCCAAGAATAAGAGACGGATGTCTGCAGCCTTCAGAAAGAGGGATTTTGGGGAAACACACAGGGAATATATGATAGAAGGATGCATGCCTGGTGAAGGATCATCAATAGAAATGGAGAACCTGACTTTAATATCTTCTCCTCAATGGGGAGATTAGTTGCATTTCAGACATCAGTGGATAACTGTGTCACCAGATCCAGTTATCCTTTTCAAGGTCCCACAATGATAATAGTGGGCCTGGCATGAAACTCACCAGATATTAGGGCTGTTGAACATTGTAAATCCATGTCTATGATGTTTTTAGCATGGATCCTTTTACAAACCATGCGATATGGGATGATGATGGGGCACTAAATGTCACCTTCCATTTTTCAGTTATAATAGTTGAATCTCCTTACTCTACATGACCCATGATGTCATGATAGGAAACCAATCACCCACACCTATGGATATAGGGTTCGGGGCAACACCAATGCAGAAATAATTTAGGGCTCCATATCTTCTACAATGGTCTCTGCGTCCACTGCTGCAGGGCGGTCGTGCCCTATTTCACCACGTAATATTTTTCATAGGAGGTTGATTAATGACCTCGTCTAGAGATATGTGTAAGAATATATTATACCAACACAAGATATGTCCCGACATGAGTTATATAATTTAGTGCCTCGTCTTTTCCATCCCCCATGGGATGATTTTTGATCCCCTACTCCCCACTCTATCATAAAAACGTTTTGGGAGCCTCTCCCTAGAGCACATTAATGAACACCTCACATACATCAATGAGGTGAGGGATTTATAGCCCTGCCAAGCTATAATCCCTTATTGGGGGCTGCCAAGGAGGGATCCCACCTACCCGCATTAGTTCCACAACCCCTCCCCACAGGCTATAGAGCATGTGACTTATACACCAGAACAACTGTCCCTTGTCCAGTTAACCCGATGCCAACATCAGGCACAAGATGAGGAGGAAAACTTCTTGGGGGCGTCATTATATAAGACTATAGTGGCCCATTCCAAAGGAACTATGTTCCATCAATGCCACATTAATATCGAGGCCCTAACCACCCCTCGAGAATGTTTAGATGACTGTCTTGGTCACCTGCACAAGAGGCGTCCATCGCGGGCCAACCCACAATGATGATATACAGTTTGGTGGTCCTCCCCGTTCCACCACCAATGAGAGTGAAGATCCTCCTCGCTCACAAGTGTGGGGTGGTGGACCTCCCCATGCCAATATCTGTTAGAGTGAAGGTCCATTGCACTATACTGACATTTATCACATATGATTCTTCCGCACCCGTGACTCCAAGTATGGATTTGTTGCGCCTGTAAAAGGTCTCAAATGCAAAGTTCCACCTCTTCTAGTGAACCATTAATCTGGGGGTCTTACCAATGTTCTTACAGCAATAAATGAATGTATTCATCATCCCAGAAATCAGAGAAGTGGATATCTGCCTCGCTTCATTGGCACCCAACATGGAGGTCTTCCCCGTGTTTAGTTTTACTAGTATAAAGGCCACCCTAGTACCATCGGTACTAAGATAAAAAGACGTGGTGTATACATCCATGTTACTAATAGGTCCAACAGAGTTCCTACTTGCTCCAAAAATTCCCGCATAGATTCCCTTGGGGTGAAAATTAGTGGTCATAGAGGTCCTTCCTATGATCCCTTTGATTTTTTATCATGGTTCTCCTTGCACACCTTCTCACCTAGGAGGATATCCACTCCACCCCAGCATCAGTTTGGCCAAATATCTTCCTCGAGTCGAAAACCTAACCTATCCCGAAGCACTATTCTTGGGTAAGAGGTCTTGTTTTCGATGCCATAAGAAGAATACTGAGAAATTTTAGACTATGATTTTGCATGTATGCTTATAGTAAATGATATTATTTTAAAAAAAATTATTTTATCCCATTCCAAAACATGGGACGCTACACTAGATATATCAAAATATAATTGTAGTATAATATTCATCATATCATGAATCATATATTTTAAATGGTACCCTTATTGACTAATCATACCCAGTATCATTCATCATTTCGAACCGACAAATTAAAACAAATGAATGGTTGAGCTCAGTTTCTAAGTAATTGTAAACAAGGAAGACATCAAATCAATGATGATATTTTAGAATATCATGATAATAATATTAATATTACATTCAATTTTCAATAGAAAATTATACCAATATATATATATATTATAATCCTGACACAAAACATAAAACATCTATATTTAATAATGTCGTGGAATAAAAAATTATTAGTCAGAATCCCTATGTTCATTTCATTTTTATAATAACATTATATTAGATTATGGTTTCATCATAGTTATAGAAAATATATCATATGTTAATTATGACTATTCATACCCTCATATCCTCTTGGATTAATCATCCCAACATGTAAACCATATCACATCCAATCAGAAATCATAACATGATTCACATAAAGTGGTGGAATAGACATCCATAGTTGTTTTAAACATTGGATTAAGCACATGAACTTTCTTCCACTAATAGTCTAATGATATGAATGGATTTACATAGTAAATTTGAGTGATATATTAGACCAATAAATACTAAAACCCTAATCGAATAGACTAAATTGTAACATTATTATATTGGAACAAGATAAAGGTTATCGAATACCAAAGGAATGAGTATTTTATTAGCATTTTAAAAAAGATACATTCAGAAATCATTCAATACATTTGAAAACGTGAAAAAAATGATAGTATGTGAGAACAAATTTTTTACCTATATAATAACCTTTTAAATCAATCGTAGTACATAACCAAATGTCCTATTGTGAGGATATTTAAGAATATGGTTATCCAAAATACTCAACAAGGGATATGTAAAAAAAATAATATCATTATTACATACGGTAAAATAAATTTATAATTCTAAATAACTCAAAACATATTCAATTTAATCATCATTTTAATAATAATGGAAAATATTGAATGAATAAATAATGATTGCTTAATGATATAAAAATAATCACATGAGTAAGAATACTTTCCATAAATATCAAAAAATTTCATTTAATTACATGTGGTCAATAAAATATTTTATAATGATGGAATATATAATTCCAAACATCTTAATCATATCATCGAGGTATCATTATATTAAATAATAATTTAAATAAATTTTTTTATTTCAAATAATTAAACCATTTAGAGTTAAGAGAAATAATTTTTCATCAAGGGGTTAGGTAATTGAGAGCCCCACATATCACTAAATAAGTCCAATTAATTCATTATAATAATAAATAAATAATTGTAATCGAAATTCCCAATAATAATGAATTGTTCACATTGGAATGAAAAAATATAGAATGTAAATAATTTATCTATTCAAACTTATCATAAACCATCTAAAGAATGAATATGAATGGTATTATTAAGATATATCCCTATAGGATGATCAGTAAAATAAAGGTTTTTTGTGGATGATTTATATCAATACCATAAAAATTTCATCTATAACATTCCTGAGGTAAATACCGTTTTCAATTTTAAAATTTAATTCAAAACTAAATAATATTGAATAATGGAAGTTAATTACATGAGAATAACTATGTATGCTTTTAAAAGATGAATTAATTCATTGATAGGTTGTGACAGTGAGAAATTCTATTCATTCATTAATATTAAAAAACAATGATTCATTTCACACATTCGGTAAAACATATATTATTCCAAAAAAATTGAAATGATTAATTTAATATATTTTATTAGTAGGAAAAATTGGAAAAAATGAAATAAATAAATCATTAGAGAACATTTAAAAATGTACAGAAAATATTTTAATGAAAATATAGACATGGTTGAAAATAGGTCATGCATGAGTAGACAAACATAGTTAGTATATTCATAAATACATACATTTTTAATTTTTCAGTGCTAATGATGTAAAAAATAGAAATAATAATTGATGTTAATGAAATAACATTAATTTAATAAAATAATTTTGTTGATTAACACATCATATAACATTTAAGATGGGTCCTTAATCATAAAAAATCATGAAAAATAATGACAATGTAAAATAATTCCTTACATTATTAGAAACCTTTGAATCAAAAACCCAATTAATTGAATAAAAAAATTAAAAATTAAAGAATATGATTATAACAGGACTAATGATAAGTCATATCAAAAGAAAATTATACACACCACATGAATGAAAATACTTTTAATATGGAATTTTAATCACTGAATCAAAAGTAACATGAAAATGCCATACCTCAAGCCCAACAATATTCATACTAATCAAAAAATCATGTATAATAAATATATAATTAGTATAAATATATTGTAGAACCATATTAACATATATCATAAAACATATGATTTACTTATAACTTTTCATAATACATTAATTAATAATATAATTTTAAAATCATTGTTCTAGTAGATAACTTCTTTATTTTCCAAATATGTTTTGGTTTGGTGGGTTTGGTCAATATAATTTGATAATTTTTACATCATCTATATAATGTTATTAATTTCATAAATATAATATGTTAACATTTTATATATTTATATGAAATTATATATAAAATTTATAGATCAAAAATAGAATAATAATAATAGTAGAGAAAGTAGGAAATACATATGGGTAAACATGCTTTCAATTTTTGATGGATGAAATGAAAAAAGGTAAAAAGAAAATCAAAATTAAAAAATAATAATTATACTATATATAATATATAATTTTTTTAAATCAAATATAATAACCATTTAAATATCTTGTTGATGTAAAAAATCATCATTGTGTATAGATGGAAGGTCACATGGACACAAAAACTATGTATTCACATTATATAAGATAAAGAACTTGATGGATAATGGTGGTTTTAAATTAATAATTACATTCCAATATATTTTGGATATTAAATTAATTATTTTCTGAAAAATTCCAAAGAGTTTTATGTGTTAAATAATAAGTAAAATAAAATTATTGATTAAGGAGATTACATCTTCATTGAATGACTATTTTATACATTATATTAAATTCTTGTTGGTTGTTTTTTGGAAGAATAGAATAATATAAAATTGGATACAATTTCATAGTTGTCTTGGAATGTTTTATATATGATAAATGTCTCAAGTACTATTAATAAGTAAGGAAATGTATTGGTTTTTTATAATTGAAGGGATGTATAATTTTGGAATTACATAAACTATTTTGTAATATATATATATAATTATATATATATCAAAATCATGTCAGGTTGAACCACAAAACTACAATTTCAAAAATAAACTATTAAATGGTCCATTTATATTTAATCAATTAAATTTGTTCAAGTTATATATAGATTTTAATAATTATCCCATAGTAAAAAAAATTTTAGCTCAATTTAGGCTTAACCAGGTTAATTTAATTATTTAAAATTTTTATATGATTATAAATTAAAAAATAAAACTGTTTTTTTATTTTGTATATTATAATTTTTAATCATTATTTCATTTTATCATATTTAGTTTCTAAAGGTGTATGAAATTATTTTTAATTAAATAATTAAAAAAATATTGAAAATAATTATTAGCAAAAACATAATTTTTGAATAACAAAACATTTTACCAGGAATTAAATTAAAATATTGGTATACATATGGGTTTTTAAAATAATAATAATTTTATGTTTATTGGATTTTTTTAGGAACAATGAAATGAATGGAATATTTCCACAATTCCCATAATTGAAAAGACTCAAAAGTAGTGTTAAATCTCAATGAAATATAACTTATCATATCAATAGTCAAAATTGCATAGTTAATTTGAAAATAATTCTTTGGAATATAATAATTAAATAACTAAATATATATATTTTTTAAAAATCAATTCTCAAATTGGATAAAGTCATTTCTTGGAGATATTTGAAATCATTAACACATAGTTTTTTTCCCTGTTGTATCTAATTCACCATTAGAGATGTTAAAAATATTTATCATGGATACTATTCATAATGATCAAAAGTTATGTTGAACATATTACAAATGATTAATTATGAAGATTTAAAATATTTAATATATTTTAATAAAATAACTTCATTTAATTGGATGAATTTAAATAAAAAACTAAACATGAAAATTGTAATAAAAAATTGTTTTTTAGAAAAAATTCATCTTATGTGTACATGGTTTTTATAAAAAAATCACTAATGATTATTATTAAAATTATCATTATATTATTTTAAATATTATAATGGAACTAATTTTATGTGTTATTAATTTTTTAAAAAATTGAACTTTTTAAATTCTTGACCCAAAAAGATAGTATCCATGAAAAATTATTATTTTATGTTATTCAATAAAAATTTAATCACTTTATGGAAATACCAAAATATAATCCAATGTTAATTTTGATTTTATTAATCCAAATTATAGAACATTTTTATAAAATTAAAATATTATAATTAGTAAAAATTAAAATATTTTCTAACAAAAATCAATAAATTCCATATGTAGTAGATAGTTTAGATTTAAAGAATGAATTTATTTTACTGAAAATTGATTACATATCGGTCAACTTATATGATTTATCTAAAAACAATATAAATACTTATCATAATATTTTTCATTATATTAATACATAAAATTTTAATTTCAATATTATAACGACCACATTTATGTTATAATATATTTAAAGTATATCATTGTTTTTTAAACTTGGTGTTTCTATAGTATAAACAATAGAACATAGAGTTCTTTTCAAATATCATGGTGCTATGTTATTCCACCACTAAATAAATATAAACCATTAAATTATACCTTTTTCTTCAATGTATTAAATTTTTATTATTCAATTATTTGATCTCATGTCATCAAAATGGATAATAAAAACCATATAAAAAGAGATATATAATAAGATATATGTTACCTTACATTACACATAACTGGTTTCCCAAAAAAAGAAAAATATATGTGAATTTACACTATATACATGGTGGAGAAAAATAACATTGAAGGACTAATATAGTGTTATATAGAATGTGATCATTAACATTAGAACGACAACAAAAAAATTTGTGATGAGTGAATAGATTACCAAGTCATAGAAAATGATTATAAAATTATTTAAATTTTTTACATTAAGATTTTTCAAATATTTTTAGTAATTACATAACAATATAGACTTTGTACAAATAGAAGTATACATATATAAAAAATGTAATTTCTTTTTTTAATCAATTTCCCCACGAATCTCAATTCTTTACAACTAATTAATATCCAATATGAATTTGTATGATCAAAGAATTAAATCTACTTATAATGGATCTCATTTTCATAAAATTAACAATAATATATTCCACCTATCTTAACAAGAACAATTAATTCGAAAAATGTATGATAATATGAAAAATGAATAAAAATTCATATGATGAAATAATAATTTATTCTCAAAAAACTAAAAACTAAAACTAATTGTTTTGGATAGACCCTTACATTAATAAATTACCTTATATCACATATAGCCTCAACATATTCCAAATTAATATTATTTTTAACATAAAATTTTATAAAATTCCCTTCAGATTACTTCTCAAAAAACATAATAGAATTCTTCCTAGATAATCATTTACATTAAAAAAAATATATATGCATAAAAATATTAAAACATATCCTGAAATATCACTAACAACCTAAAATAAATCATTTATCTTATACTTTAATATTCTATCCTATGTCAACATAATATTTATACATCAAATAACTTATGTAACAAAAAAATTATACTAACAAGGCCATAAGGTAGGCTAGTGGATGGTGATGCATCCTTCTCACCCATTAGTTGTGGGTTCATGCCCCATGGCCATATTTTATGTGGTGTGTCAATGATTGACATATTCGTTTTGATTTTTCTAACACTATTTTAAAAAAAAATTTAAATCATTCACAAAAATATTATAAACAATCTCAAATATAAAAGTAATCATTAAATAACTTCTTAACAACTCTGGATTTCAATATGACATATCTTTTCAAAATAATAAAATATATTATTATTACTTTACCATCAATGATAATATAAACCAAAAAGGTTATCAATATCTTTAAAAGTATTTACACAAAATATTAATGTATTGTTCCAAAAATAACAATATTAGGAAAACAATTACTATATTAATGGGTTCAATTTCAACACATATCTAAGATACTATCCTTAATCATTTAATAATCCAATAACAAAAAACCCCGAAATTCGTATATTTTACATATGACCAATCTTATACTTATCAAACAAATATACCATAAAAGTATCCAGGGTCACTGTGGAATATAGTAGGTTTACATATGTTATTTACTATTCATTATTATGGTTAAAAACGTTAATGTGATTTAACCCAAACATGCCACGCAAGAGTGTCAAACCAATTACATAGAAATGTAACAATCGATGTTCCCTAGGATAATAGTCATGTTATATTTAAACAACACTTTTATGAGTTATAAGAACTTGGTTCATTTATTCTATAATCATATGAACGTTAAGTATCTATATAGGGATGAATTTTAGGGGAACCCCAAATAATATCTACCATATTAAAACATTAAGATGCTCTTATATACATATAATAATAAATAATGTATTCTATTGGGATTTGTTCACTAATATATATTTTACTAAAAATAAATCTCGTTGTTTCTTCTAAAATTAACCTAATACCAACATCAATACCCCAAACCAAGAAGCCCGGTTCCCATTGTTACTTTATTAAATTAAACATGCTCATACCACAATCGAGCAGATTTTTAGTTGTGTTTCTAAAAAAGATTCTTTATTTAATATCAAATAATATTTTAAAATACGTAATAATACTTATTATTTTCATTTAGAACATCATTATTCTCTTTAAAATACATTTCATATCAATCCTAGTGAACTTTTTGGTACCCAAATGGAAACATAAAATGTGAAATGGGTGATCTCTAATACTCAAAATGGGTTTTTATTATGTATTATATCATGAATAAATTAGTTTATATCAATATGGTATGGTTATTAATTGTAAAGACATTTTGTTTAATCAATATCATGGGAATAATGAATAAGTTGGAATGAATAAACAATTATACCAAAACAAAATATAAGTGAAAATATAATCTTGAATCAGATACATGTTCATCACAATTATTCAAATAATCACATGTTCCTAAATAAAGGATATCATAATGATTTAATTCATAATTCCAAATATCTAAAAAATGGCATAAAGGCCTTTTACATTATCATATAACATTAATAGTATGACCTCATTCAAAAACAAAAGTTTATTTTTCTTATGAGACCTACTGATTCACCAAGGTTCTTTTTAATTCTCCGTATCACTCGGGACTAAATAAGACAAATAAATTCATCATATGAATAAATATTAAAATTTAATCAACATGTCCTGTAATAATAAAATATCTTTTGGGAAAAACTATATATGGAATAAATATATTCCCCCCCCCCCAAAATGATACTTAACCATACTAATGATAAAATATGTTATCATTACAACATATCCATAATGGAATGTTAATAAAATTAAGTGATATTGATATTTATTAATATAAGAATCATTAATTTTTATTTAAATAATTACTGGTGAAAATAATCTTTTCACCAAAAAAATATACCATAAAAACAAAGATATTACGAAAAATAATTTTTTCGTAATAGAAATAGAATATTTTAATAAATACAATAAAACATTGAGTAGTCATGAAATCATGAAATTTAATTCATCCCAATATTATTAAAAGGAATATTTTATTCACACATTCAGTAATAAATTCATTGTTAGTAACTTGAGAAAAAGATATATTTTATTCCATTGTATCAAAATTAATACATGATAAAAATAAATTTTATAAATTATTTTATAATAGTTTTAAAATTTAATAAAAAATATTTTCATTAAAATCTTGGCATAAAATACAAATATTCCTCACAAAAAACATCTTATATATATATATATATTAATTATTGATTTTTTTAGTGATAATGAAGGTAAAAATTGATATAATATTAAGAAAATGAATAAATAATTAGAGAATTTGAAAATTTATTCTATTTAAATAGATATATCATATTATTACCCTAATAAATACATAAATGCAAACAATTCTGAATATTGAAAAGATTATAAAATAAACTCTTACCACATTGTTAAAATTTAAATCATAATACTTAGAAAATAAATAAATTAAAATAAATAAATATGTACCAAGAATATTTTCATAATTAATTTATATTAGATTAATGGGAATTTATACACACCATGTTAATGAAAAAAAGTTATCAATCCAACATATTTCCCACAAAATAAAAGTGAGATGTGAATGAATTATATCATGTAAGACATGATTTGTATGTGTTTGAAAATAATAAATAGTAAATATATATTTGTGAAACATATATTCCATTACCTTATAAGTATGTATCATACCACTAATGATTTACTTATTTCCATTTTCAACTATTTTATTAATAAATCTTTATGAAAATAAATATTACAGGTGATATGTTCATTGATTTTAAAATATGTTATTGTTAAGTGGCTATTGAAGTTGTATATTGAACATTGTTTTATCATCTCAATAATGATAATTATGTTATATGTATAATATTTTTTTCATTATATGTATATTTATAATCATTCATAAAAGTTAGATAATGAAAAATGAATAACACTATTAATGAAGATGATATAATGTACATATGCATGAATGTTGTTTATAATTTTAGATTGAAGGAACATAAGATATGTAAATTATAAGTTCCAATTTATGAATTAAAAAAATCAAATGAAAAAATAATCACATTTCATTATTCCATATGTATAAATACCCTTGTATGAACTACACCACTATGTAGAGACATTTTGTCATTCATCAATACGATCTACATATTTGATTTTTGTACTACTAAAAATAGTATATATAATGGTTGTTTAATAATAATAATAACATATATTTATATATGCAATAATTAATTTTTTATTATATTTTAAATACTAATGATTCATAGGATTCAATAAATGATGTAAAAAAAGAATCTAATTGATTAATGGAATTACCTATTGATAAAAATAACATATTTAGGTCTCCTATTATTGACATAAGAGATGGTATTTTGGGAAGACCATAACCACAAGAACATGTATATGAATGTTATGTTGGTATTTTGACATGGTTTGGTTTATCTAAAAGGAATATTAGGTTTAAATAAATTAGGATATTAGGTTTGTTTTCAAAATTCAGTGGTGTTGAACTTTTGGAATTACAAAAAAGTTTAAATAATATATTTTGAAATTATAATCTTTTCATGTGGATACATGACACCATAATATCAAATATATGGTATGATATGTTTGAAATAAATTCACCCATTAAAATTTATAAATGTTCTAGATATATTATCATCATTTTTTCAACATAATGTACATCAAACTCATCGTAAAATTAACTGTGATATTTTAACATCATATCATCATAACCTAATTATATAAAAAAAATGTGAATTATCATTATGTATATATATATATTTATTCATACTGAGTTATAATTTGTTGAATCTTTTATTAAATATAATGTTTACAAGGTAATGGAATAAATTTTAAAATTTAAATGAAAAATGCATGGAAGACATTTTTTTGAAAATAGGTGATTTATGAGTGAAAATAATTTTATATTGAAATAATATAATTAATTGGGATATATGAAATTTTACAGAATAATAATAATAATTTATGTTTATCGGACATTTTGATTAATATAAACATGAGTGAAATCTTCCAATCAGTCCACCAATATAACAAACATATAAATATTTATTATTTGGAATAAAATATATCTTATCTATAAAAAGTATGGTTTGGGTAAATAAATTTACGTTAATATTTTAAAATAATTTATTTCACTACAAAAATATATATTTGGAACTATAATATATATCTAGAAGATTAAATCATGTGTTATAGATACTATAATACTTTAGGCCATATTTTTAACTCTGTTATACCAAATTTACCCTTATTGTGGGAAACAATTTTACATAAATGATATTTTATAATGACCAAAAATTATGTTGAACACAATACCAATTATTATTTATTCTGATTTAAAAATCAGAATTTATTTTAAAAATATTGAATCTTATAAGTGGATGAATTTAATTTAAAATTAAACTCACAAAATTTGACAATAAGTTGATTTTTTTTAAATGACTTCTTATTTATAATATATTATTATAATAAAAATGATGAAAAAAATATAAATGAACTTAATATAATTATTAATGATATAAATGAATTTTTATTACATATACAAGATTTTAATAAATATCTAATTTGTAAACTCCTAAAACAAATTGAAAATATTCTATAGAAATATTAATTTTCTAAAACTGACATAAAAAATTACTTGTTTAAACAATAAAAAAACTGTGTTAATATAATTTTTATTTGATTAATTGAAACATTATATGTGATTTTCCAAACCCAATTCCACATAATAGGTGCCATAATCCTGGTGGTCGACATAGCATCGAGCACATCTCCCCAAATGCTGGAGGATGCTGACTAGCAACATAAAAATGTGGTGCATTAGTGGTGACAATATTGCATCATTATCAATGTGAATCACATCATATAAATAAAATATAGGTAAATAAAATATGAAATACACGTAAATAGAAGGTACATAGGAAAGTTGATACAAAAAAACTTGTAATGAAATAAAAAAATAACATTTAATAATTTAAATGATATTAATGATATGTCAATTCAATAGAAAACTAGAAAACTTGTATACAATACCATATGCATAATACAATCCACAATAGTATCTCCAAAATAAAAATGCTATCCTAATAATACTGAGATATAGCATAGTCAAATTCTTTCAACCTGTATCCTAATTGCATGAAATGAAGTGTACAAAGCTTCATGCTTCAATTTTTCCAAACCTCGATTCAATAATCTTCCCTTAGGACTATACAGTGCCTAGAGAGGGTGTGAGATAAATCTATCTAAACCACCACCAACAGTGACTATAAAATTCGTCATGTGTAATAGAAATGTAACAGGGTTATGGCATTGAAATATAATGTTATAATGTACAATGTAACTCATTACCCAAATACCTGCTACAACCATCATCTGGTGTCTGAACATATATCCAAGTTATTATTTGATATTGAAAATTTATAAATAAGTCACACATTATCAAGGTTGAAGGTTTGAAGATTTATCAAGGAAACCAACATTTATAGTTAATAATAATGGGTTCCATGGTATTCAGCAAGGAAACCCAGACCTCCAGGGTCGCTAACTCAGTATTACATGGGTATAGATAATGATAATACTGTAATCAAAGGAGCATTGTCCTAGGCCTTCCACAATACTTTTCCTACTAATTTCAATGAAATCATCCCTTGTAAATCATTCCTAAGTAGTGACTGGGTCCTACAGGCTTATCCATGAAACCTACTTTTTGATGATCTATCCAAAGAGTGTATCCAAGAATCATTTAATAATTTATGACGGATCCTACGGAGTCATTTTCGGAATTCAAGAATAGAAATGGTTAGTGATCTTTGTGGGTATCATCTTACAAATGATGTATTCTTGAATCTAAATAGGGTTACTAATTGTTCAAATCATTCATATATTTGAATTAATGTTGATATCGAGTCAGGACACTCCTATTTTATTATGATGTCTTGTAGATAATTTAATTTTTTTCAAAACATGTCTCTCATAAGTGTTTGAAGAAAAAGTAGAATGAAATTTTTCATTAAATCCATTTAATTACTATTCAATAATTAAGTTCCATTCTGCTACGTTCATTTAATGTGGTATGGAGTTCATCAATCATGAAACATATTATTTATTTACATTTAATCTGTTCTTGTCTTATTCATAGTGTACTTTCCAATTTATATTTCACATTTAATTATAAATTGAGGTAAATAAATTAGGTGGGTCAATTGGGGAGCATAACTGGTAATTTCCATTTTGAAATTCACAACAAAAATCTATATATTTAATATAGTAAAGCTTACCCTTTGGATGGTATAGCCCTGGGACACCTAAACAGTGGCTTAAACGTGTCGAAAAACTAAAACAACTATTATGGCATAACATTGTACATGGGATGGATGGAGTTGAAGTAATAAATCCAAACAAGAAATCATATATTTTGAACGATCGTAACCATATAGTTCTAGTTAGTACAATCATGACATAAAAATTAAATGAATGAAACCCAATAAAATAAGTGGTCCACACATGACAAATCCAAAATCAATGAACCTTAGATATGAGTTGTAGACGTCCCACCATAGGCATGTACACACATAGTCTAAAGAAATCATCCTCATATTTGGCTTATAATATTATAGATCCATGATAGGGGAAAAACATCATACCTCGAGAACTAGGTTGATAACAACAGAGAGGAAGAATGAATCAAATGGAATTGTGTAATTGTTTTTTCCCATCCAACTTGATGAAATTTTTTTTGCTGGATTTTAGATTTAAGAGATCAATAAATGCCTATATTTAGCTTTTAAAAGATCCAAAATGGTACAAATGGAGGATAATCCTACAATAATTTAGATTAGGTAGATAGAGGAGGCTTAATTAAATCATTAATGTTAAAATGGTCATTTTAACCAAAAAATAGCCTATGCATTGTTTTTTCTCCCAATTTGAAATCATGTGTACCAACCATGCATTTGTACCTAAAAATGTCTCTCGAATGGGTAGGCCTCGCAGTTAGAGAAACTGTTCACTGACCGTGCAAGATTGATCTACCTGAAAAGCAAAATGTCTACCTTCTTATATCAAATCATGCGACATATCCGCAAAGTTCACTGTAACAAAACAAGAGGCCCATTTTTTTCAAAATATGGGTTGTGAACAACAAACAAGTCCCAAACACACTTGGGAACTTCACTAACCCACTATTCATTTGTATTAGGTCCAAAATAAGGAATTATAATGAAATTTAAAGGATCCATACATGAGAGAAAAAACGAGTTCTTACATTCTTTCCCCCGTAAAAGAACATGTACTGGAGTTCACATTCTATTGGTGGAGAAATACTATCAGAGAATATATCAGGCCATTGGGAACGTACTTCAGCCACTGTGTCCCAAGTCTTACCATTCACATGACCGTGCTTCCATAACACCCATAGCAGAGGAATAGACCTCCCTCAGAGTGTCTTTGTGCTCCAGTCAATGATGTGCACTTGATACACCTAAAATGTGACATCATAATCTAACTCAACATTACCAAGTTCAATGTTAAGAGGAATTATGGAATAATATTGGAAATTCGATGAAACATGGAATACACCATGCATGTAATGGTACCTCTGAGGTAGTTTGAAACTGATAGGATTCTAGACCGACACTTTCTAGGATCTTAGATGACCGTACATAATGAGGCAAAGACCATCCTTGTATATTTAACTCTATATTCCCTAGAATGGTTGATATCCAAATTAATAAAATCTCCCTACCCTCTAACTCTAGTGGGTGTCGATGAAGTCCAGGATATGATTTCTATATAGAATATGTTGTAGTCAACCAGTTTCTGATCAACTGAACCTACTATGATGTTTTTTGAATGAGGAAAGGACTTATAAGGGCTCCCTCACATGCCTCTACCCAATAGATTGGTGAAAATAATGATCAACCATAAAAGGATTCAAAAGGATCCAACTGAATAATCACATGATAGTTGTTTTTATAGGTTTACTCAATGATATGGATATTCTTCTTCTGTGTACCTCTTAAATATATGACACATTATCAATGAATATTTTCTTTAACATTTATTTTCCAGTCTGATTATCCCTCTATATGAGGTTGAAAATAATTTTTTTGAATCACCTATTTTCCCATAGCCTTCAACAGTCTACCAGAACCGTGATGTTAAACGAGTGTCCCTATCTAAAATTATTGTACGTGGGTCCCCATGTTGTTTTATGATCTCATGGACTTACAGTTTCCCATCACATATACTAATAATGTATTCTAAATAGGAATCAAGGGACTGACACACTTCAGTATATCATGGACAATCGATAGAGTGTCTCTACCTCTATTAAACCTAAAAAAATTACTAAAAATTCCATGGAAATGCCTTTACATTTATATTTTGGGAAATGACATTTCAATAACAAGCATGTAGGCCTCTAGTGCTCCTCATTCACATGCTGACAGGTGGACATCCTAGTGATTATTTCTATTATGTAACGCATCCTACCTGGACATAAAAACTAGAATAAAATATCATGATACATATTTGAGATGCCTTGTCGAAATTACCATTGAGATTCATATTACTATTTCATCAACTACTCTCCCATATTAGTAGAAACCCATAAATGTCATTTTATGAAAAGGACGTCAACTCTATTAACAAAAAAATATGGGTGTGGGTTATTATTTATATAATCTCAAGGAGAACCAAGCCATCAGGATCATATATTGACTACCCATAACCTTCTCAATGATAGTATAGTTAACTACCAAATATGAGAGACAAAACTAATCATGACAATCATGAAACACTAGATGTATCTCACCGAAAAGAGCGATTAACTTCTATTAAACACTGTGTTCATCTACTACATGTGTTGGTGTTTTCTGAATTCATTCTTCTGAATCAACATTCCTTATACTAGGTGTATAGAAAATATATAAATTTCAAAATTGTAGATATTGGACCTATATCAGTTGTCTATGTTTCATGTCATTTTTGGAAATAATATATTTTTGGGATTTTGTGATCCTTGTACTCCACAAATAGATCACCCAATATATAATTTCTGTATCAACATAATGCGTTGAATAATTCTTTGTCGTCAAGGACATGTTTAAGTAATTATCTCTCCTAAGGCCTCAATAAACATGATATATACGTAGCAGCTTTGTCCACCTAAATTATCACTTCTCCCATGAATATTCTTGATTATACATAAAAGAAGTTATATCCTATTACTATATCAAGAAGAGTTAGAATAGGTTTTGAGACATACCTCCCCTTCATCCCCAAAAATGATTTCTTACAATCTTATAAATATGGGATCATAACACCCTTTTTTTAATATAGTAAGATATATTGAATGGTGGGAAGAAACATGTATAAAATTCATGTAATATCAATTTCCTCCAAATATCTCTTTATGTCAAACATGTTTTTGGGATACTCATAGGAAACTATAATAGTATCTTTTTCTTGGTCAATTAATAGTCCCAATTATTTATATTATATGACCAAATAAGTGAACTGGGCGATCCACAATTGGAACTTTTCATGATTGGAAGAAAGGCGATTCCCTCTCATTCTACTCATTATGAGCTAAAGATGATTGGAGTGGTAACTAAGAATGTGATAATATACCAACATAGAGAGAATGATGGAAAACCCTATTAATTAGAACCATGAAAATGGTGGGTGAATTAGTAGGGGTGACCTAGTTATCAAGGGCAGCATACATACCATACACACAATGAGTTTGTTTACTAGGTATGTATGATGGTATGTTTGATGGTCTTACGTACTCCGACTTCTTCAACCTTCCTTCATTCTGATTTTCTTCTTCTTCTCATCTGGTGGTTCTTTATTTATTCTTTTCCGGTTTATTTTCTCTAGAACTCGCTTCGGTGGGTTTTCTTCTTCGTCGATGTTTGTGTATGGTGGATGCCCTCGGCTGTCCTAGTCCAGCATTGGCTTCACAATCCTCTGCAGCACTACTGGTCGGTGATGGAGCGCAGGATTCAAAGAGGTTTTGGGTTTTGGTTCGGGGGACGATGGCTTTTCAAGCAATACCAGAGTTAGTTTTTCTTTTTCATGGACATCATCTGGTATTCTGTATCATCAACACCACTGGTGTAGAGAACCCTCTGAATTTCCAAGCCATTCTTTGACTTCGAGTTCTTCTTCTCCTCTCCCTTTTGGATTGGAGCGGTGGTTTCTATGAGGTTTTTGGATGTGTGGTTCGACAACATTTGGGGCTCGATGTGTAGGATGAGTCGATGTCTACTGGTGAAGATAATTCCTGCTTTTTCAGATCTATTTGGTAATTCATCCTCAATGATTTTAGCAAAGGTTTGTAGTTATTTTATGCAAATGTTAGATCTGTTTTTTGTTCATTTAGTTGAAAATTCATTTTACATTTGGTTTCAGTGTTATTAGTTAGTGTTGCGGTGTGTGATGTCGGCTTGGATGATGATGACGAGTGTGAAGAATATGTTGTGGATGTTGAGTATGATGGCAGAAACGGTAGTCCCCAGTCTCTGGCGGTCTCTAGTGCGGTAGTAGGATGGCGATGAAGACATAGTGATGGACGGTGATGACAAAGTGGCACTAGTGATGATGATGACTCGAATGTAGAAATGGTAATCATGATGATGACACATATCAT
Organism: Viscum album; assembly: GCA_963277665.1. Taxonomy (NCBI): domain Eukaryota; kingdom Viridiplantae; phylum Streptophyta; class Magnoliopsida; order Santalales; family Viscaceae; genus Viscum; species Viscum album. The sequence continues at coordinate 1,709,791,967 of OY728152.1, read as the reverse complement.
CGGGTTTTCTTGATATCTTTTGAATTTTGAATTTTTCCCATCAGGTTTTGCAGAGGTTTTGAATTTTAAAATGTGTAATGGGTTACATATCTTTTTAGTTCCCACACACCCTTAAAGCATCTTTTATAATCCAATATAAATTAATTTTCAGGTTATAGAGAAGACCATAGATCCTCAGATTTGGTCGAGGAGATAATATATTTGAGGAAAAGGAAACTAATTCATGACTATAATCATGTTCAAATATTAGTAATCCCCCAATATATATAAGGTTCCATCTGCCTTATTATTGAAAGTAATGGGTGAAACCCCAGGCAATGTACTAGGATGTATAAAATATTCTAACTCTAAATATGCTAACAACCACTTGATATCTAGAAGCTCAATAGGTTCCATCATATAAAGTGGAATGAACATCGGTTCTTCTCCTAAAACAACCTCGATCATAAAATCTACCTCTATCTTAAGAAGGCAAGATAGAAAAATCATATTGGAAGAGATACCTGAATCGATCCACTCCTACAGGGATAATATATTATAATAAACCATGTTCTTCCATGAAGATATTTTCATTCTGGTCAGTCACCACACATAGCCCATGATGCTTTGGTCCTGCTCTTCCACCCTAGACATCCCAATATCCCTTTATATAGATATATTTTTTCCTCTAGTTATGTATAGGACACAATACAATGATAACAGTTTACAAAAGAAGGTTATTGAAAAAACATTCCATCATGTGAATGACATCAATCCCATAATCTTGATAATAATTTGATTACATAATAAAGGGAATTTTCATTCCTTAAGGAAACAATCCCAACATTGGTGTATTACCTCTGACCGTATCTTTAACAATGTTTCTAGGGTCATTACAACACTATTATATTGTATCTCATGAATGATAAATTACACAATTGATATAGAGATAAATTATATTGAAGAACAAGTACAAATTAATGAAAATACTATTGTATATTCAACTAGAATATTACATCATACTACAGATGGTATTAGAGACTTATCCTCAGCTAACTGCGTTAGCGTATGCAACTGTCCATATTCATGGCCATGTGTAACATTTTTCCTACAATGATCATAATTTATTTTCTAGCACTTTTGGTCGGTAGTGGTCTGGATACCATAACCGTGAACTCATCCTATGATCGACCTACCGGTGCTATTCCGACTCATCACCTAATGTTGTGTAGAAGAAACCATTCATGAAGATAGAGCCATCACATATTCTATTTCACTCGAGGCTGGTGGAATGGTCTTGTAAAAATGACGATGATTCTATATATAACATCATTCTTGGAACTCTGTCAGTTATCTATCATAAAAATTCTTAATGTTACCCTATCATCGACACTAATTATGAACTTTAAAAGTAATTGAAATGAGCACTATGGTTTTCACTTCGATGATGTGAATCCTAATGGAGAATTTCCTACCACTAAAAGAACTACTGGGATACTATGGCACTGATCCTCAAACACTGATGTTGTTTTTATCCCCTAGGATGATCTTAGTTGTAAGATATTTATTTAATATATCATAAAATTAAGTTGGGGAAAGACATTCACTTAACTATAGATGATGTACTGGTGCCCATACTCAATGCGTCTAGCATCTCAAAGATCATCATCAGCTAGAATTGGATCAAATAAATTTAACTCTAGTGAATAGACAGAATATTCCTCAACTGACATATAACCATTCTCGAGATGCATGAACTCTCAAGATCAATCAGCTCTCATCATATGAAGAATATACTGATCATATAAGGAAGATTTAAAATCCACCCATTACATGCATTGAAGATGACCTTCCAAGGTAATCACATCCCAAAAATGTCTAGTTGTGTCCCGAATCATGTAACTATATGGTTTTTCCATCCTCTATGGATGTGTATCTAGATTCTCAATGATATGGATGTGGAATTCTTGCCCTGACTTAGCAGCATGTGGGAAATCATCCCCTGAGAAGATAGGAAAATGTTGTTGTTGGAACTCAAGAGTCAGATCATCCATCTTATGTAAAACTCATGGAGAACTATTAATAGAGTACATTAAATGTAATAAACTATCACAAACAAGAGAATTAGTGCTCGAATATTGAACAATTGGTCGGTCCTCTTGTGGGACTCTGGGATGTAAGAATGGCAGCTCAGGGACCACCATGTCTGGAGCATAGTCATCTCCATCCTCCCGGTGTATGATAAAAGGTTGTTGTAATGGTATTGGTATAAAAATTAAATGAACATGCCTCATAATAGTTTTAATATCGAATTCCAACATCACTTATGGAATCTAAATAAGGAACACTCACTACCAAAGGTATACTACCCCATCAACCGACTTATATGGCAACGTACTGGTATGTTCTCAAGGATAAGTTACAATTTATTTTACATTTAATTAATAGTTTCGCTCATATACCACTCTAGAAATGATAAGGGAGGACATGTATGTGGGAACATTTCATATTTTAAGTCATTTTTCACTTTAAAATAGATAGACATTCTCATTTAATCAGTGCCCATACACCATATCAATGAATGTGACACCCATTTATTTGAATTATAATGTCTTGACATTGACATTTACACAACCCAACCCACAATGGACCATAATACTCATGACTTGAGATAAAAAACCACTTAATCAAATCCAAAAGTAATAAAAACCTAAGATATTTATGAAAGCATCACTCAACAATCCGATACATATATTGAAATGCATAGAAGTGATATTTAACTATACTTAATGGAAATATGGATGAGAGGAATATTATAGGTGCATATAATGATGAATGTAACAATCCTACTTGAACTCATATCATTGGACAAAGGATGAAATGAAATTATGAATCTAAAAAAATAATCCACTACTCAAAAAAACATTTTCATCATCCAAAGGTGAAATAATATCATCCCCAAAATGAAAAAGAAGAAATGAAATTATAATTCACGTAACTTAGATTTTACCCCATTCATTGATTCATGATACCAAATCAAGACTTATGACTATCTAACAATTGTTCATATGTAACTCAATATTGTCTCGTAATAGTATTGTATGAATGGAAACCTTCTTTTGATACTTTTTTTGAAGTGTTAGAATTTGAATCAACTTAATGGGTGACCCGATATTGCTGGACCATATAGCTTCAATCACAACTCAACAAATGTCGGAGGCTTCCGACAAGAAGATAGGAAATATGCTGAGTATGTGAGGAGACTATTCCTTCATTATTAGAGTGTAGAAAAATATATTAATGTATACAATAGTAAATAGAAGATGTACTATATGTAAATAGACAGAAGAACATAAATAGTGACAGAAATAACTATAAATAAAATAATGGGAATAACATATTAGCATTGAAAAACTACTGATGATATTACATAACACTAAAAAATGATAAGAAATGGATAGAAGACAATGGGAATAACATGTTCCATACATGTATAAGGAAAATGAAATGTATTTTCCACACATCCTTTGATATGGCATGGTCATAAGCTTTCAAGCTCAATCATAACAATTGAAAATAAAATGTTCATGTAACACCCCAAGTTTTTCATAAAAAAATTGAAATGAATGGAACTTTGTTAAAAATATTTATTTTTAAATATCCTATAATTTTTTTTTCCACTTCTATGATTTGAATTTCAAGAAACTATCATATATAATTGTGTTCAATAAGATATTTGGTGTCTAATAAAACCAACTTGTTTTTTGTGAATAATAACATACCCATATGAATAGTAATATGAATTTTAATATGGCCCTAGTTAATAGTATATTTTATTATTATTTTATTTTCTTATGTCTTTAAGATAATTATATCTTAGTTAATTTTGTATCGTGATATTGAAGATGTTATAGAATTAGAATTGTTAATTTTTGAAATAAGTATGCTTTTATTTAAATATTAAATTAATAATATTTTGAAAATTAATTTCAATAATAGGAATTTATTTTTTAATTCTATACATCGATAAATGTTTAGGGTAATTTTTTTTGATTTTTCTGAAATTCGTGAATTTTCAATGAATAGTAAAATATGATAAAATAACGTATAATCGTATTATGAGTAAAATAAATATTTATGACATCATAAGTTATTTAAGGCCATGTGGTTCGAACTCAACTTCAATTATTACTATTTTAGGTAACATAGTACTAAAACTAGTCAATATCTTGGGCCAAAATATTATAATAATGATTAAAATAATGAAAAATACCCCCTCTCCTCCACTATAAATACCAACCTCACTCCCCTCTACTACCCACACTTCTAAAGGATTGATCCATGCCTAATATCTGCCCAATACTCTTTTCAAGGCTCTTCCACACATCATAGAGCATCTGGTCCCACCAAAAGTTCAAAACCAAAGCCCTTAAGAAAGATATCAAGGAGAAGAGATCAAGAGGTAAACACCCCCATTTATATTCATTCTTTTCTTTCATTTTTATTATTATCATCCATTTCCATTAAATTATTTTGGATATTTCATTCCATATACCCCCTTATTTTCCATAATATGTAAGAGTTATGATATATCCCCTTTCTCTCATCACACTCTTTTTTTGAAATTTTAAGAGACGTTGTTAGGCTGCCGAATTTTCGTGAGAAATTCCCCATGATTCATTTTATATCAAGATTCCTTTTTTTCTTCATCTTTCCCCACATCCTCTTAACAAAGAGGAATGGATGCTCCAGAATCATGTATATTAAGGATTTTCTCATGTTCGTGGAAAATTCATCATTATTCTTCTGCTCCTCTCCCACTAATTCAAGGAATTAAAAACATTTTCTGTGATGTGTCGAATTACCGACATTATGAACGATATGATTTAATTGTTTTTCATTAAATCCTTCAACTATGGTCATGAAACCATTTTTCTGTTTAACCATGTTATAATATATTTACTATGTCTCATCCATGATTCTGTAATTTTTTTACACATGGTTATAATTTATAAAACAAAATGAGGTTGTTATTATCAATGAACAAGTAAAATTATTTAAACGAACATCACTAATGTTTTATCTAAAGAGTCATCCTCATGTAGGAATTAAAAATGATAAATGTTATATTTTATGGTACTTGAAATATGGAAGTACTACTTCATTCCAATTCTAGAGTTTCACTTCCAATCGATAAGAACATCCATCATGAACCAATCTTTGAAATCATTTAAAGAACTCACTCAAAAATAGGGCAAAGAGAAAAATAATAACAATTAATGGGTGAAATTATGTTATGAAATGATCATATAAGATTCTATAAACATGAACACGTTTCTTTAAAATAATAATAACACTTTTTTACAATTATACTGGATTTTGAAACATGTTTAAAGTACGACAATCCTGGGGTGAGTGAATACTTAACTTGATTTCCATTATTTGTTTTAACCTTCTACTATGTTATTTATGTGGTATTAATATTGATTGTGTTATGGGTTTGGTTTACATGATGTTTAATTATGTATATTTATATTTTATATAAATATTACATCCACTCCATTAAGAATCCCTTCAATTGTATGATATTTATTAGGGGATTTTCTTTTAGAATCCTCTTTTAAAATTCTATTTATCAAAATTCTAAAGCAATGTTTTTATAGAATTATTCATGATTTATGATTATGTTTTGGTTCTTGGTCATTCATTATGATAAAGGGTGGGACAAATATTTTCCTCCAATTCATTGGGTGTGTGTATGTTGGAGGTTGGCCCTATGGTTATTCTTTGTGTAACTTTGATGGATATGAAAATTGTAAGGTAATCATGAGGGTTACAAAATATAATGTAGCTGACAAGGATACAAGAAAATTCAAGTGATTCCCCAAGATACCTTTATTGTTATACATATGTTCCTATGTATTTTTAAATCTCATGTTTTACAATGTAAGTATATATGCATAGGTTATAAATATTTCTTATAAAAATGATTTCATACGTAACAAGTATTCATTTACTAATGTGTTATTTCATTCATTTTATAACTGTTCCTGAGTTTTTGTGCTAATCCCATATCTACAATGATATTCACAGGTTCATGGATGTGTAATTCATGGAATGAAGCAATGTTAAATGTTTAATAATTATCAATGAATAATGTTATAATTTTAATGTTTTAAATATTGAAAAAAATGGAAATTGTTTTTATGGTATCTGCTCTGTAACAATGTGTAAAGCTATGAATGTATTATGTCTGAATTTTCTAATGCTATAAACTTGAAAAGTTCCATAATGTAAATGGAATTATTTTCATGAATAAATTATCGATTATTTATGTAACAAGGTTGGGTCCATATAGTTGTTATCAGAGGAAGGTTTAGATAACATTAGGGGTTATGATAATGTTAAAAGAATACAGTAAATATTTTCACTCTGTGATTAATTTGAAATGTTTTAGAATTTAAATATTTCCATGTGTCTTCATGTATGGTTTGTTTGTTCATAATGGTCGTCTGCATAAGGAAAATGGATGAAGAAGATGAGAGGCACCGAAAAAATGAAATCCTTTCAGATCTATAGTGTGTAATGGTAGGGATTGGAACCAAGCAGTTTTTGACAGTAATGGCTCAGCTGACACATGAAATAAATGGTTGTGGAATCCATGAAAGAGAAAAAATAGAGTTACCACCAAAGAACATGACAGTAGTGGAACATTTTATGAGACAACACCCTCCTCCTTTCAATTGATCTTCTAACCTAGTAGCAGCTGAAAGATTGATCAAATCCCTTGAAAAGATAATCGATGTTATGGAATGTCCAAAAAAACAAATGGTGTGACTTTAAATTTATCATTTTGAATGAGAAGTTTATCAGTGGTTGACAATAGTAAATTATATCCGGGGTAGAGAGGATTTTGATGCCTTAGATTGGGATGAATTTAAATGTCTTTTCATTGAAAAATATTTTCCTAAGGTTGTGAGACATAGTATAGAGAATAAATTCCTTGAATTGATGCAACATGATGAGTATTCAGTGGTTGTGTATAATGAAATATACCCCTGGCTGGTGAGGCATGATCCAAATATTATTTTGGAACTTAATAGAAGAAGAAACCAATTTTACTCAAGATAGAAGCTATGGTATCAAAGGGTGTCAACGTGCTGTGAATTCAAAAGTCATGAGAAACATGTATGATGTGATGAGATGGTAGAGGTAGAGTTTTTTGATGATCACATGTAGTTTGGGAAATTGTAGAAGAAGAGGTATAGATGAAAATCAATGGGTAATAATCAACCAATGAAATATGATGGTAAGAAAATCCAATTTCACGTTTGTGAAATATGTGGAAAGAAAAACCCTGGGGAATATTATAGAAAAACTAGGATGTGTTTTAAATGTGGTATGTTTGGACCTATGGCCTGAGATTGTTTTGATAGTGATCCATAAACTAATCCTAATAAGGAAAATATAAAGAGTTTTAAATGGGGTGTGATGGGTGATTATGAAAATGACTTCCCAAAGAAATATTTGAATAATTCAATGAATCCAGACTATAAGCAGAAAGTTGTATTGTGATCCTTCGTGATTACGTCAGTAGATGCCAGACCATCCAATAAAGTTGTATCAGGTAATTCGTTTGTTCTATCTGATTTTAAAAAAGTTTTTATTGATACGGGGTCAACACATTCCATCATCTCTGAGAAATTATCTGGTAAATTGGAAATAACACCACAACAAATGAAACTAGAACTTGTAATTAAAACATCGGGTTGAAAGATTATAGCATAGAGAAATTATAAGAATACTTCTATTATGAACTTTGGAAAGACAATACCTACAAACCATATTGTTTTACCCTTAGTTGAGTTTGATGTTTTTTTCTGAACAGATTGGATTTCTTCTTATTATTCAACGATTAATTATAGAGCTAAAGAAGTATTTTTTGAAAAAGAGTTTCTATTTTTATACAAGAAAGAACCCACACTATTGATAACATATCCAGATGCTGAGAAACTATTTAAATATACAAATTAATGATATGTTTATCATAATTTTCAAAATAGGGGAACTATTCATATTAACGATATTCTTGTGGTAAATTAATTCCTTGATGTTTTTCATGATTAGTTTCCCAATGTCATACCTGATCGTGAATTCAAATCGACAATTGAATTAGTTACTCATGCTAATCCAATTTCAAAACCCCCATATTGTATGGCTCAAATAGAAATTCTATAATTGAAAGATCAGTTGGATGATTTTCTTGATAAAGGATTCATTCGTTGTGGGACATCACCTTAGGGATCCTTTGTTTCGTTTGTTAAAAAAAGTTGGTTCCCTGAGACTTTTCATTGAATATAGATCTTTGAATAACATCACTATTAAAAACAAGTATCCTTTTCCCCAAATCGATTACGTGTTTGATCAGCTCCAGGATGATCAGTACATTTCCAAGATTGACTAATGATTTGGATACCATCAGATGAAGGTGAAGGATGATGGCATCCCAAAAATAACATTTCATACTATATATGGGCATTATGAATTTGTTGTTATAACGTTTGGGTTAACTAATGAACATGTTGTATTTATGAATCTTATAAATTGAGTATTTCATGAGTTCTTGGATAAGATTGTGGTTGTATATATAGATGGCATTCTGGTATTTTATAAATATAATGAGAAGCATGAATAAATTATAAGGGTTGATTTACAAACATTAAATGAAATGAAAATGTATGGAAAATTCAGAAAGTGTTATTTTTGTATGCAACATATTTCTTTTCATGGGCACATTGTTAATACGGATGGAATAACAGCTGATCCTATCTAAAAAAAGTAGTTGATTAATCGCAATGACCCACAAATGTTACAGAGATTCATAGTTTTCTAGGGTTATCAGGTTATTACCGATAGTTTGTTAAGAACATTTCATAGTTATCTTTCCCGATAACAAAGTTAACATGGAAAGGGGTTAAATTAGTTTGGATAGGATAATTTTATGTTTGTTTTTAGGAATTGAATATGAAATTGGGGAATGCTCCAGTTTTGGCCATACCTTCACAGAATGGAGAGATTTTCAGCTACAATGATGCTTCTTTGAAGGGACATGGTTGTGTTTCGATGCAGAATGATCAGGTAATTGCCTATGTTTGTAGACAACTTAATCCTCATGAAATAAATTATCCCACTAATGATTTATAATTGGATGCTGTGGTTTTTGGCTTTGAGAAATTGGAGGCATCATTTATACAAAGTCAAATGTAAAATATATACTGACCATAAAAATTTGAAGTATATATATTCACTCATACGAAATTAAACATGAGGCAGAGAAGATGAATTTAATTGATAAAGGATTATGATTTCATGACCAATTACCATCTATGAATAGAAAAAAATGTGGTAGATTCCATGATTCAAAAACATCATGAATCATTTAACATTATATTTTTGGAACATGATCACTTGATTAATGATTTAATGAAAATTTTTTGGATGTTTTTTTATAGAATCCCTCCTTTTTATCACATAACCTTTCATTACATTTTACAAAACTGAGGATCTTTAAGGTTTAGTGTCTTGGAAACCAGGACCATAAAACATGAAAACATAAAACATTATTCTTAAACAATTGAAAGGATTCTCCTCATGTTCATCCTAGGTTCATTACTGCATCTCATAACTTGGGGACATACATCAAATGTAAGGGTGAGCAGAAGGCCCAGTAAGTGAAACAAGAGAAACATTTAACATGTGAACATGAGATACGTCAACTATGTCATGAAAAAGAACATTAAGGCATGAGAAAGAATCATGTGGCATATCATAATAAAAATAAAATTTTTCATAACTTTAATATGTGGATGCAACATTTAATATTGACAATAATTTCGTTTCACCATGGTCTATCCCCAAGGTGTCATTAAAAATTACCAAGGTTATTCACCTATGTATCTGTCTAAAAAGTCATCTCTAGAGATTAAGTCATTACACAATCCATTGGAGTGCTATCTGGGTGCACCCTTGACATGTTTTTATTATCATGTGAGCCACATATATTATCACCAATAATTTCATAAACAACCCATATAGCATAAATGAAATGGGTTTTATTTCATAATCATAACGTTTCAAAAACTTCTTTAAAGACATTATCTTTACGTCACTTTAAACCCACAGAAGGGGAGAGTGGGTCTCATATATATATAAATCCCAGAATTTAAAATTAAATTTTTGGTATATATGTGAATACCCCTTTTGAAGAATGATCTTTGAGTATTCACTTAATAAAATAAAAATATTTTAGAAAAAGAGAGAGAAATTTTGAGATGGAAATTCTGCAGCATAACTATTATGTTTCAGGGTTTTAGAAAACATTGAAAAGAGAGGGGACATAGGTAAACACTCATAAATGACTCATAAAACTGTAGAGGGAGAGAATATAATGTATTTGATAACATGGTTATAAAATTTGAAAGGTATACCATATGAAATTAAGAACATGATAGGAAGACAAAAATAAGATTTCTCTTATGAAAATTCGGCAGCACAACGGTGTCACTTAAACTTCAACAAAAATGAATTGACGAGATCAAATAGGGTTTATAATCATATGAACATAAAAGATCATTATGATAGATATAGAGATCATACACCAACATAATACAAATGTAACGTGAAATACTTGACATGAAAGTAGATCTTTGAAAAATGTGAAAGGCGAACTAATCCCTTAAAAATTCGGCAGCCTAACAACGTCACTTAAACTTCAACAAAAAATGAATTGAAAAGATCAAAATAGGGAATCTAATAATATGAACATAAGGGTTCAGTATGATAGATATATGGATCATACCCCAACATAATAAAAAGGAACTTGAAAGACTTGACATGAAAATAGATCTTGAAAACGAGAAAGGTGAAAGAATCCCTTAAAAATTCGGCAGCCTAACGGCACCACTTAAAACTTCAAAATACTGAATTGAAGAGATAAAATGGGGTATCTCATCATATGATCATAAAAGATAAGTATGATAGATATAGAGATCATACACCAAAATAATAAAAAGGAACCTGAAAGACTTGACAAGAAAATTGAACTTGAAAATGAGAAGGGTGAAAGAATCTGTTACAAAAATTTTGGGAGTCTAACGGCACCACTTAAACATTCATAAAATGAAATGTGGAGAGTAAGAGGGGGTCTATCATCATATGAACGTAAAAATTACAATATAATGAATATAAAAGAACATCCTACAACATAAAAACATGTATAATAAAAGGAATGACATAAAAGAGATTACTTGAAAAGAAGAAGAGTGGTCGGATCCCTTACCTTAAAAAGCAACTCTTAAAACTCAAAGGTTTGGACCTTGAGGGCTTGGGGGCACCTTGGAAGGAATTCTTGGGAGGTAAGGACACCAGAACATAGTGGAGAATGATTTTTTATTCCAAAGGATGAGAGAATGTCTTGGTATTTATAGGGAGAGTGAGGGGACAAGGCATTAATGGCCAAGGGACACCTCATAAGTGGGTTTCTCAAAACCATGTGCTCTCCCAAGATATTTCCCATGATGTTAGGCCACATGGGGCCCCCAATACAATAATTCATCACCTTTTGTCGGAAAACCCATAAAATATCTCATGACATCATGATGACACTGTTATGATGTCATGAAACATACCTAAACCCTAAAACGGTATTTTTACTATTCACAGAAAATTCAACTTTCTCAGAAAAATCCCAAAATTTCACCTTAACCAAATATCAATGCTCTGATTTAAAAAATGAAATTTATAAAAATAATTTTCTATATATTTTTAATTTAATTTTTAAAGAAATACACTATTCACCGAAAATTCATTTTTTTCATAGAAAACCCCAAAAATTACCGTAACATAATATCGATGCTCTGAGTTCAAAAATGAAATCCATTTTATTAAAATAATTTTCTAAATATTTTTAATTTAATTTTTAATCAAAAAACACTATTCATTCGAAAAAACTAATACTTGTATAATAATTTATGAAATAGTTATTTTCCCGTTTTATTGAATCATATTACTTAATCTAGGTGTCTAAATTATATTAAAACACTCTTTGAGCGAAATTACTAATCCATATAGTAACATTACTAATCCTAAGCATAAAATCACTATTCATATTTTAATATTAATCAAAATTTATGTTGATCTTATTAGACTCCAAATTTCAAACTGAACATAATTGTAGAAGACCATTTTTTGAAAATCATTTCACATTTTTAATTATATAAGGTTTACATAATCATTTTTAAAATATCCTTTTTCTAAAATTCATCAAAAATATCCATACTATATTTTTCCTGTCATATAAAAATTCATAAACTTGATCATAAAAATAAATCGATATTTTTATTTAAAATAAAGGATTACACAAGGCAGTTATGGTCTCCTTACATAGCCCATTATCACAGGAGCATAGGACCTAAGTGTAAGGTATGCTAAGGTGAGAGAATCTGAGGGAGGCTCGACCAACATCGCATGAGTAGTAATTTCTATCAGTTTTAACTTCTCGCAAATGCGATTCTGTTATAGCTACACACGATGAAGTTCGTCTTGGGTTTGGTCCAGAGCAAAGCCCAGTGGTGCTACCTCCTTCCCAAATTCTGTTAGATGGGCTTCGATCGGTCCAAGACTAATGGGTGAGGTCATCGAATCTTCTTTCTATATTATTTAACCAGGATTACTTGTATTTAGAGACAATAATCAAAACGTTTAGTTTCATGTGGTCATATTGACCAATGGTTATATAATCAGTCAAAACCCAACGACCTCATTTTAATTATACTCATGTTATCAAATGAAATAGTTTTGTTGAGTATAAGAATAAAATAAAATAACACACAAAATTAGGAAACAAGATTTATTCAAAATTTCGGGTCGTTACATTTTTGGTGCAAGAAATAAATCTAATTTTCTCCATGTTTTAGTGTAGATGAAATTGTAAGACAGATTTAAGCGAGCGCAGATGGAAGGCCATGAGATAAAGAAAAAGGCATAATTTGTTAAAATGGTTATGTTTCCAGAATTTAACATTGATAATGATTGTGTTTTATGATTTGGAAAAAGGTTGTGTGGGCCTAGTGATTCTCAGCTGAAAAAGATTTGTTGTGTGAAGCTCAGATTTCTCCATTTTTAGTTTATCCTGGTAGTACTAGGATGTTTAGAGAATCTCGAGAGGATTATTGGTAAGATGGAATGAATATTTATACAATTGATTTTACAATGACATTTTTTTCATGTCTGCAGGTTAAAGAAGAGAAGAAGTTACTGATGTGAATGATTCATCCTTTTCTAGTGCTACAGTGGATATGGGAGAATGTATCCTTTGACTTTGTGGTAGGACTACCAAATACATCTCGAGGTAACAATGTGATTTGGGTTATTGTTTATTAGATGACAAAATATGAACATTTTCATTCTATTCGACATACAATGTCTCTGAAACATATTTCTCAAATGTACCTCAAGGAGATTTACAGGTTACATGGAGTTTGTCTCTCCATTGAATCTGATCGGGATCCTGGGATCACTTCTAACTTCAGGAAGGGACATCAAAAGTCGTTGGGCATAGAGTTAAATTTTAGTACAACTATTCAACCTCAATCAGATTGGAATTCAGAATGAACAATTCAAGCATTAGAGGATATTCTTTGATCATGTTCAATTGACAAACTGGGAAGTCGGGATCAACATATTTCGTCAGTTGAGTTTTCATTTAATAACAATTTTCACTCTAGTATTTAGTTGACACCTTTTGTGGATTTGTTTAAAAAGAGGTGCCGGACTCTAGCATTTTGGGATGAATTAAGTGAAAGAAAGTTGATGGGGCTGTAATTAGTGGAAGAAGACGACGAGAAAGTGAGTATGATACAAAAAAACATGAGGATAGCTCAGAGAAGGCAGAAAAGTTATAAAGATAATGTAAGGAAAGACTTCTCTTTCAAGTTAGGTGACCATGTTTCCCTTAAAATATCTCCTTGGAAATGTGTGATGTGTTTCCGTAAGAAATGGAATCTAATTCCATGTTTCACTATTCTTTTTGAAATATTGGATAATGTAGGATCATTTTCATACCATGTATAATTGCCTTGGATTTTGTCTCATGTACACATTTCTTTTCGTATTTCGATGTTGAGAATGTATGTGCCAGAAACATCACATGTCATGAGCCAAAAGCAGTTAAGCCGGAAGAGAACCTTTCTTATGAAGAGAAACTAGTTCAGATTCTTGATCAAAGGGAAACTTTATTGCAGAATAAGGTAATCCACCAAGTAATGGTTTTGGGGAGAAACCACATGGTTGAAGAAGAAACATGGTAGTCTTAATGTGCAATGAGATAAATGAACCATCTGTTGTTTAATAAGTAAATAAAATTTTGAGGAAGCAATTTCTAAAATGTGGAGATAATAAAACACCACATGTTTTTCTAAAAAAATATAAATTAATGAAACTTTTATTAATGAAGATATTTATAAGAAGCCTTTATAAATAATTTCCCCACTTCTATGTTTTTTAATTTCAAGAAACATTCATCCATAATGGTGTTCAGTAAGTTATTTGGAGTCAGATTAAACAATACTTTTTTTGTGAATACTAACATACCATTATGATTAGTAATATGAATAATAATATGACACTAATGAATAGTAAATTATATTATTATTTTATTTACTTAACACTTTATGATAATAACAGCTTGGTTAATTTTTCATCGTGATATAGAAGTAGTTATAAAAATAAAATTGTTAATTTTTGAATTAAGTATGATTTTATTCCAAAATTAAATTAATAATATTTAAAACATTATTTTTAAAAAAATGTACTTAATTTTTATGTTTTACACATCATAAAATGGTAAGGGTAAATTTTTTGGTTTTTTCTTAAATTCATGAATTTTCGATGAATAGTGAAACACGATAATATTCCATATAATCGAATTTTCAATAAAATACACAATTTATGACATCATAAGTGATGTAAGGAAAACTGGATCGAAATCACATTCCATTATTACTATTATTTTTCACATGAACTAGAACTATTTATAATATTAAGAAAATGTATAATAATGATGATTGAATTTACTAAAAATACCCCCTCTCCTCCACTATAAATAACAACCTCCCTCCCCTCTTCTTACCACACCTATCAAACATTGATCAATTACTATGTTCATGTCAATTATCCTCCCAAGGCACTTCCACACGTCCAAGAGATTCTGGACTCACCACAATTCCAAATCTAAGTCCCTTGAGAAGGACCTTAAGGAGAAGATATCAAGAGGTAAACATCCTATTTTATTTCCATCAATTTCTTACATTTTATGTTATTCTCTTTCATTACCATTGGCTTGTGTTTGGATATTTCATTCCATATCCACCCATACTTTCCATATTATATTTGAGTGATGAGATATCACCTTTCTCTTATCAATCTATTTTTATGATATTTTAAGAGACATCGTGAAGCTGCCAAATTTTCGTGAAAAATTTCTCAAGTTTTCTATTATTTTCGAATTCTTTTCATTTATCCTTTGTTCCTCACCTCCAATAAACCAAGAGGCATGAATGCTCTAGAATCATGTGTAGTCTATATTTTCTCAGTTTCATGAAAAATTCATCATCATTCTTATACTTCACACCCACTTATTCAAGAAATCAAAGACATTATCCACGATGTGTCAAATTACCTACATCGTGGACGATGTGATTTAATTTTTTTCATTAAATCATTCAAGTCTGGTCATGAAACCATTTTTAGAAATTAACCTAGATTTAATATATGTATTATGTCTAATCCATGGTTCTGGAATACTTTTGTACACATGGTTTGAGTTTAATAAACAAAATGATGTCGTTATTATCAAAGAACCACTAAAATGATCTAAACAAACATCATTAATGTTTTAACTTATGAATCAGCCTCATGTAAAAATTAAAAATGATAAATGGTGTAATTTATGTTACTGTAAATATTTAAATACTACTTCATTCAAATTTTGGAGGTTCTCTTCCAATCGACAAGATTATCAATCCGAAACAAATATTGAAAATCATTTAAATAAATCACCCAAAAACAGCACGAGGAGAAAAATATTAACAATTAAAGGGTGAAATGATGTTATGAAATGATGATATATGATGTTATAAAAATGAAAATGTTTTTGAAAAGTTTCAGAGCACTCTTTTCTCCATAATATAGGATGTTTAAACAAGTTTGAAGTAAGACAAGCCTGAGGTAAGGAAATTCTTAACCCTATTCCCGTTCTTTGGGTTAACATTCTACTCAATTATTTATATGGTATTATATTTGATTGAATCATGGGTTTTTCTTATATAATGTTTAATTATGTATATATATAGTTTATATAAAAATTCCATCCACTCTATTAAGTCTCTCTTCAATAGTATGTTATTTATAAGGGGATTTTCTTATACTGTTAAAAGTCTGTTTTATGAAATTCCAAAGCATTGTTTTTGTGGAATTATTAATGTTGCGTGATTAGTTTTGGTTATCGACAATTGTATATGTTGTATGGTGTAACCTATATTTCCCTCCAATTCATTGGTATATGTATTTTGGAGGTCAGATGTATGGTTACTCCAAGTGTAACTGCGATGGTTACACAAATTGTAAGATAGTAGTGAGGGTTACAAATTATAAGGTAGCAGAGAGGGATACATGAATTTGAATGTGATACCCTAAGATACTTTTATAGTTATACTTATGTTTCTATTTATTATTTAATATCATTTTTCATAAATTATGTTTATATAGATAGGTGATATGTATGTCATATAGAAACAATTTCATACGTAACAAGTATTCATGGAATAATCTGATCATTACTTCATTTTATATCCCGGATTGATTTTTTGTGCTCATACCAAGTTCAAAATGATTTTTAATAGGTTAGAGGATGAGTAAGACAATGAAGGAATCCATATTAAACGTTTAACAATTTTCAAGTAAAGATGTTTTATGTTTTAATGTTTTTAATTTTGAAAAATTATGGAAACAGTTTTTATGGCATCCACTCTGTAACAATGTGTAAGGATATGAATGTATTATGTCCCAATTCATGAAATATCTAAACGTGAAAATGTCATCAATGTAAAAGGAATTTTTTTTCTTTACTAAATTTATGATTATTTATCTAATAACATCGGGTCCTTATAGTTCAAATGTGTATTCTTCCCTATATCAACACATGTATACATGTAATCTTCCCTGGATTCCAATCACCAACCAGAGAGCGTGTCAGAGAAATTTCATTAGGGAACTTCCAATGGTGTCTATAACATTCCTCCTATTAATTGGAAATGTAATAGTTTTCATGCATGAATATATAATTTAATGTATTATAACGTAACTAAATACCCACAAACTTACATCAACCCCCAGGTGGTGTTTGAACATATAACCAAGTCATTATTTGAGTATACACATTACTAAATAAGTAACACTTTATCAATGGTGAAGCTTCCAAAATTTAACAACGAAAACACAATTTATAGTTATTACGAAGTGGTTCCATTTTATTCATTAAGAGAACATAGACCATAGGGGTTAATAACTCAATATGAAATGGGTCTTGATAAGGGTTATAAAGTAATTCAAGGAGTATAGTCAAAGGATTTCAACAAAATGATTCATATTAAATTCAAGGAGTTCATCAAAGTTAAAATGGGGTTATGTAGTGATAGTTCCATATGAGAATTAACCACATAAAATTCTTGTCATTGAAAATATCATAGAGTGATTCCAATACATCCATTAATACTATATGTGGTTCCCTACTATATCATATCAGTCATTCAAGAATTGAAAACGATCATAATCCAGGTGGGTCTCAACCTAAGAGCCACATCTTTTTATCAGAATGGGGATACCAAGTGCTCCAAGAATTCCCCAATAAGAATCCAAGGTGATCTCAAGTCACTCCAATCCAATTTGATAATGAAGTCATATATATAATCTCTATTGGTTCTGTAACACCCCGGGATTTTATGAAAAATATTATTTTTAATTTCATTAATGTCTTGTGTTATACGCTACACCAAAAGGAGCTTTCACAACACACATCTCTGACCTGACTTGAATTACATGCAATCGCGACCTTCCACGATAGCGTGTGTTGTACGCAACACCAAGTTTCGCTAATCAACAATATGCTATTAAAATATTATTAAAACTAGCCGTTATGAATAGTAATAACCACTTTTTGAAATTTTTTAAATTTTATTTTTCAAAATGGACTTCATTTTTGGATTCGGAATATCGAAATTAGCATAGGGTGAAATTTTGGTAATTTTCGGATAACTTTCATATTTTGATGAATAGTGGAAATTACTAAATTGTAATTAAAAACAACTTTTTCAATCGAAATAATTAATAGTGATAAATTATTAATTTTAGTGGTTTTAAAGTATATTTAGAATATATTTTTACAATTTAATACAATGATGGTCATTGGATGTAATTTCACATTTAAACCAGTTATAAACAAGTTTCAATCTTTTGATAGTTATTATCTCTTTAAAACAAGCTATTTGTTTTGATGACGAGAATTAATTTTTAAATTAGTTAATGCAACTGATATGTTTTGAATTTGGTAAAATAGACATCATTTTTTAGTTCATAATATCAAATATATCTTAGGCCTAATTTTTGGTATTTTTCTGAAAACTTTCAATTTTTGATAAATAGTGAAACCACTAAGTGGTAGTTAAAAAAACTGAATTTTTCATAAATCTTAATTTTACCGCTTCTGTGAGTGGAATTTAAAAAATCTGAGAGACACGGTTGATGTCAGTAAGTAAAATGTGGTTCAATGAGATGAAAATAATTTTTGGTGAATAGTAACTTTTTACTTTTATTTACCATAGTTAAAAGTAAATAGGGTAATTAAGGGTAAAAATGATATTATTATTACCCTAACACATGTCCTAATTCTATTGGATAAGTGTAATTCGACCGAAAACAAACTTAGGAATAAAATATGACCATTTAGGCCCACTTGAATTAGATTAGGACATTTATTATTATTTAATTCAAAGAAGAGTTAAAAGAGTTAAAATCAATGTTTATTTACTAAAACATTATTAATATGGGGTTATACATAAGATAAAATCGACTATAAATATTAATTATAAAGATAAAATTATTTCATACATAATTTTATTTTATTTGTAATTTTTAGACATTAAATAATATAATTTATTTATGACACAAAGATGATGCAGTAATTATCTTATTAATGAAATATTGACATAATTGATGTTATAAATAACAAAATAAATGTAATTTAAGATTTTTTATGAATTACACTAATTTTCATGGTTAATATGACATGTTAGTATTGATTTAATTAACTTTTTTCGAACTTATCATTCTGTTATGATTTTCACAAAAATTAATTACTAAATAGTGTCAAAATTGACATAAAATAGTTTTTAAAACAAATATTATATTATTAATTGTTATTTTATTCCTAAAAATCTAAGGTTCTGACAAATGACTTATATAAGGTTATATATATTAATAATAAACAACTTGGGGTTCGTTTGGCTACTTATAGTAAGTTTATTAACCTTATAGTGTAAGAACACAAGAAGACACGGTAAAAGTAAAATTATTTAACTTAATGTTAAATATAAATGATAAGGTTAAAATAGGAACCTAAACTTGTCTAAATTCTATTGGATGAGAGGATTTCGACCCATCCCCACCTTATCCTCGAAATAAATCAATTTGGAGCTATTTAAAACCGATCTTTATTTTATAATAAAATAATATTTTTAGTTATTCCAAAGGTGCCTATCTCCTCCCTTCTAAAAGGGAACCTCCTCCCTCTCTTCCTCACACAACTTTGAGCCTTCAAGCTCAGACAACCCCTGCCAAATTCTCTTCTCCACTTCCCTAGAAACATACTAGAGGTTCTGGTCTTCCTCAAAGACCAATTTTAGTTCCCTAAGAGGAGGTCTCAAAGAGGCGCTTCAAAGAAGAGGTAATTTCCGTTACCGATTCTTCCAAATTTATTTCTTCCTCCACTTCTTCTTCTTAGGTTGTTTCATTATGAAGTAATAACATCAGTGTCAAAAATATACGGATATGTTATTATAAGTATGAAACAATCCTATTTCACCATCTATACATCCTACGGAAAACGAAATCACCACGCGTGCGTACGTACGGAATACCGTCTCCACGCCGTGGTGAAATCTATTTTCCACCACCACCTTACTTGGATGGGGATAATGGTGTAAATAATAACTATATATTATTATTTTAAAGTGATATTTCTTCTTAAATAGTATACATACACTCCAATACATTCCCAGGATCTTGAGAACGATATCATCGCTCGTGCGTACGTACGGACTACCGTCTCCACGACGCGATGAGATTCATTCTTCACATTAACCACTCATGAATGATTATAAAGTATATATAATAAGTAATCATGAAATATATGACATAATAATTATACTGGATTTATGTGTATATATATGTATGTCATCCAATTAATTCCGCTCAACTCAATAAGGAAACGAAAACAGCGTTCATGCGTACGTACGGCCTACCGTCTCCATGAACGGTGTATTTCTTTCCATTTACTGATTTATTATATATATGTATATTCTGAATATATATATATATATAAATCATGTTTTATATTCTGGAATTAAGTAATCATGATCTATGTAATCATAGGAATAATTACAAGTCAAAACACGGACGACAAATGAAACAATTTTACCCAAAACGCTATTTAACATGGAATTTACAAAAGAACGGGTAATATAAAGTCATAAGTGAACCATATATGATATCATAACAATGAATAGGATTCTGTAACAAGTAAATGAAATTATTTAAATCATTATACATGAGGTTCGGACACTTATGAAGCAAATCGAACCTAAGGTAAGGGAAATATCACAATCTCATTTTTATCCGAAATTGTTTATACTTTGGTATTTACTGGGGTGTATTTTATCATCCACATCCATGTTTCCTCAATATGTAATATTATTTCCATCCTCCTACAACTGTTTAAATCCTATTTTACCCTTCGGTGAGTTTTTAGTAAATGATATGAAAGGAATCTTTTCTCGTTTTTCGTACGAGGTACTTTTTTGAATTTTCTGACAAAAGTACGATGAATGCTTTTTTAACTTATACGACATGAATGAATTTTTAAAACATTATTTCCCAGAAGCATCATTTACAAGTTTTCAAGTTAATTTTTAATCAACTTCTTTTAGTTTAAAATTTTATGACATGTTAAGAAAGGAAAAGTGTTTTTTAAGTAGAAATGATATTTTCCTCAAGAATGGAGTTCAAGTGTTTTATCAAAATTATTTTCCATATAAAATAATAAAGGATTCTGTTTTTATCCCTATTATTACATTTATTTGACTATGTTGTGATGGAATTATTTTTATGAATTCCTTTATCTTATATGAATTGTTTTACGATGTCATGTTTTTTAAGAATCCCATTTTTATTACATGGGTTATGCAATGATGTATGATTTATGGTTTTGTGGAACACATAAGAATGGTATCATTATGAGATGGGTGGGACCTATATCTCCCTCCAATGCATTGGGTAAAGATTTTATATCTCATGAGATAGACATGGCTGGAATGGAAGGTTATACAGGTTCAGTGAAACAGGACTGAAACGAGGGTGACTCGGTTGAGAAAGGGACTTTGTCCACTAAGATAGTCTTGGAAATGAGTCTTGACTAACAAGAAATGATTCTCTATGATTATGTGTCCATTCCACAATGTTTAATGTTTTATGTTATGATTATTGTGATTACATTTCACTGCCATGAGTTATCCCAGGTTATGAAATTATGATCTCTTTTACAGGTTAAGATTTCCAAAAGTTATGTGCTTATGTATATGTTGTGATTGATATTTCTTTTGTTTACCCTTACTGAGCATTTGAGCTCACCCTTTTATGTTTTCTTTTCCCCAAGATATAACGAAAGGTTTTAGGTATAAAAAAAGGAATATCATTATGGGATATGTTGAATATCTTTCACCAGGATTAGAAGATTATATTCCGAGTTTCCAAAGACACTAAACTATTAAGATCCTTGTGTGTGTGTTTTTGTTATGTACTACGTATTCCGCAAATGTAATGTAATGTCAATGTACGTCAGGCTTCGGGTCTCTACAGTTGGTATAAGAGGAAAGGTTAAGTCAACCGTTGGAATGTAGGATGCCAAAACGTTAGTGAGATCCCTAGAGACATTTCTAAGGTATGTCTAGGGATTCCCCTAAGGATAAGTATACGTATATGATATAGTCATAAAACTATGGTAACGATATTAGATTAAACCAATGATGTTAGATATTGAAGTTAGTCCCCCTTTATTATGATTTTTTCCTCTCACACTATTCTTTTTGGGTTTTAGAAAATGGCTGGAAACAAGATGATTCACGATAATGGAGGATATGATGGACAATGGAATGATGAGAAACCAAATGAAATGGGATTTGGAAGTCCAAACATCATTATTATGACGAATCAGCAATCTCATAATATGATCAATAAAGTAAAATTTGGTCTGTTTCCTGACTCGGCTAATAAGAGAAAGATGGGGTTTCATGATGATCATAGAGGAAAGAAAGTTCAATTTCTCCTATGTAAATCATGTGGGAAGAGGCATCAAGGAGAATGTTTCAAAGGAACTGGAAGATGCTTTGGGTGTGGAAAATAAGGACACAAAGCCAGTAAGTGCAAAGGAAAAGGTTCAGTTAACACCAGGGATGAGGACAATGGTATTGCTACGACATCAACAATGGTTAAATGTTTTAAATTTGGAATGTACGGGAATTATGCAAACCAATTCCCTAAGGGAAAGTCTCATGAAGAGAATCAGTATGGTCGTATGGGTAGTATTTATGTGGATGATGATGAGGAGACTACAAATGATATGTGAGATGAAAGAATTGTTGAAGCTCGGTCAATGGTTTAAGAATGTAGTGGAATGACTACATGTTTATCATGTGTAATGTTGTATAAGTAATCTCATGGTACTATAGAATAAAGAGACAGCTAAGGATTGTTACACTGTTGTCTTTCCTTGAGTTTTGAAAGTGTATGATTAATGGTACCAGTATCCATGAAAGGTTATTCAGATATTTTAGGAATGTAGATGATATGCGCATAATGAAGGGATAAGGAGAAAAATAAATGTATTCATGAGATCATGACTGATATAAGGAAAAGGTTATATCATGGTTTGAGTATATAGAATTTTTGGATTTTGGTATGTGGAAAGAGTTAACTTTTGATAGCATTCATGTTTTCACTAAGGTTTAATGGGTATTCATTTTTCATGAGAATACATCATTAAGGTATTCACATGATCGGAATGTGACCAACAAGATATATGGGGGATAAGTGATGGTATTCACATGCTTGATTGACGACATTTCAAGTAATCATTTTCTTTATACTATGAGCTTGGACCGAAGTATTTTAAGCCTAAAGATTGGAATGGATTATGTTAACCATAAGTTAGTATTATTTAAGGATAGAACTATTTTTTGATATTATTTATGTGATGTTATAGTAATGTAGTTTTAGAAAAAGGAAAACCTATAGGACGGGTGACAACCCATCGTGTCAGACAAGGCTGTGGGAATCAAACCCACAACCAAAGTGCAACTGGCCTTTATCGCCTACCACTGGCCTACAGGAAGTCCCTGTTTAGTAGAAACTAGTTTTATTATATTAAGAAGTATGATATATGAAGTATAAGTTCATTTTTAGAACCATATACGATTAACCATAAGATGGAATTATAACTTTTGCTAAACTTTTGTTTGAAAGAGATGGAATGACCCATCATTCTATCACATGATCTGCTAACACATCACGAATGAAAAATTCAACTTCATTTCTTTAAGAGATGAAGTGGAAATTGTCCAAAGAACGACAAACGGTGAGACTATACCAAAATCACGAAAGTATTTCTTCTAATTCAAATTTCATCAACTTTAGGGAAATGTTCTTGAAAACTAAAAATGTTGTCATATTGCTCTTATATCTGATGAATCAGATGGTACATTAGATCGTCATAAATTTATGGCTTTGTGATTTCTATCTTTTCCATAGCCATGTTCTCTACCACTCTCCATCAAAACATGATGGTTAGATTTTTCTTCCATATCCATATTTTCACCTATGTGGAAACCCAGTGATTAGTTTATTTGGGTAACCGTTACGTTTCATACTTTTTTTGGTTTTGGCATTCCTTTTTACGATGTGGGATTCTATTAAAGAAACATTCCAGTAGTAAACCATTTATAACCCCAACGAATTTCGAGGGCGAAATTCATTTTAAGGGGGTAGAATGTAACACCCCGAGATTTTATGAAAAATATTCTTTTTAATTTCATTAATGTTCTGTGTTATACGCTACACCAAAAGGAGCTTTCACAACACATCTATGACCTGGCTTGAACTACACGCAATCGCGACCTTCCACGATTGCGTGTGTTGTACGCAACACCAAGTTTCACTAAACAACGATATGCTATTAAAATATTATTAAAACTAGCTGTTATGAATAGTAATAACCACTTTTTGAAATTTTGTAAATTTAATTTTTCAAAATGGACTTCTTTTTTGGATTCGGAATATCGAAAATAGCTTAGGGTAAAATTTTGGTAATTTTCGGATAACTTTCATATTTTGATGAATAGTGGAAATTACTAAATTTTAATTAAAAACAAGTTTTTCAATCGAGATAATTAATAGTGATAAATTATTAATTTTATTGGTTTTAAATTATATTTAGAATATATTTTTACAATTTAATACAATGATGGTCATTGGATGTAATTTCACATTTAAACCAGTTATAAACAAGTTTCAATCTTTTGATAGTTATTATCTCTTAAAAACACGCTATTTGTTTTGATGACGGGAATTAATTTTTAAATTAGGTAATGCAACTGATATGTTTTGAATTTGGTAAAATAGACATCATTTTAGATTTCATAATATCAAATATAGCTTAGGCCTAATTTTTGGTATTTTTCTGAAAACTTTCAATTTTTGATGAATAGTGAAACCCCTAAGGGGTAGTTAAAAAAACTGAATTTTTCATAAAACTTAATTTTACCGCTTCTGTGAGTGGAATTTCAAAAATCCGAGAGACACGGTTGATGTCAGTAAGTAAAATGTTGTTCAATGATATGAAAATAATTTTTGGTGAATAGTAACTTTTTACTTTTATTTACCACGGTTAAAAGTAAATAGGGTAATTAAGGGTAAAAATGATATTATTATTACCATAACACATGTCCTAATTCTATTGGATACATGTAATTCGACCTAAAAAATCTTAGGAATAAAATATGACCATTTAGGCCCACTTGATTTTTGATTAGGATATTTATTATTATTTAATTCAAAGAAGAGTTAAAAGAGTTAAAATCAAAGTATATTTAATAAAACATTTTTAATATGGGGGTATACATAAGATAAATTCGTCTATAAATATTAATTAGAAATCTAAAACGATTTCCTACATAATTGTATTTTATTTGTAATTTTTAGAAATTAAATAATTTAATTTATTTATGACACAAAGATGATGCAGTAATTATCTTATTAATGAAATATTGACATAATTGATGTTATAAATACCAAAATAAATGTAATTTAAGACTTTTTATAAATTACACTAATTTTCTAGGTTAATATGACATTTTAGTAGTGATTTAATTAACTTTTTTCGAACTTATCATTCTGTTATGATTTTCACAAAAATCAATGACTAAATAGTGTCAAAATCGACATTAAATAGTTTTTTAAAAAAATATTATATTATTAATTGTTATTTTATTCCTAAAAATATATGGTTCGTCCAAATGACTTAGATAAGGTTATATATATTAATAATAAACAACTTGGGGTTCGTTTGTCTTCTTATAGTAAGTTTATTAATCTTATAGTGTAAGAACACAAGAAGACACGGTAAAAGTAAAATTATTTAACTTAATGTTAAATCTAAATTATAAGGTTAAAATAGGAACCTAAACTTGTCTAAATTCTGTGGGATGAGAGGATTTCCACCCATCCCCACCTTAGCCTCTAAATAAATCAATTCAGAGCTATTTAAATCCGATGTTGACTTTATAATAAAATAATATTTTTTGTTATTCCAAAGGTGCCCCTCTCCTCCCTTATAAAAGGGCACCTCTTCCCTTTCTTCCTCAAACAGCTTTGAGCCTTCATGCTCGGCCAACCCCTGCCAAATTCTCTTCTCCACTCCCCTAGAAACATCCTAGAGGTTCTGGTCTTCCTCAAAGACCAATTTTAGTACTCTAAGAAGAGGTCTCAAAGAGGTGCTTCAAAGAAGAGGTAATTTCTGTTACCGATTCTTCCACCTTTATTTCTTCTTCAACTTCTTCTTCTTAGGTTGTTTCATTATTAAGTAATAACATAAGTATCAATAATATACTGATATGTTATTATAAGTATTAAACAATCCTATTTCACCATCTATCCATCCTACGGAAAATGAAATCACCGCGCGTGCGTACGTACGGAATACCGTCTCCACGTCGTGGTGAAATCTATTTTCCACCACCACCTTACTTGGATGGGTATAATGGTGTAAATAATAACTATATATTATTATTTTAAAGTGATATTGATTCTGAAATAGTATCCATACACTCCAATACAGTCCCACGATCATGAGAATGATATCATCGCTCGTGCGTACGTACGGACTACCGTCTCCACGACGCGATGAGATTCATTCTCCACTTTAACCATTCATGAATGATTATAAAGTATATATAATAAGTAATCATGAAATATATGACATAATAATGATACTGGATATATGTGTATATATATGTATGTCATCCACTTAATTCCGCTCAACTCAATAAGGAAACGAAAACTGTGTTCATGCGTACGTAGGGCCTACCGTCTCCATGAATGGTGTATTTCATTCCATTTACTGATTTATTATATATATGTATATTATGAATATATATATATATAAATCATGTTTTATATTCATTAATTAATTAATCATGATCTAAGTAATCATATGAATAATTAAAAATCAAAACACGAACGACAAATGAAACAATTTTACCCATAACGCTCATTAACATGGAATTTACAAAATAACGGGTAATATAAAGTCATAAAGGAACCATATATGATATAATAACAATGAATATGATTCTGTAATAAGTAAATGACATTATTTAAAACATTATACAGGAGGTTCAGACACTTACGAAGGAAATCTGACCTAAGGTAAGGGAAATATCACATTCTCATTTTTATCCGAGATTGTTTATACTTTGGTATTTACTGGGGTGTATTTTATCATCCACATCCATGTTTCCTCAATATGTAATATTATTTCCATCCACATACAATTTTTTAAATCATATTTTACCCTTCGGTGAGTTTTTAGTATAAGATATGAAAGGAATCTTTTGTCATTTTTCGTACGAGGTACTTTTTTGACTTTTCCGACAGCAGTACGAAGAATGTTTTTTTAACTTATACGACATGAATGGATTTTTAAGACATTATTTCCAAAAAGCATCCTTTACAAGTTTTAAAGTTTATTTTTAATCAAATTCCTTTAGTTTAAAATTTTATGACATGTTAAGAATGGAAAAGTGTTTTTGAAGTAGAAAGGATATTTTCCTCAAGAATGGAATTCAAGTGTTTTATCAAAATTATTTTCCATCTAAGATAATAAAGGATTCTGTTTTTATACCTTTTATTACATTGATTTGATTATGTTGTGATGTAATTATTTTTTTGAATTCCTTTATCTTATATGAATTTTTTTATGATGTCATGTTGTTTAAGAATCCCATTTTTATTACATGGTTTATGCAATGATGTATGATTTATGATTTTGTGGCACGCATAATAATGGTATAATTATGAGATGGGGGGGACCTATATCTCCCTCCAATGCATTGGGTAAATATTTTATATATCATGAGATAGACCTGGCTGGAATGGTAGGTTATACCGGTTCAGTGAAACAAGACTGAAGCGAGGGTGACTCGGTTCAGAAAGGGACTTTGTCCGCTAAGATAATATTGTCAATGAGTCTTGAATAACAAGAAATGATTCTCTAGGATTATGTGTCAATTCCACAAAGTTTAATGTTTTAAGTTATGATTATTGTGATTACATTTCACTACCATGAGTAATCCCAGGTTATGAAATTATGATCTCTTTTACAGGTTAAGATTTCCAAAAGTTTAGTGCTTATGTATATGATGTGATTGATATTTCTTTTGTTTAGCCTTACTGAGCATTTGAGCTCACCCTTTTGTGTTTTCTTTTACCCAGGATATAAAGAAAGGTTTTAGGTATAAAAAAAGGAAGATCTTTATGGGAGATGTTAAAGATCATTCACCAGGATTAGAAGATTATATTCCGAGTTTCCAAAGACACTAAACTATTACGATACTTGTGTGTGTGTTTTTGTTATGTACTAATTATTCTCCAAATGTAATGTAATGTTAATGTACGTCAAGCTTCGGGTCTCTACACCTTCAAGGGTTTCCTTTTATTAACCTGATAATGACAAGTAGCACGGAACCATTCTTTTATTCTATTGAAGTCTTCTTCAATAATTTTTTTACATTCATCTACATTCCATTAAGGTGGTAAGGAGTGTTATGCACATTCAACCTATTATTTTATTACATTATTTCTGATGAAGTCATATACTTAGTTTACCTTCCAATATTCATGTCACATTTAATTATCAATTATACAGCTTACCTTAAAAATGTCATGTGGTTGTCATTCATGGTTATTGTCATTATAAAATTAAAAATATATATCACGACATTTAATATTGAAAATATTACCTATAAAAATTTCAGGAAAAGGCACAAACGAATGGTGGCTCAGATGTGTCAAAACATTAAAATGATAATTGTGCAATAACATCCTACATGGGATGGATGGAGTTATGGGAATAACCAATAACATATAATCAAATATTTATAAAAGAAGAAAAATCTAGATTTCAATGAGTATAAGAATGAAATTTAAATCCAATGAATGAAACCTGATGAAATTGGTGGGCCCCATACAACAATGCCAAAATCAATGAACATTAGGGATGTGCAATATACCTACCAACATAGGATTGTACATCCCTCATCCTCCTATGTCGGCCACTAATTCTTCCTATAATAGATTAGATCTCTGAAAAAGTGGATAACACTCAAACAACAATAACTAGGTCGAGAGAAGAAGAGACATAGAAAATCTCAAACGAACATGAGCACACACCATTGCACAACCAACATTATGAAAATAATCTTGATAAGATCGAGGAAAAATAATATCATTCAATCCCAAGATTAGAACTTAAAAAAGTTCCAAAAGGGGATAAATGATGTATAATACTACAGGAATTCATATTATGAGGATGTAGTAGGATTAATTTTATCACTAGGAAAAAATGGTCATTTTACCCACAAAATAGCATGAGCATGGTTTTTCAACACTGTTTGACAATTAATGTGATAACCATGCTTGGATACGTTGGAAAAAAGTGGTATATCAAGTTTAGGCTATATGGTTAGGGAAACTATGAATGAACCTTGATAGATGGTTCTACCATAAATATAACTGATCCAAATGGATAGATCTTACCTTGCGGCCGACCCGTACGATTTACTCTAACCATTAGAGAAGCCCAATTTTTCAATTAAGATGGGTTTAGGATTTTAAAAAGTCCCAGACACCCTTGAGTCCATCATTAACTTTCTAGGAATCCTTATTAGTTCGAAAATAAATAATTTTATCAAAATTCAAAGGAACCATACCTGATTGAACACCATGTTCTTAAATTATCTCATTTATAATAATAAAATTTCTAAATGTCCTATAAATTATTATATTTTGAAATAAATGGGTAATGGAACATTTTTAAAAAAAAAATGTATTTTTGAAGTATAATTGGATATTAATTAACATTATTTAATTATCAACTAATATATTTTATTTAACTCAAAACATTAAAAATAATTTTCAAAACATCGTTATTATTATTCACATCTAGAATTTAAATGACCTTGAAAGATCATCTATGTTCAAAAATAATATTTTTACACCATATCCACATTCATTTATACTCGATGTTTATTTTTATTTATTCTATAAAATATAATGACTTTTTAATTTCTCAGGTTTCACATGGCCCATTCATTATATTAATTAAATACTTAAATTTTTTCATAAGATTCTAACCCCTTAATCATTTCAATAAATTATAACATATTGAATATAATAGCTTTAATAATTATCTCAACATCACTTATTTAATTCATGGTCAATAAATGCTTTCTATAGAATAATTATCATTATATACCATCTAAACAATTAAATATTTTGAAATCATAAGATCAAAACCACAATTATGCAGAAAATCTTTAAATGATAATGACATGGGGGAAAATAAATTTACAAAATAAATTTATTTTTTTAATAAAAATGTGGTATAATAAAAATTTCCATTGATAATATTTCATCAAAAAATTAAAATAATTTTAAGAATAAAATAATCATTAAATAAACAAAATTATAAAAAATCACTCACCGAAAAGAATGTTGATGATAGGTCAAACAAAACATCATGGCATGTACATTAAATGAAACCCTGTATTTCACACTACTGTGAAAAAATTTATAAAATAAATGTATGGTGAAAATTATTTTGAAAATTTATTAAATATATTTAACAGTTGTGAAAATGATATTTTTAAAATATTTAATTTTTTAATAACATTCCTTAATTTTTTTCATATACTAAAGTACGAAATATAAATTTTCCTTAAATATAAAAAAATTTGTTTATTATTTACAAACATTTTTAAATAAAATATATTTTAGATTGAGATTTAATTATTATGAATAAATGAGAATTTCATGAATAAAAAAATCTCAATAATATTAATGGGATTATAAATTTATTTTCTAGAAAGTTTACAATAATATAAATTTTTAATAGGAAATCCAAAAAAATAAATGATCTTGTAAAATTAAGAGATACCATTTTCGTAAAAAAAATAAAAATAATAATAAAAGTGAGAAAAATAGATTTAATAAAAAAATCATTGAGAAACATCAAAAAATAAATTTATGATGAATATATAAATCAAATAAATTTAATAAGCTGTGAATATGTCATATGTATCACTTAAATAAAAAAGAGATGAGAAAATATTTCAACTATAGTATAATATTAATAAAAACCCATTGGATATTATAATATTAATATTAAATTTTAGTTCTATTAATTAGGAAGTATAGATAATAAAAAAAATTAAATGGGTAGTATGTACTCCTCATAAACATAAATAGGTTGTTAACAGCAAACATGTCTCGATGAAAAAATGTTATATCAAAGAACACAAAACGGAATTCTTGTTCTCAATCATATAAATTCAAAGATATTATATAATTAATATATATTCATTTTTAATATACTATATATCTAACATTACATATTTTTAAAATATCATATATAAATTACATCTAAACACCATATCACGTAGGTGAAAACAAATATAAATTATAATAACTGTTTAGGGGGATAACTATTGCATCTTCCATTCAAGATATGATTGGAATGTCACTCTAATATTATATTCATCTTGGTCCCATCATACACAAAATTATAATCATTTCATTATTATGATAGTCAATATTTATATACCCTTTTCAAACCATCTATAAAAATAGGTGATGAATAAAATAATTACATCACTTCGTGGAGACGGTAGTCAGAATGTATAATCTGTGGTGGTTCCACTTTTTAATGGTTGGATTGAAATCAAAATAAAAAACTAATTCACAATTATAAAAATATGATATTATCATTTATATCTTATATATAAACATTAAATAAATTATTATATTAATCAATTTTAATTATATTTGTTAAATGAAATTAATAAATTTGAAGAGGAGGTAGTCTAGTCGTATGTACGAATATTATTTTCTTTTCTCTTAGTCTGTACATAAGGTATATAAATATTTTATGTCATTATAATAAAAAATAAAATATATTTAATATTTTTTATATTTCATAATGTAGGTCATATATTAAGAGTTTGTAAACGAATAAATAAAATTTAAATTACTCAGTTAAGGGTTATACTTTTGGGACCACTTAGTGTATAAGGTTTTATTTATTTTCAACAATATTCAATGAAGATCAAAATGAAGAAGGAAATGATGATGAACCCCAAAGATATAGAGATTGATAATTCAGATGTTTGATGAACAGATCTTATGATCAAATTATATATATCAAATGTGATACACTGTCTACAACAATGAAACCATCTCAGAGAGTGTTGAAGCGTATGATGATTTAAATTGATCATGTAGAATCTCACTATTCTATAATAGCATGCTAGAGCCAACTTGTATAGAAATGTATTATTTCATGAGGGATCATATGGAGAATTTAATATTAACGAATAATCATACAACATTTAGAAGATGATGATAGACATATTCAGTGTTGACTATAAAAGTTTATATTTCTAGAAGGCATGGATGTTCAAAAGATGCAGTACATTCCTTGGAGAATCTGATGATGCATTAAATGATCATTCTAAAGAATGTATCATGATGGAAGGAATTTTTGATGATTGTCATTGACTGGTGAAGAAATAAAAATACAGTAAAGAAGAAAGGGTGTTCTTGTAAAAATAGATATTTAATATGGTAACGTTTCCCATAGTTTTCCAAAATGTTGTATCTCCAAATTAGGTTTTTGTTTGTTTGAAGTGGAAAAAATTATGAATAGGAGTGAATGTGATGTGGAATATAATTAGAAATCAGTGAAGGAAGAAAAAAAGCGTACCTTGGAACATGGACCGTGTATGTTGTTCTGGGAATCATTTGTGGCCGTGTAACTAGATTCAAGAACAGTATGTGGAGCGGTGCATAAAAATGAAATTTTTTTGCTGTGAAGGTATGAAATGAAGTTGTTGGGTATGTGAAATTTTTATGGATCACATTAGAGGGAGTTGAGGTACGTGAGATGGATTGTCTTTGTTGGAAGGGATGTGGTACCTAGGCTGGCATACACATGGTACACAGTGAAGGTTCGTATTTCACATGAGGGTCGTAGTATGTAGTGGAGGCTTAACATATGAAGATGAAGTAAATTATGTGGTGACCATTGTCCCACATTGAATATTTTGGGTAAAATAGATTAGAAAAATTTACAGAGTAAGTTTCCTATAAAAGGATTTCTAATCCCATCATTAAGACAGAGAGAGAGTTCAATAATAAAATATAATCACCATATAAGAACTCAGGTAAGTCTGAAAGTTGTATGCCGAAGATATTCCACATAAGAATTAGTGGTACATGAAATATTAAATTGTTCACAAAATTGGAAGGAACAACCCATGAAAAAGATTTTGCATAAAAAAATGAGGTATGCGAGAGACAAAATAATTCACAGAATTTGAAAAATTAGTCCGTTGAATAATGAAATGGAATGTGAAGGTGTAAGGTTAATGAAATACACCGATTTGGTACACAGAGGTAGTATTCAGATTAGTTTTGGTACATGTATTAGGTGAGGTACGCGGATTAGGCATGATATATAGAGCATGAACGGTAGGTATAGCAGGCGCGGTATGTAGAGAAGGTGCCATAAAGAAAGAAGTCATGGTACACAGATCATGCACTATAAAAATAATAGGAAAAATATGTAGAGCATGCATGGTATGAAGAGTAGGAAAAATATGTCGAGCAGGTGTAGTACACTGAGCATGCACCGAATGCGAAGCATGAACAGTACATGGAGCATTAGTGGTATTCAGATCAGAGATAGTCTGCATAATCAGGGATAGTTCTCGAAAGAGGAAACATCATGAAGGGTGATTGTGATTCTAGAAGAAATAATATCAATATCTAATTCATTAAGCTATTTCACTAAAGATGAATATTTAATATAAAAGTGAATAAACTTTTGACCTTGTTGCAAGAAAAGGGGCATGTTGAACATTAGACAGGGACTTTTATGCCTAACTATTGTAGTTTCCTTTATGTCAATAAAAATAGTAAGACCTCTCTCAAGGTAGTGAGCCAAGGGGAGTCAGCAGAAGTGATCATAGAGAAGTAGTGATCTATCCTTAAGCATTTGTAATGACAGTGTACATGGGATAGAGTGACTGTTCCCAATCCATTGTAATCTATAACTAGTGATGATTTGTGTAATTTGGTATAAATGAAAACATGTTGGTGTATAATCAATGAACCCAACCTTTTGCGGTGAACCATGTAATATTTTGGTGTCTCCATTATGTATGTTAATAATTTAGA
Source organism: Viscum album (assembly GCA_963277665.1). NCBI lineage: Eukaryota > Viridiplantae > Streptophyta > Magnoliopsida > Santalales > Viscaceae > Viscum > Viscum album. The sequence continues at coordinate 1,709,757,536 of OY728152.1, read as the reverse complement.
TACTTCACATATCCATCATACATGGTTAACTATGATCCTACCAACGTGGGAATATTATACATTGGTTTTAGAGAAAATGATGACCCCAGATTGACCCCTTCTCTCAGGGTGATCAAGGGTACTTCAAATTTTATCAGGGTGAAAAGGTTCACTTTTGTTGGATACTATAAAGTTAGTCTATATAGAAATGATTTTCATTTTTTCTTTCTTATTTCAAAAATGAATTGTAGTGTTGATGAAAATTTTAGATTTTTTTAGCAGAAGTCTATATCCAGCAACACCATGAAGAATAGGAAATGGAAAGACAATAGATAGTTGAATAAGTCCTTAATTTCTAATGAATGTGATGTTTCTATTTCTCCTTGTATTTTCCATAATGAAGAAATTTTAGTCTTAGAAGGTAAAGAGCTGGTGGATCATTTTTCCACCAAACATATAGATTCCAGCACATGTAGTGGTGTTGATTGATTTTTTTCCAAACATGAGCTTAAATGTGATCAGGGGAAATTAAGAACATATCTCCATGATGTTCTTGAAGAAATATTTGTTTCTATTTGCAGAATATTTCGATGAATAAAGGTTGAGATCCATAGACTATATTGGGATGCTGGAAATATGGACAAGGGCATAGTAAGTTAAATTACAGAGTGTCATAATCTTTCAAGACAAATTGAATCCATTGACATGAAATAATGAGTCAATGATACTCTAGAAGAATGTATCCATTCTAATGAATATTATATGAAAAATAGAAATGAATATAAAGATTTATATTTGAATGATTATTCTATGAGGATCAATGAATTCAAAAATTCATTGCAAAACAAAGTTAATATGCATGAAGATTTGGTTGAATGATTTATGATATACAACTAATCTCTTTCTCACACTCTTAATCATAATTTTTTACATACAATACACTAGATAAAACATATAAGATTGAGAGGAACAATGTCATTGGTGATTAGGAACATTACATAACAACATAGAACATGAAGCAAAACATCATTATTGAAAACATCCTTTACATGACCCCTACATCCCGTAGTATGTATCATTGCATGGGATACCCATAGGGCATGCATAAGAAAAGTGTGATATATAAAGCCCAGAAATGGAGTAAACATGTCATAAAATGAAGAATACAATACATGTTTTTCAGTAGTAATATTAATAGAGAATTTGAAAAACATGAACATAAAGGCATCATATAGCATGATTTTCATAACATGGAAATGTTGCAACAACACTTAACATGTTATCATCATGACCCATGGCAAATTGCATATTGAGAATGAGTAAAACCCCATTGAACTTGAATTATCATGAGTAAATATTAATTTAACTTAAATTATCATGAGTAAACCCAAATTTAACTTGACTTATCATGATAATAATCTTTACCCAATACACTGGAGTTCTATCAGCGTGCACTCTTCTTAAAAATTTCATTTCATTCATAAGTGTGCCACATGGATCATACAATATGGAATCGTTCAACATCATAATTTATTACACAATATAGGAATGTGGAATATATACATGAAACTATTTAAGAAATATTTAAATTGTCATAGAGTAGAATATCTTTGATAGAGAAATGGGCATGGTATTTACTACATAATGACTTTGGCTTGGAATATCGTGGTGCAATATCGGTACCACAACGACGTGACATAAAAATTAAAAAAATGGTTGATGAGAGAGAAAGATTTATCTCATAATTTTTACATTAAATTGACAATAATGTGATCATAAAAATACATGTCCCAAAATATGTAATGGAATTTGGAATCATAATTGAAAATAATTTCTGTAATGTAAATAAGGAGAGAGATATTCCTTATGGAATTTCGGCAAGGTAACTGGTGTACATGGGAGGCATTATTGAGAGAAAGTGGGACTCTAATATTTCAAACATAAATAGGTTATTATGGGGTAAGGGAGAAATCACACAACAACATTTATGATTGAAAATAAAAGTGTATAATAATATTATTAAAAATGGAAAAATAAGAATGAAATGAATCCCTTACTTGAAAGTGTGATCCTAAATGCTTCGTAGGGGCTTCAGAAAGGCTTTTGGGATATTGGGACTCCTTTGGTAGGATTATGGATAGATGAGAGAAGAGGTTGGATGAACTCAAATGTTTTTTTTGAAGAGTAAGTGGGACATAGGGTGGGATTATATATGAAATGAGAGGGAATTATTTATTATTAAGGTTTTTGGAAGAAATATTAAACTAATCAAACCCACAAAAAAACCCATGTTTTAACCCTATGTTTTTTGAAAAAGGGGAGTGGAAAAAATTATTTTATATGTCCAATGGACTAATTTCTGAAGATAATAGGGTTTTTTATGTATAGGTGTGTCACACTCTCAAGGAAATCAATTTAAAAGTCTAAAATGCTTTACATGTCATGGAGGGTCCACTAAATCTATGTAAAATAAATCAATGAAACCTAAAATCACATTATTTTATTGATAAAACATATATTGGAAGAGATTAATTTTTATAGTAATTTATTATATCACTACTGGGTCATTATGATGTCATAAAACACATTATATATTAAAACGGTATTTAAATTTTACCCAAAAATTTGACTGCCTTATAAAATTATTAAAAATTCACCATTGTATAAATTAGACATCTTGATTAAAAATATGATATTATTTTTTCCCAATAATTTTCTAAATATGTGAATTTTAACTTTTAAAATAATAACAAACATTTATAAAAAAATCCAGGGTTTTGACAAAAACAACTTTCAATCCTTAATAAAAATTATAATTCTATTTGAAAACATTATGAAATCGTTTATACTTAATAAAAAGGAATTTAGTAAGAATAATATTTTATTGAAATATTATTTAATTGAAAAATCTATTAATTTATCAAAATATAATTTTTAATTGAATATCATCTTATAATAGTATTTGTGCTTTAAAATCTATTTACAAAGTTACAACAATGAAAAAATAAATGTATATTATTTATTATATACAAAAATAATAAACCTAAATATAGTGCAATGGTCATGTTACATATCCCCTTATAAAACCCGCATAATATTGAAGGGTATGGTGTGCGATGGGGACAGACTTATGGGGTGGCTCAGAGAACATCGCTCTAGTGGCGATCTCAATCAACATCAACTTCCCCTGTAGGCATTTTTGTTCAATCTTAACATATTAATGATTGTCTTGGGATTGTTCAAGAGTGAATACCAATGATGACACCTCTTTTCTAATCTCTGAAAAATGGGCCTCATATGTGGATGTCTAATGGACCAGGCCATCTCATCCTTTTTCTGAGTAAATTGGATTTCCTAAAGCCCTATAATTATAAAAATCACGTGAAAATTGTTCGACAGATTTAATAGGAACATTCACAATTCCTAAAAATATTTTAAAAAAACAAAAAAAACAAAGTAAGTGCATATTTTATATAATCATGTTAAATAATAATATATTTATTTAGATCATGAGTAATTTCATTAATAAATGATTGGGTTGTCACAATATTCCCCCCTTATGAAATTTTACCATAAAAATTTCATTTTCCCGCATTAAAATAGATGTCGGTAACTCTCCTTCATCACTTCCAATGATTCCCACATCGCTTCAAATAAATTATGGTTAAGTCACAACATCTTGACGAGGGGCATTGTCTTATTTCATAAAACATTTTCACTAAGATCTAAGAACTTCACTGGTTTCTACTTATAAGAAAAAACATCTTCTAATTGTACTACGTCTAAATATAGTATATATGAAGGGTTTGGAATGTACTTCCTTAAGTGGGATTCATCAAAAACATCATAAACATTGTCCATGGTGGGTGGAAGTGCATGTTGATATGCCACGGCCCTGACACGATCAATAATCGCGAAAGGGAATGATGTACCTAAGACTTAACATCCTTTTCACTCCAAACCACATTAACATCTTCCACTAATATATGATTAGAAATAACATGTCACCAACTTTTATGTCTAGGTATCATCAACGGTTATCTGTATAACTCTTCTGTAGATAGTACTACAAAAAATGGACAAGGGAATTGCAACCATTTTTCAGCGCAAACCAAAAACCGCGGATAAAGGAACCCTATATCAGTGCTAAAATTTTAGCACTGATAGATGGATGTTTATCAGTGATTTTCCATCACTGATAAGGTACCACTCTATTAGAGCTAGAAAAGTGATGATAATGCATCCCTCTATGAGCTCAAAAAAATTAGCACTTATAAAGGGTACCATTTAGGAGTGCTAAAATTTTAGCACTGATAAACGTAGCCTTTATCAGTGCTTTTTTAGGGCTCATAAATCCGTAGTCCCATTTTTTATAAAATCGGGCACAAAATATCCTCTTTTTTATCATGTCGTCAAGATCTCGTGGTACTGTATCCCTGGGAAAACTCCCCTCCCCCCGATCATCTCATTGTCGGACCTCCATCGTTAGCCCTACCCCTTATCCTGCCCCCCGAACCCCTTCTGCGGATCCTTTTCCCTGTAAACCCTATATCTCATCCTCCCCGCTTGACCCTACTCCTCACAAACCTTACTCCTCCATTTTTCTATGGTTTTTGGCTCCTCCCATGCACCTCCTCACCTAGCGGTCACAACTTCCCCTCCCGATGTAGCGCAAAATGCTTATTAACCGCTCAACACTTCTTCTATCCCTCTATCGCAGGTGAAATATAATCTAGGTAAATATTAAACTTCCCTTTTTAGGTTTATTTTTGTTTAATAGGATTGGATGTTTAATTTTGGTTAAAGTATGAAGTAGTTTTTTCATGGGGTAAATATCACTAGGTTATTCTTTTATAGGGATATCCCTAGATTAATCTTATATACTCCCTTTTGGGTTTATCTAATGTGATCATAGTTATACTGTGAGGGGTGGTAATGTGGTGTGATGTTCTTATGTTGTTTTAAGTTCATATTACAGGAGATTTTTGGTTAATCTTACATAAGTGGTATTACAGAATGATTCTCATTTATATGATATGGAAACCTGGGTGGCAATTTCTTATGTTTTGTCTATTTGAGTTCTATTTCTGTATACTACCTTCTATTGTATCTTGATTTATTTTAATGTTCTCAGAGTTATAGGGAGGAGGATGAGGATCAAACTATGATCTAGATAGTTCTTGTGCATTGACATGGTTGATGGTTGATTGATGTGGTTGGGAGCATGTGGTGTGGTAATTAATATGGCAGTGATGGATGGATTATTGTGTTGTTATGATAGCAATGATATGGCTATTTAGGCAGAAAATAATTTTTTTTATGGAAATTATATTGTGTTTATTGGTATTTTATGCCATGAAAATTTAGTTTTTATTGGGTGGTGTTATAGTTTCACTTTTTCAGGTAATATGTTTGGAATAAATGAAAATAGTGATGGGTGATGGGTTGGAAATGATAAATGATGGTTTGTTAAATGATTAGTGATAATGATTGTAATAATTATGTTTAATTAATGGTAAAAGATAGAATAAATGTTATTAATGATTAATGAATAGATTATTGTGGGTAGAGATTTAATGATTGGATTTACATTAAAATGGTTAATAATTATGATTCATATGGTAATAAAAATCCATGAAATTATAATGTTGAATGAAATGAGATAATTGTAATGTTGATATGGATTCTTATGTGATTTTTGGGGATTATTTTTTGCATTATAAATGATGTGGTTTTTAGAGGGTGGTAGTAACATGGCTATAGTTGGTGTGGGTGTTGGAAGTGTTAGTTTGGTGTAAACCCTTTTGAATAGTTTATGTGAGACTATCTACTTATTATATTTTATTATTATTTATTACTCACCACCACTTGAGTCGAGTAACCTGATTGAAAACCATTTGTGTAATTTTCTTCTGAGTTTTTCTTTGATATCTAGGTCATAGAGGGAACACATATAGAACCAATCCCTCTTCCCTTCTCCCCCTTCACACTTAGAATGATTTGTACATGCTCACATTGGGTGTATATATAAGAATTATAATGATTTTATCTTTTGGTTTATATATATTCTTGTTCACATGATTATGTGTATTTGGTGTGGATACATAGTGGGGGTTGTGCATTGTAGGAGGAGAGCATGATGATTATGTCCTTCATGTTCACAATATCATACTGTAATGAGGATGTGACGTGTGGTTGTGATGTGGATATGGGTTCTTATGTGTTTGTGACAAGTTTATGTGGGGATATATGGTTATGAGATTATATAGAAGAAGTTGAAGTATCATAAATATTCAATCAGAGTGTGAGAAAGACCAGATTAGTGGGGAAGTGGTTGTGGGGTAATTTATTAATATATATTCTTTTGATATTATGTTACTACACATGAATGTGATTTTGGTTGAGTGATCCCTAGTGTGGTTGGGTGATATATGACCATATATTGGTGTGTATTATTTTTGTTATTTATTCACTAAGGCATTAATATATTTCATACACATTTTGATGAGAGGTCTTGGGAAGAATCATACTGATGATACTTGTATGCTCACCCCTATTTATATAATTATTTTTAAAAGTTTTTGAAGATGGATTTGGTGACCAAGATATAAATTACTATTTTGAGGCTATGAGTTAATGCCAAGTCTACTGGTGTAGGATTTGTTTTTCATGTTTTATTTTAGATGCCTTTTTTATGTATGAAATTCACATGAATTATGTATTGGGTAGTATTTTATATTATATGGATTTTATTGGTGGTTCGCCTCTATTCTTGGGATTTATGAGGGAAAGACAAACCATTTCTATATTTTATACATTCAATGCTAGTCTCCAACCTATGTACACTTAGTGGTAGGATTCATGAATTAGAGTTATTTTGACTGCTATTTTAGTAGAGGTTCCTAGTGGTTTTGAGTTATGATAGTGTGGTATCAGAGCATTAGTTGAGAATTAATACGGAGTATGGAATTAGACCCACATGAGGATTGAATTGTTACAATAGGTCAATAATATTTCATAAATTTTTCATATTGAATAACATGGGAGACCATCTATAACACAAGTGATTATCCCCCTTTGGATATAATTTAAGTAACTTGAGCCTATATAAAATATTAGGCATGATGATATTGAATTTATGGCAGAGACCTAGGAGTGGTAGATGTATCATTCTTGATTTTTATTATATTTAGAAGTCTTGTTTTTTATATTTGAACCATAAATACTAATAATTGAGATTCATATAGGATGAAGATGAATAATGATTGGATGGTTTCTAATCATTTGACTATAGGGTATGAGAAGAGAGTGAAATACTTCATCAAGTTTACAAAGGATCCTGGAAAGGATCCTTATCAATTCCTTTGTATGTGTTTACATTGTTGTTATTCTTGACTAATTACTCCAGAGGATTTGGAAGAACATTTGATATGTCACAGTGTAGATCAATGTTATAAATGTTGGAAGAAACACAGAGAAAATGTGAATATAGCTACTAGATGGGATAAAACTACATTTTATGGATCATCAAATATAAATATGAATACGGATAATGATGAATAACATATGAGATATATGATTACATATGTCATTGATAATGATGATCATATTGAGGAGTTGACAAGGACATTTTAAGATAAACATCGTGATTACCCAAAATAGTTTTAGAAGTTAAAGAGTTGTGCAAAGACGACATTGTATACTAGTTGCACTATTTATGCATCATTTCAAGTTGTACTGAAGTTGCATAAATTGAAAGCAGGAAACAGACGGAGTGATGTCAATTTTATAGAACTACTTTATCTCTTGAATGATATGCTCCTAGAAGATAATGAGCTCCCAATCCTGACATATGATGCTAAATGAATTCTACGCTCGATGTGTATAATTTCTGAATGAATACATGTCTGGGCGAAAAATTTTATATTGTTTATCTAGGAGAAAAAATCACTTACATAATGCCCAATGATTTGTGCTTCTAGATACAAGAATAATGGATCCATTCTTATGAAAGTAGTATGGTACATTCCAATTATTCCTAGGTTTATTAGTCTATATGGATGTGAAGAAACTACAAGACAATTGTCGTGGCATGCAGATAAGAGATATAAAGATGGGAAATTATGTTATCCAGCCGACTCACCTCAATGGAAAAAATGATCATGAGTATCCTGAATATGTTAAAGTGCCTAGAAACATTCATCTTGTGTTTTCTACAAATGGAGTGAATCCTGTTGGTTTTCAAACCAGCACTCACAGTACATAGTCTGTTATGATGGAAAATTATAACTGACCACCCTGGTTATGCATGAAGTGGAAATTCATCACGTTATCAATTATTATTTCAAGACCAAATCAACAAGGTAATGATATTTATGTTTATTTGGATCCTCTGATTGAGTATATGATGTTAATTTGGGATTCATGTGTTATATTGTATGATGCTTATAAAAGTGAATACATTACGTTGAGAGCAATGTTGTATGGGATGATAAATGATTTCCTTACATATGGAAAATTTTCAGGCAATATCATTAAAGGAACTCAAGGGTGTCCCATGTGGGAAAAATATACAGAATAAATTAGCTTGAATCATTCATCGAAATCTGTGTTTCTAGGACATCATAGATTTCTACCTCATCGGCATAATTACCGATCCAACAAAACATCATTCAATGGTTTTTTAGAACAACTCAAAACACTATCTCAACTAACAGGTGATTGGCTATTTGAGAAAGTAAAAGATATGAACACTATTTATGGTAAACCCTTTTAAAAAAAGCATAGAAAATTCAGTTTGAAAAAGAGATCAGTTTTTTTAAAATTACCATACTAGAATTGTTTCCATGTCAGATATTTTCTTGAAATGATGCCTGTGGAAAAAATGTATGTGAATGTGTCTTCAGAGCGTTGCTAAATTCCCCTAGAAAATCAAATTATGGAATTAATGCATGGTTGGACATGGTTGACATTGGAAAATGAAAATAGTTGGCTCTCGTGAACAGTGAAAATCAAATGTTTCTTCCTCCAGCTGCACACACTCTTTCTAGAGAGGAGAGATATTAGTTTTGAAACCTATTAAATGATTTAATGGTTCTAGAGGGGTATTAATCAAATATCAAGAACATTGTGTCAATTAGTGATTTGATGTTAAAAGGTTTGAAATCACATGACTGCCATGTTTTGATGCAATATTTAATTTATATAGCTTTTCGTTGCATTTTTTCCAAGAATGTTCTTCATACATTAAGCAAACAATGTATCTTTTTCAAATCTATTTCTAGAAAACTTTTAGACCCACACAAATTTCCATCTATGGAAAACTAAATTTTCAACATATTATGTGAATTAGAAATGTTCTTCTCACAAACATTATTTGAAATGATAGTTCATTTTAAGATTCACCTGGTGAGAGAGAATCGACTTTGTGGACCTATTCACTATAGATGGATGTACCCTGTTGAATAGTATATGATGATTTTGAAAGGTTATGTCAAAAATAGAAGTCATCCAGAGGGTTGTATAGTGGAGCGATATATTTTTGAGGAATCCATTTAATTTTGTACCAAATACCTATCTGATGTGGAAATTATTGGTCTCAAAAAATATCTTCACAATGGACGCATTGAGGGTGGGGTAATTTCTAGAAGATATGTTGTGACATTCAGAATTATAGATCTGGAGGAGGCCCTCCATTATGTTTTTCATAACAGTTGGGAGGTTGCTCCATATATTGAAACTCGAAAAAAAATTCATTAAGCAGTTGAATCTATCATGGGCTGAAAAATAGATATCAAATAAACATAATCCCCAGTTTATAGGATGGTTTGAAGACAATATTTGTAGAGAGTAAGATTAAAATCTGAATTCTATTTCAAAATGACTTTTATGGCTAGTCGTCGGACCAAGTGTGTATGTATTATTTTACAATGGTTATGTAATTAATGGTTATAAATTATATACAGATGAACATGATGAAGATAGTACCATCCAAATAGTAGAGTTACACTTGTGGCGGGAGTAATGCATTTTTATGGTAGTAATGATAGAAATCGAATTTATGCAAATATGTCATACGTTGTCATTATCAGATAAATATGGGAGTTGGATTATACGATATTCCTATTGAAGATTTTTCAATGAAAATTGGTTGATAAATATCGTGGTGTTAAAATACATGGATAGAGATTTGTTAATGTTGATATTAGTAAATTAGGGTACAATGAATAACAATTTATAACAGTATCAAAAGCGGTACACATTTTTTATGTTCTAGATCCCCCAAAATGAAAGTGGTCGATTGTTCTATTCTCGTCCATAACTACTGAAGGGTCTGATGAAAATTCAGTTCAGGAAGATCCTTTCAGTGGTAAACCGTAATCATTTCGTAGTGGTCCCAATGTAGATTATGTTTTTTATGTTAGAGTAAATCAAAATGAAGGGATTTGGATAATCAACAGAGGTGTCAAATCAATTCATCCTTTGAAAAAAGAAAGAGAGTTTAATAAACGGATTATATTTTAATTGTAATATATATCTTGTTTTCTCATGTTATTATCTTTTCATTACTTAATTTATGTAATATAAATTAAATGTTCAACCACTTTTGCATATAATTACTTCTGCACATTCTGGTGCTCCTAACCTCAAGGCTGAACAGGTCTCTCAAGCTATTGCTGCTTCTTTTACTGCGGCTACTCATAGTGTAGAACAACAAAAAGTTTATGAACTTTTTGCTGCTCCTAGTGTTGAGGTCCAACAACCATAAACACAAGCCATTGCTACCATTCTAGATGAACATATAGATGATCCTGATATCGATGAAATGGTCGAGGAAGAATGACCGACATCCCAGAAAACATAGGTATGTCGTAGTTTGATGGTGTTAGCCAATGTTCGTAATGTGAAATGCAAAGACATAAAATTTGATGTCGGATGGAATGAATGAGGCCATCATGTAAATCCCAACAAGTCTATGTTTAGTAGTTAAATGGGAATTTTCACTTAGAAATGTGTGCTGATTGACCTAGATTCATCGAACAATGTTGTTTCTGGGATGAAGGCTGTGATCTGGGATGAAAGTATGTTAACATTATTATATTATTTCATTCATTTACTAGAAACTAAAATAATGAATCTGTCTATTACTCTTCTCAATCTCTTTCAGTGTATATTTATAGTAGATGATACAAAAAAGTATTATGTATTCAGCCTTACATGAAGGTTTCATCAAGTGTTTTGAACTATTTTAAAAAAATTTCACCTGAATGATTCCAAAGGTAAAATAAACCTGCACCCCCTATCTATGATCTGCTGATATCCCAAGAAGCATGGGATGCATTTATTAGCCAATGTGTGGATTAGAAGTTTTATGTACATTGTTGTTGATAATACATTGTTTAAGGATACATGTATTCATCTCATTGATTGTCAATATTTCATTTATGAAACAACCACTCAGTACGGAAAATAAGGAACCTACGTCAAAACCAACATACCCCTATTGAAAAGAAAGGATGGGGTACGATTCACGAGAAAAATAACTGGTACATATTTTAAATTTATATTAATATTGTTAGGTGACATGAAACCACATCATAATTACCTTTCTATATTAATATGTAGATTGATAAGTCTAAAACCAAAGACACTTTCATCCCATGTCATGTGCAATGGATGGAGGCACATGTGAATTAGGAATGGAAGCTAGTAGATGAAAAAACACAACAAGTGTGGGAAAAATGTGTAAGTATGACAAGACGATAAAAATATTTGTTTTAAATTTCTATTACATAAAAATAATTAGTTATTTTACTATATCTGGTAGTTATAGAAATATGCTACTCCTATAGCGGATGAAGATCTTTTATTGATGGATTTGAAGCAGCTAGAGCCGTACGTCGTGTCAGAGGTGCGGGGTTTGGGGTGAAACCCCAAGTGTATAATGAGAAAAAAAGAAACGGATGATAGAGATGAAAAATTTAATCAAATGGGAGAAAGAATACCAACTCTTGAAGAACGATTTCAATGGTAAGGAGAGTTGCTAGAAACTTTTATGGGTGGGAAGCAAGGAGATGACACCACTCAGAAACAACCAGCGCATGAAGATCTTGCCCCACTACCCACCAGCATTGAGGTAAGCCATTCCCCTAAAAGAGTTTTCTTTGCGGTGGTAATCAATATTCTAATAATAGTTCCCATGAAATGTGAATCAGTAAAACACAAATATGTTTCATGTACTACTTTTCTATATGGTGATACTTAGTAAGGTTTGTATCTGTCAACACCCACTTATCACATTGTAGTGAGGGCTGAGGTGTTCAACATCACAGAGGAAAAGCATCATAATATACCACTTCTGAAAGATCATATGAAAGTGATGATTACTGTAGTTGGAGAGCAAAATGTAGAGCTACCCATTCCCCATGATGATGACGATATTCATACTATCGAATAGGCTATTACGACATTCATTACATGGCCGTCACAACCTCTATTAGTACATGGGGACAAAGAGGTATTTTATTTCCTTTTTCTAGTTAATCCTTTAGAAATTAATGAAAATAGGGTCTGAACCAATGAATGTTATTATAGACAGATAATGGGATGGGATGAAACTAAACGTTGGCTCAATATCATCTAAAGGATCGACCAACCGATCCCAAAGAGCTAATGAAAGCACAGTAACACCACTTGTTCTCTATCCACATTTACTAGAAATGAAGAATCATGTGGATACGAAGAAAAGTGGTGGTAGTAGTCATATATTGGTTTTCTAAAAAAATATATATGGAGTGGAAAGTCAAGATTTCATTGCTACTGAAAATGTAAATGACATGGTTGAAAATGATTGTCTAGGCATCATAGTTGTAAATTTATATATGAGGTATATTTTCATGAATTGATTTTATAAAAGCCGATATAATGTGAAAATTATGACTAAATGCATTTTATATTATTGATAGACGTATAAATGAAAAACAATTAAAGGAATTTCCCCATGAGCCACAATTTGGACACATTAGTCCCCCTACCACATCAATACATCTAATGAAATTGGATCCATAAAAACGATAAATAGTGAATGGATTGCTGAAATCATTTGAAAGCAAGATTATAGATAAAAAAATCTTCCTAATACCAACCATGCTGGGGTCAAACTCTATGATTAAAGAATATCTATTATATTTTTAATTCTTTTATTACATATTTAATTTCTTGTTTTTAGGCAACATTGGTGCTGATTGAGGTGAACTTTGATACTCTAAAGAGTTATTTTCTTGATTCATTACAAGAATATCCAACAAACCGACAACACATGATAGAGTTTGTGAATTTGTAGGACACTACATCCTAGGTTTTAGGTCTAATAATCATGTAATATAATTTATATTATCTTTTACTAAGGATACTATTATGATATGGCGTTGTATCATTAATTCTAAAAAAGAAATGAGGACAGGGTATAAGCATAAAGAAGCGAGAAAGTACTACGTCTGGACAAATATCGGGCTATATATTATAAAATTTCACTATCCAAACACATATCAACACAATTTACTTATTCTTCTAGTGATCAGATTTTTTGAATTTTCCAAAACAAAAAAATGATAATGATTGTGGTTATTATGTCTGTAAATATATGAAAGAGGTCGTTTTTCCATAACAAACTAGCATCCCTACAGAGGTATTTTAAAAAATAACTACTATTTAATTATTTTGTTATTAATTATTTATTTATATATCTTTCAGTACTACTCCGATTGTAGAATATCCTCATACTCACAAGACGATATATATTTGTTCAGAAATGAGTGGGTTGCATACCTGATGGAAGATTGTACACAAATAGCATGAAGATCTTACACGGAGACATGTACAATTGGGAGTCATTTTTTAGAGGGGGTTTTGTGGTCAAAAGATGAAATGTTGATGTATATAAATGTTCATAGGAAAATTTTAATTGTTATTAAAAAACATCCTTTCTCCAATTGGTCATTTTCCCATTTTAACAGATCAAATGCACTAGTAACATGCAATAATGATGAACCACATTTATTTTTTCTTTGGATATGAAAACCCAATAAAATATTCAAAATACCTTCATATCTTACCATACTCATTTTAATTGTGTTGATATTTTAGGTGAACGATCCATGGGTGCATTGGTGACATGTACAAGTCAACTCCGCCTCAATTCAAGGCACGGTGTGGTCGGTATCACTCAAAGTGTTTCACTTTTGTTTAAAATGGAAAAAAATTCAAGTGAAAACTAAAACTGACCTACGTAAATCCATCCAAACACATTTAGATTTTTTTCATCCTTTAGGAGAACAATTCATGGGTTCTTTTCGGACCTTTACGAGTCTTCCCCGCCTTAATCTGAGGTATGTTGTGGCCGGTATCACTCAAAGTGTCGCTCTTTTGTTTAAAATAGATAGAATTTTAAGTGAAAACAACAACTGGCCGATATAAATCTAAAAAAATAAGTTATATTTCGTTGATCCTTTTGGAAAAAGATTAATGGGTGTGTTGGTGGCATGAACAAGTCAAACCCACCTCAATCCGAGTCATGGTGTGACCTGTATCCCTCAAAGTGCATCTCTTTTGTTTAAATAGGACAGAATTATCAGGGATAACAAAAACAAACATACAAAAAACCAACCAAATGATTTAGTATTAGGCTGATCCATTATTATAATGTTCCATGGATCATTTTTTATGTGTACAAGTCAACCCTACCTCAATCTGAGGCATGGTGTGCCCGATATAACTCAATGTGACTCTCTTTTATTTAACATGGACAAAATTTTATGTGAAAACAACAACTGACATACATAAATCCAACCAGAAGAATTCATATTGAGTTCATTCTTTGAGAGAAAAATTCATGGGTGAGTTGGTGATGTGTAAAAGTTATCCCCGCCTAAATCCGAGGCACGATTTGGACGGTATCACTCAAATCGTCTCTCATTTGATTAAAATTGACACTATTTTAAGTGAAAACAAAAAATGACGTTCAAAAATCAGAACAATAAAATTTCGATTGTGTTGATACTTTATGGGAATGATCCATGGGTGTGTTAGTGACATGTATGAGTTAAACACACCTCAATCTGAGGCATGGTGTGGTCAGTATCACTCAAAGTGTCTCTCTTTTGTTTAAAATGAAAATAATTTTAAGTTAAAACTACTACTAACATACGGAAATCTGACCAAATGCATTATGATTGTGTTTATACTTTATGAGAATGTTCTATGTGTCATTTTTGACATTTAAGAGTAAACCACGCCTCAATTTAATGAATAGTGTGGTCGATATCACTCAATGTGACTCTCTTTTGTTTAAAATGGAAATTAATTTAAATTAAAACAACAACTGGCCAACATAAATCTGACCAAAATCATTATTATTGTGTTGATCATTTTTTAAAATGTTTCATGGGTGCATTGGTGATTTTTATGAGTCATACGCGCCTCAATACGATGCACAGGGTGGCCGGTATCACCCAATGTTTCTCTCTTTTGTTTAAAATGGACTATATTTTATGTTAAAACAATAACTGACGTACTGAAATCCAAACAATTGCATTTGGATTGTGTTAATCCTTTAGGAGAACGATCCATGGGTTCATTGGTGATGTGTACAAGTCATCCCCGCCTCAATATGAGGAAGGGTGTGACCTGTATCACTCAAAGTGTCTCTCTTTTTTTAAAATGGAAAAAATTTTAAGTGAAAAGAAAAACTAACATACAGAAATTCGACCAAACACATTTGGATTGTGTTGATCCATTATTAGAACAATCCATGTGTAATTATTGACATGTATGAGTCATCCCCACCTCAATCTGAGCCACGGTGTTGCCGGTATAACTCAAAGTGTGTCTCTTTTGTTTAAAATGGACAAAATTTTAACTGAGAACAACAAATGACCTACGGAAATCCAAAAAAACACATTTAGATAAAGTTTATCCTTTAGGATAACAATCCATGGGTGCGTTGGTGATGTGTACGAGTCAACCCTGCATCAATATGATGCACGGTGTGTCCTGTATAACTCATAGTGTCTCTCATTTGATTTAAATGGACACAATTTTAAGTGAAAACAACAACTGACGTACGGAAATCCAACCAAATGCATTAGCATTGTGTTGATATTTTAGGATAACGGTCCATGGGACATTTGTAAAGGGCATGTTTCAACCACACCTCAATACAAGGAACGATGTGGCTGGTATCACTCAATGTGTCTCTCTTTTGTTTAAAAGTGACAAAATAATTAGTGAAAACAAGAACTACCCTATGATAATCCAACAAAAATCATTTAGATTGTGTTGATCCATTAGTAGAATTATATATGGTGCATCAGTGAGGTCTGTAAGTCATCCCCGCCACAATATGAGGCACAATGTGGCCGGTATCACTCGAAGTGTCTCTCTTTTGTTTAAAATGGACAAAATTGTAAGTGAAAGCAACAAAAAAACGTACCAAAATCCATCCCAATGCACATGGAATATGTTGATCCTTTAGGAGAATGATCCATGGGTCATTTTTATGTGGAAAAGTCATCCACGCCTCAATCTGAGGCATGATGTGGCGGGTATCACTCAAAATGTCTCTCTTTTGTTTAAAATGGACACAATTTTTTGTGAAAACAACAAATGACATACCAAAATCAGACCAAACACATTAGTATTGTGTTAATCATTTTGGGGAATGATTCATGGGTGCATTGGTGATGTGTAAGAGTCAACCCCTCCTCACTCTGATGCACAGTGTGACTGGAATCACTCAATGTTCAACTCTTTGGTTTAAAATGGACAAAATTTTAAATGAAAACAACAACTGACATTCGGAAATCAGACCAAACACATTCGTATTGTGTTGATACTTTAGGATAAAGATACATGGGTCAATTTTGACTTTTACTAATCAACCAATCCTCAATCTGAGGCTTGGTGTGGCTGGTATCATTCAAAGTGCCTCCCTTTTGTTTAAAATGGACAAAAATTTAAGTGAAAACAACCACTGAACTTTATAAAGACGACCAAACGCATTCGGATTGTGTTGATCAATTAAAAGAACCATCCATTTGTGAGTTTGTGATGTGTATATTTCAACCACTCCTCAATATGAGGCATGGTATGACTAGTATCACTCAAAGTGTCTCTCTTTTGTTTAAAATGGACATAATTTTATGTGGAAACAACAAATGACGTACAAATAGCTGATCAATGCATTCGGATTGTGTTGATATTTTAGGAGAACAATATATGGGACATTTTTGTATGACTCAACTCCCCTTGGACACCATCCCACCACCCCTAAACACCACCATGGATATCTTCCCCGCATTGGCACCCACCAACACCCCTGGATGGTACCCCCACCACTCCTAAACACCACTCAACATAATGGACACCCCCTACTCCTGAGACATCTCTACACCACCACAACACATGGACATCCCCAAACCCCATGTATGGCCCTCACCCCTCATAGACACTACCCCACCACCTAGACACCTCCCCCGCCCCCTGGACACCCCCACCCCCATGGACAGCCACCCCACCGCAACCCCCCTCGACACCACCTCACCCCATGGGCACCCCCACCCATCTAGACACCCACCCCCTAAAAAGACCCCCCCCCCTCCAACCCTCTAGACACCCCACCACACTGGAAACCCCCACCCTAGAGAGCCCCCCGACCCCCCTCATACACCTCCACCACTTGGGACACCCACCCCCTCGACACCTCCCCACCACCATGGACCCCCCCCCCCCCCCCCGCGGATGACCCCCAACCCCCTTGATGGCCCACACCCACTGGAATCCTCCCACCCCTTCATGACACCACCCCACCACATGGAAACCTCCCCCACCACCTGGACAACCCAACCCCCAAGGACAGCTACCCCAACCCCCTAGACACCACCCCACCTCCCTTGGACAACCCCACCAACACCTAGACCGCCCCCACCCCACCGGACAACACCACGATCCCTAGACACCCCCGCCCCTCTGGACACCCCACCTCCTAGAATGCTCCCCTAACCCCTAGACACCCCAATCCCTAGGACACCACCATGGACATCCCCCCCTAGATCACCCCCACCCCCTGAACACTACCCAACCCTTCTGGACACCCCTACCCAACTAGAAACCCCCACCCCTTGGAAAGCCCCCCAACCCCCTGGACAACCCCACCCCCAGTACATCCCTATAGACTTCCCCCACCCTCCCCACCCCACCATAGAGCCCCCCCCCCCCCCCCCGACCCCATGGATAACCCCTCTACACACCCCCCACTGCTGGACGGCTACCCCCACCCTTTGGGACACCACCCTAGCCACCTTGGAATACCCCCAACCTCTTGGACTGCCCCAACCCCCCAAGACACCCATATTCACCCGGACACCCCCATCCCCCTCGGACACCCCTACCCCCCATGGACAACCACCCCAAACCCTTAAACCGCCCCCAAAACCCAGGATTCGGAATTGAATTCTTTATGTATTTAATTAACATATGAATTATTTCATAATGGTGAATGGGTGTACTTTTTGGGTATACATAGTGTAATTACCTTTTGAATTATGTGTTACTTTTGTTTGGGTATACATGTTGAGATGATGAATTTTTTGCAGGTCTTGTTTGGGTGTGCTGCTACAGAATTTTATGTTACAGCAGAAAGGAAATTTATCTACACTATTTTGCACTAATAAAGGATAAATTTAACAGCACCATTTGAGATCTAATAATGTATCCCATTATTAGCGCTGAGCATTACAGCGCTGTTAAAGATCATTTTGAGTGCTTCTAAGTCTTGTTTTTGTGGTATTGAGAGTTTGGGTTTCCATGTTATGATGCCAAATGGTTTTAACATTGTCCACCATTTCTTTGACCATTTCAGGTCCTACAATCTTACGCTCTCCGACTGTATCCCAACATGCTGGTGTTCTTCACCTTTTCCCATAAAGGTATTCATATGGTTACATTCGGATTCTCGAGTGTAAACTGTTATTGTAGGAGAATTCAATTAGGGGAAATTGTTGGTACCATCCTCCTTTGAATTATATAGAACCTAATCATAACATATCATCCAGTGTCTGAATAGTTTGCTCAGATTGGCCATCAGTTAGAGGATAATAGTTATTAATGAAGTTTTGTTTAGTTATTAGAGAATATTGGTTACTTTTCCATAACTTAGAGGTGAATCTAGAATCATGATAAAATATAATAGATAGTGGTACTCCATGTAGCCTTACCAATTCTCAAATATATATATGTGCCTTTTGATCCACTGTGAAATCCTACTGAATTGAAACGAAGTCCGTATTCTTTTTAAGAGGATCCACAACAACCTAGATATCATTGAATCCTATGTACGTGTTTGGAAGTCTGAGGACACAGATAATGGTGATGTTCTCCGATTTTCATGTTTGAATGGGTGATGGTTCCATTTACCACATAGACTTCTTCCTCATAGCATTCACTTGCTGACATACTATTCACTTTTATTTATGCTTAGTGATTTCCTTCTTCATGTTATACAACCAATAATGTCCTTGGAGATCTCGATAAATCATTATGTTTCCGGGGTAAATTGTGAAATTTGAACTATGTTCATCATCCAAATGTTCCTTCTTGAACTACAAATTTGATAGATCATACAGCATTGACCCAAATCATGCAATTCTGTCTTCATTTTTATTGATCTCAAAGGATTTACTTTTTCTAATAGTTTCAAATTTCTTATGAATTTAAACATCTTCCTTTTTATCACCCCTTAAACATTCCTAAAGTGAAGGTTGAGAAATCATTTGTGAACATATTGATGGTGTTCTCTTATTTATGATTCCCTTGTCCATCTTCATAAAGTATAAGATGATTGGATCCTCTTCAAATATCATCCATGATAGAGTCTCATTGTCTATTATACATAGTGCATATGCCACCATGTTCTCTTTCCCAAGGTGTTAATAGATATAGTAGTCATATTATTTGATCATCTATAACCATCTCCATTGGTTCATGTTCAACTCTATCTTTGTGAATATATACCTGAGTGTTTTATGATCCGTGTATATTTCATGCTCTTCCCAAAGAGATAATGCTCTAAAAATTTAAAAGAGAAGAACAATGTAGTGAACTCCACGTCATGTGTTGGATTTTTTTATCATTAAATTTCAATAGGATTGTTTTATAGGAAATGATTGTGTCAGTCTTCATCAACACATAGCCCAATACCTTCATTGAAGCATCACTGAATACCACATGATGTTCACTACTTGTGGGTAAATTCATCATGGGCCCAGTGATAATATTCTTTTTCAACTCCTTGATGCTATCTTCACATTAATCACTTCAAAAAAACAATTCACACATATAACTTAGCTTGTTAAGAGGGTTGGAAAATCATGGGAAATCTAAAAAATCATATAATATCCAGCTAACCTGTGGAAGCTACGAATATCTGTTACTGATGTTAGCATTGAACATCTTTCAATTGTAGTTGTCTTAGATAGATCCATAGATATCTCATTTATTATGACGATATGACCTAATAATGAGACCTACTTCAACCAGAACTCAGACATGATGAACATTTCATAGAGCTTCTCCTTTCACAAGGTCTCTTGTATAGTTCATATTTTCTCCTCATGCTCCTCCATGGGATTAGAGTATATTAGAATATCATCTATAATGACTACAACAAATTCGTTGAGGTAATCTCTAAAAAATGTATTCATCAAATCCTAGATGATTTATGGAGCATTAGTGTGCCCAAAATTCATTACTAAGAATTCATAGTTCCTTTACATTGTGTGAAAAGTAGTCTTTCGGATATACTACTTCACCGTTACATGGTAATATCTCAACCACATGTCCACCTAGAAAATGTATTGGTCTCTATGTAGCTGATGTAACAAGTCATAAATTTGGGCCAAAGGATACTTGTTCTTTATCTTGATTTTTTTGATCTCCTAATAATCAATGAAAATACACATTGACCCATCCTACTTCTTGATGAAGAAGACAGTATCACCCCATGGTGGTGCACTGGGTCTTAAAAACCATTTATCTAGATTCCTTTATAGTATTTTTTTTCTTCTCTTCAAGCTACAAAACATCCATTCTAAATGGAGTATGGGATATTGGAAATTTTCCAGGTATAAGGTCAATTGAGAATTCATCATCTCATCAAGGAGGAAGAGAAGGAAATTCCTCGTGAAACACTTCATTTAATTTCCACACAATAGGAATTTCATCAAGGATGTTTGTTTTCTTAGACTAAATCATCTAAGCTAGATACACATGTTCATAGAGAAGTAATATAAACATTTGAGATAATAGTGTTAAAAAAGGTTCATATTCCTCATTTCTCATGTATAAAATTTAGGGACGACTCTTCATATGGAGAGTGATTTATCTCTCATGGAAATTAATGTCTTCTCTATATAAGGAAACCCAATCAATGCTAACAATTGAATCAAATTATACCATAGGGAGTATGACAAGGTTATCCAGGATGTTAAATCCAAAAATTATGACATTCGATGAGTTATATTCATTGTATGGAATGATTTCTCCATTTTTCGTACTCAGGTTCATCATAACATCCATGATATTTTGTGGTGTTGGGAATTTTCTAATAACCTTTTAGTTTATAAATGAATTTATAGAACAAAAATAAAAAATTATATTCGTTTCTATTGAATGAATTATTTGTGTACATGTCCACACTTCGTTTTCAAGGTTCAATTTAGTGGTAGTTATGGAAAAATATCTCCCTTTCAGACATGGAGGTTGTTGGTGTCCTCTAATAACCGTGTCTCATGGAACTGATTTTTATGGTTCCACAGTTCATTTCATTTGATGTAATGAAAAATTCATTGAGAGACGAACCAAGTGTTCTTCTCCTATGTTGAATCCACTAGTTTCTCTTATCGATGGTTAGTGATTAGGTGAAAATCTCTTCAACACAAAAAGAATTTCCTATTCCCCTTTATGTTGTTTCTTGGGTATTTATTTCCACACCTTTGGCAATTGGGGTGCTGGATTTTTTTAGCGCCATTGGATTTATCAATTAAACTACCAGAATTGATGTCCACCTTACGCTTTTAATCCCCATGATACCCCTGATATTCTCTAATATCCATTTCTCCTTGAGGGAACATCCAACAGATTCCTCATAGCTATCAAGGTCATGGATCAGTATGTCTTTCAACAGGCTAGGTTTTTTCCATCCAAAGAAGCAGTCAACCTTGAATTATTGGGTAATTACAAAGTTGGAGGTGTATCATTCATTCCTTGTGATTTTTTCCTCATATGTTCGGATGAATTTGTCTACTTTTTGATTGAGTGAATGAAAGTCCCCTTCCATATTATGCTAGATGGTGGGAGAGAAATATTTATGAAAATACGTTTTCTAGAAATCCTTCTATTCTAACGAATCAATCTCCTCCTCCGGCTTCATATTTTTGGACAATTTCTACCATTGAATGGCTTCCCCCTCCTTATGATAAGATGCCAGAATAACCATCTCTTCATTGGAACATTTATTGATGGATAATATCATTTCAATGGAGTTAATCCATTGTTCAGTGATTGAGGGATTAGATTATTTATTAAAAGTTGCAGTCCTTTGTCCCATGAAGCTCTCGATAACAAATTGTTATTTCATAGGGGGGGGTTGATTGATCCTCTTCAACCATGTTTCAATTCAAACAATGAGTTAACTGAGAGTGTATCATGCCAATGTTCATGATTACTACTCCCATCGGATTGATCATATCATTTGAATAGTCATGACATTGGTCTTCACATCACTTGTTAACCCGAGACCTCCTATCTCGGAAAAGTGGATGGAATGAAAGAAATGTTAGGGTAACACATAAAGAGTAAACGAAGTACAAAACTGATTACTTATAAATTAATTGAGTATCCATAACTTATTAATCCATATGAATCAATATTTATTATCCATTATCTACATTCTATGATATAATATTAGGGGCATTTTTTTCATTCCCTTAATAATGGTTTATAATAATATTCTGAATTTACAAATGTATATCCCGCAACAATTTCATAACGAAGAGTACAAAAAGGACCATTGTCGTGTACTGGGACACTTGGGTCACGCCGAAAACTCATTGTTGGAGTTTTCACTGCTAGGTACATCTGTGCCAGAGCCGCCTCTACCTTCTCATATCCAGATATGAATGTATTTTATGTATAAACCACTTAATAAATACTCAACAAAATTTAGGGATGTTATTATTATAGTTAGTCTTATCTATAAGGATTTCAATAGGGTTCTCTAATCCTAACCCCAAAAATAACTAAACCTATACTCTAAAACCAACTATAACAAACCTTCTCTTTATTAAACTTCTAAATGTAATTTATTACATAAACATCACATGATAAAACATAGAATATTGAGAGAACTATTACCTTTAGGGATTATGAACATTAAATAACAACTTATAACCAAAATCACAATATTATTATTAATAAAATCCTTTAAAATACCACTAAATTCTCTCTTACATAGCATAGCATGGTATAGCCTGAGGAGATGCATATTAAAAATGTGAGCTATAAATCCTAGAATGGGAGTAAAAGAAGAAAAACATGAAGTGTACAATACATGATAGGAAATAGGAATATCATTGGATAAAAAGGGAAACATGAACATAAATTCATGATATATCATGATTATTATAATAGGGAAATGTGTCATTAACACTAAACATGTTATTAGGATGAGCCAAGGATCATTGCACATGATGAATGAATAAAACATCATTGCACATGAATTATCATGCATAAATCCTAATTGAAATTGAATTAACATGAAAAATCCTAATTTCAATTTTTGTATTAGGATACTAATCATTACCAAATGCACTGGAGCGCTATTAGAGGCTCCCTTCTTAAACATTTTATTTATTGCATAAGTGTTCCAAAATGATCATACAACATGGAATTATTCAACATAATCATATATTCCATGATAAATGAATGTGAAATACATACATGAAATTATTACAAAATAATTTAATGTCAATTATAGGGAATACCCTTGATAGTGAAATGGTCATGGTATTCAGTACACAATGACTTTGTTTTGGAAAATTGCAGTACAATTTCGACCGTATAACAGCATGGCATTAAAATTCATAAAAATGGTTAATGACATAGAAAGGTGTGTCTCATCATTTGAAAACTAAATTTACATTAATGTGATCATATAGATAAATGTCCCATCATATTTAAGAGAATTTTAATTCATAATACAAAACAATTTCTTGAATGTAAATTGGGAGAGAGAAATTCCTTACGGAATTTTGGCCTAGTAATGAGTGTTCATGGGAGCAATTAATAAAATAGAAATGTGGTATTTCACCATTAAAAAAATGAGTTTAGTATGGAGTAGGTTAAAAATCATAACTTGTCATTTATAATTTTGTATAAATGGGCATAATAATATTATGAAACTTGGATACAATGTGAAAGGAAGGAATCCCTTACTTTGAACTCTGACCCCAAAGGCTTAGGAGGGGTTTGATAGAGGAATCTATAGAACCTTGTGTGAACTGGGAAGAATATATAGAGAGTGGGGTAGAGGGTGGACGAACTATAAATGCATTGTGTAAAGAGGAAGTGGGACCTTGGGTGGGATTTTATAGGAAATGTGGGAGAATTAATTATTATTTACATTTTGGGAATCACACATTAAATTAATCCAAACACCAAACCACCCCAACGCTTATGTCTATGGTTTTTTCCAATGTGGAGTGGAAAACATTATATTATAAGTACAATGGAAAAAAATCATAAAATAATTGGGTTTCCTATTTAGAGGTGAGTCACACACTCAAGGAAATCGATTTATAAAGAAATTTTTTTTATAAGTCTTGTGTGTCCACAATATCTTTTTAAAATAATTCAAATAATCTTAAAATCCCATTATTTTAATGGTAAAAAATATATTGGCCTAAAAAAGTGAAAATAGTATTTTATTACATTGCTATTGGGTCATTGTGATTTCATAAAACACGTTATTGATTTAATAGATATTTAATTTTTACCCTAAATTTTGAATGTATCAAAAATTTAAGAGAAATTAAATATTTCATTTTTTACATGTTATGATTCAAAAAAATATTAATTTTATCCCAATAATTATCTAAATATTTTAGTTTTCACATTTAAAGAAACCAAAATTTATCGAAATTTCATGGGTTTTGACAGAAACATCTTTCCAACATTAATAAAAATAACATTTTTATTCATTAAAATTATAAAGTCATTTATACGTAATAAAAAGTAATTTAATAATAATAATATTTAATTAAAATTTTATTTAATTTATAAATCCCTTAATTTGTCAAAATAGGTTTCTTAGTGGAATATTAACTAAAAATAATATTTGTTCTTTAAAAAATATTTATAAATTTACAAAAATAATAAACTGAATTTATATTAATTATTATATATATAAATAATTCACATAATCATAGTGCAGAGGTATTGATATGTTACCCATTATAACACCCTTATAAGACCGAAAGGTATAGTGTGCGATGGGGTCAGACTCCTGGGGTGGCTCAGATAACATCGCTCGGGTGGTTATCTCTATAATCTTCTAATTCTCCTGTAGGCGGTTCTGTTCGACATGAACATGTTGAATCTTGGCTTGGACATGATCAATAGTGAATCCCAATGAGGCCACCACCGTTCCAAGCTCCAAAAAGGGGGTTCAGATGGAGAATTTCCACTGGATCAGTCCATTGCTTCCTTTGTCTAGGTAAATTGGATTTTTTGAAGCCCTATATTTATAATAATCATGTGATCATTATTCAACGGCTATAATAGCAACAATGAAAAATCTTAATGGAATTTTAAAAATCCAAAATCATAAATCCAAATAAGTGCATATGTTATATTACCATCTTACACGATAAAGATTTTTTTACATCAAAAGGAATTTTCATTAATAAATGTTTGGGTCATTACATACGAAGTATTTTGAATAGTAGATTATCAGAATTGAAGATTATAAAATAAACCTTAATAAATAATTTCTAAAATCATAATCATAGTTGAAAAATCATGAAAATAAAAAAACTATCCTTTAAAAAATAAGTAAAAATTTGATACTGGTACATAGTAACTGATGGAGGATTCTAATGTTAAATGAACTCTTTTATTTGATACGACGATCATGAAATCTTTCGGTGACATACCACATAAAGGTGAGAGGAATAAGGTACTCTCCAAACCATATTGAATTCATGTTTTAAAATATGTTTCCAAAAGCAGTGAAGGCTAGATGTGAAATAAAAAACAAATATGGACGGGGAAAGGAGTGGATATAACTACAATAGTAGATAGGGTGGATTGGAAGAAAAAAAAGATGAAAGGTTGTTCCCCATAGAGGGAAAAAATCAATAATAATACCCAACAACCTTATCCAGAAGATATAAACTATTCATGATTTAAAGGGCCAATTTCGGTGCTGCAACAGGTTTGGAAATTGTACATTGGATTGTTGGTACAATATTAAAAATGATAATGCACAAAAGAAATCTCTTAGGTGAAATCTTCTAGAAATAGAATGATACAGAGAAAATGAAAAAAATTCCATCACAATGGAGAGAAATCCAGAGAGGAAAAAGCCATATCTACATTTTCAAAATCATCTAGATACTTTAAATAAATTTGAAATTTTTGGAAAAATTTGTGATGTATGCAATTGGAGTAATTATAATGTTGGTAAGTTCTCGTCACAAAGTGCATCAAAAAATGATAAGAAGGGAAGAACATTAAAGTAGACTAAGAATGAAAATAAATCCTTGGGACGAAATTACAATTATATTTTGAACAAAAATTTCTCCAAGAATAACTCATGTTGAGAATATACGAATACCCTATCGTTTAGATCCCTAAAATTAAACATAAATTCATCCAAAAAACAACTGACAGGGATAATATTTAGATGAACTTGTGTGGATGCTCCAGACCTACTGTAAATGTTCTAAATGACATTTTGGACATCTGTCCAGATGATTTAGAGTTAATGAATATTCATGATGATGAAAGGTCCTAGGCTTGTGCCCAAGAAAAAGGAAAACGTTCACGTGGTGATGATAAAGTGCCCAAGAGATTGAAAACCAATATAAACACACATGTTAAAGAAGTTCCATGACAGATACATTTGAATTCTGGTCACATTATAGTAGGCTATGTAACCTTAATAATAGAGAAAGATTTAGAACCTAAAAAAATAAGAATTTATAATTCATGATGGTTGTAATAAAGAAAAAATATCCAAACAAACCAGAAGAGAATGTTAAGAGATCCATGTCACATCATCACTGATCAGAAAAGTTGTTTAGATGTCAAACCATGAAGAATAGAGTATAAGGATGATCTTGGATTATAAAACCATATCATCCTTCTGGATCACAATGAATAATCAAGGATTAACCACCTTATTCACTTAATAATTTATGTATTGTATTTATGCTGATAATACATGGAATTGAAGGTGAATCGTGATCTGAGGAGGAGATAATGAGAAGTAGTGATTGATGTCAAATCATGATCACTATGATGAAGAAGTTTCCATGCTTGTATGATTCATAAATTTATATTCATTTAATAAAATGATGATAAATCACCCTTGATAATGATGATGAGGAGTATTTCCATTAAGGGGGAGACTATTAAAGAAGATGACATAGTTATTATTTCAATCATTATCAACTTTATTTGGGATAAAATTAAATAATACAAGATATAGATTTAAGAACATTTCATTGGAAGAGTTACATCATTTCTCAATATCTCTAAATTGGTTACTTAGAATGAATATCATTTTACAAAGGGGGATTAACTGAATTAATCAGTGACATAAGAAGAATGGATCATCCCCAAGGCAACATATCCTTTAAATTACACTTGGATATTTTTTTATCTTTTTGTGGAAGTGAGTGTAGGAGGGTCAGGTTGATTATTTACTATCACATTCAATATCTTCATCCTAAAATGATACTGGAAAACCTTGATAACAAAGTACATGTGGTCTCAACTCAACTTTTACCATGATCAAGGAATAATATACAACCTTGTTGTCTAAATCAAATCATATTTTTCTTTATAGAAAACATTAAACAAGTATAATTAGGGTGAAATTATTGATGGAACACTTCTTAAGAAAGGATAGAAACCCTTTTCCCATGAACTTTGTTTTTTTATTTCATTAAAGAGGATGTAATTTGAAATTATTGTTCGAATGGTAGACATAAAAAACAAAAAGGGGATAGATAAGATTTTAATTTTGATATTAACACATTAATTTGAGTATCATATTATGATATATAAACAAAATAAAATGGGGATGATTGTTGGAATTGCATAGTTTATAAGGTCGTAATTGTGGTCAATAATTTTCTATGAATTTCAAAATAAAGAAGAAGATGATAAAGAACTCCAATGTTTTTGAGAGTGATAATTCAGTTGATTGGTGAACTGACCTTGAGTCTAATGTAACAGTAACAAAGGTGATACATTATATACAAAAATGAAACCATCTTATAGAGTGTTAAAGAGCTTGATGTTTTAATGTGATGATGGAAAATACCACAGTTCAAATAGACTATGCAAGAGCCTACATAGAGAAAAATGCATTATTGTATGAGGGATCATATAGAGATTTGATGATTTAATAATGGCCATAAAAATTTGATATGATGATTTAAAGTAATATTAAGTGTTTACTGGAAAGATTGATGTTACAGGAATAAAGGGATGTTTTGAGTTTTTAGTACTTTTCACAGAGAATCTGATGATGCTGAAACTGACTATTCAAAGAGCATATATCACAGTGGAAGGAGTTCATGATGAATGTTTATGAGTGGTGAAAAATCCATATGATATGGAAGAATCATAATAGTTATTCCCAATTTATATATTTGATATGATGATGTTTCACATCCTTTTAAAATTTTTAAGAACACAATATTGTAATTTTATTGTTGGAAATGGCGGTATTTTTGCATAAGAGTGAATGAGATGCAGAATTGTAAATACAATATGAAAAGGAATAAAAAAAGGTACCTTGGATCATGGATTGCGTATGATGTTCCAAAAATGGATCATGAACGTTTACCTGGAATTTGGAACTGTACGCTAAGTGGTGCACATAACTGGATATTATTTGCAGTGACGGTATGTAGTGATGGTTTGTGGTTTGCATAATGATGATGGTACACTGTGAGTGGAGTTGTTATATGTGGGATGTCTCTTCATTGTAGAAATAGATTCAGCATTTGGATAGGAAGACACATAGTATGTGGTGATGTTTTGCAGTTTGCAGCAGGGACGCAGTATGCAGTGGAGGCATATTGTACGCTGATGAAGTTTAGTATATGGTGAACTTTTTCCAACATTGATTTTGTTTTGTAAAAAGGATTAGAAAATATTGAGTTGTTATTTTTCATATATATGGTTTTATAATGCAATCATTATTTGAGGTTTAATGTGATATGGAAATATCATCGTTGTGGAAGAAATCAGCAAAGTCTGAAAGTTTTATGCATGAGAGATTCAATGTAGGAAGAAGTTGTATGCAAAATATGAAACTGTTTGAAAAACTGGATGGGGAAATCTACAAAAGAGATTTTTCGTAGGAAAGTGGAATTGTTGATGTCAAAATAATTCAAAAAATTTGAAGAAGAATCCCGCATAAGGAATTTGTAGTATGCAATAGTGGAACACGCAGGAAATACGCATAAGTGGTACGCAGTGGGGATACACGGAGATGGAATGCATATTAGGCACAATATGAGGATCAAGAATGATATGTATAGATGGAACAATATGTAGATTATGTGAAATGAATAGAGATGGAGGGGTACAAAAAGATGGTATAGTATGTGGATAATGTAGTGTACACAGAGTTGGCATGGTTTTTGGAGTAGGGACGGTACGCGGATCACGTGTAGTATGTGGACCAGGAGCAGTACATAGATATTTCATGGTACTCAGTTCAAAGACCATCTACAGAATTAGGGAAAGATCATGAATGTTGAAACATCATAAAGGATGTTTGTGATTATAGTAGAATTAAGAATAAGATTGAGTTAATTTAGTTCTTTCACTGAAGAATAATATTGATCATAAAACTGCATCAACTCTAGACCTTTAAGGAAGAAAATTCACTTGTTAAACTGTGCAAAATTTATGTCTATCTGTGGAAGAAACCTTCATGTCAAAAAACTCAGAATGACCTCTACCAAGGTAGTGAGCCAGGGGGAGTCATCAGAATTGATTTGAGGGAAGCAGTGAGCTATCCTTGAATATTTGTAAAGGCAGTGAGTTGGGATAGAGTGATTGTGCTCGAACCTTTGTAATCCAATGCTAGTGAATATTAGTGGAAATTGGTATGATCAAAAACCTATCAGCATATGCTCTTTTGATGAATCCTTTAGTAGTGATCCGCGTAAAATTATGATTTTTTTCTTCTGCACGTGAATGTCTTAATTATAGGCATATCCATCACATAGGGTTAATTATGTTGCTACTTACATGTAAACCAGATCCATCTGTTTATTTAAAAGAGTTTAAACCTAGATTCACCCCATTCTCAGGGTGGTCTAGGGTCCTTCATATACCTATTCATTAAAAACACACCTTTTTCCTACAATCTATGTCATGTTATGATGGGTTTTTAAAAGAAAAAGTTATAGGACATGGGGATGTTAAATATTATTTTTTAATGGAAAGTATTTTATGACATATAAAGCTAAAATATTTTGGATAATAGAGAAGATGATTTTCCCTTTTATAATTTATGAAATCTACTCACTTAGTATTACATTAAAAAATAAATGTAATATATACATAATCATATCACTTGGAACAAAACATAAATAATGTAACTGTTAAGACATAATATGGTCAAAATAAATTCTAAAAAGAAAATTCATAAATGTGGATATTTCATTTTATATGATATAAATTGGTTTAAGGACCTTATTAAACCTCTTTGACATTAATAGTTGTAAAACATTTTTTATCATTAAATGTTATAAATTTATTTCTATGATTAATAGTGGATAAATTTTTTTTACGTATGTATTTTTAGAAATTTAAAATCTAAATGTTCCTCATTATATGTATTTATTTATAAAAATATGATAAATAATTGGTATAAAATATATCATTAGTGTCTTTTTGGGAAAATTCATTTAATTTGACAATAATGAAATGAATACAATATTTTAATTAGAATAAAATATTTTCACAAAATGTATACATTATAATTACAAATTAATATTTTATAACACCACAAATTAATCAAAATAATATTAATTTTAATTTATTAAAATCCTTTAGCTTGATTTTTCTATGGATTTCAAATGAAAAATACGGATGTTGTTTTAGAGTTTTTTTAAACTATGTTATAATTTTTTTTTTCAAATTTTACGATCTTACAATGTATTAATTTTTTTCAAAAAAATATATTATAATAATTTATAAGAATAAATTTATATATAAATGATTATATGTGAATTGAAATTCAGGTGAGTTACCTTTTGTATTTATATTTTTCATAAAATAGACTAAAGGCCATAATAAATGAAACATGGATTCAAAAGTATATATTTTTAAAACCAAGATGATCATGGATGATATAAAATCATTAAATGGGATTAACTCGTTATTTAGAGTGATTTAAATTCCTTATCCCATATTTTTATCCATACTTTACCTGTTTTATCATTATTAGAGAGGAAAATCATTTCTATGGTTACTATTCATAATGACCAAATTTATGAGAGAACTATTTAGCAAATTTGAACATCCAGATTCAAAATATTGAATGTATCGTTTATTATTAATATAATAATATGTTATAAAATTTATTATAATGTAAATTTGTGAAATAAAATGTGAATTAGTTTGTAGAATAATGTATTTTGAAGCATAAAATTAAACTAACAAAAAAATTATAATGGATATTCTTATGTATTTAATAATAAAATATATAATTAATAAATAATTATTCTAATTAAATATTATACAAATGAATTTAATAAAATTTTAAATTTCTTTATATATTGATATGAAATGAATGTTTTGAAAAAAAATTACTAGCAACAATAAATTAATTTATATATACAGAATATAAAAATATAAACCCAATTATAATATTGAAATACTAATTTTAGAAATTATAATCGATTAGAAATATAAAATTTCTAATAATTATATAAATTAATAATAACTTTCACAAAAAAATGCAATTAAAATCATTCAAGAATGAAACATACTATTAAATAATAAAATTAATTTATTAAAAATTGTGTACTTATTTATTATGAAAAAATAAAATAAATTAATCATATAGAAAATTTGATATTTTTTTTAGAATGAAGTTATTCATATTCATACCACCGATTTAACATCTCCATTATTGGGAGAAAATTATATAAAATTATTTTAATATTATATCATAATTAACTTAATGATCATTATGACATGTCAAATAAGATATCGATCATATTATTCTTTTGAAATAATTTTTTGTATGTTATATTATACCTCAAAAAATATATTTAACCATTCAATATTTATCTTTTTAGTAAATTATCTCATATTTCCATATACCTTTTATTGAATCCCACACGATGAAAATGGATAATAAAAATTTATTTTCGAAATAAAAAGTGGGTAACATAATTGTTACATGAAATAACCAAAAACTAGGTTACATGATGAAAATAAAATTTAGATAATGTGTAAATATATACCTATAAGTTATAAATAATTATCTTGGGATAATATTAAGTCGTAGAAACCAAGATACTAAGAAATATAATAAAAACAAAACCCTAAACCATTAAGTGATTTGGAGGAACATTAATTCATTGCAAATGAAACTAAACAGGGTTTTTTAATTTCATGATCATTTTAGAAGAGTTATGAGATTATTTTACAATCAAGATAATGTAAATGTAAAAATATACAAACTTGATTTCATTATTATTTAAGATCATAATCTCATATATTGGTTTCTCATCGATCAATGTAAACATCTATATTAATATTTCTATCATGAAATCAATATTCTAGATAAATTTAATACTTTAATTTAGATTAAAAATTTACTTTTAATGGATCATTGTTTCAACATTATTACTTAATTACCATTTTATTTTAATATTAAATAAAAATTAAATGGTTAGAAAAAAATTTCAATGAGAATATATATTTATCGAAAATCTCCAAAATCACCATTACAACACCAGATGTTCATCTTCAATCATTACAAATGAAATCTTACATTAAAAATATACAAAATATGCAGGATCATAATTTAATCTCCATTATTAAAATTATTTGATCACATTTTTGTCCATGATAAAACTAATAATTATCTATAAATAATATCAATCAATAATGTGGTAATATACAAGAATAATTTATAAAATGATCATATGAAAAACAAATGTGATAATTATATCAATAAATAACACTAACCCCATTTAAACTATAATAAAAACATTTTTGATTAAAAAACAACATATAATCTATCCAATATTATTTATCAATATAAACCTTCTATATATACTATCTTAATATTTATTTTATATTATTATGAACATATAAATTTTTATGTATCAATCAATCATGTGATTTCCTTGAGTATTTCTTAACAACTAAATAAATTTTGTTAGTTAACTATGACATTAAATTTAATATTTCAAAACCAAAATAAAAAACTACTACATAACAATCCTTATATTGTTCATGATTTATAGATGTATAATATAATTAATAATAATCTTTTAAATTATGAATTTGGTATCCCAATATACAAATACACAAATCCTTTCACTTAAAATATTATAATAAAATAGTCCCTCTCATGGTCTAAGAGTTAGTCTTTCATTAGGTCATTGAATTGGAATATTCCCATATTCTCTACAAAAAAGATATTTTGAATACTAATGGTTCCTTACGATCAAAATCTATTATCTATATAAAAATATTCAATTTCTATTTGGAATTTCATGATTAATGAATTTATTTTCCACACAGAAAACATATTATCATTTTATTTATACATATTTATAAGGGATTATTCCCACATTCTAGACATGTAGTAAATTGAATCAGTATATCTCTAAGGTCTACATGGACTAAACTATCATGAAACAAGATTTATCATATAATTTTTATGCTAGGATAATACACCATATTGATGTTATTAATAATATAACATAATATATGACTATGAATAATCACCTTGTTCCTCATCATATTTTGGGTATCATCTATTTTATGATGATGAAGGTTATTTTTTAGGCTATCACTTTCATCATTAACCCAAATTATTTGTGTTCCATCCACTTAATAAACTTAGAAAACATCATGATGGAAAAAACAATCATAGTGATAAAGAATATAGTCATGAAAAATAATTCACAGTTTAATAAATCATGAAAACTGAATATCAATCTATTAAACAATATTTTTATCCAAGGTGATCCATGGAATTTATATTTTGAAATCCGTCAAAAATTTTCATAAAGAAAAAATGAATTGACCTATGATTATTCCCCAGGAGTGTCAAGACAGGTATGGAGTAAAGGCCTATTCATGTGTACTAAAATGGTGGTTAAGACATACTCCACCAACTATTTTGTGATTTATTTGTGGTCAATTAATTTTTTCAGAAATTATATCCAATTATAGTATCCACATATGGATGTTTTAAATTTTAAAAAACAAAATATGGACATTTAAAAACCAATATGATTTTAGGATACACACATACTTATTCATTGGGATTTCAATTAGCATTAAAATCTCAAATAAAAACACACACTAAAAACAAATTAGATTGAAGATATATTATACCATGAATACCATATACGGGTATTAGATATTTTTTATTAATATTAAATGTACCATCCAAATAAATATGTCGGATAACTATAAAGGGTGAGTGTACGGGGAGTCTATATATATAAATAAAATATATGTAAAATATGCATCATCAATTTAATATTTCCTTACATATTATAGCATTATGGACTCATCACACATAGTTCTCTTCTCAATAACTTTTAGACATATAATAACATAATAAGGAGTGAGGTTTGATTAATTAAAAGGGTAAATATTGTATATATAAATCACTAGACATATGTAATAAAATATTGAATATAATTGTATGATAATTAGTAACTATAAATATGAAAATTATTCCCCACAATTCATATGTCAAAATCATGGGTCATGAAATAAAATCTATTTATGTTCCATGAATGGGAAATTTTAAAAAATCAATACAGATCCATAAGATGAAATTATTAGCATATAAACATTTCATAAGTTTGTGGCACTATAGGAGGCATCAAAACTATATGATATTTCATTTTTGATGAATAAAATAATAAAATAATTTGGGATTTGAGATAAACACATATTTCTAAATTCATATATGATCAGGCATCACAACATGTTTCCCATATCACATTAGATCAGTGATCACAAACTATTTACCATTTTGTGTCGAAGACATCAACACGTTTCGCAAAATTCTCACGTGAAATTTAAGGAATTACTCAATTCAATGTGGATATATAAATTTACCAACAAAAAAATAAAGAAAACAATTCATTTGTGTTCTATAAGATTGTCAATAATTTAATATTTCAATATATAATTGCACATGAACATTAAATGGGTTTGGTAATGATCTCACCATTATGTAATTTTCCTATGGGAATGAATTGGTTATTCTGATATTCATTATCATTATATAAAATATTTGGAATGAAAATGGATAGTATCATAATATAAAAACCTTAGTGAA
The DNA here is from genome assembly GCA_963277665.1 of Viscum album. Taxonomy (NCBI): domain Eukaryota; kingdom Viridiplantae; phylum Streptophyta; class Magnoliopsida; order Santalales; family Viscaceae; genus Viscum; species Viscum album. The sequence goes on along the minus strand of OY728152.1, from coordinate 1,709,721,646 downwards.
ATATAACAATTATTAATGATTTATGGCATAGATGAAAATATCATTTCAAATACCATTAAATTTTTTAATAAAATATTAGAGTATATATTTTCGAATTGGAAACATTTGAATTGAAAAACTAATATAATATTAAGATAATTCGTTTATATTAAAATATATACATATTATTTTAATGGAAAAATTAAACAATGAATGTCCTTGATGGCTGTAAAATATGTTCATGTAATATATGTTAATATATAATATTCTAATCACATATTTTATGAATGTAAAAAATAAAATTTTAAAGAAACAATTTAAAAAATTTCATTCAGAAAAATTTAAATATACACAAATGTACTGAAAATGAAAAATTTAAGTAATTTCAATCATAATTATTATCTTTATTATAAAAATTTTAATTATCATTGATTTAAAATAAAATTTTCACTAACCAAATTTAAAAAATGGGGTTCACCATTAAAAACATTTTCTCAGTCATTTTCACTGCAAAACAAGGGAAAATATTAAAAGTTATATAAAATTATATAAATAAATATTGGATAATATAATATACAGATATTAGAGGATGAGACCTACAACGTATTTATCAATAGAATTTTTTCATATCTAATTACAATAAAGAAATTAGATTTTTAAATAAATCCCTTTAATTTTGATAATCACTATATTAAAAAAAAATTGATATTTCAAGATATATTTCTAAACACAGAAAATTTTAATTAGATACATTATAAAATAGATTAATTCTTATTATTTAGACCAAAAAAGAAAGAATTTGTTATTATATAATATGTATCACAAAAATATATGTGAGATGGGAAACACTTATCAATTTCATAATATTATAATCAATACCCCTTGGATGACATAATTATAATTGTATCATTGAATAAAATTAATTACTAATGTAAATAATATAAAAATTAATAGGGATACTATATAGACCTCATTAACATAAATAGTTTTATAACATTGTTCACATCTCAAAAAATCCTTATTGAGAAAAAAACTCTACAATAAGTACCGCTTTTCATTATACATATTAAAAGACCATATTTAATGAATATATATTTATTTTATATATATTAAAGAACAATACAAGTATATATAATAAATATATTAATTCATTTAAACTACTTGTCATATTTTTGTAAATATGACTTTAATAAAGTCACATGTAAATGTGATAACATCTTATTTTTCATAAATGTTTGGGTTTTGTAGTCCCACACCATATACGTTGATCCTGATTTCATTATATCAATAATTTTAATCATGTCATGCGTATCAGAAATCATAATATAAATTTTTACATGTATTTATATAATGAAGCGATGAAAAATGAAATACATCACATTATGGAGATTATTGTTCATAATTTCACACAAGTTATGGTATCACTTTTAGATAGACAATACTAAAGAAAAATAAATGAAATTTAAAATTTCATAAACTAAAATAATATGATATATATATCATAAATATGATTAGAAAATCCATCATTATAATTATAAATTCGGTTCTATTTTTTAAAAAAATTCTTCAATATGTGGTGGAAGTTGTCCACAAAAATACAAAAGCGATGTTTTCTATTCCAATTCTATTGAAAGTAGATATGTATTTGTTGTACCATTTTCAAAATAAAAATTAAATATATATTTTAAAATAAATTAATTAGTTAATATGGGATACTGTATATTTTTATTTTATATAATTGGATATTGAACTAAAAGTACTCAGTTAAGAGTTGTGCCTCTACGTTGAGAATCCTCGTTGGGTTTAAATAATAAGCATTAAAAGGATGGTATTTTCAGAATAGTATATGATTTATCACATTGGTATAAAATCGATGATGGTATTATGGAAAGTAATAAGAAATATAGAAGAAAAAATCATAGATAAAATGTCAGAAGAATATTCTCTCATTTAAAATTGATTAATAGACACCTAAGATGTTATTTAAATTATTAAAATTTAATACATCCCATAATCATATAATTTGTGATAAAATAGAAATAATTCTGAATTTATGACCACAGTTGGTTAAAATATATGAAAATTTTAAATATCTGATGTGTTTATGTTGAATTTTAATCTATAAATTTTTGTTTATCCACTCATTAACACTTCTTATCCAAGGTGAGGATAACACATGTTTTTGAATTTAATGGTCATAAATAAACTTATATTTTAGAAAGTGTCCCAAATATTTCCATGTATGAAATTTTATAATATTTCCCATGAAAAATGTATAAATTTTGGATTATATATTTAAAAAATATTTTATAAAATTTTAGATACAAAAAATATCAATAAATCGATTTTTTGGAAAATTTCACTAAATTTTAATTGAAATACATTAAAATATTTAATTTTGGAATCTAATAAAATTTAAGTATTTTTATTATATAAGAACTAGGTAAATTTTCAGAATGCAATATTTCTTCCTAATAAAATTATTTTCATTATATTTAAATTAATTTAACTTAATTTTTTCTAATTTCTATGAATGAAATGTATAAGAATTGAACAATTATTTAATGTAATTTTGTCATCATAGTAATAAATAATAAATTTATATCATGAAATAATATTATTTATGTTAAAAAATAATAACATTTTCATTAATAAATTATTTTTATCCGTGTGAGGAAATATTAAATAATTGTCAATCATGATAGTTGAATTTTTTATTTATCATATACATATATTAATATAATGATTATATTCTTATGGAAATTGAATCAAAAATTACTTATTATAAAAACATGTATAATAATAGTGAAATTACACTAATATAAATTGATAAATGTATTTATATGGGTTATTATAAATGTTTTATCTAATAATTTTAGATTAGTTTTATAATTTATATTATTATTCTGGAGTAAAATCATTAGCATAGTTACTGTTACTAATGATCAAATATAAAAGAGGAATATTTTCTATATTTTAACGTCATTATTCTAAATATGGAAATAATTTCTCAGGATTAAATTTCATTAAGTGAGGGAAAGAAATTTTCCATAATTTCATTAAACACAACAAACATTTTTTTTGAAAATTGTATTATGAAGTCTAAAAATGAACTTATAACAAAATAATGTATAATTGTGATTATATATGTAATTATACTAGATATAACGAATGGATTAATATTTTTATTTATATTTGATTTTTAAAAATTAAAAAGAATTTAAAATTTTCATTATTCAATTTGGTAAAATGGGGGTATTAAAAAATCATTTTATTTCACTATTTATTAATAAATATATATATATTAGAAAAATATAGAAAAAATTCCACAATACAATATTGATATAAAAATTTAATTATTATGTTAATTTCCTCAAATAGTCAATAAAACATTTTTATTAATAAGTTATAATGTCTACCTACAAATGTAATAAAATCCATTATTGAATTGTGTTTTTCAAGCATAAAATAAATTAAATGAAGATTGAGTATGTATTTACTAATCAACAAAAGTAAATTTCCAATATAAAAAATATTTATAATTTTTATATACTATTTTTATTAATATTCCTACCACCAATTTAATGAATAGTTTACAATGATGCTATTTCAATAATACCTTCTTAATATTATATTTCATTTCACTTCAAGATCATTATTTTTTGATAAGAAATATTTTACGAATAATATCAATTTAATATAAATTTTTTTGAGATGCACGCTCATTACAAAATTCCATTGGTTGAGGCAGAACCAAAAAAACAGATCAAATAATGATTTTTTAGCCGGTTTAGTGACATATGTGATTGGATATCATTTTCGAAGTATAGAAGAATAATTGAAATATCATGATCCACATCTACATTTAGGCTCTAAACAAATACTTCTCAGAGTAATAGTTTCTTATCATGTTTATGTAATTTATGATTAATGAAACCAACATCTTAGTACCTTTATTTAATGTGTTGAAATTTTGAATATAATAAATTACATGAGACCGTAAATTTAATTTTTAAATTATATTTATTTAATACATGGTAATATAGTATTATCGTTTGTCATCATGTGGATCCATGAACTCTAGAATGACATACCTACATGTTGTGCATCATATCATAATGTTTTTCTATAGAATTTTTTTTTGAAATATATATACATTATTAATTGTTAATTTTTCCTAAATTTAATGATAATCATCCTGATATTATGAATGTATTCAACTTGATATGTTCTCAAATCATGAAGATGAAGCACATAAAATTTAATTTAGAGTAATGTATGGGATGTTTATAAGGGTCTTAGAATGATTAAAAGGAATTTTTATTAACCTGATGAGGATTAATAGAATCAATTAAATTCCCTGATCGAAAATATTTGAGATATAAGTGGTTTTTAATTAAATTATTCTTACATTAAAGATTTCCTTGAAATGTGGTTTTGATATACATATTATCACAATGTCTATGTTGAAAGGGGATACCCACTACTCTGATAATGAATTGTAATTTTCATTGGATGACATCAAGTATTGGGATTAAAATACTAATTATAGAAATGTTCATGTTCACATTATACAATCCTTCCAATAACCTAATCATAGGTTCAGGGTCCGTTCACTAAACAGTAAGGTCGAATGATATTATGATTGGGGGGATGTGCTAATCCATATCCTATTGACTCATATATATATATTGATTGATGTAGCTAATTAAAATTATTAACTAGCTGAATGGAACATAATGTTATTCTAAATGTATCAATGGTAGATAAATACTATTGTAAATATAGGTGAAGAAAATTTCTTTATATCCTTCTTACATAAAATTCATTGTAGATGATACTTTCATGAACCTCATGGGTTCCCAAAAAACACCTACACATAGATCACGAGTGTTTGTAAGAGTCATGACCTGTATTTCAGTGGTTAGTTCCATGAATACCCCATGATCACCTCTAATAGGCCAGGGGATAGTTACTAGAATATAGTAGAGATATCCCCAAAATGGGGGTCATTGTCTTATGTACCTATAAGAATGTGCACAGAAATATGCAGGCCACAAATTATGAAATGAAAACACGGTATTTAAAATAAGAAGGAAAAACACTATTTTCCAACATCAGAGTACGATATGATATACAATAAAGAAATCAAGGCTAGAATAAAAGCCCACAAAAAATATTCTATTAACAAAACTAATGAAACATGGTGAAATGTATCCCATGTCATTTAAATATACAAAGGTGAATGAACAAGTTCATGGAACTCATCCACAAAAATGACTACCAGATTCCACTTAAGTGTAATTGTACTAAAACTATTGCCTAAAGAAATTTGAACAAACCTCTTCTAACCACCCTCACAAAGATCCACGTTTTCTTGGTCCACCATGGACTCTGCCAAATGTTGGACCATCTACACAAGACTTGACATGTGCAAGAAAATGCCATGCAAGGGTGAGAGAAACAATACTCAGTAGGACAACTAGAAACCAAAAAGGAAATATCACAATTGAAATACCATGATGGTAAAATCCCAAGTCAGCACCACACATGTATATGTAAACATCACATATAAAATGAATATCCAGATATAATAAGTTCATAATAGATGGATGAGAGGTATGTCAAAAATAACTAAAAGTTACATTTTTCTGCTCGAAGCATGCTCGTTTTGGGAGAACTCACTCCTTGAGAAATGATATCATCTAAGAATCACACAACGAGGTCTATCTTGTTTGGGTCCAACCCAAATAAGAATTTATTAGAAATGAATTATCATGATACCAAAGATAGGGGATCAAACCCTGTCACACTGATGGATACCACATATCCCAAACAGATAATATAGGTGATACCACGTACCCAATCAAGATCAATTCACAATGTAGGGTATCATTACCACAAAAACTGGGGGATGCCACATATCTTTCTTTGACCCATTGGGGATAACTCATATCCTATCAGTACATTTCACTAGGTGGAGGATCCGTATACTACTAATGGGGGTATCATAATTACAAAAACTCCACTATGGGTGATAAAGTATCACACTTGATCCACGAGGATGGATCAATGACTCTATCTGGGACTCGACCTCTAGAAGGTATTACAATCTAGTAATATGGAAATTATAGCATACTAACACCTCAATGAAAGGAAAAAAGAAATATCATGACCTTACACTACTTGAAACAAATATACCACCAGATTATGTCAAAAGGACCTTCTCATAATAAATTTCCGAACACTATATATGGAAAATCAAAGGAATGCACCATTTGAAATTTATGTGATTTTGTTGATTCAACCGATGGGGGTACTCCGGGACCATGGTCCAATAGTTGTGTCACTCCACTAACCATGGCTGATCTTGGCCTAGTCTAGCCAGTATGGGTCTAACCTAGGTCTGACTAGCTTGATATTACCTAGAAATTTTGTTTCTGACACAACCCACTAGGTCTTACCCACCCTGGTGCACCTAGGTCGGCCTGATTTTCATGGCTTATCCCATCTTCGTCAGGCCTATCCTATTCTACATGGGCTTGGCCATCATCTGTAGACTAGTACACTATTTCACGGGCTACGTGGACTAGCCTACGTAGTCTCCATCCTCATTCCACAAGACCTCCTCCTCCACAACATATCATAGATCTTCGGCATCCCTTGCCATGTTTCGAGCTCCACTACATTCCCATCAATGCTCGTCTACATCCCAATACTCTCTCCTCCACATCACACGTGGCCTAAACCATTTCCAAAATCTTTTATGTGGTATTTAACTCAAGTCACCATACAACATCAGCACCACCTCGTGGGACAATCATGACTAACCCCCACTGGTTCCCAAATCCGCAACCCACTTAGCCACCTCTGATTATTGTATTTTTTATAAAAATTCATATCTTTGATGCTCGGGTCCATGTATACATTAAACCAGACATTGTTTTTTATTTTTTGCCTATTTGAATGTCTAGTTTCATTTGGTGCCCCACTATAAGTAGATTAATGACAACGGGGGTTCAAAGGATAAGATTTCCAATAAAGGGGGCATGGAAATCCAGAATAACACACGAATGAATGAATATTGACCTTTTTTCATATTGTCCCCAATAAATTATCATTATGAAAAGGATGTGAATCAAGCCAGAAAATTCCTAGAAACAATCCCCACAATTTATTAACCATCCTCCGACGATCAAACCATGGATAAATATGTTCATGGATTAACCATGGATCATCATGAAAATCTATAATGGGGTAAAAGAACATGAAATAAACTGCCCTAAATCAATTTGTATTATTTCTTTTTGAAGTATTATCAATGTTTTGTGGTTTTCGTCTGTGAGGTTCTTTGAATTGGTTGTGTGTCGATCATCGATCCATGATCCATCACTGTTTGTTAGAGATAGTTCTTTCAATCCTCTCCTAATAGATTCTCTATCATTCCATGGGTTATGCGGCTCACCCTGATATTTACACATAAGGATACATTTACTTGAATTTTATTTGTGTCATTAAAAATAAATTTTACCTAAATTATTAAATGATGATTCCATCATGAAAGGATTTTTTTTTGCATATGACCTGAACCGACTATGTCTATGTCACACCTATAGAAAACACTACATTATGCACTCAACAGTGGTGTCATATATCCAATCTGAGTCACTTTCCATGATTTATTATGATTAATAAAAATAATAAAACATTTTTTAAATATTTTATATACGGTTACCTAATTGGAAATGTTTTCTACCAATGAACCACACTGACCACATTTAGGTCGCGCCTAATGTACTGAAGCTATGTTATGCTCAATGTTTCCCTTAGTTTTTTGAACCGGGAAACCATTTAGGATTTATTCAAAAAAATTTATAAAAAAGTACGTATGTGCTATTAAAAGTATAATATTTTTCAATGAATTATTGCAGGGACACAGGACCAGAAAATCCAATGTTTTCTTAGTGCCTGATCACGAAACCATTCCATATAATTTCTAAAAATACTACATTGAAAATCCATGAATATTTATTCCCCTAACATTTTGGAATTCTATCATCCAAAGTCGAATGAAGTGCTACCCGAATATATTATTTTAATGAGAATTAATCAAACCCTCATACTCCCAAGATCTCTACTAATGATTATTTCTACCACAAAATACACACTATAGTAATGAAATTCCCATAAAATATCCTCTCATTTCAATCGTCAATCTCCAGAGTTACTCTAAATAAATCGCCGCATCCATTATTTATAACCCTCCCTGGTCGATAACATATGATGGTTCATGCATTGAACTCCTCAGTTGTCACACATAGAAAACATCATGTACCTGATCAAGCTGTGGTGGTAGAGCCAAAAGGTATTTCACCTTTCCAACTCTACTCAGAATCCAGAATAGTCATTTGAACCTCTATGATAGATGTATTCCACTTCAAAATCTCCATATTGCACATCTAGGTGAGACCCAATGGAAAACATGGTATATATCCTTGAACATCAGCTGTATATACCACCAATCAGCATAGGAATTTAACATATATGTCATTTCTTCATCGAATACTGGATGATCTTTACCTTCTTCATGGTTTCTAGTAAGAACAACAACCCATTGAGTGCTAACTCTATAGGTTCGTTCAAGAAAAGTAGTGAGATACATGGTCGCACATAAAAGGGATAGAATGTTTCCATACCAATTATAGAGTAATTAATGTTTTTATAAGAATACACCACTATTTGTAGATTATACTACTAACTATGGCTAAAATCCATCATGAGAGCCTACAACATGGCTTGTTGAACCTAAATAGTTCCATCATACTAGACATCAGTCAATTCGTGGAATGCTATGCTCAATGTTAACTGACTCATAGATGCATCATGTAATCCCTTACATAAATGGGATGTAAATCATTCATCACAATATGAATCTATCATTTATAGGACTCACTATTCTCAAACATCATTCTACACATAGAGGCGTCCCAATACCTCTATATAATTCATCTCTTTGATTATAACGAAGTGGAAGAAAATGGAGATTCATTCATTGATCACCCAAATGGCATCATGTCCCCTTGATGTACATTGTAAAAAATTCACAAAGTCCATCATTATCCCATACCACATTCATTCCTACACCTCAAGGGGTTGGGCTAAACTTTCTGCAACCTGTTTCTGATCCTTCACTTACTGACAAGTGAGGCATCGAATGTTGAACTCTACAACTCCCTTCATCATCCATAACCACTGAATCATATGTCGCATGTCCTAGTACATCATTACCACACTAGCATGTAACACAAAATGGTTTGTGAGAAACACCCATAAAACCAACTCTTGCAATGCCACTAGTTCAACTGTGCACCCTTTGAAAATAAAGAGGTGCTCCCCACCTTCTGAATATCCATCAAAAGCATGTAATGTGGAAAATAGAGCATATAGGGTCCCGTTGTCGGTATGCTCATGGTGTGACCCCTAACTCACCGTAAGAGTGGAGGGGTGATGACAACCAACTTGAGGTATGCTCCTCCATATATATACGAAATGTATTTTAGTAATTTGTCCAACTGATCTAACACCACAGTAAACAACTACATGCTAAATCTCTTTATGAAAGCATCAACTACCAAGTTCCCCTTCCTAGGATTATAGAAAATATCACAGTAATTCTCCAAGAGGTACCCTAGAAATCATCTCGATCTAATGATTAGATACATATATGAAAATATATAATTGAGACAATTATGATCATTGTATATTATAAACTATTCTCAGATCAGGTAGAGTCTTCTTGTCTTCAACACAATCACTACTTATTCCATATTAAGATCATGGGTCCATAATTTTTATAATGTGGTATAAACTGGCGCAAACCCTATGCAGTCACTGATTTCTCCCACATCTCTACACAACCAAGAACAATCTCTGATGCATTCTATAACACCACATACTTGATTCCCCCCCTAGAAATATCATTATGGGAGCACTCATTAACATTCTCCTCAGCTCCTAGTTGTGATGATGGATCTTCTCTACACAGAAGAGAGCTTTCCCCATTTATGTCTATGATTTAAAACATTCATCCATTTTATAGAATTTGGGAACAAACCACTCATAGTTACTATCCAATCCAAAGAAACATTGCACCTTGGTAACACTATAGGGGTTGATCCCAGGAAAGAACTATATTATCATTCACTGGATCCATTACAAGTACATCTTATGAGATGACATGTCATATAAAATGGACCTATAAAATCCCAAAAATGAAACATAGAGAGCTTCCAATATGGTTGGAGTTGTATGTGAATTTCCATGAATATCATCTAGTGTATCACGAGATCCTCCTCAGATTCCATGTAAACAAGGATTTCAACAATGAATACCACCACAGACTGGTCTATGCAAGGTAGAATGATCATGTTCATTAGTCCCATGCACACATCTAGGGAGTTTTTTACACCAAAAAGAAAAAAAGTACTCATAATGGACCAAACAACACATGATGGAAATCTTCTATATGTCCTCATCCCAAACATGGTGATGGTGATAACCTGGTGTGAGGTCAATCTTTGTGGACCATCTATCCCCTTTCAACAGATCTAAGAGGTCATCAATCCTAAGTAGTGGATAATTTTTCTTCACTGTCACCTGGTTCAACTTCTTATAATCCACACATAACATCAAAATCTCGTATTCTATCTTGAAAAAAAATTAGACTTTCCCATGATGAAACATTGTTTCTTATGAGACCCTTCATTAGAAAGTCCTCCAACTGCACCCTCATATCATGATGCTCTGTGGGAGCCTTATGACATGCATGTTTAGATATTTTAGTTGTCATGTGGGAAAGATGATTTCATAAATGCATATCCTTATGGGGAGGTAAACCTAGAAAATATTCATATAAGTTTTCCTCATGCTCCTACACCACTAAAAGAAACATTTCACTCTTGACATCCTCTAGACTAAGGTTGATTGTATTCAAATGATTAGTGATTTTATGCAATATACTATGTTGGAGTCCATAACTTTCTACATGCATTTCAATTTTACCACTGAATGTTAACCAATTTCCTTCACTACAGACACATCACACAATGCACCTAAAATTGTTAATCTCAGCATGAAATATAGATAACTAGTACATACCAAAAATGATGTCATGCGGCCTTGATGCTGCTACCCATAGATTTAGACCAAAAGACTTTCCATCAAGATTCAGGGCACACAGTCATCCCCATTGTATAATAATCAAATCTACACCAACAGGAGTCTATAAAAATAAGGTTAGAGTCAACATTTAAACAATAATATCTGAGCCCCGAACATGGTATGAGGAAAGAAAGGAATGACTAGAACCTAAGTCTATAAAAAATTGTATCTACTATGGAATAGACAAATAGTTTACCTAGAGTAATCCCAATAGTGTTGGAGGCATATGACTCCATCTTTTGCAGATTGGCTCATCCCATTCAACATTCTCCCTAAGAATGTTTTGGTTCACCTCGGGGTGGTGGTGTCAATATGTCAAACCTCATACTAACTCTAGCTACCCTACCCACTCCTCCTTCAAATCCACCGCCCAGCGGACAACCCTGATCATGTCTCTGCCTCTACAATAGCGATCATGTGACCTCTCGTATAACCTATATGGGGGTTGTGAAATCATGTTTCAGATGTTCTTTACTACTTCATGTGTAACAAAGCTTATCTATGGGAGAATTTGAGCCTCCATGAGATCCCTACACTACTAACCCTACATCATAGGATCATACCCTAAATCACATGAACAACTTGGTTCCTTATAACTACCTTCAACAATCTTTTTCCACTGTCTGTGATACATGGTGCTCACTTATAGATCCCACTACTGGTGTACACTATGCTAGAAAACACTCCACTAATAGGGCTCACTCACATACTCCATAATAAGTAGAAATACTAAGGGATACCACTGATGCCCTGATGTCTCATAATTTTCAATGCTCCATAGTCTGAGCACTAAATAACATGTCTCCTATTATGTCCATGGAGTTGTGTGAAAGATCATTATACTTCACTAAAAACTCCACCACGGTCATACTACCCTTCTGTTGATTAAGAATATCCTCTTTTTGAACCGATCAAAATGTGTCCTAATATAATTCCACTATAATGATACGCTCGATATCTTTTTGTGTGAGAGTTGTCTCACTATGATAAAATGCCACCAAGCACCACCATCTCCCCATGGATTTTTGAATAAGGCTCTTGGTGAGGACTTCCATCTATTCGGCAGGAATCATCACAGGTCATAAAACACAAAAGAATGCCTCTTGACAATAATCAAAAAACTGAGGATCTAGCTCTCCATAAAATCTCAATGGTCACTTCCTATAAGACTTGTGCAATTCACTCATCCTATATGCATAATCAGTTGGTATTAGATACTAATAGATGGGTTGTGTTATAGATGATTAAACACCCTGAGGTACAATCTCTGTGACATGCCCCAGTACTAATGCCTCGTCACTAGAAGATCATCCTCATGATCACATAGTGGAATACATGATGCCTTTATATGTGGAGGCACCCCATTATAAAACAATATATACGATTGTAAAAAATTTATATATAGAAATATTATCTAGTAGGACATGGAAAAAAATATTTCTTATATGATAGATGTAAAAAAAATTTCTTGTGTGAGTTGAAAAGTATGAAAGTAGAGTCCTAATTTATATATACATTGGCTTCTACACCACCACTGGATTCCCCTAGCTCGATAGATGTACTCAAAACTGTCAATAATGTTTCCACAAAACAACATCAAAGACCTCAAGGTGTAATGTAGAATCGAATTCCTCTGTTACCACTCTATCATGTCCCATCCCAGAGGGTACCATGTGATGACTACCACAAGCCGTCCTCAAATAGGCCAGATGATGGTAACATGCTCCACAAAGGCATATCCCACAAATTGGATGCATAATTCTAGGTACCAATAAGCCCGCACCCAGACATCTCCAATGAAAAAGATGATGTAATGTAAAAAACTAAGTAAAAAGTGCAGGAAACCCACAAAAATACAACTATATAGTATGATAGGATGTACAATAATGTAAAGAAATCCATAATTCAATCCCATGAAAAAGTGTTTTTTTTTAAAAAAGTACAATTTTTCATGCACAATCCTAGTCTATTACGGTTAATGCTCAAGATCCTAAAACTAATTTTTAGAAAACCATGATTGATCCAACCTGAGGGAAATGATACAAGGACAACTCTTTGAAGCCACATGAGTACAACTCATCTGTCTATCCTCACTAAGAACCACTTGGTACTATTCCACAAAGGACTCTGTCAAAGATAGATGGTCTACACATAACAGACATGTTTTTGGAAAATCCTGTAATGATGTGAGTAAATCAATACTCTATAGGATACCCTAAAACTAGAAGGTAAATACAATAATGAAAACACCACCATTGTAAAATAAAACTCTACACCACACATGTATATATAATATATACAAATAATAGGAATATAAAGATATACTCAATTCCTTACACAAGGTATAGAGGTAAGCCACAACCTGTTAAAAACCAATGATTTTCTTTAAAGCACACTCATTCCTAGATAACTCACTCATCGAGAAATGATATCAACACAGACACTCATGAAGGCGTCTACCATAATTGGACACCGCCCAATTATGATCATTTTGGTCAAGGAACACCATTATACCACAGAGAGGGGATCGTAACCAGACCCACTAAGGGGTACCATGGATCACACCGAGATATATGAGGGGATACCATGTATCCAATCTATATAAAATCTCATTGTTGGGGACCACACTCAGAAACCTGGGGGATACCACATATCATACATAGAAAACATAAGAGACACCACATATCCTACCTATGAGGCCCAATAGGTGTAGGATCAGTGCCCACCTCGTAGTGGTTACAAGATTCTACATGCTTCACAATGGGTGGAATTGGATAACACTCTAGTCCTGGGTAGGGATTCTTGACTATATCTAAGACTCTCCCTCTATAGGGGATTACAATCCAATGATGTGGATGATATATTGTACTAAACTCTTGATTAAAGGACTAAGGGAACATTGTCATCTTATACTGGACCAAGCTAAAAACTCACCACATTATGAAAAAAGGACTATCTCATCATCATGGTCTCAAAACCATAGATGAATCATCAAAAATACTAACAATTTGAATTTTATAGTGGTTTTTTGTTTTGATGGATTGGTTTTCACTGGGCATGTGGATAGATCACACTATTTTTCTATTAACTGTGTTATTCGACCACTGTGGTTTTATGTTCCCCTATCTCCTGCGTCCACGCTGCAGCAAGATCAATAATGTCTCATGGTCGACTGACATGGTCAACCATGTCCCAGTCTGGAAAACCCTCGGGCCGACCTAGCTTACTCCATCTATTCCATCCCAATTTTCCTACACCGACCCGTCTTCATATGGGACAACCCATTCTACTTTTCCCATCCTACTCAGTCACCACCATCATCCCACGTGATCATTGAAAACAACCCACAAAACTTCTGCAACTTCATCATACGAATCCTCAGCGTCCCCGACAGAGTGTCTCTAGATATTCTCTACCACATCCCACTACCTACTCTGTCGTGTGCCATGCATCCCCCACCATCGCTGCAATCATCTTCATCCACTATGTCCTCTTGTTGTCTAAACAATCCTACACCGCCCCGTTATAAAACTCTTTTGGACCTGAAGTGGTGGTCCACTCGATAGACCACCACCCCTCCTCTGATGCTTGTATTTCTGAAACAAGGAGATATCAGCGATAGTCGGGACCTGGTCTAGATAGATTTTACCTCTATTTTTGTTTTCCTCTAATCTGGGTATCTTTTTATGTTTTGAGCCTCCTGAAAATTCGATCCTTGACCATGAGGGTCCAATAGAGACAAACACCATGAACGGTGGAGAGAAAACAATGAAAACCAACCTAAGGAATGAACTTTAACATTTTATTTGTGTCAGCCTCATTCCATTCTCATTATATTGAAGATGAAGATCAAATATGAAAACTCTTGGAAATAATCCCCACATTATAACAACCATCCCGCAATGATCGAACCCTAGATCAATATTTTAATATATTGACCCGCGTTCATCATGAAATTATTAACATAGAAATGTAATGTTAAAGAAAATTCCCATCCTCAAATCAGATTAGTCCCTAATGAATTTTGGATGTTGCATCGTCAACTTCATTAGTGACGTTCTTTGAATCAAGTGTGCATCATTCATTTATACATGATATATAACTGTTTTTTCGAGAGATTTCTTCCAAATCTCTCCCTTTCTATTCTCAGACATTCACATGGCATTGTGGATAACCTAGTAATTCTTGCATAATGATACATTTAATGGATAAGTCGATGTGTCAATGAAAATAATATTTATTTAAGTTATTTAATGATGATTACTTCCTTTCTGATTTTTTTCATATATATCCCATGCCAACTATGTTAATGTCATGCCTAGGGGTATGAACCACATTTATAAATCAATGGTGTTATCTGATTTCAAATAATAGTAACCATTCATGAGTTATTAGTATATTAAATAATAAATAAATTTTATCTATTTATTTTATTTACGGTTATGTCCATGTTGATTATTTTTATATATGACTCTCGTCGACCACTGTTTGGTCCTTCTTAGGATAAAAGTACCATTCTGTGCATAGAAATTCCTTTATATTTCGGATATGGGAAACTGATTAAGTGATACTCCACTTTTCCAATAAATACATTTTTATGTGATATTAATATATAATTATTTTTGAAACTGTTTTTGAGGGAATACTGGACATCAGAATCACACGTTGTCTCAGCTCCTAGACTAAGAATCATTTTTTATAATTTATGAAAATAGTACTTGGAAAACCCCATATGTTCCAGTGAGAATAATTCGGATGATCTGGTAAACAATCATTATCCCTATGTATAGAAAACTTGTCCACAAATCAGATGATATTGAGATAAGAAAATTATTTCTCCTCATTAAGAAAACATCACTCCATTATATTAGACCTTATATTCAATTGAAATGTGAGAGACATAAAATCCAAGATATTAAAAAGTAGACTAAATATTGGTATGGGGTATTTTGTTCCCCTATGGAATGATGATATTGAATCCTTCATGTTCTAGAATAATAATAATCCAACGATGATTCGAAAAATAATGAACATGATGGAGATGATACTAAATATTTTATCAATTCATAATTTTTTTTCATCTGGACTCAAAAATCACTACCAAACCCATTTAAATCCATCATCATATTAGGTGGTTCAAATTCACATGGCATTACATTAGGGTAACTCAATTCCTCTATTTAATGATACACATATTCTAAATCAATTTGATGAAAATAAATAAAAATATAGTGTGTTGATAAATCATTTTGTAGGGTATATTGTGTGGATGATTCTTCACCAAATATTCATATGAATTTTTTATTTTTGGAATGTTAGCTAGTAGTTCCCAATGATACCGATGAAGTATTAAGTTACATGATCATACTAAAAAGGATAGCGAATTTTTTTAATTTTTGAGTTGTGTGGCTATGTAACACTAATGTGACACTTAGGCATTAGCAATAAAATTTATTTTCCCCAACCAATAAGTATTTTACTGGGCCAAATTTAATCATGTTGATTGAAGGGAAACATATTATACCAATATATCCATTACAATCATCCCAGATATTAACTGATTTTGGGAAGGTGATAACTGAGACTTTTGACTGGTATATTGCATGGATCCTATAGATATTGAAATTTATTACAAAACTCTAGGATTACACTAGCCTATAGTAGAGGTATGATAGTTGGGACTAGTGATTTCAAAACATTATATATGTTTCTAAGTGACAAAAACAATTATAAAATTTTAATGTCAATGGACTATGTAATATATATTTAAAACTAAATTAAATAATTGATATATTCATTCTCCCAATATTCTCACATGGCTATACTATTTAAGATTTTTCTTCATAAAATGGAGCTAAACTATTACACTAATTATTTATAAATGTAATCTATTATATCCATTGATGCATAAGAATAAATATTATACATTAAAAAAATGGAAGTCCAGTTTCAATATAGGATATTTATGTTTTAATGAAACTTCTTTCATAATGGATCCCTGCATCAGGGAACATTGAGAAGAAAATTATGTGAGGTGATACTAAGGATTTCATATGATCCAACATATTTTGAATCATAGATTTTCTATTTTTTGATTAGGAGATGTTATTGAAAAATTTAGTATATATATTTTTCTGAAATATATATTAGTGCATAACACATTTCATACTTGGTGGATTAGATAATAAAAAAATTATTTTTACCATTAATATTATGTTTTCATGGGAGACATGTGAGAAATACTATAAATATTTGTTCCCATTTTGATAATTTTATCTAATGTTATTACAATACTCTTTCTAGTAATTGAATGACATCTTTCACCAATTGAATGTGGGACATTTCAAAAAATTCTCACCTCCATTGTAATATATACCAAACGACCAAAAATGATCCTTATTTTACATATGGTATTATTGTGTATTTGGGTGGATAGACAACTAGGAATTATGATATATAAAAATAATGTTTTCTAGTAATGGTGTATTAACTAAAATTTGAACTCAAAAGAAGAGCATAAATTTTGTTACAATATCAATTAATCAATGGTATTCAAAAAATTGGTGTTCTATTTAATCCCAATACATTTAGGTTTTGATAATAGTTACATTTTTTAATTTTCAATAGAGTCTGGGGTAAGAGTGAATGGAAATAAACCCAAAACATCATTATTCTTACTACAATTTATATGGATTTCATTAAATACACCCAATCTTTTCGATTTCATCTGAACCTCTCAAATATTATTTTTATATGGGTTATAAATTAATACATCAGGAATTAAATTTCTTATTTTTTGAATATAACAATTTTACATTGAATATATTGAGACATCTCATCCAAAATCATTTTCTAATGTTTGTGTATCATTATTAATATATATGGTTAACAATTTTGCAATCAATGAAACCATTGATCTCTTAAAACAAGGGTTAATGGTATCAAGTTAATGAGTAATATATCACAATAAATAAATTACTATCATGTGATTGGAAATTAATTTCATGTATAATCTAATCTATTAGATATAATTTGTGAATAAGTCCCTAAATTTCAGATTTTTCTTGAAGAGTCAGTGGATCTCATAATTCCATCAGAGAATTTTTATTTGATGGTATTCAAATATAACACACAACCAAAATTATATCAATATAGAGTTAGATTTAACATTCAAATTGTATCCATTAGAAATCAAATTAAAAGATTTCCTGATATTACTCTAATATGGTAATAACATTAATATTCATTGTTTTATTTATAGAAAACAAGGTTATTGTTTCCAGCTAATTGATAAATGTTTGATCGACTAAAACAAAAAGCCCAAATCAACAAAGATTCATGTTAAATTCCCCATTATGTGAATGAAAAATTCTTTAAATGTATTTATGATTTACTTATAGAGTTTAAAAATTAATATTATCTTTAAATATTACCATCCAGTTCATCCCAAAAAATAAAAAAAAATATCCATATCATATATAGTTAAATTCAATATAGTGTAGTCTATATTAATGGGTATATATCAACCTATAAAAATTTGTAGTGACCCAAAGCTTGATGTACATAGATATTACATTACTTTTGTGGAATACTTAATACATGATAAAAAATAGACACCGAAGGACCTTATTAGTTTAGTGTCTTTGGAATCTCGGAACATAGTCTCCTAATCATGGTGAAAGATATTCAAAATCTCCCATAATGATCTTCCCCTTTGGTTTTATTACCTAATACTCTCTTTATATCATGGGGAAAAGAAAACATAAAAAGGTTGATCTCAAATTCTCAGTAATTGTAAACATGGAGAACAGAAAACAATCCCTAAACATTTGCAGATAAGAACATGAACATAAACCATCAAAATCATGTGTAATTACCTAAATCAGAGAAGTTCATAAGGAATAGATTATAAAGGAACAGTAACTGTGGTAAAATTGTAAAGGAATAAAACATGTAATTGTGGAAACCATTAAGCACATGTTATGATTTCCATAGTAGCCAAGGCATTGCTGCCAAGACTATCATAGGGGAAAAAGTCCATTACTGAACCATGTTTACTTGTCGTTCCAACCCTTTATTACTCAACCACATTTACTTGACGTTCCAGCCATGTATATCTCATTAGATATAAATTTGTACTCAATTCATTAGAGGGAGATATAGGTCCCACCCATCTCATAATGAAATCATTCTAATGTGTGTTACAAAATAAACATACATCATTCATAGTAACCCATAAAATAAAATGGGTTTTATAAACATCATCCCATCATAACATAATACATTTAAAACAAATCAATATCATTTCATCATAAGAAAAATCAAACCATGTAAATAATAGATACATTATAATTGAATCATAATCATGCTAAATAATGTCATCTTAGATGGGAAATAGTTTTTATAAAACAAATGAAATGAATTCTTTAGGAAAATATCCTTTCTTCTTCAAAATCAGTTTATTTTCACAAAATTCCATGAAATTTTAAAATAAAATGATTTTATTTCAAACAATAATGAAATCATGTAGAGTAATATTCATGAAAATAAGTAATTATGAAACCGCAAAAATTCATTCATGCATTATAAGTTAAAAAACATTTTCCTCATACTTTTGCCGGAAATGTTAAAAAGTACCTCGTATGGTAAACATAAAAAATATTCATTCCATATGACATTATAAAAGTAAAAAAGGGTAAAAATGACTTTAAACATCCATCTAAGAATATTAAATATTTTATGAAAACACTTTGAGAAAACATGGACATGGTTGATAAACATAAGCCCAGTAAATACTTATGAAAAATAATCTCAGATAAGAACATGATTGGAATAATTATCCCTTAACATAGGTCCGATTTATTCCATACCTGTCTGAAACTCCTGTATAGTGGGTTTAAACATATTATTAAATTTTAAAAGAACCATAATAATATTTATGATATCATATATGATTCACATGGGACTATATATTACCCGTTCTTTTGTGAATTCCATGTTAAAGCAACGTTTTAGGTAAAATCATTTCATTTATCATATGTGTTTGAATTTTTTGATCTTGATGTTATTAAATATATCCTGATTTACATAATTATAGAATGTAAAAAATGGTTTATATATAATATATATTCATCATATAAATATATAAGATAGATCGATAAATGAAATGAAATACACCATTCATGGAGACGGTTGGTCGTATTTACGCATGTACGCTGTCTTAGTTTCCTTATCGGATTGAATGGAATTATGTAAATGAAAAATATATGTATATAAATCTAGTATCATTATTATGTCATATATTTCATGATTATTTATTATAGATAATTTATAATCATACTCGAATGGTTAACATGGAGAATGAATCTCATTGCGTCGTGTAAATGGTAATCCGTTCGTACACAAGAGTGATGACATCGTTCCCATAATTATTGAACGATATTCGAGTTGATGATATAATATCTAATAATTATTATCATGTTATAATAATCATATATAGTTATTATTTAAACCATTTTACCTATCCAAGTAAGGTGGTGGTGGAAAACAGATTACAGCACGGTGTGGAGACAGTATTTTGTACGTATGCACGCGCGGTGATTTCATGTTCTGTAGGATGGATAGAAGGTGAAATTGGGTTGTTTCATATTTATAAAAACATATCTGTATATTAGTGATACTTATTTTATTACTTTATGATGAAACAAATAAATAATTGGAAGTAGAAGATGAAACAAACAATAAAAATCGGTATAAGAGATTACCTCTTCCTTGATGCGCATCTTTTAAACTTCCTCATAGGGCACTAGAGTTGGTCTTTTCAGACGATAATAACCTCTATGATATAAATAGATATGTTTAGAAGTGTAATTGTACAGGGTTTTCTGAGAATGAAGGCTCAAAATGTTGTGAATAGGAGATGGAGGAGGTGCCATTTTATAAAGGAGGAGAGGGGCACCTTCGGAAACCTCAAAAATATTAATTTAATAGAAATTCAAAATCCACCTATAAACATCCAAAATGACTCAAATCTGAATCTTAGATAAAATAGGGTTTTAATCTCATCAACCAATAAAATTTAGACATGTTATAATTTTATTTTAAACCTTATCATCATTATTTTTCATTATTAAATCTATTAAATTTTATTTACTGTAATAATATTCTAAATATTAAATTAATATAAATAATTACTTATTTGTGGTATATTATCCATAATTGTGTATGTTATGTTATTTTAGACCATATAAATATCAATTTATAATTTTTAAATATTTATGTGATTTTTAAACAATTTAATAATATGTTTTTTTATAAAATAACAATAGTGTTTATTTAGAAACTATTCATTTATTTGAATTTAATTAAAATACATAAAGATGATATATTCGATCCAAAATGTTTAATATATTAATAAAATTTCATATACATCTATGAAATTTGTGGAGAAAATTAATTAGTTCTTATAATATTTATTTTAATATTTATAAAACTATTTATTTGACTCTCTTAATAAAAACAATTACTACATCATTTTTTATAATCATTTAATATACTTATATGTTGCATAGAAATTAAAAATAAAATAATATGATGATGATAAATCTAATAATTTTCAAAATAATACTTTTAATCGAATTTAACATCTTAAAATCACAACAAGTAAGTATTTATATTTATTAAATTATGAAGATGACAACTTTGACATCATTTATAAAAAATAATATATGTGTCATAATCACTTTTATAAATCTCAAAATGATCAAAACATATGCAATTGTATGGTTATGGTATATATATATACGACCAATAAGTTTTGGTCTGGTTTTTGGGCCTTTTAATGGGTATTATTATAATAATAAAAACTATATTTCTGATTTTTCACTAAATAAATAATTTATGCATCATTAACGTATAAGATATTAAAGAGATTAAATATCTCTTAAACGTTAAAAAAATTACAATAACAGAGAAAAGAATTTTCTATTTCAAAAGTGTATTTATAATTGAATTTATATTCTGTATAACATTATATTAAAAATACTTTATTTATTAATGCTTGAGTGAGACTTATTTCACTTTCTTTAAAATTAAATAAATTAAAGGTCTTAATCACATCCATTTGGGTTCAAATGGATTCCATTTGAACCCAAATATTCCTTAAGACAAAATATAATCATCCAATTATATTAATGCATGTGTTAGTGTAATTTTATAATATTATATTTTCACTTAATTACCAGATTTACCTTTAACTATGGTGAATAAAATTTACCATAGTCACTATTTGTAGTGACCAAAAATAAAAAGTAGCCTATTAACATAATTTGGGCCTAATTATTCCAAATATGGAATCCATTTTTCCAAATTCAAATCATAGAATTTTCATAAATTCATTTAATATTCATCTCATTGTTTAGAAAATGAGTTTTAAAAGTTATAACATTGCAAAAGATTAAAATGATTTTACATGTTAATTAAATGTAAAATAAATTCTAATGTCATAGATTATATTAAATGGTAAAAATATATTATATTTATACTGTAAAACAATTCAATATTATAATTTAACCATATAAATTATTATTATGAAAAAAGTTGTTTTTAATTAAAATATATCGGGTTTTTACTGTTAATTAAAATATGAAAGTTATCAGGATAATATCAAAAATTTATCCAAAGTAAATATTTTTTCTTGATTTCAAATAAGAATTTTATTTTTTCATATATAAATTATGAAAAAGTCAAAAAATATATTTAATGTGGGTGCGACATCAAAAGGAGATAAAAATGTATTTTTTTGATAAATACTTATTTTACCCGAAACATTTATTTTGATCTCGAACCATGTTCTAGAAAATGTGTAAGATGAATAATATTGTTATAAAATTCAATATTAAGTTAATATAATTCATAATGGATAGTTCATAATAATATTATAAAAATATATCTTTGTTTAGTGAAACTCGGTATTGAGTACTACACACGCTATCGAGGAAGGTCGCGATTGCGTGTAATGCAAGCCATGTCAGAGCTGTGTGTAGTGAATGATTCCTTTGTTGTTGCGTATAACATAATAAAAACTTATTTCATTTATACATTAAACAAAATCTATACTTAATGTTTTGTAGAATAATTTCTACAAAACGGACTTGAAATTTTGTGTAACACGAGCCAAGAATAGTGTTGCATATACTGTAAGCTAATACGGTGTTGCATATAGTACAATCTAATCTTAGTGTAGTGTACAATAGAAGACATAAAATTAACTAAAAAATATATCTCATAAAATCTCGGGGAATTAAATTTTACCCCCCTTAAAATGAATTTCCCCCTTGAAATTCATCGGGGTTATAAATTGTTTACTATAAGAATGTTTCATTCACAGAAACCCACATCGTAAAAAGGAATACAAAAACATAATTTTAAAAAGTGAAGTAAGAAACATAATGGTTACCCAATTTAACTTATAACTATGTTTCCACATTGGAGAACATAGGTGATAATATGGATGTGGAAGAGAAATATAACCATCAACTTTTTATCAATAGTGGTAGAGGACATAGCTATGAAAAATCAAACAATCACAATGCCATAAATTTTTTATAATCTTAGGTACCTTATGATTCCTCATATATGAGGGCACTTGGACAAAATTATTGGATTTCATGAAAATTTCCCAAATGTTGAAGAATTATTGAATTAAAAGAAATACTTACTTGATTTTGGTACAATATCATCGTTCCTTGTGCATTGAACAATCTCCACTTCATCTCTTAATGAAATGAAGTTGAATTTGTCTTTCATTAATTGTTAGCAGATCATGCGATAGAATTATAGGTTATTCCATCTGTCTCAAACATAATGTTAGAAAATTTTATATACATAAGTCCATATATGGTGCGATTAATCATATATGGTTCCAAAAATGGACGTATACATAATATATCATCCTGATTAATAAAATAAAATTAGTTTCTATGAAACATGGAATTCTTTTAGGCCATTGGTAGGTGATAAAGGCCTATCGCAATTCAGTTGTGGGTTTGATTCCCAAATCCTTGTCTGACGCGATGGGTTGTCGTCCATCTTTCAGGTTTTCATTTTTCTAAATCTATACTATTATAAAATTTCATAAATAATATCAAAAAGTTCTAGCCTTAAAAAATACTATCTGATGTCTAACTTAATCCAATATAATCTTTAGGATTATCCAAAATATTTATGTCTAATATCATTGTATAAAGAAAAATATTACTAAATAGGTCATATACAAAGCATGTGATTACCTTGAATTATCCCCCATATATAATAAGATATATCTTGTTGGTCATATTCCAGACATGTGAATACCTTAATCATGTATTCTCTTGAAACATGAATTACCATAGAACCTTAGTGAAAACATGAATTCTTTCAAAAGTTAACTCTTTCCACATACCATAATCCCAATAATTCAATATACTCAAACCATGATATCACTTTAGCCTTATATCAATCATTAGATCATTAATAATATCAATCATATTATTTTCTCTGTATCCATTCATTATTGGCATATCATCTTCTTTACAAAAACATCTGAATAACCTTTCATGGTTACTGGTACCATTCAACATATACATTAAAATACTTTTGAAAAAACAATAGAGTAACAATCCTTAGATATTTCTTTATTCCATAGTACCATTAAATTGCCTATAAAACATAACTATTGATAAACATACAATCATTCCACTACCTTCTTAAAACATTAACTGAGATTCATCATTTTATTCCTCAACACTTCTTTCATCACATCTAGCATTTGTAGTCTCTTCTTCATCATCAACATAAATACTACCCATAAGACCATGCTTATTCTCTTCATGAGATTTTCCCTTAGGGAATTGGTTTGCATAATGCATGTATATTACAAATTTAAAACATTTATCCATTTTTTATGTCTTAGAAATACCATAATCCTTGTCCATGGTGTTAACTAAACCTTTTCCTTTGCAATTACTGGCTTTGTGTCCTTCTTTTCCACACCCAAAGCATCTTCCAGCTCCTCTAAAGCATTTTCCCTGATGCCTCTTACCACATGATTTACATAATGTAAATTGAACATTCTTTCATATATGATCATCATGGAACACCATATTTCGATTATTAGCTGAGACATGATACTTAACAAAGTTGAGATTATTGATCATATTATGAGATTTTTGATTAGGAATAATTACGACATTTGGACTTCCAAATCACGTATAATTTGATTCATCATGAATAATATCATTCTATTGTCTATCATATCCTCCATTATCATGAATCTTCCTGTTTCCAGCCATTTTCTAGAACCCAAAAAGAATAGTGTGAGAGGCAAAAATCATACTAGGAAAACAAAATAATCATGGGGAGTACTTTCAATCTCTAAAATATTAGGTTTAATCCTATGTTATTCATGATAGTTATCATAATTCTAGTACTTTATCCTATACTTATACTTAACCCTATTCACTTCCCTAGACATACCATAGAAATATCTCTAGGGATTTCACTAAATTTCACGCATCCTAGTTTCCAATGTTTAACTAATCCTTCACTCTAATACCAATAATAGAGACCCAATTCTTGATGTACATAGGAATTACATTACTTTTGTGGAATACTTAATAGATGAAAAAAACAGACACCCAAAGATAGTATTTGTTTATTGTTTTTGGAATCTCAGAACATAATATCCCAATCATGGTGAAAGATATTCTACAGCTCATAAAAAGAGCTTCCACTGTGGTTTTCTTACCTAAACCCATTATATATATCCTAGGGAAAAGAAAAAATAAAAAGTGTGAGCTCAAATGGAAACTAAGGGTAATCAATGAGAACATAAAACAATCTGAAAACATTTGAACGTATGAACATAAACATAAAACATCAAAATCATGAGTAATGACATAAATCTTGGCAGTTCATAAGGCATAGATCAAAATGGAACATTATACATTATAAAATATCATGGGAATAAAACATGTAATTGTGGAAACCATTAATCACATGTTATGATTTCCATAGTATCCAAGGCATTACTGCCAAGACCAACATAGTGGACAATGTCCATTACTAAACTAGGTTTACTTACCATTCCAGCCCTATATTACTGAACCATAATCACTTGTTGTTCAAGCCATGTCTGTAACACCCCGAGATTTTATGAAAAATATTCTTTTTAATTTCATTAATGTCTTGTGTTTTATGCTAAACCAAAAGGAGCTTGCTCAACACGCATCCTTGACTTGCCTTTCATTACACGCAATCGCGACCTTCCTTGATAGTGTGTGTAGTACGCAATACAGAGTTTCATTAAACAACGATATGCAATTAAAATATTATTAAAACTAGCCGTTATGAATAGTAATAACCACGTTTTGAAATTTTGTAAATTTTATTTTTCAAAATGGACTTCATTTTTTGATTTGTAATATCGAAATTAGCTTAGGGTGAAATTTTGGTGATTTTCAGATAACTTTTATATTTTGATGAACAGTGAATATTACTAAATTTTAATTTAAAAAAACTTTTTCAATCGAAATAATTAATAGTGATAAATTATTAATTTGAGTGGTTTTAAAGTATATCTAGAATATATTTTTACAATTTAATACAATGTTGGTCATTGGATGTAATTTCACATTTAAACCAGACATAAACAAGTGTCAATCTTTTGATAGTTATTATCTCTCAAGAACACGCTATTTGTTTTGACGACGAGAATTAATTTTTAAATTAATTAATGCAACTGATATGTTTTGAATTTGGTAAAATAGAAATCATTTTTTAGTTCATAATATCAAATTTATCTTAGGCCTAATTTTTGGTATTTTTCTGAAAACATTCAATTTTTGATGAATAGTGAAACCACTAAGTGGTAGTTAAAAAAATTGTATTTTTCATAAAACTTAATTTTACCGCTTCTGTGAGTGGAATTTCAAAATACCGAGAGACATGGTTGATGTCAGTAAATAAATGTGGTTCAATGAGATGAAAATAATTTTTTTTGAATAGTAACTTTTTACTTTTATTTACCACGGTTAAGAGTAAATAGGGTAATTAAGGGTAAAAATGATATTATTATTACCCTAAAACATGTCCTAATTCTATTGGATAAGTTTAATTAGACCAAAAACAAGCTTAGGAGTAAAATATGACCATTTAGGCCCACTTGGATTAGATTAGGACATTTATTATTATTTAATTCAAAGAAGAGTTAAAAGAGTTAAAATTAGGGTTTATTTACTAAAAAAATTTTAATATAGGGTTATTCACAATATAAATTCGATTTTAAATATTCATTAGAAATATACAAAGATCTACTACATAATGGTATTTTATTTGTAATTTTTAGACATTAAATAATTTAATTTATTTATGACACAACGATGATGCAGTAATTATCTTATTAATGAAATATTGACATAATTGATGTTATAAATACTCAAATAAATATAATTTGAGACTTTTTATGAATTACAATAATTTTATAGGTTAATAGGACATTTTATTATTGATTTAATTAACTTTTTTCGAACCTATCATTCTGTTATGATTTTCACAAAAATAAATTACTAAATAGTGTCAAAATTGACATAAAATAGTTTTTAAAACAAATATTATATTATTAATTGTTATTTTATTCCTAAAAATCTAAGGTTTGGCCAAATGACTTAGATAAGGTTATATATATTAATAATTAACAACTTGGGGTTCGTTTGGCTTATTATAGTATTTTTATTAACCTTATAGTGTAAGAACACAAGAAGACACGGTAAAAGTAAAATTATTTAACTTAATGTTAAATCAAATTGATAAGGTTAAAATAGGAACCTAAACTTGTATAAATTATATTGGATGAGATGATTTCGACCCATCCCTGCCTTGGCCTCGAAATAAATCAATTTGGAGCTATTTAAAACCGAACTTGACTTTATAATAAAATAATATTTTTAGTTTTTCCAAAGGAGCCCCTCTCCTCCCTTATAAAAGGGCACCTCCTCCCTCTCCTCCTTACACTAATTTGAGCATTAAAGCTCGGCCAAACCCTGCCAAAATATCTTCTCCAATTACCTAGTATCATCCTAGAGGTTCTTATCTTCTTCAAAGACCATCCTTAGTTCTTTAAGTGGAGGTTAAGAAAATGCGCGTCAAAAAGAGGTAATATCCATTACCGATCTTTTTCAATTTCTTTCTTCTTCAACTTCTTCTTCTTTAGTTGTTTAATGATAATGTAATAACATCAGTATTCCTTATATACTGATATGTTGTTATAAATATGAAAAAACTCTAATTAACCTTCTATCCATCCTACGGAAAAAGGAAATCACCGCGCGTGCGTACGTAGGGAATACCGTCTCCACGACGTGGTGTAATCTATTTTCTGCCACCACCTTAATTGGATGGGTATAATGGTGTAATGAGTAACTGTATATGATTATTATAAAATACTGAAATATTATACATACACTACATCACATGTTCATGATAATGAGAACGATATCATCGCTCGTGCGTACGTAGGGACTACCGTCTCCACGACGCGATGAGATTCATTCTCCATGATAACCATTTAAGAATGATTATAAAGTATATATAAGAAATAATAATGAAATATATGACATTATAAAGCTACTGGATTTATGTATATATGTATGTCATCTACTTACTTCCATTCAAGACAATAAGGAAAGGAAAACAGCGTTCAGGCGTACGTACGGACTACCGTCTCCATGAACAGTGTGTTTCATTTCATTTATCTATCTATTATATATATATATATATACTGAATATATATGATATATAAATCATTTTTTATATTCTGGAAGTAAGTAAATCATGATATAAGTAATAATAATGTCAAGAACAACAAGTCCAAGCACCTACGATAAATGAAACGATTTTACCCAAAACGCTTCTTTAACATGGAATTTACAAAAGAACGGTTAATATAAATTCATAAGTGAACCATATATGATATCATAACAATGAATATGATTCTGTAATAAGTTAATGACATTATTTAAATCATTATACAGGAGGTTCAGACACTTACGAAGCAAATCGGACTTAAGCTAAGGGAAATATCACAATCTCATTTTTATCCGAGATTGTTTATACTTTAGTATTTACTAGGGTGTATTTTGTCATCCAAATCCATGTTTCCTCAATATGTAATATTATTTCCATTCACCTAGAATTGTTTAAATCCTATTTTACCCTTTGGTGAGTTTTTAGTAAAAGGTATGAAAGGAATCTTTTGTTGTTTTTCATACGAGGTACTTTTTCACTTTTCCGACAAAAGTACGAGAAGAATGTTTTTTTAACTTATACTACATGAAGGGATTTTTAAAACATTATTTACAAGAACCTACCTTTACAAGTTTTCAAGTTTATTTTTAATCAACTTCTTTTAATTTAAAATTGTATGGCATGTTAAGAAAGGAAAATGTTTTTGAAGTAGAACGGATATTTTCCTCAAGAATGAAATTCAAGTGTTTTATCAAAATTATTTTCCATCTAAGATAATAAATGGTTCTGTTTTTATCCCTATTCTTACATTGATTTGATTATGTTGTGATGGAAATATTTTTATGAATTCCTTTATCTTATATTAATTGTTTTATGATGTCACGATGTTTAAGATTCCCATTTTTATTACATGGGTTATGCAATGATATATGGTTTATGATTTTGTGGCACACATAAGAATGGTATCATTATGAGATGGGTGGGACCTATATCTCCCTCCAATTAATTGGGTAAAGATTTTATATCTCATGAGATAGACATGGCTGGAACGGTAGGTTATACCGGTTCAGTGAAACAGGACTGAAATGAGGGTGACTCGGTTCAGAAAGGGACTTTGTCCACTAAGACAGTCTTGGCAAAGAGTCTTGACAAACAAGAAATTATTCTCTATGATTATGTGTGTATGCCGCAAAGTTTCATTTTTTAAGTTATGATTATTTGGGTTTACCTTTCACTACTATAATTTATCCCATGTTATGAAATTATGATTTCTTTTGCAGGTTAAGATTTCCAAAAGTTATGTTCTTATGTATATGATGTGAATGACATTTATTTTGTTTACCCTTACTGAGAATTTGAGCTCACCCTTTTATGTTTTCTCTTCCCTAGGATATAAAGAAATGTTTTAGGTAAAAAAAAGGATACCTTTATGGGAGATGTTGAAGATCCTTCACCACAATTAGAAGATTATATTCCGAGTTTCCAAACACACTAAACTATTACGACCCTTATGTGTGTGTTTTTTTTATGTACTAAGTATTCCACAAATGTAATGTAATGTCAATGTACGTCAAGATTCGGGTCTATACTATTGGTATCAGAGGAAAGGTTTAGTCAAACTTTGGAAACTAGGATTCGAAAACGTTAGTGAGATCCCTAGAGATATTTCTAAGGTATGTCTAGGGATGTCCCTAAGGTTAAGTATAAGTATAGGTTATAGTACTAGAATTACGCTAACGATTATAGAATTAAACCTAAGATGTTAGATATTGAAGGTACTCCCCCTTTATTATGTTGTTTTCCCTAGCATGATTTTTTCCTCTCACACTATTCTTTTTGGGTTTTAGACGATGGCTGGAACCCGAAGGAACCGTGTTGATCAATGAAATGGACAATTCAATGATTTTCCTCCTGAACAAACAAATGTTATGGGAGATGGAGTGCAAAATCTTATTGCTATACTTACACAAGCTATGAATCATTCTGGACTTCCAAATGAGCAGAGAAGGGAACAATATTATATTGAGTCCTTCATGAGGCAACGTCCACCTTCTTTCAGTGGGTCTTCCGATCCACTTGTTGTTGAACAATGGATCAGTACCACTGAAAAGATATTTTCAGTTCTTCAATGTTCTGAACATGATAAAGTCATCTTAGCAGTATATCATTTGGAAGGTGAAACTGATCAATGGTGGAATCTTATCAAGAATACGAGGCCAAGAGATGATATTGAGTCCATGGAATGGGACGACTTCAAGAACTTGTTTTTCAGTAAGTACTTCCCTCTTATTCTTCGAACAAAGATGGAAAAGGAGTTTCTTGAGCTGAAGCAGAAGGATGATGAATCTGTTGGTATATACGAAGCGAATTTTACAAGACTTGCAAAGTATGCATCTGGAATTATCATCCAAACTGAATGTAAAGTTGGTCGATTTTTCAGTGGCTTAAAACCGAGTCTTCAAAGGGAATTAGCTATAAGAGACTTCAGTAGCTATGAAGAAATTGGGCGTTGTGCTATCAAGGTAGAAATGGAAGTTGGTGTTACATATCCATCTCATGGTTTTGACAAGAAAAGAAAGATGGAGTTCAAGGAGAAATCTCAAAATAATGGTGAAAAGAAGATGGATGTTTCCTTATGCACAAATTGTGGAAAGAAGAATGGTGGAAAGGGACTAGAAAATGTTTTAAGTGTGGAAAAGAAGGTCATCGAGCAGGTGAGTGTCGAAGTAATGGAAAATGGGTTTCTAATGTTGTGAATAATGCAAACACTACAGAGAACGAACCACCAACACTTCAATGCTTCAAGTGCAGGGAAATGGGGCATTATGCTAATAAATTCCCTAATCCAAGGGTTAGTGATGATCGACATGAGCAACCTCTTAAGGAAAAGGACAAAGGGAAGTCACATTCGATCACTATTGGTGATGTTGAAAATGACAACGATGTGGTGGAATGATTAAGTGTTTATGTAATGGGATTCCAAAATAATGTTGTATCATAAAGTATTGGAATATTTATGTATTGGTCTAATGTGGTATTCAAAGTGATTGAGATAATTTTGGAAATAAGATGATATGCACATAATGAAGGGAAAAAGAAAAAATGAAATGTTTAACAGTATTCATGATCTCATGATTGATATAAGGACTAAGTGATATCATGGTTTGAGTATATAAAATTTTGAGGATTTTGGTATGTGAAAATTTTTAACTTTTTACTGCATTCACGTTTTCACTATGGTTCAATGGGTATTCAAGAGAGTACAAGATTAAGGCCTTTGAATGTTTGGAATGTGACCAATATGATATATCTTATGATATATGGGGATCAACGATGGTATTAAATCTCTGAGAGTGGACTGTAATATTATGGATAAGCCTAATGATTGGAATGGATTATGTTGTACATAAGTTAGTATTGTTTGTTTTTTTGATATTATTGATGGGATGTTATAGGAATATAGTTTTAGAAAAAGGACAACCTGCAGGATGGGAGATAGCCCATCGCATCAGACAAGGTTGTGGGAATCGAACCCACAACCGAAGTGCGACTGGCCTTTATCGCCTACCACTGGCCTACAGGAAGTTCCTGTTTAGTAGAAACTAGTTTTATTATATTAAGCAGTATGATATATGAAGTATAAGTCCATTTTAGGAACTATATGTGATTAATCTCACTATAGATGGACTTATGTATTTTTTGATAACTTTTCTAACCTTTTGTTTAAGACATATGGAATGAACTATCATACTATCACATGATCTGATAACACATCACAAATGACAAATTCAACTTCATTTCTTTAAGAGATGAAGTGGAAATTGTCCAAAGAACGACAAACGGTGAGACTATACCAAAATCCCGAAAGTATTTCTTCTAATTCCAATTTCATCAACTTTATGGAAATGATCTTAAAACCAAAAATGTTTTCCTAGTGCTCTTATATCTGATGAATCAGATGGTACCCTAGATCATCACAAATTTATGGATTTGTGATTGCTGGGTTTTCCATAGCCATGTTCTCTACCACTCTCCATCAGAACATGATGGTTAGATTTCTCTCCCATATCCATATTTTCACCTATGTGGAAACCCAATGATTAGTTTATTTGGGTAACCATTAAGTTTCATACTTTTGTTTTTAAAGATAATTTTTGGTATTCCTTTTTACGATGTGGGTTTTTATCAATGAATCTTTCTAACAGTAAACCATTTATAACCTCGATGAATTTCGAGGGTGAAATTCATTTTAAGGGGGGTAGAATGTAACACCCCGAGATTTTATGAAACATATTCTTTTTAATTTCATTAATGTCTTGTGTTGTACGCTACACAAAAAGGATCTTTCTCAACACGCATCCTTGACTTGCCTTTCATTACACGCAATCGCGACCTTCCTTGATAGCGTGTGTAGTACGCAATACTGAGTTTCACTAAACAACGATATGCTATTAAAATATTATTAAAACTTGCCGTTATGAATAGTAATAACCACTTTTTGAAATTTTGTAAATTTTATTTTTCAAAATGGACATCATTTTTGGATTCGGAATATCGAAATTAGCTTAGGGTGAAATTTTGGTGATTTTCAGATAACTTTCATATTTTGATGAATAGTAAAAATTACTAAATTTTAATTTAAAAAAACTTTTTCAATCGAAATAATTAATAGTGATAAATTATTAATTTGAATGGTTTTAAAGTATATTTAGAATATATTTTTACAATTTAATACAATGTTGGTCATTGGATGTAATTTCACATTTAAACCAGACATAAACAAGTGTCAGTCTTTTGATAGTTATTATCTTTTAAGAACACGCTATTTGTTTTGACCACGGGAATTAATTTTTAAATTAATTAATGAAACTGATATGTTTTGAATTTGGTAAAATAGAAATCATTTTTGAGTTCATAATATCAAATTTAGCTTAGGCCTAATTTTTGGTATTTTTCTGAAAACTTTCAATTTTTGATGAATAGTGAAACCACTAAGTTGTAGTTAAAAAAATTGAATTTTTCCTAAAACTTAATTTTACCGCTTCTGTGAGTGGAATTTAAAAAATCCGAGAGACACAGTTGATATCAGTAAGTAAAATGTGGTTCAATGAGATGAAAATAGTTTTTGGTGAATAGTAACTTTTTACTTTTATTTACCACGGTTAAAAGTAAATAGGGTAATTGAGGGTAAAAATAATATTATTATTACCCTAAAACATGTCCTAATTCTATTGGATAAGTGTAATTCCACCATAAACAAGCTTAGGAATAAAATATGACCATTTAGGCCCACATAGATTAGATTAAGACATTTATTATTATTTAATTCAAAGAAGAGTTAAACGAGTTAAAATCAAGGTTTATTTACTAAAAAAAATTTAATATAGGGTTATAAATAAGATAAATTCAATTTTAAATATTCATTAGAAATATAAAAATATTTCCTACATAATTGTATTTTATTTATAATTTTTAGAAATTAAATAATTTAATTTATTTATGACACAACGATGATGCAGTAATTATCTTATTAATGAAATATTGACATAATTGATGTTATAAATACTCAAATAAATATAATTTGAGACTGTTTATGAATTACACTAATTTTATAGGATAATATGACATTTTATTATTGATTTAATTAACTTTTTTAGAACCTATCATTCTGTTATGATTTTCACAAAAATCAATTACTAAATAGTGTCAAAATTGACATAAAATAGTTTTTAAAACAAATATTATATTATTATTGTTATTTTATTCCTAAAAATCTAAAGTTCGGCCAAATGACTTAGATAAGGTTATATATATTAATAATTAACAACTTGGGGTTCGTTTGGCTTGTTATAGTAAGTTTATTAACCTTATAGTGTAAGAACACAAGAAGACACGGTAAAAGTAAAATTATTTAACTTAATGTTAAATCTAAATGATAAGGTTAAAATAGGAACATAAACTTGTATAAATTATATTGGATGAGAGGATTTGGACCCATCCCCACCTTAGCCTCGAAATAAATCAATTTAGAGATATTTAAAACCGAACATGACTTTATAATAAAATAATATTTTTAGTGTTTCCAAAGGAGCCCCTCTCCCCCCTTATAAAAGTGAACCTCCTCCCTCTCCTCCTCACACCAATTTGAGAATTCAAGCTCGGCCAAACCCTGCCAAAATCTCTTCTCCACTTACCTAGTATCATCCTAGAGGTTATGATCTTCTTCAAAGACTATCCTTAGTTCTTTAGGTGGAGGTTAAGAAATGGCACGTCAAAAAGAGGTAATATCCATTACCGATCTTTTTCAATTTCTTTCTTCTTCAACTTCTTCTTCTTTAGTTGTTTCATGATAAAGTAATAACATCAGTATTCCTTATATACTGATATTTTATTATAAATATGAAACTACTCTAATTAACCTTCTATCCATCCTATGGAAAAAGGAAATCACCGCGCGTGCGTACGTACGGAATACCGTCTCCACGTCGTGGTGTAATCTATTTTCTGCCACCACCTTAATTGGATGGGTATAATGGTGTAATGAGTAGCTATATATGATTATTATAAAATACTGAAATATTATACATACACTACAACACAAGTTCATGATCATGAGAATGATATCATCGCTCGTGCGTACGTAGGGACTACCGTCTCCACGACGCGATGAGATTCATTCTCCATGATAACCATTTAAGAATGATTATAAAGTATATATAAGAAATAATAATGAAATATATGACATTATAAAGCTACTGGATTTCTGTATATATGTATGTCATCTACTTACTTCCATTCAAGACAATAAGGAAAGGAAAACAGCGTTCATGCGTACGTACGGACTACCGTCTCCATGAACAGTGTGTTTCATTTCATTTATCTATCTATTATATATATATATATATACTGAATATATATGATATATAAATCATGTTTTATATTCTGGAAGTAAGTAAATAATGATATAAGTAATAATAATGTCAAGAACAACAAGTCCAAACACCTACGATAAATGAAACGATTTTACCCAAAACGCTTCTTTAACATGGAATTTACAAAAGAACGGTTAATATAAAGTCATAAGTGAACCATATATGATATCATAACAATGAATATGATTCTATAATATGTTAATGACATTATTTAAATCATTATACAGGAGGTTCAGACACTTACGAAGCAAATCAGACTTAAGGTAAGGGAAATACCACAATCTTATTTTTATCCGAGATTGTTTATACTTTAGTATTTACTGGGGTGTATTTTGTCATCCAAATCCATGTTTCCTCAATATGTAATATTATTTCCATTCACCTACAATTGTTTAAATCCTATTTTACCCTTCAGTGAGTTTTTAGTAAAAGGTATGAATGGAATCTTTTGTTGTTTTTCGTATGAGGTACTTTTTGACTTTTCCGACAAAAGTACGAGAAGAATGTTTTTTTAACTTATACGTCATGAATTTATTTTTAAAACATTATTTCCAAGAAGCATCCTATACAAGTTTTCATGTTTATATTTAATCAACTTATTTTAGTTTAAAATTGTATGACATGTTAAGAAAGGAAAATGTTTTTGAAGTAGAAAGGATATTTTCCTCAAGAATGAAGTTCAAGTGTTTTATCAAAATTATTTTCCATATAAGATAATAAAGGGTTCTATTTTTATCCCTATTATTACATTGATTTGATTATGTTGTGATGGAAATATTTTTATGAATTCCTTTATCTTATATGAATTTTTTTATGATGTCACGATGTTTATGATTCCCATTTTTATTACATGGGTTATGCAATGATGTATGGTTTAATATTTTGTGGCACACATAAGAATAGTATCATTATGAGATGGGTGGGACCTATATCTATCTCCAATGAATTGGGTAATGATTTTATATCTCATGAGATAGACATGGCTGGAACGGTAGGTTATACCGGTTCAATGAAACAGGACTGAAATGAGGGTGACTCGGTTCAGAAAGGGACTTTGTCCACTAAGATAGTCTTGGCAAAGAGTCTTGACTAACAAGAAATGATTCTCTAGGATTATGTGTGTATGACACAAAGTTTCGTGTTTTAAGTTATGATTATTGGGGTTTACCTTTCACTACTATAATTTATCCCATGTTATGAAATTATGATTTCTTTTGCATGTTAAGATTTCCAAAAGTTATGTTCTTATGTATATGATGTGAATGACATTTATTTTGTTTACCCTTACTGAGCATTTGAGCTCACCCTTTTATGTTTTCTTCTCCCCAGGATATAAAGAACGGTTTTAGGTAAAAAAAAAAGAAGACCTTTATGACAGATGTTGAAGATATTTCACCACGATTAGAAGATTATATTCCGAGTTTTCAAAGTCACTAAACTATTACGATCCTTGTTTGTGTGTTTTTGATATGTACTAAGTATTCCGCAAATGTAATGTAATGTCAATGTACGTAAAGCTTTGGGTCTCTGAAATTTCTATATTGTGAGATATAAATATTTACCCAATGCATTGGAGGGAGATATAGGTTCCACCAATCTCATAATTAAATCATTCTTAAGTGTGCCACAAAATAATCATACATCATTCATAATAACCCATCGAATAAAATGGGTTTCATAAACATCATCCCATCATAACATAATCAATTTAAAAAATATGGATATAATTTCATCATAATAAAATTAAAACCATGTAAATAATAGACACATTATACTTTTTACATAATCATACTAACTAACTTCATCTTATATGGGAAATTGTTTTGATAAAACACATGAAATTAATTCTTGAGGAAAATATCATTTCTTCTTCAAAATAATTTTATTTTTACAAAATTCCATGTAATTTTGAAAGAAAAGTATTTTATTGAAAATAATCATGAAGACATGTAGAAGAAACTTACTGAAAAAAAAGGTGTTTTGAAACTATAAAAATCCATAAATATAGTTTAAGTTATAAAAACATTGTCCTCGTAATTTTGCCGGAAAAGTAAAAAAGTTCCTTGTATGGAAAATAAACTAAACATTCCTTCCTTACCAAATAGTAAATGTCAAAAAAGGGTAAAAATGAAATTCAAATTACATGGAATTATAGTAAACATTTTATGAAAACATTTTTAGAAAACATGGACATGGATGATAAACATAATACCAGTAAATACTTACGAATAAACAATCTCGGATAAGAACGATATTGGAATAATTATCCCTTACCTTAGATCTAATTTCTTCTCTACGTATCTAAAACTCCTGTATATTGTTTTGAAACATATTATTAACTTGTAACAGAACCATAATAATATTTATTATATCATATATGATTCACTTAGGACTTTATATTACCCGTTCTTTTTTCAATTCCATGGTAAAACCGTATTTTGTGTAAAATAGATTCATTTATCGTACGTGTTTTGAATTTTTGATCTTGATATTATTACTTATATCATGATTTACATAATTCCAAAATGTAAAACATTATTTATATATAATATATATTCAGAATATAAATATATATGATAGATCTATAAATGAAATGAAATACACCATTCAAGGAGACAGTAGGCCATACGTTCGCATGAATGCTGTTTTCATTTCCTTATTTGATTGAATGGAATTACGTAAATGAAGCATATATGTACATAAATCCTGTATAATTATTATCTCATATATTTCATGATTATTTATTAAATATACTTTATAATCATACTTTAACTGTTAACATGGAGAATGAATCTCATCACATCGTCGAGATGGTAATCCGTACGTACACACGAGCGATGATATCATTCCCATAATTATTGAATGATATTGGAGTTGATCATATAATATCTCATACTTAGTATCATTTTATAAAAATAATATATAGTTTTAATTTACACCATTATACACATCAATGTATAGTGGTGGTGGAAAAGAGATTACACCGCGACATTGAAACGGTATTCCGTACGTACGCACGTGTGGTGATTTTGTTTTCCTTAAGATGGATAGAAGGTGAAATAGGGTATTTTAATACTTATAATAACATATCAGTATATTATTGATACTTATTTTTTTACTTCATAATTAAACAAATAATGAATTAGAAGTAGAAGAAGAATGAAACTTGAAAGAATCAGAAGAAGTGATTAACTCTTCCTCAACGTGCCTCTTTTAAACATCCTCTTAGGGCACTACAGTTGGTCTTTTGAGAAAATACGAACCTCTATGATATAACAATATTTGTTGAGAAGAGGAATAGGCTGGTTTGGCCGAGCATGAAGGCCAAAAAAGTTGTGATGAGGAGAGGGAGGAGGTGCCCTTTTATATTGGAGGAGAGGGGCACCGTTGGAAACCTCAAAAATATTAATTTAATATAAATTCAAACCCCACATAAAAACATACAAAATGACTCAAATCCGAAGATTATATAATATAGGGTTTTAATATCATCAACCAATAAAATTTAGACATGTTGCAAATTTATTTTAAACCTTATCAACATGATTTATCTTTATTTAATCTATTAAATTTTATTTGTGGTAATAATACTCTAAATTTAAAATTGTTATATATAATTACATATTTGCTGTGAATTATCCATAATTTGGTACATTATGAAATTTTAGACAATATAAAATAAATTTATAATTTGTAAATATTTTTTGGATTTTTATACAATTTAATAATATGTTATTTTTATAAAATAACAATAGTGTTAATTTTGACACTATTCATTTATTTGAATTTAAATAAAATCTACAGAGACGATATATTCAAACCAAAATGTTTAATAAATTCCTAACATCTCATATTAATCATGAAATTTTTTTGAGAACATTAATTAGTACATATAAAATTTATTTTAATGTTTATAAAACCATTAATTTGATATTTCTCATAATAAAATAATTACTACATCATTTTTGTATAATCATTTAATATACATATTAGTTGCATAAAAAATACAAATAAAATACTATGATGATTATAAATATAATTTCCATAAAAATATTACTTTTACTCGAATTTATCATCTTAAATTCACACAATGTAAATTATTATATTTATTACATTATGAATTTGACAACATTGTTTTCATTTAAAATAAAATAATATAAGTGTCATAATCTCTTTTATAAATCTTGAAATGGTAAATATTTCAACCATTGGAGGGTTATGGTTTAGATATATATGACCAATATTGTTTGGTCAAGTTTTTGGGCATTTTAATGCGTATTATTATTTTTATAAAAACTATATTACTTATTTTTTATTAAATAAATAATTTCTGCATCATTAATGTATAAGATATTATGGTAATTAAATATCTCTTTAAAATTACAAATAAATTACCATAAAAAATAAAAAAAATTTATCTTTAAAATGGGTATTTATAATTTAATTTATATTCTGTATAACCTTATATTAAAAATTCTTTAATTATTAAGGTTTGAGTGAGGCATATTTCACTTTCTTTAAAATAAAATAAATTAAAGGTCTTAATCACATTCAAGAGGGTTCAAATGGATTCCAT
The DNA here is from genome assembly GCA_963277665.1 of Viscum album. Taxonomy (NCBI): domain Eukaryota; kingdom Viridiplantae; phylum Streptophyta; class Magnoliopsida; order Santalales; family Viscaceae; genus Viscum; species Viscum album. Next base: position 1,709,681,158 of record OY728152.1, on the reverse strand, counting down.
TTCGACACAAATATTCCTTAGTAAAAAAATATAATCATCTAACTATATTAAGACAGTTTTTTGGGTATTTTTATAATATTATATTTAACCTTAATTAACTGATTTACCTTTAACTATGGTAAATAAAATATACCGTAGTTACTATTCATCGTACCCAAAAATAAAAAGTAGCATATTAATATAATTTTGACCTATTAATTACAAATATGGAATCCATTTTTTAAAATTCAAATCATAGAAGTTCCAGAAATTAATTCAAAATTAATCCCGATGTTAATAAAATGTGTTTTAAATGTTAAAACATTGCAAAAGATTGAAATGATTTTACCTATGAATTAAACATAAAATCAATTCTAAAGAAATAAATTATTTTAAATTATAAAAATTTATTCTATTTATACATTAAAACCATTCAATTTTATAATTTAACTATATAAATTATTACGATTAAAAAATTTGTATTTACTAAAAATATAGCGTGTTTTTACTATTCATTAAAATATGAAAGTTATCAAAATAATATGAAAAATTTATCCATTGTAAATTTATATATCTTGATTCCAAAGAAGAATTGTATTTGGTCAAATTGAACTTATAAACATGTCAAAAACATGAATTAATGTGGGTGCCCCATCAAAAGGTGGCAAAACAGCAGTTATTTAAAAATACATATTTTACATGAAACATTTATTTTTCTCTCATACCATATCCTAGAAAATGTGTAAGATAAATAATAATGTTATAAAATTAAAAATTTATTTAATACTATTCAAAATGGCTAGTTCATAATAATATTATAATAATATATATCGTATTTTATTGAATCCTGATATTGCGTACTATGCACGCTATCAAAGAAGGTCGTGATTGCATGTAATGCGAACCAAGTCAGGGCTGCGTGTAGTACAACCTCACATGGTGTTACATATAAAATAATAAAAACTTATGTCATTTATACATTAAACAAAATCTATACTTAATGTTGCGTGGAATAATTTCTACAAAACAAACATGCAATTGTGTATAACACGAGCCAGGAATAGTGTTGCATATACTACAAGCTAATACGATGTTGCGTATAGTCCAAGCTAATCTTGGTGTACTGTACAATATAAGACATCAATGAAATTAAAAAGAATATATCTCATAATGTATTTAGGCGTTACAAAATTGATCCTAAAAATTAATGTTTTATTATTGGATTATTAATTCTTATGACACGAGGAAACATTTCTAAATTTAATCCTGTTTTATTTACTATAGAATGATAAAAAAAAGTATGGGATACCCCAAAACCAAACAACACACACAATATACTTATCAAATATTGAAAAATACCTCACAATATTTTAGGAACCTATTTTATTATTTTCATAAACTTCTAAATTGAAAATACATGTACATACCCCACATTAAATTTTTCAATCCATCCAAATCATGACACATTTTTCTATTATGTCAAGATGTTTATTCGATAAGAAATTGTATCTAGATTATGATGTCATGAACTCATCTGATATAATTTTTATTGTTGGCTTTGAGAGGGATAGTAAAAATTGATAACACCCACAAAAGCCAAAATTATTGGATTTATGAAAAATAATAATTGATATATCAAATTATGTCATGGTTATAATGATCCTGAGAATGGGTCTTACATTCACACTCCTTTGTCTATAGAATGAAAATTTGAATGTTACCATTAATGTCACTATAAAATGGGGAATATAAACTGAACCAATATAATTATTCTCTAGTTCCCTACTACCATGGTTTTAGGATTCCCTTATACACTTATTCCAAATAATTTTCCACCTATTTGGTGTTAAAAAAACTTTTCAGTACATATTGGTTCTCAGGAATGTATTTCTATAGAAAAATCACATTATAGAACATTTGTGTATATTTATACATGAATATTATTACAACATGTGATTGAAATTCATGTCGAAGACCTAACTCAAACTGGTGTGACTTGATTAATTCTATAGCTGTGAACTATAGTGAAAAATGAGGTATTCAAATAAACCATGATTTATATTCCATAAAAATAATTTTTCATTTTAAGTAATCTAATGAAATAGATTTTTCTCAATACATATAAGGTCCATATTTAGAATTATATTTCCCCAAATTTCTAAAGACTATCTCATGTGATATTTTTTGTGATATTATGTGATACCACTAAGTATAAATATTGTCTTCCCATCTCATCCAAAATATCAAAACATATATTATCATAAATATTACAATGATTTCCAAATAAATAATAGATACATTTTATCATAGAAATCCATTATTCTTCGTCCTCAGGCCTTGAATCACGATGTAATTTTTATAGGTTCTTCCCACATAATTCATATTAGTAATAAAAAATATGCAGTTCCTATATTTATTTATATTATCAACAACCTGGAATGGTTCTGTTTTACTATAAACATGTTTTGGATTCACGTATTGTTAATCTAGGAAAATATTATAAATAATACCTTATTGTCTGCCACTAGGTCTCTTTTCCTGTGCCATCTAATCTATATAATTATTATCATGAACTATCCAGTTATCACACAACAAAATAATCATATATAATATAAAATTTGATCGAAAAATTTGAAAAATCATTATATCACTACAATTACCAAAACATTTTATACAGAAATGTAACATAATATTTGATAAATATTTATTCCATTACATTAGTATACAAACCAAAATAATATATATTTACTATATTTGGAAAATATGAATTATAAACATCTGGTTCATAAAATATCTCTATTGTCTCAAATAAAGTTCTTCGTAACTTGTACCCTTCTTTGAAAAAATCATACTAACCACATTACTATATATCATTAGGAAAAGAAAACATAAAAATGGGGATCTCAAATTCTGAGTACGTGTTAAAAAGAGAGATATTGAAGATCATATAAACAAAAAATGACCAAAGTGTTAATAATAACCTGGGGTTATCCTTTAATAATCAAAACCAATAATTGATAGATCTTAAAAATGATTCATTATATTACTCATGGAAATTAATTATTATTGAGTCATAAAGAGAAAAAGGATTATAATCATTGCGATTATTTAATTTTCCAATGATAATGTGATAAATTAGTGGAGTAATTATTGTAATAGAAATAATAATAGAAATAATATGTCAATGATTCCCGACAACAATTTCTTGTCAACATTGGATTGGGATAAACACACATGTATGTGATTTGGAATTCTGAAATTTTCATTGTGTACCTTCTATCGAGCATTAGATAATAACCTATGTACTACATTGGTAATGGAATTACAACATGATTACCCATTTATCTCATAGATCAGTAATCATTTCTGAATTCATTATATGGATATATATTTTCATTGAAATTTCTTTAAACAATAATATTTCAATTTAATGTTATGAGACAATATACTAAAAATATTATTCATAACATAACCCATAAAAAGTGATAATTATTCCTAGATATTTCATCATAATAACAATAAACCATCCATGAATGTATACTGGTGGTATAATTTGAATATATCATTAGTAAATCCTATTTAAAATCAATGTATTTTATCAAAGATGAAATTTAAAAAAAATATCATTGGAATATTGCATGAAGAAAATACAATTTCTATTTTTTTATTACAATTTAGAAAAATATAACTTTTAATATTAATAAAAATATTTTCACTTAAAATAGTGTTGGAAAATACAAAGGGATTCATAAATGTAAGGATCCTTCATTATGTTTGGGAAATCCATTCATGAAGAGTGTGTTAAAAAATTTATTCCTTTCTCATTTTCAGGGAGATGGGAATGTACATCACTTAGTAAACATCAGGAATATCTAATTTAAATAATTTTTATATATTTAATTAATGTGTAAAAGTAAATTTAGAAATATTTTTAAATTAATAAATATAACTATCAATTATTTAACAAAAGAGTTAAATAAAAGTGAATGTTTTTCCTTTAGAATGAGAAATCATGTCGGTTTTCTAGAATGTCCTTCCTTTAGTCTACCTGGTATGTAAATGGAGAAAAATGAATGGAAAATATTATTCTAATGAAATATACATATGATAAAAAAATTCATCACAAATATATATATATATATATATATCATTCAATTACATAATAAAAAAATAAACCTTAAATAATCATGAAAAAACAATGTGTTTGTAACATAAATCTATTAACTCACGTTACAATAAATTTTTAATAATACTAAACTCATTTAAAATAAATTATATATTAGTTTAATTAAATAAATTAGTCATTTATATTATTAAAAAAATTATATATGATCAACTTATAAAATTTTATAACAAACTCATTAATAATTTCTTATTTGCATTATCATACATGGTTATTCACTATTTCATTTTACGTGGTAATTTTTAATTGATAGTTTCAAGTCTTGTACATTTATAATGGTTAAATAATATCAAGAATTTTAATAATCATATAACTATCATATATATTGATTATTAATGTATTTATATTCAACCATTCATGGTAGTTATAGATAAATTAACTTTAATATTCAATGAGATGGTAGGTTGTACTTACACAATAACGTTTTTTACCATTTAATGGTTAGAGAGAAGGAAATGTGAACAATAATTTACCTTAAAATAATAATGATTATATCATATATATTTATATATATCATCTATTTCATAAATATATCCTACTCTATAACCCTGAAAATAAAAAATAAAAAATGAATCACATAACATGATGGAGGTGGTAGTCCACACATACACACGAGTGACATTATCATTTCTCATGGGATTGGATGGTATAATTCTAGACACAATATAATAATTATTTTATGATAAATATGTGATATATATAACATATATAACTTTAACCAATCATAACAACCCTACATTAATGATGGTGGTAGAAAATTAAATTTATCACCATGTGGCTGTAGTAATTTACAAGTATGCATGAGTGATACATTCACATCCCATATGATGGAAAATATAGTGAATAAAGGTTTATTATTGATCATAATAATATTTAGATATATAATGGATACATAATATATTAAATTATTATTAGTTATTCATAATTATGGAAGGTAGAAGAATAAATTAATTGGAAGTGGTTGAGTGAGATGAATTCCTCTCCTTCAGTTGTCTCTTTTTAGATCATTATCTTAAGGAAAATTTCAATGTTTATTCAATAATATAGAAACATCTAATTATTGGAAAATTAATGTGAGAAGAATTTTTTTTTTTTGAGATTGATTCATCAATGTGGTGTAAATAAAAAAGATTAGGGGAGTCCTTTTATAAGGGAAGGGAAAAACACATGTATTTATTGGAATGACTAAATTATAATTAAGATATAATTAATAAAGATTCATTAATAATAATATAGATTAATAAAAAAAATATTTATAGTCAAAATTTTATCATCCTTTTAAATTAAGATATGTTCTTTTCTCAATTTGAACCAAATCATTTTGGTTAACAACATGGTTAACCAATTTTAATCGAACCATGGTAATGACTATTTTAATATGAAAGGGATTTAATATTACATAAAAGGATAAAAATGGATGACAAATGACTGATTTATGAAAATATCATCCATTTAGAAACCTTCAGATACTCTTAAAATGTTTTCTATGATTAGTAATTTTTTTAATAATATAAGTTTGTAATTAAATACTATTAATGTTCTTTACAAAATATAGAAATAATTTGACATTGAATAAAAATTATTGAAATGGTATTAATATATATATATATATAAACATCAGTAATATGTTATATTAATCAATAATATTCTACGAACACAATAATTAATCCATTTTATATAACTATTAATATTTATATGAAGTCATTTATTAATTAGATGTTTATATACCATGTTGGTGTTGAGTGAACATTTATGGTAATTATTTTATAACAATACATTAAAAATAAACTAAAAATAAATTTTATATGTTAATAAAATTCATTATTATTTCATATTAAAAATAATAACTAATGTTATCTTCTTTTATTCCTCATATGATAATTTAATAGTTATTATACTGAATAGAGTATCATTTTATATTTATTATTTCCAAAAACTATTATAGACATCATCAATGAAAAATTGAACAATATAGACCTATAAGGATGAAATGGATGAAAATAACTGAAATTTAAAAATGAAATTAGATAAAGGTAATTTTTTTGTTCATTTTGAGACCCTATTCTTGAGTTTAACCATATTTTACAAATATTTTCCAAGTTCACTATTTATAATAATAAAAAATAAAAGGGGAAATATTGCCAAATTTGGACATCCTAATTTAAAAAATTATATCCATCTTCATGATTTTGAATTTAAATGTTCAATAAATCAATTTTAATTTAAATACATAAAATTAAATGAAGTAGACTTTTTTGAAAAATTATGTTTTAACCATAAAACATATAAAAATCATCAAAATTAAGGATTAAAAGAAAATTTATTTTTCCCATATATAAAAAATATATGAAATTTAATTTTAATATTATATCCAGAAAATATTTGAGATTTTAATTTAAATTATATGATGATGATATTTGAAAAAACATTGTTTTTTATTATTCAAAAAAATTATTTTTTAAATTGTTTTTAAAAAATATCACCCTATCATATTCAGAATATGATTATTTTAATAAGATATCATCTTATTAAATTAAATTTAAAAAATGGTAATAAATTTATTATAATATACATGTCTGTGATGTAATAAAATCCATTTTTCAAGAAAAATTGTTTTTATAATCATAAATTGAATATAATAAAAAATGAGTACAAATAAATTAAAAATATTGAAATAATTTATTTTAAAGATAAGACCATGAGAAAATAATCAAATACCTTTTTTTTAATGTAAAATCAAATTAAAAAAGTATGAAAATATGATATTTACACATAACCCTTTGAAGAAATGTAAAACGATAATTAGGAACCAGAGTAGACAAAGACATATCACCACCATTAGCAACATTGTTCGAAAGACCATCTTCCAGTGAATTTCCATTCCAGTAAACAAGAGTGAAAAAAACAATGGAAAAAGAGAATTTTCGTAATGGTCTGGACCTCTCTGGTCCATTATGTAACACCCCAAGATTTCATAGTGTGTTATTTCATCAAAATAATTCAATAACTTGCACTACACGCAACACTGAGTTCAATTGCACCATGACTTACCAAAAAAAAAGCCATTAAAAGAGGTCATGAATAGTATTAACTAAATTTTAAACTTTATATAATCCTTATAATTTTAGAATCCATATTATGAGTTTCTTAGTCATAATGCAAGAACATATTCATTTTCAGTATTGCACTTTTATCAACTTTTGATAGTGAAACCTTTTTAAATACAATATTTTAAAATTTTTGACTAAATGGAGACATCAAAAAATTTAAAATGAAACATCCCAAGCTTCTACGGTACGCTTTCCTTTGAATAAAACAGTAGCGTGTGTTGTACGCAACTTCGAGTTCTAACACACCGTAACCAATCAAACTAGCTGTTATGAATAGTAATACCTAATTTTTGAAGTTATATATATTTTATATTTTTAAAATGGACTTCATTTTTGGATTCGGAATATCAAAATTAGCCTAAGGTGAAATTTTGGTACTTTTCGGATAACTTTCATATTTTGATGAATAGTGAAAATTACTAAATTTTAATTAAAAACAGCTTTTTTAATCAAAATAATTAATAGTGATAAATTATGAATTTGAGTGGTTTTAAAGTATATTTAGAATATATTTTTACCATTTAATATAATGTTGGTAATTGGACATAATTTTACAATTAAACCGAACATAAACAAGTGTCAGTCTTTTGATAGTTATTATCTCTTAAAACACGCTTTTTGTTTTGACAGCGGGAATTAATTTTAAATTAATTTCTGCCACTTCTGTGTTTAGAATTTAGGAAAATGGATTCCATATTTGGAATCAGGATGTTCAAATTGTGTAAATAGGTAACTTTTATTTTTAGACATTTTGAATAATTACTGCGGTAAATATTTTATTTACCATGGTTAAGGGTAAATCCGGTATATAAGGGTTAAAAAATAATATTATAATAATACTAAATTACCCTAAAACGTGTCTTAACCCTATTGGTTGATAAATGGTCGACCATGGGCATCTTTGTGTCAATTTTGGGACCCCATGGATCCACTTGTAAGTGATAATGACACTTTATTTTAATTAAGTCAAAATGAATACAAATATGACACAAGCATATATCTTTTAGAAAAACAATTGTTACATAGAGTTATATAAGTTTGATTTTAGATTATAAGTATTAATTAGAAAGATAAAACGATTTCCTACATAATTATATTTTATTTATAATTTTTAGACATTAAATAGTTTATTTTATTTATGACACAATGATGATGCAGTAATTACTATAATAGTGAAAAATTAAAATAATTGATATTATAAATACCCAAAACAAATATAATATGAAACTTTTAATGAATTCAACTAATTTTCTATGATAATATGATATATTAGGATTTATTTAATTGACATTGTTCGAAGTAATCAATCTTTTATGAGTTTCACAAAAATCAACTATTGAATAGTGTCAAAATTGACATAAAAGAGTTCTTAAAACAAATATTATATTATTAATTAATATTAAATTCCTAAAAATCTAAGGTTCGGCCAAGAGACTTATATCAGGATAGGTTTATCATTAATGCACCACTTGGGGGTCTCTTGGAAGTATATAGTATGTTTATTAACCATATTATATAAAAATACAAAGAGATATTGTAAAAGTGAAACTAATTAACTTAGAGTTAATACTTAAAGATAAGGTTAATATAAGTACCCAAACCTGTCTAAATTCTATTGGTTGAGTGGTTTTCGACCTATCCCCACCTTAAACTTTGAATAATAAGCTTTGGAGCCATTAGAAACCGAATATTAATTTATTATAAATTAATATTTCTAGCTTTTCCAAAGGTGCCCCTCACCCCTCTTATAAAAGGGCACTCCTCCTTCTCATTTCTTCACACCTTCAAACCTTTTGGTTCGGCCAAACTCTGCCCAAATACTCTCCCAACATCCCTCACTACAACCTAGAGGCCTTAGTTTGATCAGAAAGCCAACCTATGGAGCCCTTTTGATCAAATTAAAAGGAAGAACCCGAAGAAGAGGTAATGATTTCACCACCCTTCTCCAAGTTCATTTCTTCTTCCACTTCTTCTTCCTTTGTTCATACCATTATAAAATAATAACTCCAGTATCTCACATATACTGTGATGTTATTATAAATATGGTACAACCATATTCAGTATTCTATCCACCCTTTGAATAACATGTCACCATACGTGCGTACGTACGGACTACCGTCTCCACGTCGTGGTGTAATTGTTATTCAATATAATATTATTTGGATGGGTATAATAATGATGTGTAACTCATGTAAATAATAAATATAACATGTTAATGATTCTGTATATATGATATACCATCCATTTATATATTATTTTAATATCAAAAGAATGATATTGTCGCTCGTGCGTACGTACGGACTACCGTCTCCACGAACGCGATGAGATTCATTCTCCATCGTATCCATTCAAGTATAATTATCATTTGATGATTTAAAAATGATGTTTAAGGACTAGATATCATTCTGGATATGAATAAGATACAACAACCATGGCTTATGTAACAAAACATATAACAGAAAATGAGTAAGTTAACTCCCAAAACGACGATAATTCTAAGATATTATTAACAAATCAATGTTAAAAGATCATATATGATATCATATTATTATATATGATTCTTGTATAATTTAATAACAACTATTTCACCATTATACAGAAGGTTAACCTACTCCAACAAAGGAAAAGTACAAGGTAAGGGATTTTCTTATCTCACATTCAATTCCGTGAGATTTCCATTATTCGCCACTAAATTATTAAAAGTGGTGTATTGTGTACTGGAATTTGATATATATTATCATTATTATCTTTATATTCATGTTATTCTATAAATAATTTGGTGGTTATTAAATTTTGGCCGCACGACTCATTTGATTAACGTCGTAAGGGGTTTTCATCTCACTCCTTATTCCCGTGAGATTCATGCCATATTGCCACCATTACCTTTTGTGTGGTGTATGTACTGCCCATAATTATATTCTTTGTGTAATACACTCTAATTTATGTGTACGTACATATTCATTGTATGATACCTCTTTCATGGGTTGTATGTTTCATAAGTTACCAAATTGGTAAGGGTTATTTCACAATCTCTTCATTATCCGAGGTTGTTTATACGTAATAATCTACTGGGATTTCTTTATCATCCACATCCATGTTTCTTAGAAATGTATTTCAAAACATATTTATTATTTACAAGAATATGGATTAAAGTCATTTATACCCTTGTTTGACTTTTTATAAAGTAATCTTTCCGTCGTTTCCAAAACAAGGTCCTTTTTAACCTTTTCGACAAAATTAAGGTAAGAATGTTTTTTTAAACTTATACGGCGGGTGCGACTATTTTCCACCGTTATAAAATCTTCAAAGCTTCCCTTACAAGCTTATAAGAATATTTTCAAAGAAAAGGTTTCTTTTATAATTATGTGATTTTTAAATGATTTCAAAAGAGAGATATTTCTCTCAAATATATGAAAATCTAGTGCAAATGTATACGTATTTAACGCAAGCTTAAAAATGTTTTCAGAAAACCTGACTCTCGAGTTTGGTAGACAGGAAGGGATTGGGAGTGGACCCATCATGGCCTGTAATTAATCGAGAAGTCTCAGAATTAGTTTTTTTGTTTTCAGAAGCTTGCATATTGTTTTCAGAAAAACACTGGAGTATATTTTATGAATTTTAAACATAAGTATCTTCTAAAAAAATTGCATCGGTAGGTCTCATGAGACAAACTAGTGTCTTGGCACAAGGCCTTGACAAAATCTTATTTGTAGTCTTGGCACGAGGCCTTGGCTATGTGGTTATGATTGTCTGGCATTATGCATTCCAACATTATGAAAGTGGTTATTGATTTTTGCATGTGATTATTCGATTAGTAGAATATCCATGTGAATAAGTAAATGGGATTATTTCATTTTATTTATGCCATACCATGTTGAAAGTTCATATTTAAAAGGCTTTTGTTTTAGTTATACATTGCCTTAAATGTTTATTATTATTTATGAAAGTTTCCACTATATTGTTATCCTTACTGGGCATTTGAGCTCACCCCTTTTCTATGTTTTATTTTTCCCAGGATGTGAAGAAGTAAGTTATGAATGACCTGCAGGGATTTTATGAGGGGTTAATAGTGTGGATTGTGGAAACATTATGTTGTTGTAGTAGTTTTTCATTTTATGATGTAATGTAAAACTTATGAATGTATCTAGTGTTTCCAAGGCTACTAAACCAATCGGTCTTTCGAGATTTGATCTTTCTTGTGATCATGCCAATGTTACGAAGTAATGCACCGACTCTGGGTAGCTGGGGTCGGGGCGTTACAGTTGGTATCAGAGGAAGTTTAGTACAAACCTTGGCAGCTAGATTTAGATAAACTCTGATTAGAGCACGTAGACCTAAGATGAACTTTGAGGATTAGTATAGAAGAACTTCCTAGAATTTTGGTATTGTAGAGATTTTGTGAGTTTTCCGAGCAATACATCCCTGTCTGGATACGAGCAGGTAGAGGCGGCTCTAGCACGGATGTACCCTGGGGTAAAACCCGAAAACACCGCTTTGAGCTAGACTCGAACGGGAACTGGTGCACGACAACGGGCCTTGCTGCACTCTTGGTTACGACACTCCCGGGGGATATGCTTAGGATAACTCTCACTATCTTTACAAATCATTATGAAGGGTTTATGAGTATATACTTTCTCAAAGAAAACATTTTTATGATTATGGATTATATCCATAAATAGTTCAATTTATGTTAAGTGTTTTATAAGTATGGGATTATGTATTTTTATTCATAAACTGATCTAGTTTATGCCATTGTTTAGAAATGGCGACCAGTAGAAGGAATGAGAACTCCAGAAATGCACATGATCCAAAGAGAAAGAAGGATCATATCTTTCATGGTCTTAAGCTAGAATTTATAAGAGAAATAGTCTCCCATGTATTATCATCATATGAAGAAATAATATCATGTGTTGATAAGATAAGTAAAGAGTTTACTGAGTCCTATGGCTTTGAAGGGAAGCAAGAGAAGAAAAGGATGGAAGAGAGAAAGATGGATAAAAGTAAGAGGGAAAAGAAGAATTTTCCCATATGTGGTAACTGTGGAAAGAAACACCCTGGAACTTTCCTGAAAGGAATTGGAGTTTGTTATAAGTGTGGAGGAAAAGGGCACAAAGTACGTGACTGCAAGGGTAAGAAAATGGTTTTAAATGTACAATTCTTCATTTGCAAGGAGTTTGGACACTACGCGAACCTATGTCCCAGTCATCAGACTATGCCGCAAATGATTCTATTGGATAATAATCAAGTTATGATACTACCACAGATGAAGAGGAATGATTAGAGTTATTATGTTGATTATGTCAATTGAGTGTTGTATCAACAATGTACTTGTTATAATAATTATGGAGTATATAAGGATTGTACTGCAGTACTATTTCATTAAGGACTTGAGATTGTGTGGAACAAAGAAAAGTGACTCAATAGAAGGTTAATTTTTTTGGAAAATATATGGTTGAGAGAATGATAAATCATAATATAGTTCTGATACTGAGGTAGTGATTTTGGAATAATATGTGATTATTTTGGATAAATTATATTGGATATTATTGACTACCTTGAAGCTGATTAATGATTTGTATATTCCATCATTGTTGGGGTTTAAAACATTTTTGGATTAATGAAGTATATCCAGCATTCTATATGGAATAAGGGAACATGAATGTAATCAATAAGGAATATGGTAGTACATGATGAAGGTATTCATATGCTATTACAGGGTAAAAAGGATCTATATTATGTTTACCTTCCTTATAAATGTTGGACTGTGAGTTTGGACAGAAGTATTTTGGATAGTTCTAGTTTGGATTATTTTGGATTTCCATAAAAGGACAACCCGGAGGTCGGGCGACAACCCGTCGCGTCCGGCAAGGCTGCGAGACTTGAACCCGCAACCGAAGGGCGACAAGTGTGTATCACCTACCACTGGCCCAAGAGATGTCCTGGATTAAATAATGTAGTTTTTTTTAAAAGATCTGGTAGATGAATTATAAATTCGTTTATTTTTGAACCCTGTACGAATAGTATAAATATAATTTTTTTACGAGTGAAAGATGAGTTTATGGTAGAAATTTATTAATGGACAAAACTCTAATTATAAATTAAGTATATCTCCTTATGATCTTAGCCAATCTCATAAATAAATTCCTCAATATTAAGAAAAGAAACTTAGAACAAAAATGTTTCCCTAGATGGTACCTTAAATCATCACTAATTTATGGCTTTGGGATTGTTGGCCTTTTCATAGCCATGTTCTCTACCACTCTCCATCAGATAATTGATGGTTAGATTTCTCCTCCATATCCATATTTTCCTACATGGAACCCTAGTATGTGTTATTTTTGGTAATCTTCATACTTTCCACTCATTATTTTAAATAGAGGCCTCATTAATTCATTTTTCGATGTGGGATTTCAACTAAGATATTTTGAAACGTCAAAAATGTGTTATCCCAATACCCTATATTTTGTTGAACCGATGGTACTTCAAATCATCATAGATTGATGAGTTTAAGGACCTCAATTTTATACTTTTTGTGATTGATGACCTCAATCACTACATATAAATATTTACATTTTTCCTCCAATTATATGTCTCTAATTGCCACCAATGTTCTCCTAATCAAGATCATAATTTGGTGGTGACCCTTTCATTTCTCTTTTCCTCATATTAAGACTAAATTTTAGTAACCCAATTTCCGATGTGGGTTTTCCCACAAATATATTTTCTATATTCAACCTTTTATTTTCGAATAACAATTTCAAATTGCGAGGACGCAATTTATTGAAGGAGGGGAGAATGTAACACCCCAAGATTTCATAGTGTGTTATTTCTTCAAAATAATTCAATAACTTGCACTACACGCAACACTGATTTCAATTGCACCATGACTTACCAAAAAAAAATCCATTAAAAGAGGTCATGAATAGTATTAACTAAATTTTAAACTTTATATAATCCTTATAATTTTAGAATCCATATTATGAGTTTCTTAGTCATAATGCAAGAACAGATTCATTTTCAGTATTGCACTTTTATCAACTTTTGATAGTGAAACCTTTTAAATACAATATTTTAAACATTTTGACTAAATGGAGACATCAAAAAATTTAAAATGAAACATCCCAAGCTTCCACGGTACGCTTTCCTTTGAATAAAACAGTAGCGTGTGTTGTACGCAACTTCGAGTTCTAACACACCGTAACCAATCAAACTAGCTGTTATGAATAGTAATACCTACTTTTTGAAGTTATATATATTTTATATTTTTAAAATGGACTTCATTTTTGGATTCGGAATATCAAAATTAGCCTAAGGTGAAATTTTGGTACTTTTCGGATAACTTTCATATTTTGATGAATAGTGAAAATTACTAAATTTTAATTAAAAACAACTTTTTTAATCAAAATAATTAATAGTGATAAATTATGAATTTGAGTGGTTTTAAATTATATTTAGAATATATTTTTACCATTTAGTATAATGTTGGTCATTGGACATAATTTTACAATTAAACCGAACATAAACAAGTGTCAGTCTTTTGATAGTTATTATCTCTTAAAACACGCTTTTTGTTTTGACAGCGGGAATTAATTTTAAATTAATTTCTGCCACTTCTGTGTTTAGAATTTAGGAAAATGGATTCCATATTTGGAATCAGGATGTTCAAATTGTGTAAATAGGTAACTTTTATTTTTAGACATTTTGAATAATTACTGCGGTAAATATTTTATTTACCATGGTTAAGGGTAAATCCGGTAAATAAAGGTTAAAAAATAATATTATAATAATACTAAATTACCCTAAAACGTGTCTTAACCCTATTGGTTGATAAATGGTCGACCATGGGCATCATTGTGTCAATTTTGGGACCCCATGGATCAACTTGTAAGTGATAATGACACTTTATTTTAATTAAGTCAAAATGAATACAAAAATGACACAAGCATATATCCTTTAGCAAAACAATTGTTACATAGAGTTATATAAGTTGGATTTTAGATTATAAATATTCATTAGAAAGATAAAAAGATTTCCTACATAATGATATTTTATTTATAATTTTTAGACATTATATAATTTATTTTATTTATGACACAATGATGATGCAGTAATTACTATAATAGTGAAAAATTAAAATAATTGATATTATAAATACCCAAAAAAATATAATATTAAACTTTTAATGAATTAAACTAATTTTATA
Organism: Viscum album; assembly: GCA_963277665.1. Classification (NCBI taxonomy): domain Eukaryota; kingdom Viridiplantae; phylum Streptophyta; class Magnoliopsida; order Santalales; family Viscaceae; genus Viscum; species Viscum album. The sequence continues at coordinate 1,709,665,683 of OY728152.1, read as the reverse complement.
GGATAATATGATATATTAGGATTTATTTAATTGACTTTTTTCTAAGTAATCAATCTGTTATGAGTGTCACAAGAATCAACTATTGAATAGTGTCAAAATTGACATAAAAGAGTTCTTAAAACAAATAATATATTATTAATTGATATTAAATTCCTAAAAATCTAAGGTTCGGCCAAGAGACTTATATCCGGATAGGTTCATCATTAATGGACCACTTGGGGGTCTCTTGGAAGTATATAGTAAGTTTATTAACCATATTATATAAAAATACAAAGAGATATTGTAAAAGTGAAACTAATTAACTTAGAGTTAATACTTAAAGATAAGGTTAATATATGTACCCAAACCTGTCTAAATTCTATTGGTTGAGTGGTTTTAGACCTATCCCCACCTTAACCTTTGAATAATAAGCTTTGGAGCCATTAGAAACCGAATATGAATTTATTATAAATTAATATTTCTAGCTTTTCCAAAGGTGCCCCTCACCCCTCTTATAAAAGGGCACTCCTCCTTCTCATTTCTTCACACCTTAAAACCTTTTGGTTCGGCCAAACTCTGCCCAAATACTCTCCCAACATCCCTCACTACAACCTAGAGGCCTTAGTTTGATCATAAAGCCAACCTAAGGATCCCTTTTGATCAAATCAAAAGGAAGAACCCGGAGAAGAGGTAATGATTTCACCACCCTTCTCCAAGTTCATTTCTTCTTCCACTTCTTCTTCCTTTGTTCCTACCATTCTAAAATAATAACTCCAGTATCTCACATATACTGTGATGTTATTATAAATATGGTACAACCATATTCAGTATTCTATCCACCCTTTGAATAACATGTCACCATACGTGCGTACGTACGGACTACCGTCTCCACGTCGTGGTGTAATTGTTATTCAATATAATATTATTTGGATGGGTATAATAATGATGTGTAACTCATGTAAATAATAAATATAACATGTTAATTATTCTGTATATATGATATACCATCCATTTATATATTATTTTAATATCAAAAGAATGATATTGTCGCTCGTGCGTACGTACGGACTACCGTCTCCACGAACGCGATGAGATTCATTCTCCATCCTATCCATTCAAGTATAATTATCATTTGATGATTTAAAAATGAGGTTTAAGGACTAGATATCATTATGGATATGAATAAGATACAACAACCATGTCTTATGTAACAAAACATATAAAAGAAAATGAGTAAGTTAACTCCCGAAACGACGATAATTCTAAGATATTATTAACAAATCAATGTTAAAAGATCATATATGATATCATATTATTATATATGATTATTGTATAATTTAATAACAACTATTTCACCATTATTCAGGAGTTTAACCTACTCCAACCAAGGAAAAGTACAAGGTATGGTATTTTCTTATCTCACATTCAATTCCGTGAGATTTCCATTATTCGCCACTAAATTATTAAAAGTGGTTTATTGTGTACTGGCATTTGATATATATTGTCATGATTATCTTTATATTCATGTTATTCTGTAAATAATTTGGTGGTTATTAACTTTTTGCCACACGACTCATTTGATTAACGTGGTAAGGGGTTTTCATCTCACTCCTTATTCCCGTGAGATTCATGCCATATTGCCACCATTACCTTTTGTGTGGTGTATGTACTGCCCATAATTATATTCTTTGTGTAATACACTCTAATTTATGTGTACGTACATATTCATTGTATGATACCTCTTTCATGGGTTGTATGTTTCATAAGTTACCAAATTGGTAAGGGTTATTTCACAATCTCTTCATTATCCGAGGTTGTTTATACGTGATAATCTACTGGGATTTCTTTATCATCCACATCCATGTTTCTTCGAAATGTATTTCAAAACATATTTATTATTTACAAGAATATGGGTTAAAGTCATTTATACCCTTGTTTGACTTTTTATAAAGGAATCTTTCCGTCGTTTTCAAAACAAGGTCCTTTTTAACCTTTTCGACAGAATTAAGGTAAGAATGTTTTTTTAACTTATACGGCGGGTGCGGCTATTTTCCACCGTTATAAAATCTTCAAAGCTTCCCTTACAAGATTATAAGAATATTTTCAAAGAAAAGGTTTCTTTTATAATTATTTGATTTTTAAATGATTTCAAAAGAGAGATATTTCTCTCAAATATATGAAAATCATGTGCAAATGTATACGTATTTAACGCAAGCTTAAAAATGTTTTCAGAAAACCTGACTCTCGAGTTTGGTATACAGGAAGGGATTGGGAGTGGACCCATCATGGCCTGTAATTAATCGAGAAGTCTCAGAATTAGTTATTTTGTTTTCAGAAGCTTGCATATTGTTTTCAGAAAAACACTGGAGTATATTTTATGAATTTTAAACATAAGTATCTTCTGAAAAAATTGCATCGGTAGGTCTCATGAGACAAACTAGTGTCTTGGCACAAGGCCTTGACAAAATCTTATTTGTAGTCTTGGCACGAGGCCTTGGCTATTTGGTTATGATAGTCTGGCATTATGCTTTCCAACATTATGAAAGTGGTTATTGATTTTTGCATGTGATTATTCGATTAGTAGAATATCCATGTGAATAAGTAAATGGAATTATTTCATTTTATTTATGCCATACCATGTTGAAAGTTCATATTTAAAAGGCTTTTGTTTTAGTTATACATTGCCTTAAATGTTTATTATTATTTATGAAAGTTTCCGCTATATTGTTATCCTTACTGGGCATTTGAGCTCACCCCTTTTCTATGTTTTATTTTTCCCAGGATGTGAAGAAGTAAGTTATGAATGACCTGCAGGGATTTTATGAGGGGTTAATAGTGTGTATTGTGGAAACATTATGTTGTTGTAGTAGTTTTTCATTTTATGATGTAATGTAAAACTTATGAATGTATCTAGCGTTTCCAAGGCTACTAAACCAATCGGTCTTTCGAGATTTGATCTTTCTTGTGATCATGCCAATGTTACGAAGTAATGCACCGACTCTGGGTAAATGGGGTTGGGGCGTTACACATTACGTTGTAAAAATGTCATGCTGGAGGTGTTCCAGGAGGTCAAGGTGACTTGGGGTGCATTTAGATGGACTTTTAATGAAAGATAAAGGGAAATAGCTTTCGCATGGTTGGCACACGGGTAGCCTAAACCGTGCGGCCAAACCGTGCAATGTTGATGTTGGACGAAGTGGATAATGCATGGTTAGTGCACGTTTTTTCTAACCGTGCGGACTAATCGTGTGAGGAGTGCTTGTAAGGATAGAAGCTAACGCACGGTTAGCACACAGTTCGTTAAACCGTGCAGACTAACCATGCGGGAACATAAAGATATATCCTAAAATTGTGGATCTGAACTATTTTTCCCCTAAATGGTTCTCCTAAGCCTCAATGTGGCCATTAATCAGGATTACCCATCCTTGGAGGTAGAAGAACCTCTCCCAAGTGTTTTGGAGGCAATCCATAGGCTTCTCTTGGAAAATCAAAGCCGGTTTCTTAAGGTATGTGATCATTCTTGTTTGGTTTCTTAGATTTACTTAGATCTACTTCTCCTCCACTCTATATTTCATAGATATACGCTCGTTGTGGGTAGATATAAGCGTGTGGATGTCGAATATGACGAGCTTTGTTCTTGGTTATGGTAGGAGAGGTGATCTAAGGAGGATTCGTGAAGAATAGACCCTGTTCCTTGGGTGTTCTTCGACTGTTGTGGTTTTCCTCTAAAACCTTTGAGGTAGGGGATTCATGGCTTCTCTAATTGTTTATGTGAAATTGTAGTGATAGAATGATTTATCCCTTTGGATCATAATGAAATTGACCTAATTAAATACATGAACCAGATTAAAATAATTGGTTTGATCACATGATGTTTCTCTGTTCCGTGATAATGGTTCGCCTCTTGATTTTCAAGATAGTGTGATATCAATTCCTTTCTTGTTAGCATGTTGTTCTTGATGAAATTGATAAAGAACGTAAAGCTGGAATTAATTGATAATTAAATGGATAAAGATAAAGAGGCATGTAAACGAATTCAGTTGTTGTTGTTGTTGTTGATCCAAATTGATGTTAACGAAATTGATGTCGATGTACGTGATTAATTCAGTTGGTTGTGAATCTAAAATATGTTGGTGTTTTTTGTTTGAAGGAAATATGCCTTGTTAAAGGGCCAAGAGCCCAATTTTGTTGTGATGTTAACTTTCCTGCTGCTTGTGTTGTGATATGACCCCGGATGGATGTTGTGATTTTTGGGGGAAAGGATGCCTTGTGGATGTGGAAGTCAATGATGACTAGAGTGGCGAGATGCATCGATTTATTCATGTGGGTGTCAGCGTGAACACCAGGGATGATGGAGTGGCCACGTACATCAGTTTATGCATGTGGGTGTCAGGGAGGACACCGAGGATGATGGAATGGAATGGATGTAATTGTGGGATGCTTGTTGATTCTTTGGTTGTTTATCTGCTTTACTTTTCCCCACTGCTCAAGGTAGCTGGTCTTGTTAACACTTCTTCTAGAAGGGGCGAGGACACATAGAGTATGACACATTCTTTCCATGTTTATCCTCTCAAGGGATAATGGGTCTACGCTATTGTTATAGGAGGCCAAGACTTGACGGGTAGTATATCTACTCACCCTGTTGAGCCCCCTTATGTTTAGTAGCACATCATGCTTTTCTAAAATGCCTGGGAATATGGGAAAGAAATTCTGTAATGAATTTTTGAATAAATGATGTTAACCCATGGGGTTGGAGTTTGTTGAAACATAACGATGAGGTTGAGAAATTTTGAAGGGATAGTGGTTTTTGGATGTGATGTTAACGTAATTTAATGTGGAATTGTTCATGGTTATTTTTTGTTTTAAGAATTAATTAACATACAATGGAATTGATAAAAAGGGAATGATGTAATATAATAAAGCCCTTAAATGGTTGTGTGAATATAGGATACCTAGTCTTAGAAGTGGAATCCCAGAGTCCGAGAGACGTCAGCTTCAGTCGTTTTTAAGACTAGGTTATGCCAATTGTGTGGTTGTGAGTTATAGTATATTTCTGTATATTTTGTGTTTCTATACTCTACTCCACCATTTCAGTAAGGGAAAATTCCACCCCGGGGATTCTGAGCCCTGGGGGTGTTTTCCCGAACATTCCGGTGGGAGGATGAATGGCTGACTACCCCCTTTGTCCATACTCTCTTCTATTGTTAGATACTAATGCTATTAGGCACAATGGTTAGTTTTCCCAATATATGTGTGTAGAGGGATGTAATGTCTTGTGGTTATTCACACACAGATATTCTGGATATAGTATCCTATGGACTACTATTGGTGTAACGTGTATTGGCTATGATGGCTTGAAGATCCTTACTCGGTGTATGGGCTGTAATGGCTTGAGGTATAATACCTGACGTATGATACACATTATGCGAGCTTTGGTGGCTCCCAGAAACTACCTGGTTACTTTTTATTTTGTGGATGGTGCGGTTCTTCTCTCAAGTGTCTGCGGGCAAGCCATTGTGGTGCACGTGGTGTAGATTGTGGAGCGTAGCTTAGGTGTATACGAGCAAGCCTTTGGAGAGATATGCACATGACGTATGTCGTTGTGGGAAAGTGGAAAACCACTGGGGAAGTAGTAGCGGGGTACCCTTGATATTCTTTACTATATGATATATTTTTGTATGAGTTACTTTTTGAGAGTATCCATGGTGAGGATGGGAACTTAGTATACTTGTTTAGGTGAGGAGTTGGTTTTACTTGTTGTTCACTGGGGTTTATCATGATTTCATTACTTTTTCATGAGAGGCTTGAGGGAGGATCCTACTGAGTATACTTTTATACTCACCCTACGTATATAGAAACTATTTTTCAGGTCACTTGGAGCAGGTTGGAGATCAAGTTGGTTTTTACTGGCTTGGGGTTACAGGAGATGTTCAGGCTTGTGGTTGCAGTTTTTTTACTTTCTTTTGGGTACTTGTTGTTTTCCCTTTCAGTTGTAGTACTTTTTCATGACATTTCATATGTGAATTTGGGTTTCTTTTATTTTCTTCAGTTCTGAGTTGGATTTGGTTGGTGTCTATCTTGTCTCTCTCTTCCGCATGGGTTCTCCTAGAGGGTAATGCCTTCCATTTGTGTGTTATTATATCCTTGGTGCTAGTTTCCAAACCAGGGCCTACTGGAGGCTGGACTCAGGGGTCATTATCTCCCTTCTCACATTGCCCGCCCATGAGGGGTACACTTTGTGGGGTGGGGGTCATGAAAGAGTGGTATCAGAAGTCTGGTTGAGGGATAGAATGATGTTTGGAGTTAGGCACTGGTGAGGTTGCATGGGTTGGTAGAGAAATGATGTCATTCATGTTTAGCAAGTGAGGTAAACAGTGGAGAACAAATGAGATATAGGTGTTCAGGTCCCCCTGTGATATGATTTATGGACCTTTATGTTTACAATGGCTACTAAACAAGGCGATACTGGATACAGGGTAGAGACCTAGGAAATGATCATGCATCATTCTTCATTGTGCCTGTGTTTGAATGGGTAGACCTTGGGATATGTTACCCTAAAATGAATAAAAGAAAACAATTAATTAATTAATTTTGAGTCTTCCATATTCCAGGATCAGGAGTCCTAAGTGTTTATTATTTTACAAGTATGGATCCAGGTCGACGTCCTCGTCAAGTTTGTGTAGAAACTTTCCATCAGGATGTTCCAGCAGATCGTCGATGGGTAGAGGTTGACGACGACGACACATGGAGGAAGACACTCCGAGAGATTCAGTTCCAGAGTCTACAGAAGTATGAGGTATTCGTTTCAGATGTAGTCACAGAAGACTGGTTAGAGGAGGTCGAGATATTCTTCAGTTCAATACGTGCTCGGAAGGAGCACTGGGTGTCCTTGGTTGTGACAATTCTGCATGGAGTAGCAAGGCAGTGGTGGTTGTTGTTCCTCGGGGATCGTGAGGAGTCAACGATCTCATGGGAGGAGTTCCGAGACAAGTGTATAGTTTATTTTCATTCATCGACTGTGAAGGCATCTAGTCTCTAGGAGCTTATTACCCTTCGACAGGGGAGCTCTACTATTCGAGAGTTTCAAATCCATTTCAAGAACCATTTATGATATGCTTCAAACCTATTACCAGATGAGGTGGCCAGGGTGAGGCATTTCGAGGAGGCTTTGCGTCCAGTGATCCAGCGCCTAGTCACCCCATTTATGCTGAAGACATTTCTTGAGGTACTGGAAAGGGAAGAGTTTGTTGGGAGGAATTTGGCCAGGACCAGATCATCACAAGAAGGGGATCGTCAGGATCCCTCACAAAGCTAGGTTGTGGTCTGGGATTCACGGTTTTCAGGGCTTAAGAGTTTCCGTTTAGCCGGGGGTAGGTCCCATCCCTTCACATATCGTTTCCCTGGAGGTAGAAACTCTCTGGACTATGCCAAGTGAACGAGAGCTTGATTTTATTTTGGTGGTCGTGGTCATCAGAAATGGGAGTTCTCGACCTTTCAGAGTTGTCATCGTGCACCAGGCGCTATGCTCCAGGTTCCTCTGTTGAGGAAGTTCCAACCGATGCAGCAGGAATAGAAGGTTTCACCATTTTTAGATCACCAGAGGGTAGATGGGGTAGGCAGAGGACCACTCCATGATGCTCCCTGTCCTCATAGGGAAGAACACGACCATGGTGGTGGTCTTCATTAGGGTTAGAGAGGTCGTAGAGGAGGTCGTGGTCCACTTCATGATGTTACATTGCCAGCTCCAGACAAGGCAGATGTTGTTCGAGGTACCCTTTTCTTATTTTCTACATTTGTTTATTTCTTTCTTGATTCAGGTGAGACAGAATCCTTCATATCACCTACCCATGTCAATGCTTTGGGACTTAAGGTAGAGAGGCTTCTAGTGCCCTTGGCGTTCACTACGCTGGTTGGAGGTCGAGCTGAGTTGTTTGATGTATGTAGAGACTATGAGCTTGTGTTGGTGCAACACCTCTCTTGAGGAGATTTCCTATGATTACAAATACAACCATTTGATGTCATCCTCGGCATTGATTTGTTGTATTCGGTGCTGGCTATCGTGGATTACTTCAGGAAGAGGGTTGTTTCCTTTGGTACGAATGGAGAGAAAGTGGTGTTTTTTTGGTGAGAGAGACCCTTGGATGTGTCATAGGTGCATTTCATTCTTATCATACATGATGTCTAAGATGATGCAAAGTTCTTCAGAGGATTGGCAGTTGTCGTTTCCTAGGGTCATAGAGAAGTACCATGATGTCTTTCCAGAAGAGGTTGTAGAAATACCCCCTCTATGAGAGATCGAGTTCGGGATCAAGATACAATAAGGAGTGTCTCATATCTCTATGTCTCCATATATGATGGCACATAATGAGTTACGAGAGCTACACATCCATCTTGATGGTCTGTTGTAGTGCTGTTTTGTTCAGCCATGTGTGTCCCCATGGGGTGCACCAGTTTTGTTCGTAAAGAAGGCCGACAACAGTTTGTGGTTGTGTGTCGATTATCATCTCTTACACAAATTTACATTAAAGAAAAACTATCCTCTTCCATGGATTGATGATTTATTTGATCAACTGAAGGGTGCATGTTGGTTCTCAAAGATCGACTTGCAGTCCGGATATCATCATATGCGTGTGAAGGAAGAGGATATCCCGAAGATTGCTTTCTGCTATCATCATGGGCATTATGAGTTCTTTGTAATGTCATTTGGTGTGACGAATGATCCAGCATTATTCATAGGATTGATGAATGTTGTGTTCCGTGAGTTAATAGAAAAGTTAGTGGTAGTTTTCACCGATGACATCCTTGTGTACTCCACATCTGTAGAGGATAATGGAGAGCATATATGAGTAGTTTTGGGAGTTCTTCATTGACATCAGATGTTCGGGAAGTTGTCGAAGTGTGAGTTTTGGGCTCGATAAGTCTGTTTCATGGGGAATGTTGTGTCCCAACATGGAGTAGTGGTGGATCCATTGATGATAGAAGCAGTTGTGTCTTGGGCAGCCCAAAAGAAGGTTTCAGAGGTGCAAAGTTTCCTTGGTCTCACAGGCTACTACATTGGGTTCGTAGACAATTTCTCCCATGTTGAAACTCCTCTGACATCTTTGACTATGAACGATCATGCTTCAATATGGACTGATCAGCGTCAGAAATCTTTCGAGTATCTAAAAGAGAAGTTAGTAAGTTCTTCAGTCCTTTTTCTTCCAGCTGAGGGAGTTCATTTTGATGTTTTCTGTGATGCGTCACATCTGGGGTTAGGCTGTGTTCTCATGCAGCAGATGTTATTTTCTTCTTATGGGTCTCAACATTTACGTCCCCTTGAATGAAACTATTCCAACCCTGATCTTGAGTTGGCAGCTGTGGTGTTTTCTCTGATGTTGTGGAGACATTACTTCATTGTTGAGTGCTTTGTGGTTTTCAACATTCATATGAGTTTGAGGTTTGTTTACTCCCAACGTGACTTGAACATACGACAACATCGGTGGATGGATTTATTGTAGGGATACTACTTCAAAATATCGTATACAATTGGAAAAGGGAATGTTGTAGCTGATGTGATGAGCCAAAAGTTGTGTATTGATGCTGTGTGTGAATCTAGTGATTCCTGGAGAGTATAGGATGAACTGTCAGCATTGCATATTGATATGGGAGATTTTGGGGATAGAGGTTGTCTTTTTTAGATGACGGTACAAATACCCTTGATTCAGAAGGTGGAAGAGTCCTAGTTAGGAGATCTTGAGGTGGATGTGTGGAGAGAGTGAGTTGTTTATGGTGTGGCCCCTGATGGTTGGTCGGAGGATTAAAAAAATGGAGTTTTGTATCATGGATGACATTTTCTTCCCATGAAGATGCGCAAGATGGTTCTCTTAGAGTTTCATAGTTCTCCCATATTAGTACATCTTTGCGTAACAACGATTTACTGATACTTCAGGAGTCGATTTTGGTGGCCTGGGCTGAAGTGTGCGGTTGCGGAGTTCGTGTCTCGATGTTTAGTCTTCAAAAGGGTGAAGGTCGAACACCATGTTCCAAGTGGTCTTCTATAGACATTAGAGATTCATAAGTGGAAGTGGGAGGAAATCTCAATGGACTATGTTACAGATTTACCTCGAGCTGCGGGATGACATAATGCTATTTGGGAGGTAGTGGATCATTTAACAATATCGGCCCACTTCATAGTGATCAAGGAGTGAAGCTCAGTGGAGGTTTTGTCAATGCAGTATCTAGAGGAGGTGGTGAGACTTCATGGAGTCCCTGGGATGATCATTTCTAATATAGATCCTCATTTTACCTCTTTGGTGTGGAGAGGTCTCCAACATGATTTTTGTTCTCATCTATGCATTAACACTACTTTTCATCCTCAAACTCTTGGTCAGACATAGAGAACTATCTAGACTCTTGATGACATGTTATTCTCTTCTGTTCTCGATTTTCTAGGATCAAGGATGAGGCACCTAACCTTGGTGGAGTTTGCTTATAATAATAGTTTTCACTCCACCATTGGTATGGAGGCGTTTGAAGACTTGTATGGCCGGCCTTGTCGTTCGCCATTGTGCTGGATCGGGGTCAGAGAGTCATCAATTATCTATCTGGAACTAGTGCAGAATACAATATAGATGGTTCAGGTGATTCATGAGAGGATGAAGACAGTTCAAGATCATTAGAAATCATATGTTGATCAAATAAGGAGACTGTTAGAATATAATGATGGAGATCATGTGTTTCTGAAGGTGACTCCCCATCGTGGGTTGTGAAGGTTTTGTCGTTGAAGTAAGATTTATCCCAGGTTTGTTGGGCCTTTCGAGGTGTTAGCTCGTGTTGGAGCTGTGGTGTACCTAGTGGCACTTCCCACTCAGATGAGTCGGATACATGATGTTTTCCTTGTATCAATGCTCTGTTGTTATCTTCTCTAAGACACTCTTTTCATCTATTGGGGAGAGATCGATGTCGATGATGGTGCACCCTTTGAGGAGAAACCTCTGGAGATCCATGAACCCAAAGACAAGGTGTTTCATGGGTGTTCTATCCCTTTATCTCATTTCCTGTGGAGACACGGATGATTTGAGGAGAGTACATAGGAACGTGAGTGATGGATACATGCTCTGTACCCATAGTTGTTTGATGTTTAACTCTTTTCATGTGTCATTGAAACTTATGTGGTTGTGGAACTTTCATTCTTATGAGATGGCACCCTTTGTGGATTTGGTGGCTTGCTCTCTTTTGAGAGGTATCTCGTTGGGTGGTTGTTCAGACCCTATTTTTTTCTCTTTAGGTGGGTTTTGGATTCACGAGGATGGGAATGTTTTGATACATATCTGATTTAATGGCCCAGAACTCTCCTGTCCATTCCATAGTGAAAATGTGGTGCTGGAGGTGTTCCGAGAGGTCAACGTGACTTGGGGGTGTGCTTGGGTGGACTTTTAAGGAATTCTAAAGGGCAAGAGCTTTCTAATGGTTGGTGCACAGGTTCCCTAAACCGTGTGACCAAATCGTGCAAGGTTGGTGTTGGAGGTATTGGAAAACACATGGTTCACACACATTTTGTCTAAACCTGTGGACTAACCATGCGAGGAGTGTTTGGACTGATAGAATCTAACGCACGGTTAGCGCACGGTTTGTTAAACCATGTAGACTAACCATGCGGGCACATAAAGTTAGATCCTAAAATTTTGCATCTGAACTATTTTCCCTCTAAATGGTTCTTTTAAGCCCTTAAGCCGCCATAAATTGGGATTACCCTTCCTTGGAGGTAGAAGAACCTCTCCCAAGCGTTTTGGAGGCGATCCAGATGCTTCTCTTGGAGAATCGAAGCCGGTTTCTTGAGGTATGTGATCGTTATTGTTTAGTTTCTTGGATCTAAATAGATCTACTTCTCTTCTTCTCTCTATTTCATATATCTACGCCTATTGTGGGTAGATATAAACATGTGGATGTCGAATATGAGGATATTTGGTCTTGGATATTTTAGGAGAGGAAATCTAAGCAGTATTCGTGGAGAATCGACCCGGTTCCTTCGGCATTCCTCAACCGTTGTGGTTTTCCATGAAAACCTTTGAGGTAGGGGATTCATGGATTCTCTAATTGTTTATCTTAAATCATAGAGATATCATGATTTATCCTTTTGGATAATAGTGAAATTGACCTAATTAAATACTTGAATCAGATTAAAACAATTGTTTTGATCACATGTTATTTCTTTATACCGTGATAACAGTTCGCCTATTTATTTTCTAGAGAGTGTGATATCTATGACATGCTTGTCCGCATGTTTTTCTTGATGAAATAGATAATGAACCTAAAGCAGAAATTAATTGATAATTAATTGGATAAAGATAAAGAGGCATGTAAACGAATCTGGTTGTTTTTTTGTGGTTGTTGATCCAAACTGATGTTAATCAAATTGATGTTGATGTACGTGATTAATTCATATAGTTGAGAAACTGAAATATTTTGGTGCTAGTTGTTTGAAGGATAGATTCCTTTTTAAAGTTCCAAGAGTCCAATTTGATGTGATTTTAACTTTCCTGCTGCTTGTGTTGTGATGTGATCCTGAATGGATGTTTTGATTCGTGGGGGCATGGAGGCCTTGTGGTTGTGGTAGAGGATGACGCCTAGAGTGGCGAGATGCATCAATTTATGCATGAGGTTGTCTTGGAGGACACTAGGGATTATGGAGTGGAGATATGCATCATTTTATGCATGTGTGTGTCAGGGAGGACACCAGGGATGATGGAATGGGATGGATGTTATTGTTGGATGCTTGGTGATTCTTTGGTTGTTTATCTTCTTTACTTTCCCCATTTCTCAAGGCAGCTGGTCTTGCTTACCCTTATTCTGAAAGGGGCGAAGACATGTGGTCTATGGCCCGTGCTTTCTGTGTTTAGCCTCTTAAGGTAGAATGGGTCTAAACTCTTTCTAAAGGCGGAAATGACTCGATGAGTAGTACATCTACTCACCCTGTTGATCCCCCTTGTGTTTAGTAGCATATGATGATTTTCTAAAATGCCTGGGAATATGGGAAAGTAATTCTGTAATGAATTTTTGAATAAATTATGTTAACCAATGGGGATGGAGTTTGTTGAAACAAAATGATTATGTTTAGAAATTTTGAAGGGATCGTGGTTTTTGGATGTGATGTTAATGGAATTTAATGGGCAATTGTTCATGGTTAATTTATATTTGAATAATTAATTAACGTACAATGGAATTGGTAAAAATGGAATAAAGTAATCTAATAAAGCCCTTAAATGGTTGTGTGCTTATAGGATACCTAGTATTAGAAGTGGCAGCCCATAGTTCGAGAGACGTTAGCTGCAGTCGTGTCTAAGACTATGTTATGCCAATAGTGTGGTTGTGAGTTATTGAATATTTCTATTATTTGTGTGTTTCTATACGCTACTCCACCCTGTTAGAAAGGGTAACTGGAACCCCGAGGATTCTAAGCCCTGGGGGGTGTTTTTCGCCACATTTCGGTGGCAGGATGAATGGTTAACTACACCCTTTGACCCTGCTCCCTTCTATTGGTAGTTACTAGTTCCATTAGCCACAGCGGTTAGTTTTCCCTATATATGTGTGTAGAGAGCTGTAATGGCTTGTGGGTATTCACACACATATCTTCTGAATATAGTATCCTATGTACTACTATCGGTTTAGCATGTATATCATGTGATGGATTGAGGATCCTTACTCAGTGTATGAGATGTAATGGCTTGAGGTATAAAACCTGACATATGATACACGTTATGCGAGTTGCGGTGGCTCCCGAAAACTACCTGGTTACATTTGGTTGTGAGAATGGTGTGGTGCTTCGCCCAGGTGTCAGTGGGCAAGCCATTGTGGTGAACGTGGTACAGATTGTGGATCTTATCCCAGGTGTATACGGGTCTGCCTTTGTAGAGAGATGCACATGACGTATGTCGTTGGGGAAAAGCGGCAAACCAGTGGGGAATTAGTAGTAGGGTACCCCTGATATTCTTTATTATATGATATATTATTGTATTCGTTACTTAGTGTGAGTATCCATGGTGAGGTTGGGAACTTAGTATACCTGTTTAGGTGATTATTTGGTTTCACTTTTTGTTCACTGGGCCTTATAAATCTTTATTTACTTTTCCCCGAGAGGCTTCAGGGAGGATCCTACTGAGTATACTGTTATACTCACCCTACATATATATAAATTGTTTTTAAGGTCTCTTGGTGCAGGTTTGAGATCAAGCTGGTTTCTACTAGCTTGGGGTTGCCAAAGCAGTTTGGGATTTTGGTTGCAGCTGTTTTTTACTTTCATTTTGGGTACTTTCAGTTTTTCATTTCAGTAGTAGTACTTTTGCATGATGTTACATATGTGCATATGGGTTTTTTTTTTGTTTTTTTTTTCAGTTATGAGTTGGAGTTTGTTGGTGTTTATCTTATCTCTATATTCCTCATGTGTTCTCCTAGAGTGTAATGTCTCCTATTTTTGTGTTACTATACCCTCGGTGCTAGTGGCCAACCCAGGGCCTACTGGAGGCGTGGCTCGGGGGTCATTATCTCCCTTATCTCATTGCCTGCCCTGGAGGGGTACACTTTGTGGGGAGGGGGTTGTGAAAATTTCCAAGAAATCAATCAATAGAGAAGTCAATTGCAAAAAAGATTCTCTGAGCTAATTCTAGTAGCATGAAACGTAATATAAGAATCACACTCCAACCGAAGCATATTCTAACTGATAATTGAAATGGGATCAATGGGTATAATGAAGCCCATCATTTTAGCTTCCATATTGGAGGAGAAAACCAAACGACCATAAAGCACTTCAAAGAATCCATATGATGATTCTTGAAAATAGCACCATAACAGGAAGAACCCGACTTACATTCTAAAGAGTCGTCAGTGTTAAAATTGATCCATCCTATAAGGGGTGACTTCCAAATAAATTATGACATACCACAAGGAGGGATAAAATTTCCATTAACACCAAGCATGAATTAAACTAAGAGGTTGTGAATTGTATTGAAGCAGTTAACCTTTTAACAATGATTAGAATATTTAATAACAATTAAAATATGTGAAAAGGTGGTATAAGGGGAAAAAAGTCTTCTCTTGTAACACTTCATTGTGGGATATCCATTATAAATGAATCATCTTCGTATCAACAACCCAATAAATTTTGACATGCTGAGGGGATAATGGGATAAACAGCCAACTCTTACAAAAACAATGGATAACAAAATCAATACATTCCTATATATATTCCATAATTATGTTAATTGTATTCATACATGTCAAGTAAGTGACTAACGTATAACACATCATCATTCATTTTATTCATAGTGTTTCATGAAAATAAAAATATAAAATAATAATAATTTATTTTATGATAAATATATTCTAAAATATATGGGTGAAAAATTATGAACCCATTAAATAAATTCTTTCCTAAAATTTTTTATCTCTGTAAATATATTTTAAAAATTAAAAAATTAAATTGTTAAAATACCACATTATACAATGAAATAATAAAACATTCTTCACAAATAGAACGTGAGAAAAAAAATCGATACCTAAAATGAAAATAATCATGTTCACAAATAATGTTATGATTTTTTCAAAGTAAAAATATAATAATGAATGATAAATGTGAGAAGAAAGTATATTTGAGATAGATATTTAACCTGGTAATGAAACTATTAATGGAAAAAAAACCATTTATTAGTGTCGGGTGAAAATATTTTTAATTTATTATAAGTGATGGTAAAAAAAGATAACATTAGTCTTTCATGATCATTTTTATAAATATGAATGATTTATTTACCATAATTATAGTGTACATCCAAATTTATACATAGATTAAAATTTTCCATTTTATGAAAACTATTTCATCCATTGGATGGACATTTATAAATTTCAACTTCATCTCTTACTCTATGAAATTAATTTTTGTGACGATTTATTAGGTAAGAAGATCAAAAATTTATTTTAATTTTATCATAGTATCTATAAAAGAATGATAAACAATTCATCCTATCTATAAAATTTTTTCAAAAATATAAATGGTTATAATAAATTATGGAAAATAGAAATTTTCAATTCATTAATATCTAAAACCTCAAATAATATATCCAAACGGTCAACATAATAGATTCCATAATTAGTTATACTTAAGGATCATCCAAAAAATTTCTCGCCAAATTTAAAAATGAAAAAATACCCAATATTGTCGCATATTTTTTCCTATATGAACATTAACATTTATCCATGGAAAACATGAAGTGGCACATACTATCATATATAATCTATGTTAATACCCTAATTATCAAAAAAACATTATAAAAAAGTAATTAAAATTAATTCACACTAAAAATATATACACTTCAACAAATTTACACTATCCTTATTCCTCAAATATAACTAGAGACTATCGAATATATTTGATAAATCCCAAAAATGTGTTAAATTCAAACAAATATAACGTAATCAAAATTTTGAAAAAATAAATAATCAGTTATAATGTGACCAATACTATATTGTTCAGTTTATCGTTATCAATCACATATTTTTCCCAACTAAAAAAAATCTAAAATCAACATCAACCATATATTAATGATTATTTGTTCCTTAATAACATGTTTTCAAAAAATATCACCATATCACATAATCAATTTTTTTGGGTTTTCAATGTGATATCAAATCCTTAAATAAATACTATAACAGAATAATACCTATAGGTATCATTATTATTATAAATATAATATCATTTATAAAATAATAATACAACCAAATTCATTATTTAAATTTATTTGAAAAATTAATACTTCCACATAAATAATTAATTTGACATAGTACCATCAGTGATCTTGTAGTTTAACAATTTGTTATGGAATTAAAATTGATATTGTCAAATTTCCCCCACACATAAGACAATAAATTTATTGGAAATTCATTTACCTATGACCTTCATTTTAGTAAAAAAAATTATTCCTCTTCTTTTTACATATTCCTTTGGTTGATCCTTCCAATATTCTTGACATGAATAAAATTTTAATTTTCCCTCTATAGTCAGTTCCACATGAACATTCATAAAAACAATATTCCTTCTATTTTACATATAATGAAATTCAATAAAGATTTCAATGTAAATAATAAATCAAAAGATCTAATAAGGAATAATCAGAAGGTTTCACATTCTAGTTTATTATTAAAATAGTTTTACATGAGTAAAATCGTTATGTTGTTCTCAATATTCAGCAATAACATAAATCCTCATGTTTTCAAACATTATCTAAAACCAAAAACAATATAGTGAGGAACAAAAATAATTGTGATATATCCTAAAAAATATTTTACATAATCTCTAAATCATGACACCAATATTCGAATCTATGATAAATTTGGTTTATCCTAGGTTATAATTTGTAACAAACTATTTAAATCCTTATCAATAAACTATATATAACATTGAAATTAACCCAAGAATGTCCCTCGGCTTTTTCAAACTATGTTCACGGTAAGGGAACACACACTGTTAAAAATAATGATTTTCTATATATAACCAAATAAATCTTTTCATATTTTATACACCTAGATGCATCAGTGTCAATACTACATCAAATTTTAGAGTATAGACCAGAAGGTTATCCTTGGAAACAACAATCCTTTTTACTAAAACATAAGATGTTCTCCTAAATTTTTTAATATCGATAGGCTTATTAATAAATTTTTCTAATCATAGTTTCCAATGATAAATCAACCTTAATCTAACACCATATATATTGACCCATACTTTTCATACATTAATGTTATAGAATATTTGAAGAACGCACATGCAGAACATTAAAATCCACTCCTAGTGCATAATTGTTTAATGTTATTTAAAAAAATAGGAATATATAAGATCCTATTTATTATAAGATATAACTCATAGAGTTCTTAATTAATCTTAAATATATCTATTATGGGATACATGATATATAAAACTATTAATCATATAATGTGGAAAATAATAATGGGTGGTCTAAGATGCTCTGTAAGGGTGAACAAGGGAGTCATAAATGTTTATTTAAATATGACATGAGTATAATGGGTTCACAGACCTATCCTTATCCTTTTCAAATTTTACCCGTAACATATTTTATCAAATAAATAGTCATCATATAAATCAAATAAATTCATAAGACATAAATAATAAAGTTATCAATGTACATGATCTATTAAAACATTCCACTTCCAAAAGATCATTCCATTAATGAATTATTTAAAATGTATCATAATCAAAATTATGTAAATTTTATTTCTCTGATACCCTTAAAGACATTAATAAAAGGTTGTTATGTCCCTATCCAATCATGTAACTGCATTTGAATGGGATAACTTCAGAAAAACCATGTTTAACGCTTTGTATAACCTCCAATGTATCCCCTTTCTTACTTGGGATAATATCTCATATATAAGTTGAGCTCATGGAATATTAATTTTTACTCAATTCATTAGATGGATATATATTTTTGGGCTCACCCATCAGCCTGTTAAAATTCCATTAATATATATTCCTCAAGAGTTTCAAATCATTCATCATAAATTATCCCATGGAAAAGGAAGTTGTATTCATTAATATTACATCATCATAACCATAAACCATCCAAGGAAATAATAAATATGTTATTATTTTATCATATACTTATTAAATAATATGAATATCCAAACTATTTCATCATAGATGAAAAATTCTTTCAAATGATAATAGGAAAATTTCAGGAAGATAATTCAATATTCAATTTTTTAAAATGTTATTTAATATATAAATTATCTGAATATTAAGGAAAATGATTTATATGAAACTAAAATTTGATACATGTAAATGAATATTCAAATAATATATTGATCAATATGGGGATAAATTTCATTCATGTTTTGAAAATTTTGTAAAAAAAATTCATTCAAATTTTTTTATGAAGAAAAAATATATAATTTAGAAACTGAAAAAAATATTCATATTAAGAAATTAAACAAATGGATTGAAAATGTATTCAAAAACTCCTAGGAAAATTGTAAAATAAATTAATGAAATCCTATTTTGAAAATATGAATACGGAATGAAATTTAAATTTTTCTAAACAGAGAAATAAAATATATTTTTATTATAAATTTTTTTTCATTTATAGATTATGAAATGTGAATAAAAGATGTCCACAAAAATAATTTTTATTAATTAAATATAGAATAATAAATTTTATAATATTATTGAGATAATTATCTGGAAATTTTTTCCTTTGAAACTTATTCATAATCGTTCCCTATAAACAATATGATTATAAAATAAATCTCTTCCCTCATGTTAAAATTTCATTGAAATAACTCTAACATTATGTATAATACTTTTTTAATCACTATATAAATTTATAATAATAATTTACAGACTTATAATATTTTATATTATCAAATTATAACATTTCAACACCCATTGATTAATAATTACTTATTAAAATTATAATTTCATTATGTTAACTATATCAATTTCATGAGAACATTTATTTCATTGTTCGAAAACTTATTTTTATCATGGTTATGTTATATAAATTATTTTTATAATGTCACAAATATAATATATATTCACTATTTATATATTTAGAGTCATCCATAACAGATAGAGTTAGAAATTTTAATTACTCCTTTCATAGAGATGGTGGGCCATTCATAGGCATGTTAGTTGTTTCCAATTTTCAATTGATGAATGAAAAGAAGGTAAATAATAATTCATGTTAGATAATAGTTATTATAAAATATATATAAATTATACTTATCAAATATATACTTATTATAATCTATTTAAATTAAAAAAACAACAATCACATCACAACGTGGTGGTGTTACTAAATAAATATGGATGAGAAATGTTTTCATTTTGAAACAGAAAATTAGGTAAGAAGGTAGATAATATATTTTAATTCTTATATAATAATAATTTTTTAAATATTATATATAAACCGTAACACCATCATAATAATCATCCATAATGTATCGAGAATTTAAATAATGAGTTACCTTTTATGCAGGCGGTAGTCCACACGTATGCATAAACTATACATTAAGTTACCATTTGATAAAAAATTGGCGTGTAATAGTGGATTCCTGGTCAAAATAAAATTTTAGTCTATCTATTATACATATGATAATATTTTTTATGACTAATATATATTTATAAATATTATAAGTATAAATAAATTGAAAGAAGTAGGGTAATATGACTACTTCTCCATTAGTTGGCATCCTTTAGATCTATTCTTAAGGACACTTTCAATTATATTTCATAAAAATCAGAATCAATAATTCATGTATAAAATGTTTATAAGACAAATGTATAAGGTTTTTTGAACTATTTAACTCGATTTTATATAATGAAAATTATAAGGTGTGTCCTTTTATTAGGTAAGTAAAGGAAACACTATGAACTAATAAAACAATTATAATATATGAATTTAATTCAGAAAAAAATACATAAAAATGATATAGATTTAAAAAAAAATCTATTGCCATAATGTAAATAACCAATGGAATGTTGTTATGTTTTAGTGTCATATTTACATATATTTTTTAACTCATTAGTTAATCCATTTAAATATTTATGAGTTACAGATTTTATTAATACTAATGGATTGTGATTTTCATTATATGGTAAAAAATGGATCACAAACAGCAAAAGAATGATGTTTTAGGGAATTTATCATTATAATTGACCTTTTTTAATATTTTTATGGGTTTTAAATAAATAAATTAAATATTTTTTATGATTAAATACTATTAATTCCACCTTAAAAACAATTCAAATAATTTGAGATTGAAAACAACATGACTGTAATGCAATTCGAATAGAAATACTTAAAACTTGAATGGCATGAAGGAATTGAATTTTTTTTCATTTTTTCTAAATCTAACTTTTCATAAATATTTATATAATATTTTAAATTTTATATT
Source organism: Viscum album (assembly GCA_963277665.1). Lineage (NCBI taxonomy): Eukaryota > Viridiplantae > Streptophyta > Magnoliopsida > Santalales > Viscaceae > Viscum > Viscum album. The sequence continues at coordinate 1,709,644,767 of OY728152.1, read as the reverse complement.
ATTCTATAAAATTATTCGACAACAATATTTCTTCCATATTTTAGTAATTTTAATCATTTTTAATATCATTTATTTAATTATTCAATTGATTAAATAATTATGCTTTCAGAGTAGTGTAAATAATTTACATAATTATTCAATCAATAACCATTTAAAAGAAAATACCATGATAAAAAAATTAATTATTCTTTCGGATAATAATTTATAAAAAAAAATTCGTTTTTTACTCACATGTAAAAATTTTATAGATATTAAAGTGAATAGAGTGATTGTTTTTTATTTATACTTTCCATAAATTAATATAGAGATCATAGTTATTGAATAATTAAACCTCATGGCCAAATATTTGATACATGGATGTAAATGAATAAAATATTCCCAAAAAATAGGATAAATACATGTATTGGATTTATTTTGTGTCTGTATTCCATTGATTAGGACAAACATTTTACCCTTAATAAACTAATAATTATTAACAGAGGAAATTATTCAATTTTTTTTAAAAAATAAGTAGACCTATTAAAAAAATATGAAAATCTTATTTAAATAAAATATCGTAATTTTATAATATAAAAAATCAGGATGTTTTTCCCCCCAAATTTAATATGAATATTTAAAACCCAACATCATTTTTTGGAAAACTTTGTTTTTATAAATAATTTATCTTCTACCAAAATATATAATATATTTCTTAAAAAATAATTTATTAGGTTATTCAAAATTAAATTGGTCATATGTTACAATGAGCTAAAATAAAAAATATAATATGTCTTTCAAATTAAATCATTTAATAATAGTATTTGAAAAATCAATATTTTTCACTATTTAATAATTAATTGTTCACTTAAAAAAATATCACCATTTAAAATTAATATAATTTGGATATGATAATATAATTTGTTTTTCATTTTTACAAAATTAAATTAAAAAAGTTTCGAAAATTAATTTTAATTTTTACAGAAAAAAGAAAATAAATCCAATTTCATTGAAAATTATTGTCTAATGAATATAAAAAAACATTTTTTTAAAATAGTTCTTATATATTTTTAATTATATAATAAATTTAAATTCATTAAACCATTACTATATATATATTCAGCAACTGAATTAATTATATTAAAAATCATGAATTTAACACCAATATTATAGTATATCAATATTCCTTTTACATTCAATGATCAATGTCAAGAATGTTATAAGAACCATATTACTTATTTGAAGAGAAATATATTCTAATATATTAGTTGATTATAAGAAAAATTCAAGAATGAAATGTTAAAAAATAACATATTGATGATTAAATCCTAATGAGATGTTCATCAAATAATTCATGTTAACAATTCCTTTTCTATTAAATAAACGTTGATTAGGTGGAAATAATCATAAATGTGATTACGAAAACATTATATAGCTAGAATATGTACGTAAATTTTTCCCAAATATAATAATGTTTATATGAATTATAAAATTCTATATTTCACATTCTTACATATTATATCTCCATACAAATAATCCCATATAATAGGCCATTTTAAACTAATACCAATTGTAACATCCTAAACACAATACTATGGGTTCCTTAAGACTAAGATGATGCTAACAAGAGTTTTTATCCCCAAGACATAAAATATTGGCAATAAAATCAAATAGAATACATGAATTTGGTAGATAATTTAATATTTTCAATACATATCATTAGACATATAATAATGAATATTTCATAATATAATAAATCATATAAATTTAATCAAACCCATGATACCATTTGATAATATTATAAGAGTCTCACAATATATGGTAAACACAACAAGTGTATAATTTCATGATTGAAAATGATTGAACGTAGTAATATGTAAATCCTAATATTCTAACACATGATCATAACCATGAATGAAATCGCAATAATTAATGCATCTACATTACATGATTTTGTAGCAAGAGAATGTGATTATCCCTTCTCATGGACCATGGTAAACAACATTTTCATACACACTAAGGTTGTATACGTGGGGTTAGTATACTTCCAAATAGTAGAACCCCAATACCTCCGAAAATTTTCAAATATAAAACAACCAGTTATCTCATAAATAATATAAATATAAAACCCCATAACCATAAAAGAATGTTATAGTTATTAAAGAATATTCCTTAGGAAGTATATTTGAGAATAATTGAAGTCACAAAAATTTGACCCTCAATAAATATTTTTTCAAAACATATAATGGTTCAATGATAAACATATTTAGTATTTATGTATATTTATTATGAAAATTATTGAAATTATATACAATGATAATCCTATTTAATTCCCAAGAAATGCTAATTTCTTCCATTATTCACATGGTTAATTTGTCTATAATAAGACAATTTTTTCCCGAAAATAATTATACCAACAAGATATATTCTAGAAATATCTTAACACAAGTAAATAAAAACATAAGAAGGTTAAGATAAAATTATTATTAAGGGTAGAATTATGAACTCCCAATAATAGATAAAAATATGTAATTAGACTGTCATATGGGTATGAGACCGTAATCAATGTTCATTACTATAACATAAGAGATTAATACCCAAAATAACAAATATTTTATACCATGACTCATGGAATACATCATTGTTATAATATATTCCATTAGTTATTTGATTTAGAAGTCATCAAAAATCAATCATGATCTATGGGAATGAAATATAAGATTACGAAATATTTTTTTCATGTACATAAGAATATAAAATTAATCATTAGTCATGTCTCAATACCAAATATATAACTGCCGATAATGTATGCATTTTTATTAGATTACCGTAGTTGAAAGTTTTCACACTCCACCCCCTTACATATTCTCTCATGATATATAAAAAATTACCCTTTGAAATTTTGGTATATTTAATTATACAGACACTAATCATATAGTGAATATCAAACAGAAGCCTTCTATAAAATCATAAAAAACAACATTTTTCAATGGCTTATAAATATGTGGGAATAAAATGACTTTCATGGATTTTAAAAATAAAATTTATTATAAGGCCCAAAATTTTACAGATATTATTTATAAAGAACATTTACTTAATGAATAATAAAAAAAATTTAATGGATGTAGACAAATATGAAAACTAATTTCATAAAATCATTAAAAATATACATTGAAATAAAAATTAGAATGATCATATTGTCATTGTGAATTTTATAAACTAAAAATTACCAGAATAATGAGAATAGTAATTTATATAGAAACAAATTGAAACAGTTAGTTTTTAAATTGTGTTATATAAACATCATTATTTATAGAAAATCTATTCATTCTATATTTTATACAGAATATTACCTTCAAAAATGAATAAAAATTTATAACCATTCCAAAAATGATAAAAATAATAATTTAATATGTCTTTATAGAAATTGAATGATATTAGAAAGATAAATTTATAAATTATTTAATTTTAGACAATGACATGGATAAATTATTATTAAAAATGCATATGTATGTGAATTATCATTGAAATTTTTTGGAATAGTTTACTATTTTAAAATAACATTATTTTAATCATTTTGACTACCAAAGATATAAAAGATTGAAAAAATACATGAACACTATATAAATAAATATAGTAAAATAAAATATTTATTTTTAATTATATAATGATCATATAATCCCCTAAATTGGAAAATTAAATATAAATAGTCATAATAAATGTGAGATTTTTACATAAATCAATACAGTTTCATAACAAATTGAATCAAAAGGTTACAAAAATGAGAGGATTCTATGGATTTGTAAATCACCATATTATTCAAAAAATTTATAATTCAATTTATTCATAGTAGTATAAACTAACCTTAAATAATTAATGCGGCGGATATTGAACATGAATAAATAAAGATAAATTGTAATGAGGAAAAACCTACGACACTTCTATTTAATGAACCGAAATCCCATCAATGATCAAACATTAGATGAATTGTTAAATCCATTTAATTTCATTAATATTTAAAGAAAACAATACGGAATTATATTTAGAAAAAAATATAAAAAATTGATGAATAAGACATATGTCTCTAATAAATAAAAGTTAGATGGGAAATCTTTTTGTGAACTCATGGATTCCACAAAGGTGATTTTCCCAACTGTATTATACCCACAATGATCATATTGAATTATTTTACATAAATCGCAATATCAATTTTATATTATTTTCTCCATTTTTATCATTATCGAATTTTCACTAGTTAGTAATTGTTAATATTCATCATCATATTCTGGTAATTCTGAAAACATCATGCATGATTTATTAGGGGGATTATAACGACCTTCCTTTTTCAAACATAATCATTGCATTACTTTTCTAAAATACATAATAATTATACAAATTGATGCATAATGAGCATAATATGTATAGTGCCTTTGTAAATAGGGAACCCTAAACACCGGTACATAATTGGGATGCATCATCTACTACTATGTTATTATTTACTAGAACCCTACATTGAATGCTAAAAAATAATTAATATCATCATAACCTAGTGTAAATGAAATATAAAAAGTGGAGATCATAGATTTTTAGTATGGGTAAATAGAAGATATATGTATGCATAAAATTTTTCATAAGGGTATGAGAACATGGTAATGAAAATATAAGATCATTCCACGCATATGAATGATCATAATAGAAATCATGACATAATGTTTGTAAGTTAAAAAAACTTGAACCATAACGAAATAAAGATAATAAGACATGAAATAAAAAAAAATGAATTAATTATTTAATTTTTATATACACATAAGTAGATATTGTGATTTCTATTGTAGCCAAGGAATCTCTGCCAAAACTATCATTGTTGTATAGGTTCACTCCACCTAACATCTTGGTATTCATGGATCACTCTGATGGCCATCATGAGAGCATGGTTTTAGTCCCCATTGCATCTTGGTATACATGGTTAACTCCCATGGACACCATTGTTGTAAATGTTTATTCCCAAGTCCATATTAGTATATCCCATGATATATAAATCTTTACCCCATGCATTGGAAGAACACATAAGTCCCAACCATCTCATAGTGAAAAAATTCATATACATTCATCAAGATCATTAACAGTTATATCACAACCCTTGAAATTAAATGGATATTATAAAAATGTTTTCATATCATAAAATGTTGAATGATATTGGTTTCATAGTCATTTAATTATTAATATAACATGTGCAATGATGTGGGATTAAAAAACCCAAAACCCATTAAAGGAAAATGAGTTTCATGAACATTATTCCATCAAAACATAATCCATTTATAGAATTAATATTAATCTAAATATTGGATAATTTCCCCCTAAATACATTAATAACACCAATAGATGTTATCTAAAATGGGAAATAATTTATTAATGGTATTTTAAAATAATTTCTTTAGGAAAATATACATTAATCATTGTAAAAATTCACTTTATAACATTAAATCCTTTGAAAACCTTTTTCAAAAAACAATTAGATATTTATACATGTTTTTTAATATTAAATTTGAATCAGATCAACACATTTTATTGAAAGGTATAGTTTATTTTAGAAATTAGATATGTTACATAATAACATAAAACATTAAATACTCTTTTGTTATTGAATACTTCTTTTACATTACCCAAAAATTCTTTTATACATAACACTGCATTGGATAACCTTATGATATACATAATAAAGGGTGAGATATGAAGTCCAGTAAGGCAAGAATCATGATATAACATGAAAATAATAGTACATGTTATACAATTTATATCAATGAGTCATAAATGTATATTATTAATACGTCATGATATAACATGATTATCATAACATGGGAAATGAGGCCACAACAAATAGCATTATGTATGAATTGGTAAAGGCTCATTTCACATAGAGGATCATGATTGATGGATTATTTCACATGGAGGATCATGGTTCAATTACCACTACACCTGGAAGAGCATGTGTAATGGCCCATTGCATAAAATGTATCATGATTGTATACATTTTCAAATGTATTAGAGCATAATCAAGGCATACCCTTCAAAATTATTTCATTCTCGTATATACATATGCCACATATTTTACATAACATGGATTAAATGAACATCATAATTTATTTCATGAACCTGGAATATGGAATAAATGAATATAAGTCCAAAATAAATAATTATATGTTCATAAAGGGGAATACCATTAATAACCAAATGAGTATGTAATTCTCAACACAATGATTTTGACATGGAAAATTGTGATGAAATCTCAACAGCATAACAACATCATATAGAGATTCATAAAATTGGTTCATGATAGAGTATGCAGTATCAGATCATTTAAAGATGAAATAGATAATAATATGAATATTTGAAATCTTATCTTATAATAGTAAAAATGAATTTAGAAGTCTTAACATAAAATGAATGATTCGTAAAAGATATTGGTGAAAGATTCCTTATAAAATTTCGTCATAATAAAGGGTGTACATTAGGTATCATAAAAAAAATACATGGGAGTAAAAGGGAATTTCATCATCTAAAAATAAAATGGAATGTATGGGATTTTTGATAGATTTTTTCCCAAATTAATGAAATTTAAATCAAAAGGGTATATCAAAAAATGAAGTGATTGATAAAAAGAGGTGAAAGAAAAATACTTAGGGAATTTATGTATTGTAATTGAATAGGTAAGGGTATAAATAAGAGGGAAGAAATGATCCATAATTAAATTAAAATCAATTTCATTTTATTTTAATTAGTATAAATGAATATAAATATAATAAATTGAAAAATGAAATAAATAATCTAAAAAAAGGTGCTTGAATTCAAATGAGAGGAAAAATCCCTTACTTGGATGTGTTACTCCAAAGGATTATGAGAGGCTTAACGGGAGTTTGGGGCACCTTGGGAGGACTCTATGGAGTATATAGGAATGTTTGAATGAGATTTAAAGGGTTTGAATGAATAGAAGGTGGATAGTTGGTGTGTTTATATAGTAAAGAAGGGGGATTTCTTTATTACGTTGGTTTGAGAAACTTCAGAATAAAATATTCACAACCACAAAAAATCACAGGGTTTTTCATATGGATTCATTCATATGGTATTGGAATATATTATTTTATATTTTAAAGGATAAATGTTAAAAAAATATAGTCGTTGATTATGTGGAGGTGGTTAATACTTTCAAATATAAGAATTTAAAATCATGAAATATATTATATGTCTGGGCGGATTCAATATGGTTTTATAAAATAATTCCAATATACATAAAATTGAATTATTTTAAAGAAAAAACATATATATTTCGGATGATACATTTTATATTATTTATTACATCACTATTGGGAAAATATTATGTCATTAAACACATCGTATATTTATACGTTAATTAATTTTAATTCAAAAATTTGAATGTATCTGAACATTATGATAAATTTACCCTTGGATAATTTAAAAATTTTAATTCATAAAATGATAATAATTTTATCTTCCTAATTTTCAAATATTTGGATTTTCACATTTAAAATAAAAACATAAATTTATTAAAAATGATGAGATTTAAAAAAAAAATGTTTCTGAACCATAATAAATATTACATTTGAATTCATACAAAATTATAAGATAATTAATATTTTAATGAAGTAAATTAATAATAATATTTTTTAAAAACATTATTTATTTCCAAAATACATTAATTTTTCACATTATATTTTTTAATTAAAATTTAATATTAAGTAAAAGTAGTATTTCTGTTTTAAAATTAATTTAAAATGTAAATATAATAAGAAGAAAAAATATTCAATATTATATTAAATAATAATGTGTATATTCTTATTGATATATTTTTTATACATAACCCGATATTACAGCAGTATTCTCTCAAAGTGGAGGGTGCGTGATGGTGGGGATTTAAAGGGGTCATTCGATTAACTTGGTTTGAGTCATGATATTGATGAGCATGAACATCGCCCATAAATGGTTTTTCTAATGATTACATTGTGGGATCTCATCTAGGGTCTAATATAGGGAAAATCCAAAATATTTATCTCCCTTATAATATCTGATAAATGGGCTTCATTTGCTACAGTCTTACTAGTTGAGGTATTCACTTCATTTTTATGTTCCGAACCGATTTATTAAATCCCTATATTAATACTACTCATATGATCAATGTTAAAGGGATATATTATCAATGGTAAATAAAACTAACATTCATTTAGAATGCAATTTGATAAAACAAATAATGACTAAGTGTTTTCTATATCAATAGGAAATTTAATTAAATCAAAAGAAAGTTAATTTTATATATAAATATTAGGTTCAATAAAACCAATCCCCCTAAAGAAATTTACTCCTCGAAATCCCCTTCATCCCACACTAAAACAGATGACTGTAACTCTACTTCATCACCTCTTCTTGTTCCTAAATTTCATCTTCAAACGTGTGTTTTCACCACAACAATTTGACATGGGGCATTGTATTATTTCATAAATATTTTTCTCTATGATATAATATTTTCCATGGATTATCCTCATAAGAAAGTCCATTATACAATGGAACCACATATGGATTGAGTAAATGTAATGGTTCTAGTACATACTTTCAAAATAGGGATACATGAAATACATCATGTACTTCAGATAAGATTATTCGGTGTGTTATTCGATAGAAAACTACTCTAATTATATTAAGGATCTTAAAAGGGCTGATGTACCTTTGGCTAAACCTTCCCTTCTTCCAAAATCTCATTACTCTAGTTCATCAATTAATGAGGAGGAATAACAGGTCTCTTTAATAAAAAATATGAATCATCTATAATTTTCATCATAAGTCATTTTTACATTGATCAACTTTGATGTGCTGCAAGATGGTTTTCAAATTCCCCACCATTTTATCAACCATTTCAAGACCTAGATGATATTCACCCAAATCACCCCATAATTCATGTTTTATGATCCCTTTCCCATAGAGGGATTCATAGGGGTTAGATTTCATTATGTGTTGGAAACTATTGTTGTAAGATAACTCCACCATATGAAGTTGTTCATCTCATTGACAAGTGAATTTTATTGAGCAAGATCTCAATAAGTCATCTTGTGTTTAGAGAGTATACTCAGATTAGCCATCAGTTTGAGGGTGATAAGCCTAAATAATTTTCATCTCGGTGTTCATATCATGATGGAAACTTTTCCAAAACATATAGGTGAATCATGGTTCTTTATTGGACACATTGATAGTGGTACCCCATGTAGTCTTATAACATATATAATGTATATATATGGAAGTTTATCAGGTGAGAAATATTATTAAATCATGATGAAGTGTAAAGTCTTTGTATGATGATCCAAAAAAATATATAAAGCACTATTTCCCATAGTTGTATTTGGAAATATGGTAAAATTCTCTTAGGTGTTTTACCCCTTCCATATTGGTATGGGTAAAGATTGCATCATCCCCTTAGACTTATTCATTTCATACTTCAACGGTTGAAATAACATGCACATTAATGTATATTCTATGATATTCGTATAAAATTTATGAAAATATTAGTGCTCATAGGGATCTTCATACATCATTTAGTTTCCTAGTTCAATGTAGAATGCCAAACTATTTGTATCGTCTAAAAGTTCATTGTCACACCTGGTTTTTTTCTTTTCATGTCATTGTCTTGATATGGTTCATCAAAAATCCAAATTCTTTTCTTAGGTATTTTGTGAGATGGATTTTTATTTTTTTAACTACCATATATGTCTAATCACCCTAATTTGGTTTCCCTACAGCTTGTTTATGAGTTTTTTAAGAGAGGGTGATTTCTTCATGATTTGTGCCAACCGTGAGCCCATTTTTAGTTTAAAAAACTAAATTTTATTCTTAATGACTCTTTTTTTCAACATTTTTCACCCATAATTCATCATACTATTCCTCCACTGACATTTTCAAACCTCTATATAATTTTTTACCCCTTAATAATTCATAGTCATGGTGAATTTGTGTTACTTGTTTAGATATAGGGCTATCCCATGGGCCCATTTCCAGTTTTAAAAAACTAATTTGTTTCTTTTATATATTTCCATTTATAAATATTTTTCAGTGATTCCACCTCCTACATGAATATAAAATACCTAGAGTCACCCCCATTATCGAGGTTATATTTTTGGAGATCATTTAAATCGAATATTAGGTCAAAGGATCTCAGGTTTCCTCTTATCGTCCTGAATTTAGAAGGTAAATTGTTTCATACAAAAATAATTGAATTCATCATCCTTTTACTCAATATCTTTTTTCCCAGCATTGACCAGACCTTAGGAGCCTCCCAAAGACATCACAACCCATTACCTTTTCTCCAAGGGAGATGATCTAATGGAAGACAATGAGTTTTCTACTGGAATTAGTGAAGTTCCTTCACCTTTAGCCTCCCTTTTCTTCCTCCAATCATTATTTAATGGGATTGTAATCCCTTCTATTCATGATAAACCTAGGGTTATATTATTCCATGAATTGTGATGGGGTTTTTGTACTTTTGGGGAAGGTCACTATTGGTTTAGAGTTTGTAAAACCTTAGATGGTGATAATATGTGTGTGTTTCCATTACTTCAAGGATTTGAGGTAGGATATCTTTTTAAAATGCCTTCATCATTTATGTTTTGTCATTTTATTATTGATCATATCAGATATATATGTTTATTATTGTTTTTTAGCCATTTGATAATTTTCCTGGTGTTAAAGACTGTTGTTTAAGTATTGTTTTTTGAAAGGAATTGTTGTTTTGTCATAAAAGTTCACACTAAGTGATTGTTTAAATGCTATGATATCTTTCACAACTGTTTTGCATCTTTTAGAACCTACTTTATGGTATTCAATAAAATATATAGTAGATAGAAAAAAATATGGCATGAAATTGGTGTTTCATTCATTTTCAAATTTTAAAATAATTTGTTTTGTTTTAGAATGCCATGACATGTGTTTGGTAAATTTCCCAGTTGGATTATATGTGTTATGTGTTATTTAAAAATTATTTTTCTAGATTTATAAATTAATTGTAAGGAATATAAATGTTATTTTTGGTTCCTTATTTGGAATTCCATTTTGGATTTGTATTTACAAACAATTGGTTTTTGGATTACAACATGTTTGGGATCGAGTTTTCGGAAAATGGACTGTTTCACATCCTTATGAAAATTTGTTTGATTTTAATATGTAACCTGAGTGTTTTCTAGGATTTATGAATGATTGTTTCTACTTTAAATGGCATGTATACTCCTCCTCAATAAAAATTAAATCCATAACTTGGTCAAATGATTGTTTTAAAAAAGTCTTAAAGGCCCATTTGGCTTTTTATTAAATGGTTTCTATGTGTATTTCATGTTCTATCTTTTGGGGCCATTTTATGGTACATGAAATTGATTAATTAATTGGTTTTGGGGACGGAAAAATCTGGGTTGTTATGTGATTGATGGGTTTGTTTCTTTGAAAGATCATTTTTGAATGGATTTTCTATGCAAGGCCTTGTTATACTACTTGAAATTATTTTACCAAACATTTTATTGGTTTATTGATTAGTGAAAAAAATGTGAACAATGTTTGTTGGATATTTGAGTGTTTGTTTTTTGGTAATTTATTTTTTATATGAAACGTGCTTTTCAGAATATTTTTAACTTTATTGATCACTATAGGGAATCCCAAGTTTCTAGGTGGGCAGACGTGCATTAGTATGCTAGTGACCTCGTCGTGTTTGGCCCATGTTTCACATAACAAGATTGATTATGAAAACACTAACTATAATATGATTATGATGATGTTGGGGAGCCACTAGGTTAGGGTTGTGAACTATAATAGTGGATCGTGTGCCTGAGAACTTATATGTATTATGGTTACTTTCACTGAGATACAAGGTATCAAGGGCTCAAAACTAACTAGTTCATAGGTGTCTTCCCGTGAGTTGTGCTAATTGGCTATTTTTTACTCACCTTTGGCATAAGATGTGTTTGGTTGATGAATTTAGTAATATGTGTGATTTATTTAAATGATTAAATTATTTAATGAGCCCTCTTGAAAACTATTTTTATTCTAAAGTTTCACCTCTTTGAAAATGGTTACTATGAATCTTGTTTATAAAACATGCTTGTTTTTCCTCGTAAAATTTTTTATATCATGTGACCTCTTTTGAAAAACATATAGTTATATTTTTTTTAACACATTAAATTGATGTTTCATTTAATTTAAATGACGTGCATTGGGAATAGAATATCAGGCTAACCTATTGAGTTTTAATACTTACACATATAGTCTTCTTCATTTTTTAGACCTTATACAGGTTTCAGAAGGTGTTATTGGCTTTGACAACGTGTGATCATTGTGTTGGAGAGTGGAAATTGAGGTCACATGGAGTTAGTTGGTTATCGGTGTTCTTCAGATGAGTTGTTGGTTTAGTTGTACTTTTAGATTCTTGTTCAAATAATTTTCAATTCAATTTTTATATAAATGGATTTTGGGAAGTAAATTTCTTTCAAATGTTTTATTGATTGTTTATATATGTGTGAAATAGTTCCCTTTTATACTCTATTGATTCCCTTTGCGCTTGTCGCCATCCTGAGAGGATCAGGAAAGCCTCTCGGGACTTGTCGTTGGCTAGCCTTGGTGAATTCTTCAGTGTCGACTTCGGTTAGTTCGTGACAAAATTGTATCAATGGAGGTCAGCTCTTAGAAGACCATTATTTTTAGAGTGACCTTGTTATTTTGGGGTTGTCATGGTAGATTGATTAGGATTTTTGTGGCTTGAGGGGTATGTGTGGGAAGAGTGTCTCGAATCTTTGTTCATTCTGGTCCTCGGTTTCCATGGGAAGTAATGTTTTATTAGTGTATTTTGTTCTTTCTGATTTTTTGGTATTGGGATATGATAATGGGGGTCTGAAAAATATCATATGTGATCTCACAGGGCCAGACAAGCCATATGGAGTCGGGGAATGGTCCTAAAACGTCTTTCTATGTTGGTGTTATGTTTGACATATGGCTTCCAAACATCCAGTCAAGTCACCCACCGACACTAGTTCCCTTTTTTGGGTCTCTTAGACCATTCTTGAATTCTAGATTTTTGTATTGAAAATCCATGTGTGAGAATTGTGGAAATTGTTTTCAAAGGAAGGATTGGATTTTGAAATGTGGAGAAGGGGTTTTCAAATATAAAATATAAAAATGGTTTTGGAATGTTTTTTTTATAAAATAAAATTATGAGGATGTGGAAATGATTTAATGAGATTAGATTATCCCTAATCTAAACTTTTGGTTTGTTGGAATAAAATGATTTGAATGTGTGAATGATTTTGAGGTGACTTTGAATCATTTTTTTAAATGTGGTGTTTTGGGATGTTGAAAAGTGTATGAATCTGATACATAGTTTTGGAAATTGGTCTTAAGCGGATGGACTTTTTCTAAAAAGGGTATTGTTATCAATTCACTTAAGATTATGAAAATATACCTTGTTGAATTTTAGAAAATGTGAAGCGGTTTTTGGGAGTATCTCGGTTGTCATAAAAATTGTTAAAAATTGAAAGGGGTACATCTATTTAGAAAAATTTTCATGATGATGTGTGGTTTGTTCTGTGAAATATGAAAAGGGGTTTTTGACTTTGTGGTTACAGTTCCATTGGAAGGTAGATGATTTTTTGGAATGATGTTGTTTTGTTTTAGACTTTGGTGTTTTCATGGGTTCTCACATGCAAGGTTTTATTGATATCTTGAATGGTGGTTGGGAGCATGGGGGCATGGAAATGTGCATGTGGGTGAGACATGAGAAAACACCATTGGTGAATGTAGAAACATACCGAAATTATTATGTTTTTCAAAAGTGTTATGTACTGAAAAGTTGTGGCCTTTTTTTATAAACCAATTATTATGTGGATTGTCTTTTTAGTGTCTTAGAATAGTTTTTTTATTAATTAATATTATTTTTGATCTATAATTAATTCTCTTATTTTAACTTAACAAGTGATCTTTTTGGTGGCTCATTTTTTGAGTAATGTTTAGTGGGTTTCAAATGCTATGTTCGATTTTGTTATGTGGCCATAGATAGTTCATTATTTTCAAGATTTCCATCTGATAAACCTCATGATTCATTCACATGATTCACAACAGAGATCCAATTTCTCAAATAATTCCTCATCCTTTTATTTTAAATAGAGAGCTTTTTGGGATATATTTAAAGTGCTTTTAGGTCGTGATAATTATTTTGGACATAACTGTTGTGTTTAGTGATGTTTATGTCTTTCTCCGTATTCCTTTCCCATTCTGCTCTTTGTTCAGAGTGATATAGAATATTTATATCTATGTATGACTTCATATTTAGATGAAAGCATTTTCTTTATCATGTGTGTTTTTTTGAGTGGTGTTATCCTTATAACTCTACTGAGGTGTAGAAGATGCTTCATGATTTGGGGCTCTAACCATAGGCCACGGAGTGAAGCTTCTCACGTAGTCACGAAACCTACAGAGGTGTGGGGGGCTTGACCAGGCTCCTGCCTCTACCATTGTGATATGTTTGATTCTATTTATCTAGTGTGGTTCTTCAATAATGTGGATTTCCCTTTGTCACAACAAGCATGGTGGACTTACCCCTCACACAGTGTCTATGGTTATGCCTTCTTGGATGTAGATTATTGATCAATGTCCCTGTGTGGACCTCCGCTGAAAATAGGGTGCATTATTGGTGTTACCAGTTCATAGGTGGAGAGTTTTGGGTATTTTTTTTATATTGTGGATTCAATGGGCTAATTATTGGGTCCCCCTAAATCCCCTCCCTGGATGGTGGGGGTTCAGATCCGTTCTGAATGTGTTGGAGCATTTCATGTCCCCATCGTTCAAGAGTGGGTAGTTTTGATGTACATGTTTCAACCCAATTATTATGGTTTTGTAGAATGTTTTGGGATATTTTTTGTGGTCTTGTTCAGGTGAGGAAAAATTATAGTTCATTTCTAATTATTATTTTTTCATTTCTAGTGGGTCTCTAATTCTGGGGATACCCACTACTGGTCTTGATGATCTTTCCTTTAGGATTTTCCAGACGGTAGTTTTTATTTAATTATGGGGAGCCCATTCTATCCTCCTCCCTAATTAAATTTATTTTTTGAGTAAACAATGGTTTGGGTGGTCATTGGGTTCATTCGGAGATGTCCCAATAATCTATTTATTGGATTGGTTGTGGAGGTGGTGGGTTGACCCTTCTGTGTATTCTCTGGAAGTGGTTGTGAGTTGGTATTTTGTTTGGGTATGATTATTAAGTTTCATTTTTGGTAAATGATATTTTATTATATTTATAGGACATATATCTTTGATAAGGATTCCTTAGGTTTTGTTCTATCAATTGAAAATAATTATGGTATTCCTGGGGAAGAATGTTTTAATGGTTGGGTGAATTGTCACACATGGTTTTTTTCTATTCATGTAATGGTTTTGATCCAGGTCATTAAAAATCCTAACAATTATATTATGTGTTTGGTTAGATTTATTTTGATTTTTTAACATCCATATATGTTTGATCATCTTATTTGGGTTCCCAATTTCTTGTTTATGAGTTTTTGGAAAGAGGGTGTTTAATTCATGATTTGGGCAAACTGTGATCCCATTTTCAGTTTAAAAAAATTATTTATTTTATAAATCATTTGGATTTCAACATTTTCACCCATTATACATCATATCTTTCCTACACTAGAATATATAAACCACCGTATCAATTGGGAACCCTTAAGAAATCGCAATCATTGGGAATTTGGGTTACGTATTTAGTTATTGGGTTAGCCCGTGGTCGCAAGTCCAGTTTAAAAAACACATTGTTTAATTTATATATTTTTCGTTGATTAATATATTTATATGATTCCCCCCCCCCACATGAAACCAAAATACCCTGTCTCATCCCCATTATCGATTTTGCCTCTTTGGGGCTCATTTGAATCGAGTATTAGGGAGAATGTTATCAGGTTTCCTCAAATCGTTCAGAATTGTGAATGAAATTTTTTTCATATATAAATCATTCAATTAGTGTTATATTTCCCTAAAATATTATTTACATAGTTCTTCCTGGCCATAGGATCCTATCCAAGTGCTTCCAACACATTCCCTTTTCTCTAAGGGTGCATATCTAATGGATGAAAATGAGTTTTTTAGTTGAAATGGTGAGATTCATATCCTTTAAACTCCCTCTTCAACCTCTGTCCACTATTTAATGTTTTTATAGTCTCTCCTAGTCAAGATCTAGCTAGGGGTCTATTATACAATGATTTTGGAGGAGGGTTTTGTTCGTTTGGGGCTGTTTTTCATAAGTTTAGTGTTTGTAAACCCTTAAATGGTTATATTCGGAGTGCATTTCCATTACGCCAAGGATTTGTCATAGGATATCCCTTGAACATGCCATTATCAGTTGTGTTTAATCATTATCTTATTCATCACATATTAAATATATGATTATTATTTTTTCAGCCTTCGTTTAAATTTTTGGGGGTGAAAAATGGTTGTTTAACTCTTGTTTTGTGAAGGGTGGTGTTTGTTTTGTGATAAAAGTGCACACCAAGTGTTTTTTAAAATGTTTTACCATTATATGAAATAGTTTTATGAGTTTTAGAACATCATTTATTGTATTTGGAACATGTAACAATTTCTATAATAAAATATGGCATGAAATTGGTGTTATATTCCATTTCATGTTCTGAAAATAAATTGTTTTGTTTAAAAGGGCATGTCACGTGTTCAATAAATTACCCAGATGGCAATTTTGTGTTATGTGTGATATAAAATTATTTTTCTGGATTTATAAATGAATATTAAAATTCATAAATGGTATTTTTGGGTCCATATATGGGTTTCCAAATTGGATTTGTATTTACAAACAAATGGTATTTGGTTTATAAAATGTTTTGGACTGAGTTGTCGGAAAATGGCCCATTCACATTCTTGTGAAAATTGTTGTGTTTTGAATATGTAACCTGAGTGTTTTAAGGGGTTTAGGAATTTACTTTTCTACAATAAATTTTGTTTATACACTCATTAATAAAATTTAAATGCATACCATGGTCAGATGTTATTTTTGAGAAATGCTTAATGGAACGTTTTCCATTTTATTTTTTAAAAATGATTTCCATGTGTATTTCATGTTCTATCATTTGATTCCAATTTATCATACATGAAATTGATTTATTAATTGGTATTGGTGATTTCAAATCTGTATTGGTATGTTATCTATGACTTTGTCTCCTTAAAAGGGTATTTTTCAAATAGGTTTTATGATCAAAGACTCATTATAATACATGAAATTGTTTTAAAAAAAACTTTATAGTGGTTTATTTATTCGTGAAATAATATTGAAGCATGTTTGTAGGCAGTTTGTGTGATAATGGTTGGGTAATGGAATTTTTACTCGAAGAGAGTATTTTATAATATGTGTAACTTTATTGATCATTAATGGGGATCTCAGGTATCATGTTGGGAGGATGTGTACTAGTTTGCTTGTGATCCCATGGGTTTTGGCCCCTATTTCATGAAGAATGACTTGACGATGACAAAACTAACTAAAATATAATGATGATGTTGTTTTGGGACCAATTAGTTATGGGTATGATCTCTAATATAGTCTTGTGTGGATGAGTACATATATTTTTTTTTGGTTACATTCACTAATATAAGAGGTACCAGTGACTCACTACAAAATAGTGCCTTGGGGTGTTCCCGTGAGTTGTGCACATTGGCTATTTTGTAATCACCATTGGCATAAAGTTTGATTGGATGATGAATTCAGTAGTGTGTTTGATTTATTTAAATGAATAATTCTATAATGCAACCCTCTTGAAAACTATTTTCATATAGATTTTTAACCTCATTAAAAATTGTAACTAGCATTCTTGTTTATAAAACATGAATGTTTTCGTCTGGTAATTTTTTTATATCATGAGACCTCATATGGAGAACATACCTTTATATTTGGATTTAAAAAATGAAAATGATGTTCCTTTTTTTAAAGAATGTGAATTTGGAATATAATATCATGATAACTTATTGAGTTTTAATACTCAAACTATATTCTCCTTCTATTTTCTCCCTTGTGAAGGATTCATCTTGAGTTCGATCACCTCAGTTGAAATGAGATGATTATGTAGTAGCGTGACTAGTGGGGTCACAAAGATTTATTTGGTTATCGGTTTTGTTCTGCAGAGTTGATGGTTTAGTTTTACATTTAGTATCTTGTAATAATAATGTTCTATTCAATTTTTATATAAATGTATTTTGGGATGTCCATCTCTTTCAACTATTTGCTTTATTGTTTATATATTGGAGAAGTCATTTCCTAGTGTACAATATTGATTCCCTTTGTTCTTTTTGCCATCTCGGGAGGATCGGGAAGGCCTCTAGAGAATTCTTATGGTCTAGCCTGGGTGAACTGTTCAGGGTCGGCTAGGGCTAGTTTGTGTCATTCATTTTTAACATAGGATTTTATGGAAGACATATTCCAAACCAATATATCTCAATTTTGTCTTCACTATCATTGAATTCCGAGGATTTAAATTTCCTTATTTTTTTCCACTCTCTTATAAATTCCTACATCCTTTTTTTGAGAATCCTTTTAACTTTTTTCAAAAGTTATAGTTGAGATATCATTTGTGGAATGTTTGATGATATTACATTTATTACAATTCTAAGGTCAATCCCATAAAAATATATGAATGTTGGGTCCTTATCAATTTTTATTTATGATAAAATTTTCAGATCCAATCTATTATGAGATTGAAGAATCATTTTTTGGAAACATTCAACTCTTTCTATATTTAGATCATTTGTGATCATATATATTTCAAACATCTCCCTAAAAGATAATTCCATAAAATTTTAAATTCAATTATAAGAGATTACAACACCACATCATTTATGGGATACTTTATCTCATTAATTTTTATCTTCCCTTAGGAATAGGTAATGAAGTTTTCATTTTTCATCAACTCACATCCAAATCCCCTCTTCAAAGAATGGAAGCAAATTAGGGAGAGTTCACCCCCCATGTGTTGGTAGTGTGAGAACATGGAAAGCGATAAACCTTCTTTTCAACTATGTGAAGGGTTCTCCAAATTCATCATTACAAGGAAACCTGACTCAATGAGGATTTGTCCTATTAATTGGGTATGAAAATAATTTGAAATGTCTAAAAAATTTCTGATAATATCCAACTAACATAAGGATGATACAGATATCGATCACCGATGTTGACCTCAATTATCCCTCAAAAGATTTTTTATTTGAAGTATCAAGAGATATCCCATTGCTTTTGATGATATGCCAACATAATGAGACATCATTCATCCATAACTCATAGTTGTTGTACTTTTCATTTAGATTCTCCATTCGCATGTTCATTAGAATAGTGATCAGATGATCCTCATGCTCGTCCTTTGTTTTTTAGTACATTATAATATAATATATTAAAACTATCACAAATTTTTCATTGTAATTAATAAATAATATATTCACCAATTCCATGATTATTATTTCATTGTTAAGGAGTCTGAAATGAATCACTATTAACTCTTAGTTTTCGTACCTCGTACAAAATTTAGTCTTGGTGATATCCATCCTATTAACCCTTAACTATTAATATCCAAACGGAATATCCTCCTTGGATATATATTTTGATCCCCATAGAAGATCTAACAAGTCATCAATTCACGAAAATAGATACCTCTTCATTATTATGTCTTTTTTGAGAACACGATAATCAATGAAAAGGCCCATTGACCCATACTTATAATTGGGGAAGATAAACGGTGAACCCCACAGTTCAACACTTGGGAATATAAACAATTTATTCAGACTATTAGATAGTTGTTTCTTCAGTAACTCACGTTCTAAACTATACATTCTATACATGGTCATTGTAACGCCTCGACCCTAGTTACCCAGAGTCGGTGCATTATTACATAA
Source organism: Viscum album (assembly GCA_963277665.1). Lineage (NCBI taxonomy): Eukaryota > Viridiplantae > Streptophyta > Magnoliopsida > Santalales > Viscaceae > Viscum > Viscum album. The sequence continues at coordinate 1,709,624,820 of OY728152.1, read as the reverse complement.
CATTGGCATGATCACAAGAAAGATCAAATCTCGAAAGACCGATTGGTTTAGTAGCCTTGGAAACACTAGATATATTCATAAAGTTTTACATTACATCATAATGTGAAAAACTACTACAACAACATAGTGTCCATATTCCACACTCATATCCCCACATAAAATCCCTATAGGTCATTCATAACTTAATTCTTCACATCCTAGGAAAAATAAAACATATAAAAGGGGTGAGCTCAAATTCCCAGTAAGGATAACAATATAGCAGAACTTTCAAAAATAAGCATAAACATTTTAGGCAATGCATTACTAAAACAAAAGCCTTTTAAACTTGAACTTCAACATAGTATGGAAAAAGTAAAATGTAATAATGCCATTTAATTATTCACATGGATATTCTACTAATCGAATAATCACATGCAATATCAATAACCACTTTCATAATGATGGAATGCATAATGCCAGACTATCATAACCACATAGCCAACCCATCGTGCCAAGACTACAAATAAGATTTTGTCAAAGCCTTGTGCCAAGACACTAGTTTGTCTCATGTGACCTACCGATGCATCGAGGAGTTATAGCAGGCTCCACCTCTCACATATTAAGTCCAATGCATTCCCATATGAAAAGGTTTAAAAATAACATAAACATTCGTATTAAAACGAGCATACAAAATGTAAATACTTTCACCATAAACTATGAATGGTATAAAATAGAACATCCATAGTCATACATATCACAAAAACTTCAATACAATATAGAAGTTTTTTATCATAACAAATCAACTTCAAATAAGAAAAAAATCCATCAAAGGATGTTGTCATAGATGAAATAAAAACTATTTTTAGAGAAATATCACTTTTTATTTTGAAATCATTTAAGATCCATATAAAATAAAACATTTTCTTTTGAAAATATCTTATAAGATTGTAAGGGATGCTTTGAAGATTTTATAATGGCGGAAAATAGCCTCACCCGCCGTATAAGTTAAAAAAAACATTCTTACCTTAATCCTGTCGAAAAGGTTAAAAAGGACATTGTTTTGAAAACGATGGAAAGATTCCTTTATAAACCACTTATAAAAGTCAAAAAGGGTATAAATGAATTTAACTCATATTCTAGTAAATAGTAAAAATGTTTTCAAATATATTTTTAAGAAAAATGGGTGTGGATGATAAAGAGATCCCAGTAGATAATTATGAATAAACAACCTCGGAATCATGAAGAGACTGTGAAATAACCCTTACCTTGTACTTTTCCTTGGTTGGGGTAGGTTAACCTACTGTATAATAGTGAAATAATTTTTATTAAATTATAAAAGAATCATATTCATTCATATGATATCATATATGATCTTTTAACATTGCTTTGTTAATAATATCTTACTATTATCGTCCTTTCAGGTGTTAACTTACTCGTTTTCTTTTATATGTTTTGTTACATAATCCATGTTTGTCATGGATAGGTTGTATATTATTCATATGAAGAATTATATCAAGTCCTTAAACATTATTTTTAAATCATGAAATGATAATTATACTTGAATGGATACGATGGAGAATGAATCTCATCGCCTTCGTGGAGACGGTAGTCCGTACGTACGCACGAGCGACAATATCATTCTTTTGATATTAAAATAATAAATAAATGGATGGTATATCATATATAAAGAATCATTAACATGTGATATTTATTATTTACATGAGTTACACATCATTATTATACCCATCCAAATAATAATATATTGAATAACAATTACACCTCGACGTGGAGACGGTAAGCCGTACGTACGCACGTATGGTGACTTGTTATTCAAAGGGTGGATAGAATAATGAATATGGTTGTACCATATTTATAATAACATAACATTATATATATGATACTGGAGTTATTATTTTATAATGGTAACAACAAAGGAAGAAGAAGTGGAAGAAAAAAGGAACTTGGAAAAGGGTGGTGAAATCATTACCTCTTCTTCGGTTTCTTCCTTTTGATTTGATCAAAAGGGCTCCTTAGGTTGGATTTCTGATCAAACTAAGGCCTCTAGGTTGTATTGAGGGAAGTTGAGAGAGTATTTGGGTAGTGTTTGGGAGAACCAAAAGGCCTTGAAGGTGTGAAGAAATGGGAAGGAGGAGTTCCCTTTTATAAGTGGGGTGAGGGGAACCTTTGAAAAAACTAGAAATATTAATTTATAATAAATTCATATTCGGTTTATAATGTCTCCAAAGTTGATTATTTAAATTTTAAGGTGGGTATGGGTCGAAAAAAAATAAACCAATAGAATTTATATAGGTTTGGGTACTTATATTAACCTTATCATTAAGTATTAACTCAAAGTTAATTAGTTTCACTTTTACAATGTCTCTTTGTATTTTTATATAATATGGTTAATAAACATACAATATACATCCGATCGACCCCCAAGTGGTCCATTAATGATGAAACTATCATGATATAAGTCTCTTGGCAGAACCTTAGATTTTTAGGAATTTAAAATCAATTAATAATATAATAATTGTTTTAAAAACTCTTTTATGTCAATTTTGACACTATTCAATAGTTGATTTTTGTGAAACTCATAACAGAATTATTACATCGAAAAAAGTTAATTAAATCAATAATAATATGTCATATTATCCTATAAAATTATTTTAATTAATTAAAAGTATCAAATTATATTTATTTGGGTATTTATAATATCAATTATTTTAAATTTTCACTATTATGGTAATTACTGCATCATCATTGTGTCATAAATAAGTTAAACTATTTAATCTATAAAAATTATAAATAAAATATCATTATCTAGGAAATCGTTTTTGATTTATAATGAATATTTATAGTAGAACATACAACATATATAACCCTATGTAAAAATTGTTTTTCTAAAAGATATATGCTTGTGTCATTTTTGTATTCATTTTAACTTAATTAAAATTAAGTGTCCCTATCAACATCAAGTGGCTCCATGGGGTCCCAAAATCAACCCAAAGATGCCTATGGTCGAACATGTGTCAAAAAATAAGTCTAGGACACGTTTTAGGGTAATTTATTATTATTATAATATTATTTTATAACCCTTATTTACCGGATTTACCCTTAACCATGGTAAATAAAATATTTACCGAAGTAATTATTCGAAATGTCTAAAAATAATAGTTACCTATTTACACAATTTGAAAATCCTGATTCCAAATATGGAATCCATTTTTCCAAATTCAAAACACAGAATTGGCAGAAATTAATTTAAAATTAATTCCTGTTGTTAAAACAAAAAAGCGTGTTTTTAAGAGATAATAACTATCAAAAGATTGACACTTGTCTATGTCTGGTTTAATTGTAAAATTATTTCCAATGACCAAAATTGTATTAAATGGTAAAAATATATTCTAAATATACTTTAAAACCACTCAAATTTATAATTTATCACTTTTAATTATTTTGATTAAAAAAAGTTGTTTTTAATTAAAATTTAGTAATTTTCACTATTCATCAAAATATTAAAGTTATCAGAAAAGTACCAAAATTTCACCTTAGGATAAATTCGATATTACGAATCCAAAAAATGAAGTCCATTTTGAAATATAAAATATATATAATTTCAAAAATTAGGTATTACTATTCATAACGGCTAGTTTGATTGGTTGTGGTGTGTTAGAACTCGATGTCGCGTACAACACACGCTATCACATTATCCAAAGAGAAGCGTACCGTAGAAGCTTGGGGTGTTACATTATCCCCTCCTTCAAATAATTTCTTCCTCGAAATTTCTAAAATAGTTATGACATTAAAAGACTTGGGTTTTGCTTCATCATAAGTTCTTTGGGTTCCCATGTTGCCTCTTACATCTTATGGTTTCTCCACAAAACTATTATCAGACGCGTCGTCCGGTTTCTCAGTACTTGTTCTCTTGTATCAAGAATCCTGACAGGCTCTTCACAATAGGACTGATCGGGTTCCAGTTCTAATTCCTCATAGGTGAGTACATGCGTTGGTTCAGGCATGTATTTCCTCAACAGAGATACGTGGAACACATTGTGATCTTTGGAGAGACTTGGCGACATTGCCAATCGGTAAGCTACAGCCCCAATTCGTTCTAGAATTTTGAATGGTCCGATGTATTTGGGAATCAATTTACCTTTCTTAACAAAACGTATGACTTCCTTCCAAGGAGATACCTTTAGGAAAACATGATCACCGACATGAAATTCCAAATCCTTCCTTCGATTATCGACATAGCTCTTCAGCCTACTTTGAGCTGCTTTGATGTGATTTTGGATTACATTCACATTTTCCATCGTTTCCTCCACCAGTTCTGGACCTACAAGTTTTCTTTCACCAACGTCATCGCAACAGGTTGGTGTACAACATCTCTTTCCATATAATGCTTCATATGGTGTCATCTGAATACTCGAATGGAAGCTATTGTTATAGGAAAATTCTATGAGAGGTAAATATTGATCCCACATACCCTGGAAGTCATGTGAGCAAGATCTCAACATGTCTTCTAAGGATTGAATAGTCCGTTATGATTTTCCATCTGTCTAAGGGTGGTAAGAAGTGCTCAAATGATGTTCAGTATCCAGGGATTTCTGAAGACTTTTCCAAAATCTTGAGTAAAACGGGGATCACGATCAGAAACAATTGATAGGGGTACTCCATGAAGTCTCACAACTTCATTAATAAATAGTCTTTCTAGACGTTCCATGGGTAGATCTTCTCTTATAGCAAGAAAATGTTCTAACTTGGTAAGACGATCAACAATAACCCATATTGCATCGTTCCTTCTAGGATTCTTTGGTAGCCCCATGAAAAAGTCCATCGTAATATTGTCCCATTTCCACTCTGGTATGGGAAGAGGTTGCATGACTCCTCCAGGCTGTTGCCTTCCAGCTTTCACTTGTTTACAAACCATACATCTTGACACAAAATCAGCAATCTCCCTCTTCATGTTGTCCCATTAAAAATGTTCCTTCAAATCTCTATACATTTTGTTGCTCCTAGGATGTATAGAGAAATTAGAACTATGAGCATCATCCAGTAATTCCCTTTTTATATTAGGTATATCGGTAACACAAAGTCTCTTCCCAAATTTCAAAATTCCATCTTCATACACAATGTCTCTCAGTCTCCCGTCATTCACAGCTTTAATCTTCTTTTGAAATTCTTCATCATCGGTCTGATAACACTTTATCCTTTCTAGTAAAGATGGTCAACCATTTGAAAAAGCATTGATGTTTCACCTTCCCTGGTTATTCCCATGTCCATCTTCACTAGATCCATAAAAATTCGATCCCTTTCAATTATCATATTGTTTAAAACTCCATGGTCTTTTCTACTCAAAAAATCTTCCACCTTGTTTGCTTTCCCCGAGTGGTAGTGTATCGTGCAATCATAATCCTTGAGTAATTCAAGCCATCTCATTTGATCATGTTGAGATCTTTTTGTGAGAAAATATACTTCAAAATCATGTGATCAGTATAAATCTCACATTTTTCACCATAGAGGTATTGCCTCCATATCTTCAAAGAAAAGATCACAGCTGCTAACTCGAGATCATGAGTAGGATAGTTTTGTTCATGAATTTTTAAATGTCGTGTTGCATAGGCAATAACTCTATCATTCTGCATAAGGACAAAACCAAGTTCATTCTTTGATGAATCACTATAAATAACGAATCCATCATTCCCCGATGGTAGAGTCAATATAGGAGCATTGACTTATCTTCTCTTCATTTATTCGAAACATTCTTCACACTCTTTTGTCCAAACCAATTTAACACCTTTGGGTGTGAGCTTTGTTAATGGGTTAGCCAATCGGGCAAAATTCTGGACAAAACGTCGATAATAACCTGCCAAACCAATAAAATTGTGTACCTCTATTATACTCGTAGGTGCTGGCCATTCTTGGATTGCCTTGGTCTTAGAAGGATCAACAGAGATTCCATATTTAGTGACAATATGTCCAAGAAATGAAATCTCCTGAAGCCAGAATTCACACTTGCTAAACTTCCCATATAATTAATGACTCCTCAGAGTCTTCAAGATAATGCGCAAGTGATTTTCATGATCTTCGTAGGTTTTGGAGTATACCAAGATATCATCAATATATACCACCAAAAATTCATTGAGATACTCCTTGAAAACTCTATTCATTAGATCCATAAATACAGAGGGTGAATTAGTCAATCCAAAAGGCATTACAGTAAACTCGTAATGCCCATACCTGGTTCGAAATGCTGTCTTCGGAATGTATTCCTTCTTTACACACAACTGATGGTATCCAGATCGAAGGTCAATCTTTGAAAAGTAGTGAGCTCCATGCAGTTTGTCAAATAAATCATCAATACGAGGTAGGGGATACTTGTTCTTTATCGTTATAGCATTGATCTCCCTGTAGTCGATACATAACCTCATAGATCCATCATTCTTTTTAACAAAAAGAACAGGGGCTCCCCATGGAGAAACACTAGGGTGAATAAATCCTTTATTACTGAATTCCTCTAGTTGTTTCTTTAGTTCTACTAATTCTACAGTGGCCATTCTATAAGGGGTATTTGATATAGGCCTTCATCTAGGAATTAAATCAATGGAAAACTCAACTTCTCATTCTGGAGGATGTCCAGGTAAATCTTCCGGAAATACATCTAAAAACTATTTCACAACAGGTACATCATCTATTTGAACATTCCTTTCCTCACCCACAATTATTTCATTCTCTTCCTCCCCAATAATTGAATTTAGTTGACCTACTGGGGGTGGATCTAAATAAGAATTAGGTGGTGATGATTCTGCTCTAAAGATAAGGTGTTCCTTATCATTATCATCAATAATTGTAACCTCTTTCTTCTTACAATAAATCTTCGCATCATATCCCGAAAGCCAGTTCATACCGAGGAATATATCAAACTCAATCATAGGAATGACGATGGGATCAACAGATAAAGAACATTTATGTGCTCTAATGGGGGCTGATTCACAAAACATTATATCAATGATACTTTCCTTAGGAGTTTTAACTGGAAACTCCCTTATTAAATCAAATTGGAAATATCTAATTTACTTAGAAAACTGGGAATATATGAAACAATGTGATGATCCAGAATCAAATAATGCATTTTCTAAACTTGAGGAAACCATTAAATTACCTACCACCACATCTTTCAGAGCTTCTTCCTCAGCAGTAGTGATAGCATAAGCTTGCCCTTGATCCCTTGGCCTTTTCTGAGATAAGTTATCCTGACGCTTAGGACATTCATTTGCATAATGTCACATCTCCCTGCAATTGTAGCACTGAACATTGGTAGCTTCCTTCTTCCCCTTGCAATCACGAGCTTGGTGGCCATTTTCACCACACTTGTAACAGACTCACATTCCCTTCAAACAAGTACCGGGGTGTTTCTTCCCACATTTACCACAGGATGGATATTCAAACTTTCCTTTCTTCCCCTTAATTCCATTCCCAGATTGATTAGCAGGCCTCTTCTTCACTTGCTTTGCTTAAAAGTCATAAGACTTAGAGAATTCTTTTTCGGTCTTGATAGAACATGAGACAATGTCTTCGTATGACGAGAAGGATTGTGAGACTAATGCTCGACGGAGAAATGGTTTTAACACATCAAAGAAACAATAAATCTTACTTCTTGGGTTACCTATATAATCACCAGCATACCTTGATAACCTTGTAAAGTTAGCCTCATACTTTGTGACATTCTCATCCTCCTTCTATCTCAGACTTAGAAATTGCCTTTCCATATCTGCTCGATGGTCTCGAGGAATGTATTTTTCTAAAAACAGATATTTGAACTCCCTTTATTCCATATTTGATACTTCATCATCTTCCTCATATTTTGAATTAATGACCACCATTGATCAGCATCTCCAGTGAGGCGGTAAACTACCATGATAACTTTTTCTCTTTCACTACTCCCCAAAGCCTGAAATATTTTCTCTAGGGAAAATATCCATTGCTCAGCTACTAAGATATTTGTAATCCAATTGAACGTTGGTGGTTGTTACCTCATGAATCGATCTAACATTGATCCTTCACACTGCGGATCAGGGTGCTCCATACGGGTAAGGTTATTATTCATAACCTGAGTGAGTTGTCCCAGTATGGTGATTAGCTGATCGACACCAGTTGCATTACCAGCTCCACTATAATTATCTTGAGCAGGAGGGAAATCCCTAAATTGAGTGAATCCATTGATACGGTTTCCATTTCTTCCACTAGGCTCCATTTCTAAACAATGTCATAAACTGGATCAGTTTATGAATCAAAATACATAATCCCATACCTATAAAACACTTATCATAAATTGAACTATTTAGGGATATAATCCATAATCATAAAAATATTTCCTTTGAGGAAGTAAATACTCATAGACCCTTCATAATTATTTGTAACGAAAATGAGAGTTATCCTAAGAATATCCCCTGGGAGTGTCGTAACCAAGAGTGCAGCAAAGCCCGTTGTCGTGCACCAGTTCTCGTTCGAGTCTAGCTCAAAGAAGTGTTTTCGGGTTTTACCACTAGGTACATCTGTGCCAGAGCCACCTCTACCTGCTCGTATCCAGACAGGGATGTATTTCTTGGAAAACTCACAAAATTTCTACAATACCAAAATTCTATGAAGTTCTTCTATACTAATCCTCAAAGTTCATCTTAGGTCTACGTGCTCTAATCAGATTTTATCTAAATCTAGCTTCCAAGGTTTGTACTAAACTTCCTCTGATACCAACTGTAACGCCCCGACCATAGTTACCCAGAGTCGATGCATTATTACATAACATTGGCATGATCAAAATAAAGGTCAAATATCGAAAGACCGATTGGTTTAGTAGCCTTGGAAGCACTAGATATATTCATAAAGTTTTACATTACATCATAAAGTGAAAAACTACTACAACAACTCAGTCTCCATATTCCACACTCATATCCCCACATAAAATCCCTGCAGGTTATTCATAACTTACTTCTTCACATCCTGGGAAAAATAAAACATATAAAAGGGGTGAGCTCAAATGCCCACTAAGGATAGCAATATAGTGGAACTTTCAAAAATAAGCATAAATATTTAAGGAAATTCATTACTAAAACAAAAGCCTTTTAAACTTGAACTTCAACATAGTATGGCAAAAGTAAAATGTAATAATTCTATTTACTTATTCAGAAGGATATTCTACTAATCAAATAATCACATGCAATATCAATAACCACTTTCATAATAATGGAATGCATAATGCCAGACTATCATAACCACATAGCCAAGGCCTCGTGCCAAGACTACAAATAAGATTTTGTCAAGGCCTTGTGCCAAGACACTAGTTTGTCTCATGAGACCTACCGATGCATCGAGGAGCTATAGCGGGCTCCACCCGTCACATATTAAGTCCAATGCATTCCCATATGAAAAGGTTTAAATATAACATAAACATTCGTATTAAAACTATAATACGAAATGTCAATACGTTCACCATAAACTATGAATGGTATAAAAATAGCACATCCATAGTCAAACATATCACAAAACCTTCAATAAAATATAGAAGTTTTGTATCATAATAAATCAACTTCAAATAAGCGTAAAATCCATCAAAGGATGTTGACATAGATGAAATCAAAACTCTTTTTAGAGAAATATCTCTTTTAATTTTGATATCATTTAAGATCCATTTAAAATAAAACATTTTCTTTTGAAAATATTCTTATAATCTTGTAAGGGAAGCTTTGAAGATTTTATAATGGCGGAAAATAGCCTCACCCGCCGTATAAGTTAAAAAAACATTTTTACCTTAATCCAGTCGAAAAGGTTAAAAAGGACCTTATTTTGAAAAAGACGGAAATATTCCTTTATAAACCACTTATAAAAATCAAAAAGGGTATAAATGACTTTAACTCATATTCTAGTAAATATTAAAAATGTTTTGAAATATATTTTTAAGAAACATGGATGTGGATGATAAAGAGATCCCAGTAGATAATTATGAATAAACAACCTCGTATAATGAAGAGATTGTGTAATAACCCTTACCTTGTACTTTTCCTTGGTTGGGGTAGGTTAAACTCCTGTATAATAGTGAAATAATTGTTATTAAATTATAAAAGAATAATATTCATTCATATGATATCATATATGATCTTTTAACATTGCTTTGTTAATAATATCTTAGTATTATCGTCGTTTCGGGTGTTAACATACTCGTTTTATTTTATATGTTTTGTTACATAAGCCATGTTTGTCATGGATAGGTTGTATATTATTCATATACATAATGATATCAAGTCCTTATACATTATTTTTAAATAATCAAATTATAATTATACCTGAATGGATACGATGGAGAATGAATCTCATCGCGTTCGTGGAGACGGTAGTCCGTACGTACGCACGAGCGACAATATCATTCTTTTGATATTAAAATAATATATAAATTTATGGTATATAATATATACAGAATAATTAACATGTTATATTTATTATTTACATGAGTTAAACATCATTATTATACCCATCCAAATAAAAATATATTGAATAACAATTACACCACGACGTGGAGACGGTAAGCCGTACGTACGCACGTATGGTGACATGTTATTCAAAGGGTGGATAGAATACTGAATATGGTTGTACCATATTTATAATAACATGAAATTATATATATTATACTGGAGTTATTATTTTATAATGGTAACAACCAATGAAGAATAAGTGGAAGAAGAAAGGAACTTGGAAAAGGGTGGTGAAATCATTACCTCTTATTCGGTTTCTTCCTTTTGATTTGATCAAAAGGGCTCCTTAGGTTGGCTTTCTGATCAAACTAAGGCCTCTAGGTTGTATTGAGGGAAGTTGGGAGAGTATTTGGGAAGATTTTGGCCGATCCAAAAGGCTTTGAAGGTGTGAAGAAATGGGAAGGAGGAGTTCCCTTTTATAAGAGGGGTGAGGGGCACCTTTGGAAAAGCTAAAAATATTAATTTATAATAAATTCATATTCTGTTTATAATGGCTCCAAAGTTGATTATTTAAACTTTAAGGTGGGGATGGGTCAAAAAAAACTCAAACAATAGAATTTATATAGGTTTGGGTACTTATATTAACCTTATCATTAAGTATTAACTCTAAGTTAATTAGTTTCACTTTTACAATGTCTTTTTGTATTTTTATATAATATGGTTAATAAACATACTATATACATCCAAGCGACCCCCAAGTGGTCCATTAATGATGAACCTATCATGATATATGTCTCTTGTCCGAACCTTTGATTTTTAAGAATTTAATATCAATTAATAATATAATATTTGTTTTAAAAACACTTTAATGTCAATTTTGACACTATTCAATAGTTGATTTTTTTGAAACTCATAACAAAATTATTACTTCGAAAAAAGTTAATTAAATCAATCCTAATATGTCATATTATCCTAGAAGATTATTTTAATTCATTAAAAGTCTAAAATTATATTTATTTGGGTATTTATAATATCAATTATTTTAAATTTTCACTATTATGGTAATTACTACATCATCATTGTGTCATAAATAAGTTAAACTATTTAATCTCTAAAAATTATAAATAAAATATCATTATCTAGGAAATATTTTTATCTTTCTAATGAATATTTATAGTCGAACATACAACATATATAACCCTATGTAAAAATTGTTTTTCTAAAAGATATATGCTTGTGTCATTTTTGTATTCATTTTAACTTAATTAAAATTAAGTGTCCCTATCAACTACAAGTGGCTCCATGGGGTCCCACAATCGACCAAACGATTCCTATGGTCGAACATGTATCAAAAAATAATGATAGGACACATTTTAGGGTAATTTAGTATTATTATAATATTATTTTTTAGCCCTTATTTACCGGATTTATCCTTAACCATGGTAAATATAATATTTACCGAAGTAATTATTCAAAATGACTAAAAATAAAAGTTACCTATTTACACAATTTGAACATCCTGATTCCAAATATGGAATCCATTTTTCCAAATTCAAAACACAGAAGTGGCAGAAATTAATTTAAAATTAATTCCCGTTGTTAAAACAAAAAGCGTGTTTTTAAGAGATAATAACTATCAAAAGATTGACACTTGTTTATGTCTGGTTTAATTGTAAAATTATGTCCAATGACCAAAATTGTATTAAATGGTAATAATATATTCTAAATATACTTTAAACCCACTCAAATTCATAAATTATAACTATTAATTATTTTGATTAAAAAGTTGTTTTTAATTAAAATTTAGTAATTTTCACTATTCATCAAAATATTAAAGTTATCCGAAAAGTACCAAAATTTCATCTTTGGATAAATTCGATATTAGGAATCCAAAAATGAAGTCCATTTTGAAATATAAAATATATATAATTTCAAAAAGTATGTATTACTATTCATAACGACTAGTTTGATTGGTTGTGGTGTGTTAGAACTCGATGTTGCGTACAACACACACTATCACATTATTCAAAGAGAAATGTACCGTAGAAGCTTGGGGTGTTATAGTCATGGATATTTGAAATCGACCTCTTATAGTACTGATACCAAAATTAGCCACTCAGCTAGGGGGAAGAGTATGAAATTTATAAGGAAACACCTCATCAAATTCTCTCAAAATAGTTATGTATATGATAATTTCTATTTCTATAGACTCAATAATTTAATATATAGGGAAATAATATCCATTCATGAGATGATGGTGCTAAAGATGATTTTTCATTATCCGTTCACTTGAATATATTCAGTGGTCAATTCCCCATCATGAGAGTGAATTCCCTCTCATGGAAAATTATCCTGGATCTATATTTGAAAAGACAATCCATGCAACATAATGTATCCAATTTCACTAAGGGGAGTATTAAAATTTTATCTAGGAAATTAAATCCAAAAATTGTGATAGGGGAGGATTTATATACATGGGATGAAATAATTGTATCACTTTCAATCTTCAAAAAAATCTATACATACATGATTGTTGTGATGGTTGAATAGTTCAAATAAAAATTTATTATATAAAGGATACCATATAGCCTGAATAAAAAAGTAATTTATCTATTCATTAATGAATCACTACAGTACAATTAACCACATAGTTATAAGGATCAACCTTAGTGGTGGTGTTGGAAAAAGTAAATATTTATGCCTTGGAGGTTGTCGGTTTCCTTTGAAAACACTTGGATTATGTAATTGATTTGAAAAGAGACCTCGTTCCTCATAGTTTCATCAATGAACAATGTGATTCGGGTTGAATGAAGAGTTCCTTCCTCCATCGTAATAGCAGATATTATCTTGTCAACAATTTTTATCGAGGTTTCTCACCGTTTCCACACATAATTAATTTACCTTTTCACTTCATTGAATTTTTGGGGTTCTTCATTCAACAATATTTACAAGTGGGATTATTATATCTCTTAGCACTATATGGTTTATCCATCATACCACTAAAATTAAATTACGCTTTATTCATCATATCCCCATGATATCACAGATATTCATAGATCCCCATTTTAAATTTTAGTGAACATCAAAAAATTTCCTCATAGCTATCAAAGTTATGGATTTTCAAGGATTTTCATATAATATGATTTTTATCAATAATGAAGTGGTGAACCTTACATTCAGGGATAATGAAAAAACTGTGGGAGTATTGGGAATGTCATATTTTCCTCATATTCACCATCATATTCCTCATCCCTTTTCATTATAACGACCCGAATCCGGAGCCCCTCCGATGGTGCCGCGTACCCGGTTTGCCATATGACCTCAAGCACGTTTCCCCAAACAATAGAAGCTATCGACTAGCTGTGAGGGCCTTTGGTGAGTCGATGAGGAAACTATTCCCTCATTTGGTAAAGTATACAGCGGAAAACAACCAAACACAATAGCAGATTCAATAACAGCATACAACAACTGAACTGAACAACGTGACAATGGATTTCTAATAATTATGCAATATTATACATATGTCTATGGAAAGAATCAAATTAACCAAATTACTGAAGTAAAACTAAGAAAAAATGTATAAAAGAAAATGAAGTAAACTCCTCAGCATCACGAGCCACAGCTCGGTCCCATGCTCTACAGCTCCAATGAGGTGGAGAAGAAGAAACCTCGAACAGCTTCGACCACAATGATCGTACATCGGTGTCCCTTTCCCCAGTTTCGTCTTGTACACGCTCGTGCTGCCATAGCACCCATACCAGAGGAACAGACCGCCCGCGGAGAACCTTCTTACTTCAATCGACAATCCTAATAGGATGCTCCTCAAATGACGCATCTACTTCAAGCTCAACTTCCTCAAGTTGAAATACATGAGAATGGTCTGAAATGTAGCGTCGGAGCTGAGAAACGTTGAAGACGTCGTGCGTGGCCTAGTACCGCTGAGGTTACTAAAGCCGATAAGAAACTGGCCCAACCGTCACCATAAACTCAAACGGCCCGACATACTGTGGTGAAAGCATACCCTGTCTCTGAATCCTCTTGTTTCCCAACATCGGTGCGACACGAAAGAAAACCCGATCCCAGACCATGAACTCCAGAGGTCATCTTCACTGATCAGCATAAGACTTCTGTCGAGACTGTGTTGTTAACATCTATTCTGAATCAGCTCTATCTACTCTGAGGTCTCCTCAATGAGATGAGGTCCCAGCAATGTAGCATCTCCTGCCTCTGGCCAACCTAAGGGTAGTCGGCATGGCCTACTGTACAAATCCTCTTATGGCGCCATCTGAATGGTCTCCTAGAAACTATTGTTATAGGAGAACTCCACCAGAGGGATATGCTTCTCACAAGAACCGCCAAAGTCCAGGCTGCAAGCTCTGAGCATATCCTCTAGCACCTCGATTGTGTGCTCGGACTGCCATCAGTCTAGAGATGGTATGTTGTACTCAAAAGTACCTGTGTACCCAAAGCCTTCTGAAGTCCTCACTAGAACCGAGAAGTAAAGCGCACATCCCTTTCTGAAACAATGGTGTATGGGACTCCATGCAGGTGAACGATCTCTCATATGAAAAGTCGTCCTAGATCATCGACACTAATGGTCTCCTTGATCGGCAAGAAGTGGGAAACCTTCGTGAGCTGTCGATGACAACCCAAACATCATCATTCCCTTGAGGTGATCTCGACAACCCAGTCACGAAGTCCATCGCGATGTCGTTCCACTTCCACTCTGTAATGGGTAACTGCTGTAGATTCCCCACTAGTCGCTAATTCTCTTCTTTCACCTTCTGAAAAGTAGAACATCTCATGAAGAAGCCTGCAACATCCTTCTTCATACCTAGCCACCAGTTTTGGCGATGAAGATCCTGATACATCTTGGTGACACCTTAATGAACTCCCCAAACAGAGGAATGAATATCCTGCATCAGCTCCTCGCGTATGTCTGCTGGAAGCCATACTCATCCCTATAAATGCAAGATCTCATCCTTGCCCACTATCCATCCAGGAAGAGGGTCCCCTACTAACACACTCTCCCGTAGGACTAAGCCTTCTAAGTCTAATAGTTGCCTCATCCGTACCCGGTCAGGTAGTGTAGAGGTAACAGATACAGAAGATAGGAAGGTCTATCCTTATCTGTCGTGCACCTCCAGGTTTATCTCAGAGAACAGAGCCATAAGCTGTCACTCACTGTCGGCCTCCTGAACTGCCTGAACCTGAGTTCTCTTGCTCTGTGAATCTGCCACTGCATTGGCCTTCCCCGATGTATAGGCAAGCTCAAAATCAAAAGACTGAAGATACTCTACCCACCTGCGCTGCCTCAGATTCAGATCACGCTGAGTGAAGATATACTTGAGACTCTTGTGGTTAGTGAAGATCACAAAGTGCTCTCCTAGCAGATAGTGTCTCCAACATCGTAAGGCGTGAACAATAGATTCCATCTCCAGATCGTGCGTAGGGTAGTTCCTCCCATGTGGCCTCAACTGCTGAGACCCGTACGCAACTCCTCCATCCACTTGCTTAAGAACAACCCCCATCCCGATACCTGAAGCATCACGGTAAACATTGTAGCTCTATCCTGCATCCAGCAAGGCTAGTATCAGTGTTGATGTCAACCTCCCTTTCAGCTCCTGAAAGGATGAATCACAAGAATTGGACCATAAGAAATTCACCCCCTTTTTGGTCAGAACTGTCAAAGGTGCCGGTAGATGAGAAATGTCCTGAATGAAGCATCTTTAGTATTCATCCTGCCCTAGGAAGCTCTGTACCACAAAGACATTCTTTAGATGCTCCAAGAAAACTAAAGCTCTCACTTTCTCTGGGTCCACAGATACTCCTTCCTCTGAGACAACGCGACCCAAGAAGTGAATCTGATCCATCCAGAAGTGGAATTTCGAGAGTTTAGCATACAGCTGATGCTCTCTCAGTGTACTCAGAACGGTCTCAAGATGAGGGGCATGGTTGTGTCGAGTGTGAGAGTACACCAAGATATCGTCCACGAAGACCACGAAAAAGGAGTACAGGCAAGGATGGAACACTCGGTTCATCAGTTCCAGGAAAACTACAAGCGCATTCGTGAGACCAAAAAACATGACTATATACTCGTATAGACCATACCTACTCCTGAAGGCTGTCAGAGGTATATCTGATGGTCTAACACACAACTGATAGTAATCGGACCTCAGATCGATCTTCGAGAACAACTGGGCTCCTCGAGGATGATCAAAGAGGTCATCAATCCTCAGTATGGGATATCGGTTCTTAACCATCAACTAGCCCAACTTCCAATAATCAACACAAATCCGAAGGGTACCTTCTACCTTCATTTCAAAAAGGACAGGTGAACCCCAAGGAGAAGTACTTGGTTGGATGAAACCTTTTGCCTGCAACTCCTCCAACTGCTTCTTGAGCTCATTCAACTCAGGTGTAGCCATCCCAAAGGGAGGAATGGACAATAGTGCCACTCCCGGCATGAGCTCAATAGAGAAGTCTACCTCACGCTTCGGAGGCAATCCTAAGAAGTCCTCTGGAAAGACGTCCCTAATACGATCCACCACTGGAGAAAAATCCAAATGTTGAGTCCCCTGATCATTCAAATAATGTCTAGCAATCTGGGTTGTCACCCCTCCTAGCCTAAGATGCTCGAGTCCTGCCCGACTCGCCCGAATGTCCCATTCACCATTATGATGAATAGACTCACCCTTTCGTGAAACAAAACTCACTCTGTGGCGATAACAGTCGACGAATACCTGAAAGGTAATCAACCAATCCATTCTGAGGATGACATCATAGACATTCATCTCTAGGACATAGAGATCCCATAAGAAGTGATACCCAACAACCTCGAGGGGGCACTCTCTACACTAGCACACACTAGATGTCCTCGTTCCCAAAGGTGTGTCTAGTGTCAATGAGTCGGCATAAGAAAAGATGCAGAGTCCAAGGAACTCCATGACAACAATGGAGATAAATCTATTCATAGCACCAGTATCGAAAAGGGCTGAAGATAAAACCAAGGCTACTAAAATCATACCTCGCATAGTAGAAGGGTCGAGATCCTGCTCTTGATAAGCCTCCTCCATGGCAAGAGACTGGCCTGTACCACGTCCCTGCACCCCTGGCTGACCACTCTGAGCTGAACCTCCCTACTGGTGCTGAGGAACTGGTGGCTAAACATCAAGACCTCGACCTCCACCTCAGCATGAATGGCAGGAAGAACTCCATTTCCCCGACTGGTGTGAAACTGGTGGTGCTTCTCCTGAATGACGAGTCATGGAAGAACCCCAGTCACCAGCTCCTGGTGATAAAACCTGACATAAACACTGAAGGTGACCCATCTTTCTGCAAGATCGGTACTTCATGGGATCCCTCTGGCACTGCAGCCTTGTGTACCCTGACGAGCCACACTGGTAGCATGTCACTTAGCTTCCTGACGATGCATCTCGCTTCCTCGGATCACTGTGTGTAGGCTCTCTACGACGCTTCTTGCTATCATCTGGAGGAAAACTGGCTCTAGAAGCTGGACCACCCTGGCTTGCAGCTCCAGAGTCTCTCAGATTGCGCTCCGCAATCAGTGCCTGGTTGGCGATGGAAGTGATGGTAGTCAGCTAGAATATGTTCACCTATGAGTGGATCTCCCTCCTGAGACCATCCTCAAACTTCCTTGCTAAGAACACCCCACTCCCATCCCGGAGGGGTGTGAAGTGCTGCAGCTTGGTGAAACAAGCAGAATACTCCATGAACGAAAGAGTACCCTGCTCTAAGCTCATGAACTCCCAGGCTCGGTCGGCCCTTAGGGTCCCCGTGTAGAAGTAGTCGTAGAACACACGCTGGAACTCCTCCCAAGCAATAACCTGATGTTGACCCGCCTGTTAGATCACGTCCCACCACCTCTTGGCGGTGTCCCGGTGCAAGTAAGTAGAGAACTTGACCCGCCTATCGGGAGGCGTCTCTAGATGCTCGATGATAGTCAGTATGGCTTCCTGCCATGACTCTGCAGCCTGAGATCCTCCTTCCCCTGAGAACGTAGGAGGATGCTGCTGCTGGAAAACCTGCTTCATGTTTCCATAGTCATGGAAGGAGGCGGTGCTCCCTGGAAGGCCTGAATCATTCTCATGAAACCATCCCTGAACTGTATGTCAGCTCCTGCAACTGGTATGACAGCCGGTGCCAAGGCTGGCCTGACTGGAGGATCAGCAGGAAGTCCCTGATCAGCCCTGTCTAGCGTCTGATCACTGCCTGACAACAGACGTACGACCAGAGGACGTCTCGGAGGCATATCTCTGGAAGATCAAGAGTACACCTTAGATCATGAAAACAAGGACAGATAACACAAGAGTAAAAATCGAAAACAAGGGAAGGAAAACACACAAGATTTCAAAACACGACTACACGACATGTATAAAAACTACACGGCGTGTCCTCATAAGCCACTGATATGGGCAGGTACGCTTGCCCTGCAAGTCATGTACACCTCAAAATACAAGGTGTGTTGACCCCAACCCATGGTGTGTACATGAAAACTATTCCCCTGCACGAGTCTCTTCACATGGCTAACCCGTAAGGTCCGACTCAACCTGAGACTACACGGCGTGTTCGAAACAAACACGACATGTACTAGACAAGGCTTCGGCGGCCCGTGTTCTTAAACACACAGCCGTCTACACAGCTGAACCATACACAACGTGCTCCGAACAAACATGACATGTATAGGAGAAGGTGACACCGTCCCGTGTTGTTCGTGACACGACCGGGTACCGGGACACGACTACACGGCGTGTTCCAAACAAACACAACATGTGAAAAATAAGGAAAATTCATCCTGTGTTGTTCATGACACGGCTGGGTACCTGGACAGGAATACACGATGTGTTCCATTTGGACACGGCGTGCTCTACCCGTGCTTCCACAACCCGTTTTGGTAGTGACACGGTCGGGTACACGGCTCTAAACATACACAGCGTGTACCTACCATACACAATGTGTTCTCGTGTTATGTTCACGTCATAGTGTTCTACTCACCTGGTCAGTGACACGGCCTAAAAACTATAAACTGTGTATCCAAAAAGTACACACCATGTAATTTGTGTTATTCTGGGAAGTAACTCGGAAACTACACAGAATCCCAGAAATAGTAAAAACCAGGAAATGAGGTGCCATATTCCGATCTGTGAAGGATCATACATCCCATGAATCAAAGCTTGGTATCTCCCACAATCATATATAAGTGAAAATAAGATCATTTTTAAGAAAATATAAAACAAAAAATTTTATAACATAACATCAGATCATCTATCAATCATCTATCACAACAGCATGCATAATCTACACACAGTCTATCACAACAGCATGGAATCGCTAATGCACCCTAGATGGAATCGCATGAAGGCATGGAATGTTATTTCTACATGTGACTATATGATGCATGAGATGGTATACCCTCATCTCATCGGGTTTCCATAGAAATAGAACCTATGTATCAAAACAATAATAGCACAAGTCATGTGAATCACTCTAGTTGAAATCAGATCAACCATAAAATTGAAAAACTAGAAAAATTGCAATTAACGAGGTTGTATGGATTTTCCATGTACACTGGTTAGCTACTCCCGAGCACAACTTAATACCATGTACCGAATACGTCATATCCCTGACTAAAGTCTCCTAACAACAAATCAATAGAAAAGAACTTCCCTCAGATACCACTTTGTAACGACCCGAATTCGCAGCCCCTACACTGGTGCCCTGTTCCTGGTTCGCCATATGAGCTCAAGCGCGTTTCCACAAACTCCAGAGGCTTCCGAATAGCAGCGAGGGCCTTGGTGAGACAGTGGGGAAACTATGACCTCATTCGGTAAAGTACACAGTGGAAAACAACCAAACATAATAGCAGAATCAATAACAGTATTCAATAACTAAAAAGAGCAGCGGAACAATGGATAACTATTAATGATGCAATATGGTACATATGTCTATGGAAAGCCACAAACAAACCAACGTGCTAAAGTAAAACTGAGAAAAAAATTATAAAAGAAAATAAAGTAAACTCCTCAGCATCGCGAGCCAAGGCTTGGTCCCATGCTCTCCAGCTCCAGTACAATCATGAACCTGAAGTAGACGGGTGCTTTCCCTTATCTATACCTGCAACATCAAAATCTATTTGGGCCCAAAAGAATGCCCCAAACAGGGTGTGAGATACAATCCCAGTTGGAAATCACCCAAATATATGTGCCTAACAGTCAATGAATAATGGCAGTAATAAAACAAGAAGCAGTAAACAGGAAAGCACAAGCAGCTACAATCCACTCTTCTAACTGACAAAGTACACAAGTAAACATCCAAAAACAATAAGGAAAAAAATTAACCCTCTGGGTAGCTCTCATAGCCTAACCCATATGGTTCAACCAATAAGTACTAGTAACCCACTAGGAGGCACACACTGTCTCACCCCTCTAGTTCAGCTTTGAAAATAACAGACTCTCTAGGGAAGCACTCACTGTCAATTGCCCATATAGTCTCATATCATGCTAAAGGATCTCTGGGGAAGCACTCAATGTCTATTCCCCCTATGGCCTATGTTGGGGAACTTCAGCCTCTCTGAGGAATCACTCATTGTCAATTCCCCATGTGGTCTCGCATCATAATTTAAAAGAAACTCTGCAGAATCTCTTCTATCAATTCTCCCTTTGGTCTACTACTTTAGGTTCTCACATTCCTAAGTGAAAGATAAAACATGGTCAGCATATGTAAATCATCCAAGAAAACCACAAAAACTACTTGGATATCATTATAATGCTCAACAGCATAAAAATTAGTAGTTCTATTATCCTAAGACTAGGCAGGGCAACTGGAAAAACACCAAACAGGCAGAACAGGCATAGAAAAGCAACCTGAGCACAAAATAAATACTCTACTCATAAGTATAAACATATACTGCAGCAGTCAATAAAATAAGGAAAATAACAGAGCAAAACAGGTAAAACTCAATACCCCGTTCAAGGGTATTGGTGGAATTTGCTCAAAATACTCATCAACTTTCTACAGAAAGGCACAAACCACCTACATCGATCCTAGGAGATCGATATACGTGAACCACAATGACATATTCCCCTTATAACATCGTAGATCTGAGAAAAGGAACAAAAATATCAACCCATGATAACTCTAAAATGAGGTGGAATAAGAAAACAAGGCTCGTGCAGAAGGAATAACTCAATGCTACGATTCCAACGCAATCAACCGTGCTCGAATCGGAGAACAGACGAAGATGTGGGAGCTCATCAGAGATATGGCTGTATGGGTCGCTCTCTGACTAACGAGACCTAGAAGGAAGTGTTTATGTGCATCAGGCACGACACCGGTCCATTTAGTGAAAAAAATAAAAGTATATGGCATTTATTTTTAAAGCACACGGCGTGTACTGGGACTTTTTCGTACTCCTCCAAAATCAGCCTCCACATCCCCCCTACACACCGTGTGTGTAGCCCGGGCACAGCCAGCTCACGACTTTGAGCCAAAGAAGATTACACGACGTGTACTTAGAGAGTACATGGCATGTTGTACTTAGAAAATTTCCAGAAAGTTCATTTTTCTTAAAAACTGTAGAAAAGGAAAAACATACCTGAAATGATGATCCGGGTTCTTACATTCATCACTATTTGGAAATTTCATTCCATCAAAATATGGAGGGTGAAGGGAAAATATTTATCAACAAATATTTTCAAAAATTCCTTTCACACCATTGCTTCAATATATTCCTCATGATTTATATTATTGATCAATTTCCACCCATGATCAGATTAATTCTCTATATGATAAATAGATAGGAGAACATACTTTTTTTAGGAACATTGAAGTATACAGAATATATTTTAAAAGGAGTTGATTTGTTACTCCTTGATTAAGGTATCATATGATCATTTAATGTCTAAGGCCTTTATTATATTATGTTCTCGATATTTTTTTGTTATCTTGTGGTAGGGGGGTGTTGTATGATCCTCCTGACTAAGGATTCTATTCAAAAAAAGTATTAACTAAGGGATTATCATGAATTTTTTTTGATACCCACTCATATCGGGATAGGCATCTCATTGGAGAAATAGTCACAATTCCCATAAAATTTTTTGTTACCATGATTCAACTTTTTCATGACATTGGATAGAATAAAAGGGTAAACATGAATTATAATCTGAAAATAGTTATCACCTAAAGGGGAATCCAATAAGGATAAATTGATAATTTATGAATCATGTTTATCTCTATATCTTATGATTTTCTATGCATCAGTATATGATATCCATGTTATACATTATCACATATTTTTTAGTGGTATTTTTTATGAGTTCCCTTAAAATGGTTTATAATGTGCTTAAAATTTTACAAAAGCATATCTCTTGGTAGGTTCAAAATAGGTGTTCATTAATGATAATTATCATGTACTAGTTTAACTGGAGTCAATCCCAAAACACCTAGTCAATGTTGTTACATTTAGGAACATTTGTTCCAAAACCACATCTTCTAGTAGTATCCAAATATGGTTGTATTTTCTTGGTAGACAAATTTATCTATACTCAACAATATTTAGGGATGATCTCATACACATAGTCTTATTCCTATGTGTTTTAACAAGGGTTTTCTAATCCTAATATATAAATAACTAAATCAATCCTCTAATACTAATTATAATAAACCTACACATTATATAATATTTATACATGATATATTACATAAAATTATACATAATAAAACTCATATTATCAATAGTTCTAGTGAATTTGGGAAATCTGGTAAATTACATTACGACATAAAACATGTAATTGAACATATTTATTCCAAACTTCATTGACATGGCCTAAAAAATCCTACATACTTAACTCTGCATGGGATAACCTAAAGACATTCATTTGAAATGGGTGAGCAATAAAGCCCAGTAATAGAATAATCATGGAATTCCATGAGGATAATATTACATGATATGAAAGTAATACCAATGAGTCCTAAAGGAAGATTATTTATATTTCATTATATAGGATGATAATAATAACATGTGAAATGTGTAAACAACATACAACATGATGTAATCATGAGTGAAATATCACTACACATGGAGGTTCATGAGTCAAGGTTCATTACACATGGAGGATCATGGGTCCTGGGACATTTCACATGGAGAAGTATGAGTGAAGTTCCATATCATGTGACATATCATGATACAAAACATAACCTAATGCATTGGATTGTTATCATGGAGAATCCTTCATAATCATGTCATTCTCTTGTTTAAGTGTGTCTCATAACTATGATAACAAGGATTCATTCAATAAAATAATTTATTCCAACATCTATGAATGTGGAATAAATACGTGTATTTACCCTATCAATAAGTATTTTTTCATAAAGTGGAATAAAAATTATATATATAAGGTTATGGTATTCATTACATGTGGTTTTTTCATGTAAAATTGTTGTGCAATTTCTCCTACAAAGTGACGTCATATAGAAATTCATAAAATGAGTTTATGAGAGAGAAAAAAGTATCTAATCATTTAGACGTGAAATAGTCAGTATGTGGGATTTCTATGAATATAATACATTATAAGAAAGTGTAATTTAAAAGAAATAACATAAAATTAATAATTCATAGAACATTTGGGTGGAAGTTTCAGTTCAAAAGTTCAGTATAGTCACAGGTGTATATAAGGGCTCATAATAGAGATAAATGTCTTTGAAATGGGAACCCAATATTTTAAGATAAACTGGAAAGTATGTTTTATAGGTATGAATTTATCCAAAATTTTGAAATTGGAAATCAAAAGAGGATATCATAAATTAACTGCTTGATAAAAATAAGAGAGACCTAATCCCTTACTGATTTTAGCATAGTAATGTGTTTGGTAAATGTCCATGTGAGGGGGAATAAATGATCCCTAATACAAAACACAGAAATTGTATAATATATTAATGATATTAAAAAAATGGGGTTATATAAACTTGAAATTGAATGAAATAATTAGATAAAATTTTATTGAATTCAAAGGAGAAGAGATATATCATTAACTTGGTAGAATGAATCAAAAAAGCATAGGATAGGCTTCTTGAAAAATTGTATCTCCTTTTGAGGAATAATGGGGGGATAGGAAAGATTTTGTGGGATTTTCAAGGATTTTTAGTGAATATATATGTAAACATGGTGGGGATTATATAATAATAGAGGGTGATTTCTTTATTATTTTTGTTTTTGTATAGTACATAATAAAATATTCCGAACCAAAAAACCATGCAGTGGGATTTCAAATGGTTTCTACATAAGGGGATCTGTATAAATTATATTATATGTCCATTTTTATATTATAATAAAATAAATAATTTTATTATGTAGATTTTAGTCATACATTGAATGAAATGAATTTAAAATCAGAAAATAAATTTTAAGCCTTGGAGGATTCACTATGGAATTATAAAATAAATAAAATAAAATAAATATTAAATAATTTTAATGTTAAAACATATATTTGGCGTTGTGTTACTTTTTATAGTATTTATTAAATTAAAATTGGGAATATATGATTCCATTATGTATAATGATTCTATATATGGTATTTAATTTTTTTCCCAATAATTTGAATGTCTCATAAAATTTGAAAAAATTACCTATTTCACAATTTAGATGTCTTGATTACACTAATGGGATAACTTTTACTGAATAATTATCAAAATAGGTGAAATTTAACTTTTAATATAATAACTCACATTTATTGAAATTTATTCATAATTTTTTATAATATTTTTTGAACCCCAATAAAAATTACATTTGACTTTATAAAAAATTATAGGATAAATTTTATTCAAAAATGTAATTTAATAATAATATTATATATTATTTTTTTTTCAAAATTCCATTAATTCATCAAAAAATATTTCCTAATTGAATTTAAATATTTACCAAAAGTATTTTTGGTTCATTAAAAATTATTGACATAGTAACAATAAGAGGAAGAAAATATAGTCTACATTCTACGCCCAAATAAATTATATTACTATTTTTTAGGAAAAAATACATATGCACTAATTTAACATAACACACCTTAATAGTATGGTCTATGATGCAGTGGATTTCATGGGGTCTTTCGGTGAACATGATATTGGTTGTGACCTCAATGAGCTTGAAGTTCTACTGAAAATGTTTTCTCTTATGCATATGATAAAGGATATCATATTTGGATTAGTCTAGGGATTGTACAATAAAATATATCTATGTTTAACCTTTGTTAAATGTGAATCATGGGGTAAAATCCTACTGGTTGAGGCCATCCATTCCTTTTCATGTTCCAAAAGAATTTGGTAAAACTCTATATTCATACTAGTATTGTGATCACTATGAATTGTCTATATTATCAAAGTTAATGATAGTTAACATGCATTTAATAGGAAATTGTATAAAAAAATTAAGTGGATGTGTTTTCTATATAAATATGAAATTTAATTAAATCAAATGAAATGGAATATTATTCATAAATGTTTGGTATGTTACTCTTTTTATTTGTATATATCTTTGAAAAAATAAAATTAGTGATTTGAAGATAAATTTTTTTTAAAATAATTCTTCCTTGGAAACATTCTTAATTTATATTTTGAAAACATATTTTTAATCATTTTCAAAAACAATGTTTTTTTATCACCAATTAATAATGACTAGAGAGAGAGAGAGATATAGTAATATTATACGTAAAAACAACATCATAAGAACCAATGATATGAAATGATGGTATTAACACTTGGGGATATATTGAATAATCATTATAGATGGAAACCCATGAGTTTTATTGATATATTGAACAACATATTTGATCAATGGAATCATCAATGTAAACTATCATAAAAACATATTAGATCATCTCAATGAACTCTTATAACTTGGTAACTTCGGATCATACAATAAATATAAAAAATGATATTACATGATTAATAAAATTTCATGTAAATAATTATATTCATTATAAAAAATTTAAAATGGATGTATATACGCCTCGAAAAAGTGTTTTGGTGCATATCAAATCACGAGTCTCAATGATGGAAAATTGAGAGAATAATTTTTTACAGATTTCATATCTTTTTCCAACGTAATCCATATGAATGTAATTTCATAAAATGGATATATTAATTCACATATATTTATCTATATAATACATATAATTCAATAATGGTTAATTAATAGACCACACAAAAGGAATCTAGGGAGAACATAGAATGTATCTCACGAGAATAAGAATTGAGATTAAATCACATTACTTTGTGTATTAACTCTCATCGTACCCATACGAGATTCTTGTATAAAAAATTTCTATTTATTTTAAATCTTTTACATATTTTTATTTTTATATATAGTACCATATTTTTTTGTTATCACCTTATATTAAATGCTTGTTAATGATCATTTATTATGGTTTCACATTTGCTAATATTTTATTTGTTCTTCACATGAGTATTAAATTGTGATATGCTTGGTCATTATACATATATCACGAGTAAATAATTTAAATAATGATATAAACATAATTTATATCAGTTATATTTATATTATAATAATATACATCACAATGATGTATGAAATGGAATACATTGTTCATTGAGATGGAATGTCAAACGTATGAATGAATGTTGTATCCATTATTATAGTCGTATTGAAAGAATGTATGTAAATGAAATGTGCATATATACATATATAAATATATATATTTATATTTGTAGCATGATTATACCATATAATTTCTCTAAAACAATCCTTAATTCATTATTTTTGGTGTGGGAACGAATCACGTCGCTTTGAGGGGAATTAGTCCCCACTTCCTCATAGGATATTATCGTATTAACACCAAATGGAATGTAAAAAAATGTACGAGTAGTGAAAAAGAATAATTAATAATGTTGATAAAATATATATAATAAGTAACATATGTAGATAATGTTTCCATCCTAATTACCTTCATGAATTTTGGAAATGGAAAAATGAAAAATCATCGTTTCGTGAGGCAGTAGTTTTTCATACATAGAATTAGGTTGTTCGATATCCATTAAAGAGGAGTGTGTATAATTAAGTAGAAACATGATCATAAATTTTACCAAGAATATTTGTTATTTTTTTTTCATACAAGACCAAATGAAATAGAGTTGAGTGGGTGGATATGTAAAAAGGAATGGGCCTGGAAAAATGACATTACCTTTTAATCATGTAACTCTTTTTGGCTTGCCCCAAAAGAAATCCTTGAGTTTCCATCATAAATATTTGAGGCATATAGGATGAAGTTAGTGGATTTGGGATCTTATTTTATCAGATTTCTGGAAATCCATGTGTATTTATATGTGTGAGTATGTGAATATGGGTGGTGGACTTTTATAGGGAAGGGAAATGACACACTTGGTTTTTTTAAATTGGATTGGTGTACACATGTTTTGACCAAACCAAAGTCACAACATAGCCACAATAAATGGAATGTGTGTGGAAGAATAATTTCCACTAACATGTTGTTATAAATGATTATAGGTTTTTTGGGGTCTTATATTTACAGAATCGTACTTTATGAACCTAATTTATCTTTTAACGGAGGAAATTAATTGTAATCCCTTTCACTAATATTTTTAAAAAAATGAAGTACATATAATAAATTAAAAATTATTCTTAATATTAATATGTAATTCGGGTTTCCAATTAATAATCACATAAGTTACAGAAATATATATAAAATTAATCCAGGAGTTGGGTTGATAATAGAGGTTTTCAAAGTAAAAATGAAGAGTAGTTGATAAATATTTATATTCAATTTTAGTGTGAAATTGGATCTAATTACCAAAATAAGAAATATGATGAAACTATTAACTAATTAAACTTTTAAAACAATTTTATATAAAAATTACCCTATTAAATAAATCAAATTGTAAATAATTTTTGAAATTTTTTTTTGAATATTTCACTATTCATCCAAATTTGATGTTTTTCAGAAAAATCCCAAAAATTCTCTCGTGACTAATTTTTAAATTATAAATTCCAAAAATTATATTTACTTTATGATATTATATTTCTAAAGGTTTCTATTATTAATTATATTATTTTCTATAGAAGGAAATTAAAAGCGGTCCATTCGAGAAAACATCAATGTTTTAAATAGAATGAAATTACCCAAAAAGATAAATTATATTATAAATATGTTTAAATTATATAAAGAATTATAATATTTTTTATTTTTTTATTAATATTAATATTACTATTATTAACTTCTTTATTAAAATTATCTCATTTAAATAATTTAAAAAAATAGATGTTTCTTAGAAAATCAATGTTGTGTGTATCATACACCAACTCTGTGTTGTGTTTTTCATACCGTATGTTGATGTATCGTGGAAAACATGAAAATTATGTTCTGTGTGAACGAATTTTTTGAGTTTTTTCCTGTCACTATATTAATTTAAATATTATTTATTCGATGTAATGGTCCCTACAAACCATTGGTGTTACTTTCTACCCCCCATAAAATGAATTTATCCCTCAAAATTATTCATTAAGGGAACAATAATATGGATTACTATTCTTATTCACATCCTCGAGATCCCACATAGATTCCCCAAACTAGCGATTTCTACACAAAACATTGACTAGGTTAATGGTGTTGTTTCTTAGAACAATTTTTGATCAGTTCATACTTTTAATAGGTTGTTTATCGTATGAAATATCCTTCTCTATAGGTATAACTATGAGTTTATTACATGTGAAGGGTCACATATTCACTTAATCATGTGATATACATGCAACAAATCCTAGAATTTAGAGTGATTTGGGGGATGTTCCATGTTATAGGATACCGTTAAGATATGATCAAGAATCTCAAAGGGACCATTTTACCTAGGGCTTAGATTACCCTTATTCATTTATCCTATTACATTATTATAGAGTGATATTCATTTAATCAAATTTATAGAAACTTCTAATTCTCGATCACATGAATGGTTATCAGCATAAATTTTCTTCTAACATTGAGCTTCTATGATATCCAGCTAAATGGTTCTAACATTCTCAATCATTTCATCTGCAATTGTAGGACCCAATATCATTCTTTCACCGAAATCATCCCAAAATTTTTTATTTATACTTTTATTCTTGTATAGGGATTCATAAGGTGAAATATAAACACTATATTGAATGATTTTGTTGTATGAAAACTCAACTAGATGATGGTATTTATCCCAACCGCATTTTAAATCAAAAACAAAAGATCTAAACATATCCTATGTGGTTGTAATTGTTCGTTCAAACTGAACATATTTTTTAGGATGATAAGAAATGCTAAAACTAGTTTTTTGTGATCTTCTTGATAAATACATCACTCGGACATTGAGGTAAACCGTATATCCTGATATGATACAATAGAAGGTTTTACTCTATGCAACCATACCACTTCATTATTTAATTACCTAGAAAATATATCCAAAGAGAAATACTATGTAAATGAAATTTAATTTACAAACATAAAAAGATGTTGGACTACATGAAATTAGTATTAAATACTTAAGAGGCTTTTTGTTTTCCAATGACAGAATTTCTAGTTATGTTCTCGAATTTCCATTAATTTATGGTTTAGGGATGAAAAATCCAATTAGAATATTGTCATTAATCTTTATCATGATAGAATAAAAAACACTAAAATAGAAACTCCATGATATCTCCCTTCAATCTATCCCACCCGAATTATTCATTCATGTCCATGTCCATCTTCATACTTCCCTGAATAATAGAGAATGAATAACTATGATATTTCTATAAAATTTATTTCTTGAATTCTGTTATGGATGGACGATATACACAATTCCTGAAACATACCATTCCCTCCTGATCAAGGTTAAATGCAAGATAATTTTGTAATTTATTTTATATCTCTTCTTCTTCCTTCTATGCCTACATGATCTTTACTTGTTTGCATGGTCAAACATTAATTAGATAATGACATGATTATACAACTCCGTCAGGATATTAAGGTCCATTCTTTTCAAATCTAGAAATTTTGTATCAATTGTTATCCAATCATGGATAAGATATCATGATCATTCTGACTAAAATCATCGACAACCATAATATTTTTCCAAGAATTGTAATTGGATGAACATTCATAATCCATCATCATCTGTAATCATATTCTCTATCACATGATCAACTCATTCTATGTGAATATATATTTTAGGCTTTTATGATCAATATATATATAACACATTTCTCATTAAAGATAATTCCTCAATATCTTTAATGATATAATTACTGCTGCATACTGAATATCATTTTATGAGTAAATTTTTTCATGAATCGTGAACTACTATGAAGCATAAGTGATGACCATGTTATTGAACATAAGAAATTTTCACAATTGATTCTTGGATGTATCAATATTGAATAAAACCCCTTTCCCACTATAAGGTAATGTAAGCACATGTGAACTGACCAAACCACTCTTTAGTTCATTGAAATTTTCACCGCATTCATCTTTCCATAGGACCATGTATCCCTTCTAAGTAAACTTGTTCATTGGATTTGATTGTCATGGAAATTATTCACAACCCATCAATAAAATCAATCTAACCCATGGAGTCAACATATATTATTCAACGGGGTAGGTCTAGGCCAAATTCAGTAGCCTTTATATTTTATGGATCCACTACTACAACATCTATTGAGATTATGTGACCCAAAAATTATTACTTTTGAAGACAAATTAATAATGTGTAAATTTTTCATGTATCTACTCCTTTAATAGGGTATTTATAATAATTCTGATGTTATCATCATTCCCTTCATTTCACATTGAATGGAAAATAATATCTTCTAAAAATACAACGACATACATTTAAATGTAATCTCTAAATACACTATACATTTAATAAATGATGAAAATAGGGGAATTAGTTTGACAAATATTTATAACTATAAATTTATAGTGTATATTCCATGTATGGAATGTTTTCTCTAGTATATTATATATCCTTACCCCCAATTGATGATATCCAAAACAAATTTCAATATTGGATAAGATCTAAGGTTCTTTTAGTTGATCCTATAATTCATCAATATGTGGATGTGGATAGTTTTTCTTGATTATGATTTTTTTTAAACATCGAATTATCAATATAGAGTCTCATTGAGATGGATATCCCGATCATCTTAGCTCACGCAGTCAACCCGGCTTGGAGTGGTGAAAACCCTAACTCGAATCTTCTCTCCTTCGCGCTTGTTGTGGCTAGGAGAAAGCTTTAGAATACAAGATCACGAGAAGATAATGCCTCAATCCTGGGACTTCGATTGCTCCTATTTTTTTGACATTGCAGTCAGTTGGAAATTTGTTTTCCATCCTCTTTATTAAAAATTCTTTCCGATGTTCTCCATTTTGTTCTTGTTGGGAAATTCCTCACATTCAGACCCTCTTTAAAAATTTTAAGATCATCCAAGGAAACCATAGGTTTATTTAGGATTTCAAATCTGGCTTCTCAGCACATCAATTATTGTGTTTCAATTTTCCTCTAAGGGTGACTATGACCTATTTTTGGACAATAGGTAATGGTATTTTATGAGTTACTCCATGAAACTTCTCAAATGGACAATATATTTTGATCCCACCTCCAAATCACCAATAGTTCCAATTTGGATTTTTTTCCTGGGATACCATTGCATCTGTACAAACATCATGTTCATTTACTTATTTCTCAGCTCATTGGAAATCCCATGATATTGGTTTCGTCAATGAAGAATCTATCACGACCCTCTTTTGCAAGAATTTGTGTGGAAGACAATGTTTTTAAGGTTCTCCCCTCTCACATTTGTATTCAAAATGTAGAATATAGATTCGCTCAAGAGGTTTTCTATGAGAGTCTTCCAGATTATTGTACTATTTTCTCTATGATTGGGCATATCTTCAATGTATGAGGATATAAAATTGTTAGTACTTGAGTTAGGAGAGAAACATGGATTGTGAAGGGAAAAAATCTTGGTGTTGATGAGGAATATGTTCCCAGTGACACTTCTAAAAATGGTGAAGTTCCAACAAATGAATGAAATAAAGATATTAAACTCTATGAGAGAAAGTAATTAACATGCTCTGTTCATGTTGTTCTATTATTACCAATTAACAATGCTACCATTGTTTCTAGGGAGGAGGTGCAGGCCATACGTGATTCCCATGACTCAAGGGACAAGGCAAAATAACATATCTCCAATGATTCTTTTCAAGAGGAAGAAGACCCATCAGATATAATTGAGGAATAGTATTACAAATCATGTTCTAGGCAAGGGAAAAAGAAAATGGTGAATGGAAATGGATTCCTTACCATAAATACCATGAATATCAGGAAGTGAACCGAATATTTTGGTTTGGAAATAAAAATACTAACATGATCACTTCACACTTTTAAGAGCTTTGCTGATAAACCCAAACAGATGGGCGAACTAGTTGCAATTAATAATGTGGAGAAGTATAAGAATGAAATAGACCCTAAATATAGATATGCATATCGGATTCCTAATAATGATTATTTGAGTGATTAGTTTTTTGTGGGGATGGAGGATCAAGATGAAATAATAAATCAAAAATATCTCCATCGTTAGATTTCTGATGAAACATACCTTGAAATCATAAAACGAATGTACTCACGGAAGGGTGATGAATACAAGAAGAATACTGACTTCCACTTTATAGAAATTCCATGGGATTGACCTTTTCTGTTTACGTATATTATTTATGAAACATGTATTTTAATTATTATCCTTTTTGGTCTCCTTGAATCACATTAGGTGGATTTTTTTCTTTATGGAACATCATTATGTGATGTATCAAGATTATAAAATGCTAGTTTTCATACTGATGTTTATTGAATGGGTGTGCTGGGGGTTGGTGCCTTGTTCCCTCTGCAATCATCAATCTTGCATGCCTTGGTGTAGCCTTGTTCTGTTACTGATGGGTATTGATAGTGGTTCTATCATTTGTGGTTTTCTATAGGTGAATCTGTCTCTTGATGCAATTTACTATCCGAATACTTCTTGTTGAAGTATTGAATATACTTGTTGTATCTTCCTTGAAAATCTTACTACTCTTGGTGCTGTATTTTTTATGGATGCATTACACTGTCTGATTTCTTTTTTATGTGTTTTCTATGAGCATTCACAGCCTCGGAGATGGACAATGACATCTTTTTCAGCAATAATATGCTAACTTATAAACAACACATTTGGATTTCATTTTTTAGATGTTTCCAGGGACTTGCTGTGCACCTATGTGGTTAACAACTTATGGTTACGACAGATCATGCTATTTAAACCTATCTACATGGGTTGGACCAGATTTTGATGGATGTTCTCTTCCCTTGATAATTATAGATCTTGAAAAACTAGAGCTTGATCGGAGTTACTACTCTTTTGGCTAGATGTGACTCCTTTATTTAAGGAATGACATCTCAGATAGTTTGAATGAGGTGCGGTTTGAGATTATTTGAAATAATTTCATGTATCACTATCATTTTGATTGTTTGTGTTAGTTTTGGTGTGAGATCATTTCACCACAAGCATGTCTTTAATACTTTTTATTTAATAAGATTATTTGGGGCATGAATTGGCTAACAAATTCCTATCTTTATTTATCTTAAAAAATATAGTGTCACATTGATCAATATTTTGTTTTTCAAAAAAATTATTTCTTCACCCCAAGGTGTCACACATGTCTGAATGATTCCATTATAATGGTTTTATTGGGGTTTATTTTTCATTTCCAACAACTCAATTTGTGGAAATTCTATAAGGAGTCTTCAATATTTGTATATAATGTGGTATAAGTTCTATGGATAACTCAACATTACATTTTGAGGGAAGTCATATCATCTCTTCTAGAAAGACATCCAAAAAATACTTAAGAACAATAATATCATTGATGTCGATGTTATCACAAACCATTTAAGATAAAAATAACATTTGAGTGGTTATTAAGAACCATACACTGGATGTAATATCCACCGGATGTCCATGATTATCATCACAATGATGGATGATCGTAAGAGGCTTTGTAATATTAAAATTTATTTCCATTTTTTCAAAATTCATTTGGGATTTTTACAGATAAATACAATCTATTCATAAGATGACATCAAATTCAACCAAAGGGATAATTAATTGTTTTTCAGGAAGCACATTCACACAAACATTAAAAAGAGATGAATCATAGGCATGATATGAAATCATCAAGCCATTAAGGATTTTATATTCTAAAACAACCTCTAATTGTTTTGGAACAATCATAACACCAATAAAAAATTCGTTAGATACAAATAACATGGTGGATCAAGAATCAAATAAAGAATTAGTAGTTCTAGAGTTGATAGTAAGTGTACCATTCATCATTTAATTATCATACCCCTCTTTCAAAATAGTGATTAGATGATATTTACCCATGTCCCTCGACATAAGTGGGTTTTAACATTGATCGTCACCACGAGCCCTTGGGTTTGGGAAGTGGATTTCATAATTTCCATTCTCATTACACTTGTAGAACTAAATCATGTGATTTTCATTCTGTGATGATTTTTAACCATTCACATTATTAGATAATTTCTTCCCATCACATCAAATATACAATTCAGGATGTCCATACCTTCCATAGTTAAAATAGTTATTATACCCCTTGAGGAAATTTCCTCTCTGATTCTTCCCACACTTAGAGCATAATGAATAGATAATCTTCTTTTGTTCATGGTTTTTATATTTTTTGTCTAAACTACAACTTATTCTTCTTTTCAAAATCATGAGATTGTTACGTGAATCTACCGTCCATTTCATAATTCATTTCACAACGAATAATCTCTTCATTACTAATAATTTATATAATTTCCATCTCCCTGATGAGAAATGGAATTAAACAACTGGGGAACCTATATAAATTACATTCTAGTTGGATGATAATTCCTAAAGAATACCTCAGAGGTTTTATGTTATTATTTTCATTATTACCAATATATTAATCATCCCATTTCTTCAACACAAGTAATTGTTACTCCATCATGGTAAGAATAATTCATGGAATGTATTAATGAAAGATAAGTTCTTGAACACAATCAAATTCATTATGTCAATCTCATCCTGATGCATTATATTCTTGATTATAGTCCACCACTTATCTTCTCCTCCTTCTATCCGATAAATAGCCAAAATGACTTTCTCATGCTCTGAAGACTGATGAATGAAGAATATATTTTCAGTATTACAATTTTTCTGTGCACCAACTAGTCGATTAGAAGACCCACTAAATTAGGGTGGATGATTCCTCATTAAATACTCAATAGAATTTTGTTCCCTATTTTTCTCATTCGGAAGTCCACCACGATTCAAATCTTGCGAAAGAAATCTGGAAATATAAATGAAGGTTTTCATTCCACATCCCAATGAATTCAGTTTCTCAAGATAAAAATAATTGCATTTTCCATCACAATCACCATTAATGTGGTACGTTTCGGTTCCAACCATTGACTAAAACAAAAATCATTGAGAAAGATATAACTATCATAATGAGGAATCATAGAATCATGATAAATAACATATAGGATTTATTTGTTATGAAAATTTAATTAATCTATGAATCAATAGGTTTATCCTAGTTTATTCATAGCCATCTTATTTAAATTATTCATAATGGTTTGAAATTATTTTGTGAATTCCCAAAGAATAACCCCTGACAGTGTCAAACCAGGTGTTCAGCAAAACCCTTTGTTATGTGCCTGATTACATCGAGTTAGGGACATATCATATTTTTAGTATTGCTACCCCTAGGTATGTAATTGTGAGATCCACATACACTTGTAGTATCCTGACAAGGATATGATTCTTGGAAAACACACACTCTATCCTTCATCAAAATTTGATGTCATTTTTGTTTACATTACCATATCCTTAATCATATTCCCAAACATATCCTTATGATTCTCAACAATGTTTTCACATACTAGATTTTATAGGATAACTATATTTTTTCTATGTAAACAACTATAATTAACCAGATATTTCATACATAATCATTACATATGATTATTTAGAAAACATATAGATTATAAAAATGATTCCTAATGACCGTAATTGGTATATTACTTTCAGAAACATGGAAACAGAATGACTGGTACATAAATGAACTTTATCATATCCAACTATGTTATTCAAGTATATAACCCTTAATATAAACCTCAAACATAATACATATCATCATAACCTAGGAGAAAGGAAACATTATAATGGGTGAGATGACATACTCGGTAAGGGTAGAAAAGGGAGGCACGTTTTCATAAAAATGAGCATAATGATATGAGAATATGATCATGAAAATAAAATATCATACATTAAATATCAAACATCATAAAAAGAATCATGGAAATAATATTATATTTTCCTCATACATTAATTATAATTAAATAAAGAAAATAAGCATGAAATAATAACATAGAAATAAAATATCGATTTTGGGAAGAAAAATAAGAATATTGTATGAAGTGCATAGTAGACATTGATTCACTACATGATCATCGTGGTAGTATAGGTTCACTCCATATACCATCTTAGAAGTAATGGTTCAATCCCATGATAATATTTTCAGCATTATTTGAATCCTGATAACATCGTGGAAGTCATATTTTAATCACATGGCCATATTAATAGGAAAGGTTCATTCCAAAAAACATCTTTGACTATCTGATTAGATATAAATATTTTCCCATTTCATTGGAAGTTTATGTAATAAACCTTTAAATCTAATTTTCTTTAGAGTACAATGAGTCATTACTTGACCTTAAGCGACATCTCCATGACATCAATGGATTTCAAAAAATGCTGACGAGTTTCAAATACAATTGGTGTTTGATTTACCCTTTATGAAATTAACCCAATAAACGAAAAACCCTAACCAGTCCATTAACTAAATGATGCATGAAATATGAAGGAAAATAAACCACATCAAGTATCTCAAAACCACCTTCACCAAAAAAGAACATTTACTATGAGGTAGTGCTAAAAACATGTGAATTGTTACTTTTTCCCTGTCCTGGAAGATAACAACTACAAAACCACTAATGTTCCAAAGTAGGGGTGAGTTTAAAACACATTATTTTTTCCCAATTACTTCCCTACTCATGCCACTAGTATATAATTTTTAGGACATTATATATAACAGTATAGATTAAACAATTTACCAAACACCATATAAATTTTTTTTGACAAGTACGACAACCAATTATAACCAAGTGCAAACAAAATTAAATGAAACAATATTTCATTCAAGTTAATTTTCCAAAAAAAATAATTAATAAAATATTAAAAACAATTCATATTGTCATTTGGAATAACCATTCTTTTTTTCATGACACACCCACACATCCATGATTCATTTTAATGTTCCATACTCACGAGAGGTCTATCTTCCAATTACCTTATGTTCTAATGTCACACACCCCCAATCTAGGTTCACGCACGATGTACCTCAGTGGTACTCATCCCCTATTATGGTCCCATTGAGCATAATATAAAACAAAAACCATTTATTCCAAATGTTTACACTACCAATATAAACAACATTAATTAAACAAAACACCTATTGAAAACCAAAGCACATCCAATTACAAAGAAACGTTTCATTTAAATATAACATTCCCTTAAATAAAAAACATCTACTACTATTTATGCGAAAAAATCCAAAAAACTCCCCTTTTAGAACCCTTTTTTTTAAAATCCATAATGAAATGTCTCATTTTAAATCAAAAATTTCCATATTTCACAACCGTCACTCAAGATGGATTCAAACAGGTGTTCAAAAAACAAATCACAATCAATTCCAAACAATATATTAAATATGAAATAATTTTAATCAGTTATTTAGTATGTGAATATATTGAAGCATCTTAAATCATTGGTTTTGATAAAAACCACAACTAATGAAGGACACACAATGAAACCAGGTAAAATCTCCAAGAACCCTCATTAGATCTCCTTTATTATCAAGATCAAGAGAAATTTTCATCAGTATTGTAATCTACTAACCTAGATCTACTTATAATGTTTGTTTATATGAAAACCAAAGATATTATGAGAAGTATATATAAGTAGATTTATGAAACTGATCAAGAATGAAGATGAACGATCACATACCTCATGAATCCGGATATGATTCACCAAGGGAAGCCTTCAGATAGTCATCAGACTGATGGGAGAACCTTTCCTATCCTTATAAAAATGAAAATATCATGGTAGGTCCTTTTTTGGTAAAAAATGATGGAGTTATGGAAAATAATGAGTGAGATATTTTTTTAAGGATCTCATTCTGACTTAGCGCAAATTTTGACCGAATGGTTGGGAAAACTGTGTGCTAACTGTGTGGTAGCTGCATCCTGAATGGCCTCCCCATTAACGGTCTCACGAATAATGATCCAACTATTCTGGTGAAACTTCCTCATGAGTACCACTGTGCAAGGTTTTTCACCATAGTTAGAAAAATCGTTTGTAGCTAGTGCGACTTCCACGAAGCCCAAAAACACTTCTAAAATTCTGCCAACTCTCCCATTAATCATCCTTACACCTTATAACCATAAAAATAATCACATAAGAGTTATATAAAAGTAACTTGGGGTACTAAATTCAACCAACCATTGATCTTTCCATCCTCAAGATGTTGAAATCCCACACTGATTTGAAAGAGTTCGGGCAGTTACTTTTTCTTCTTGTTCGGGTGTTTCCATGTCTATTCCTAAAACTGACCATGCTTCCATAAAATCTGCACTAGAACAATTATTTTTTACATGATATAATTTCTCATTCCAATACAAAATCTATACCAGAATATTTATCAATGAATCATCCGACTCTAGTTCAACATTATCAAATCTAATCACGTGGTCAATGTCAGGATTATTCTTTTAAATATTGATACATGGAACACGTTAAGAACCAAAAAGAACCATGGACGTAATCCCAACTGATATTCCATCACTCTAACTGATTATAGTAACTAGAAAGGGTCAATGTATATTAAAGATTACATTCCCTAATTCCCATAATGATGATGTACATGCCTCAATGATATTCCCAAGAAGACATGATCACCCACAAAGAACGACGAAGGATTTCAACAGTGATCTGCATATGATTTCAGACAAATCTGAGTAATCTTTATACACTTTAAAATAAACTAAAACTTATCTATTGTTTTATGGGCATGGCTTGGTCCAACTAGTGATGTATCAATAGTTTTCACCCAACACAGATGATAATGACAAGAATGCCCATATAGTGCTTAAAACAGAGAAAAATGTATCGAGGCCTTATATCTATTATTTTATAAGAACTATATCGAGGGTATAGTTCTCATTATCTAACATAATCAATTACACAAGCTTGAAACATGTATTCCAACATTTGTATTGTCCTCTCAGACTATTTTCCTATCAGAGGATGATATACCATGCTCATTGTCAATTGTGTCCCAAGGGAATTATGTATGGATTTCCAAAAAGGAGATGTAATACTCATATCTCTGTCTGGGACTATTGACTTATGTACACCATGCCTCTATACCAATTCTTGGATATTAATTTTTGATAGATCTTCCAATTAATGAGTTTCATGATTTGGATAGAAATGGGATGACTTGGAAATATGACCAACTATAACCCTTATGGAATGTTATTTTAGGACCGTTCTTGGGAGACCTCTAATAAAATGTATCTCTATCTACTCCCATTTCCAAAATAGGATAGGTAATCACTTACACATACCTGTAGGTCTCCGATTCATAACATTAACCGGCTAACGGGTTATTTATCACTAGATGAACTCGACAACATTCATTTTTATACCCTTACGGCAAAATTGTTCCTCCAATTCCTTATACATCTTTAGTGGGCACGGATATACAAACCATCTTGAATGGTGGTAAGAAAGAAGGAGTTGTTCTAGATGATCTATATATATGACCAAATAATTTATACAACACAAAACTGAACTCCCATCGATTTCCCATCCCTCAAGGTTCCCTCCACCATTGAGATTTTTACTCATAACTAGACATTATGCATTGGATGATTGTGCATCATTGACCAAATTTACCAAATATGGAACAATCGTAGATAAAAGTTAAAATTACAACAATACCAAGGTCTTCACATTCAAATTGCATGATAGATAGGACAGAAATTAACTGTCAATCATCTGATTCATCTTTAGCTAACTGATCATATGACATTCTACCCAAAGCATCTGTGACCGATTTAGCTTTTCCTAGTGTATACATCAATTCAATGTAAAACATCTGGAGATAATTCATCCATATACTTTACCTCATATTAGAATAGAACTTTGACAAAATGTGTTTCATGATTTTTTGGTCTGTGAACAAAATATATTTCACACCAAATAGATAAATTCTCCATGTTTTCAAATCATAGACGATTACATCTAACTACAGATCATATGTGAGGTAATTATTATCATGTACCATCAATATTCCTGAACAGTAGGAAACCAAATGGTATCCTTTCAGGAGAAAACATCCCAAACCTGATCCAGAAGCAACATAATACTCTACATTCCACTTTCAAGATTCTAGAAAAATCAAGATAGGTGCTGAGGTAAGACAAACTTTTTGTTCTTAGAAAGACATCTGGCATTCCGCTATGTATTGTAATGGAGAATGTTTTTTTGTCAGATTTATCATTGGTGACTCTAGTCATGATAAATTATGCTCAAAGCATCAGTAATAGTGATCTAGACTAAGAAAACATTGTATCTCAATGATATTTGGTAGTTGCAACCGTATGATAATTGCGTCTATCTTTTTGGGATCATCAGAAACCCCTTTCTCAAAAATGACATGGCCACGAAAATGTACTTATTTTATCCAATATTCCTAATTTGATAATTTCTTATAAAAATAGTGATTTATTATGATTTGTAACATTGTTTACAAGTGTTCAGCAATGGTCATCCCTTGTCCTTGAATGGAAAATGATTTTAACCACAAACACCCAAAAAAAGAATCCAAATATTGCAGAAATAACCGACTCATTAATGGAATGAAGACCACATGTGAATTCATTAGATAGAAAGGAAAGACTACATATTCATATTGGCCATTTCTACTTTTAAAAGTTGTTTTTGAAATATATTCCTTTAGAATGAAATAGGTGACATCTTAATCGCAATTGAATCATAGAGATCCATTGAGCTCCATTTAATATATCAAACATGTCATCACTTCATGGAATTGGCTAACAATTTTTTTCTGGTAACATGGTTTAGCATAAAATAATCAACGCACAACTGCAGAGTCCCATCAGCATTCTTCAGAAAAAAATTTGGTGTTCCACATGATGATGAACTTGGATGAATAAATCCTTTGATTTCTAGCTCATCCAAAATCACATTAATTCTCATAACTCTATTGGTTCCATCCTATAAGATGGGTGGGAAATAGGAGAGGCCCCTATAAGTAGTCCAAACATAAACTCAACATCCCTTAAAGGTCATAAACCTGAGATGTTATCAGGATATGAATCTGGGAATTGATTTACAACTGGTGGAAAAATATCTTCCTCAATATCTTCCATTGATTCCAAAGTCAATGCCTCTAACTGGTAAAATATCATTTCCACCATTGGTTCTAACAAATTATTTTCACCTTTCTTTACCATGATCCCTCTATTGAAGAGGTAGTTTATGCTGTCATCAGTCAAGAAACTAACTTTTATCCTATAACATTCAATGTGAGCCTTGATCATTACAACAAATCCATACCCAGTATTACATCATATACATTCATGTCAAACATCGAGAAGCCCCATTTTATCTCAACTCGATCAATAGTTTTATCACATGATCTATATTGAATGGATTGAAATTCTCTTTAACTGAGAGGAGTTTTAAGTTATGTCATGATGTAGGTAGTATCGTAAACACTCACATGATGTGGTCAAGAGAGCCACATTAAAATCAAACTTATTTTCTCCTAGGTTGTGGAATAAGGTTCACTAATCCAACCGTCTAAATCTGATTTCCACTACAACCATGGAAATAGGTGTCCCTTTTTCACTTTCTCTCAGCATTTGAGTAGCCACTATTCCTTGTAGGTATCATCATACCTCCTCATATAGATATTGAGAAATATGGTTCAATAAATGTTACTATATTCACTCTTTTATTTTAATCCATAATAAAGTGTCCCACAATCTTCAATCGAGTCTCCTAGCGTAGCCACAATTCAAAGAAAATGTGCCTTCAATGATACACTTGCCACTAAATATAGTGAAAATCATACTGAATTCATGAATTTTTCCACATATACTATGATAGGTAGATCATCTTGTTTTATGATGAATAATACCATCAGATTATAGATTTTGAACGTACAAAGATTGAATTATTTGTTGAACAATACCTAAAAATCCTCCAATGTCAGGCCTTCATCCAATTTTTCCTGGAACTCTAAATCCATCCAATGGAATGAAAGATCCTTGAACATATACATCACTAACTTAACAATTTTCTCCACTGGTTTTTTGTTG
Organism: Viscum album; assembly: GCA_963277665.1. Lineage (NCBI taxonomy): Eukaryota > Viridiplantae > Streptophyta > Magnoliopsida > Santalales > Viscaceae > Viscum > Viscum album. The sequence goes on along the minus strand of OY728152.1, from coordinate 1,709,581,777 downwards.
AAATCGATGATAAAATTCTTCCTACTGAGCCAAACCATTGCCTTCTTAGGTTCAACATCACCCCAGATGTTAGGTGGATTCTGCTTCATGAACTGTATGGTTTGTTATACATTTCATGGCTCATTCCTCTGGTTCTCAATATCCACATCGTGAAAATCATTTACAATACTCTAAACCAGTTCTTGGTTCACCTGTGGTTCAGGTGGAACCTCATTCCCTATAACTTCTTCATGTTGGTTTCGTTAAGTCATACTAGGTTCCTTTTTCTAATCCAACAAAAAACTATGTCAATCTCACTCTCTAGAAACTAATCGCTTAGCATTTCAAATTCTATCACATCAACTATAACAACATTGTTTTCCAAAAACAATGTTTTTCCATGTTCAACAGTTTTTAACGTATTCAAAATACTATTTTAATACTTATCCATTTTCAATATAACTTATGAATTCTACTTTTCAAAATCATACATTTGAAAGGTAATTTCATACATTCAAAAAAATCAAAACTTTTTCAAAACATGTATCATTCCTCGAAATGATTTATGCACTCCTTGTGGGAACAAATAATGTTACAAGAATGACATGCTTGTCTCATTGGATAAATCATGGATAGTGAGATCCCTAAATTCTGGATGTGTCTTAAAAACACTTATGTAACTAACTCTCTGGTAACTTGAAGTTTAGAACAAAAGGTCTAGCTATGTCTTTTTATGATATTCATTTAATGTTATGAAAACACAACTCTTTTCTAAGATTCCAACACAATGAATAGAATAGAAGGAATTTCAACTCCATTAAAAAAGATGACAACTTTTTTAGGATTGGACAAAACACGATGATAACATTATTACCCAATGGTAAGGACAATATAGACACCATTCGTAATAAAAGGGTAAATCTCATTACATTGAGAGTACAATGAGTCATTATATTTCCATAAGAGGCATCTCCAATGTTAAAAAAGATGTTAATAAATGACTAAGGGTTTCAAATACATATGGGTCATGATCAACCCTTTATGAAATAACCCAATAAACCAAACAAACCATATCCAAACAATCCACTGAATGATGCATGAACAAAATAAGGCAACAAAATAGCTTCATGTATCTCAAAACCACATCAATATGTGGAACAACGGAAGACCAATCCAGTATACAAATAAATCATAGCTAATGAAAATACATACTCTCAAGAGACCGTAAGATGGCATGCTCCATGAGCTCTGTGCTCCACTATAAACAAACAACCCAAGTGTCATGAGGTAGTGTTGAAAACATGGGATATGTTACGTTTTTCAATATTCCATGTGATAACATCTAAAAAAGCACCAATGTTTCAAAGAAGGGGTGAGGGTAAAAACGTAGTAGGTGTTCCCCAACAAATTCCCTACTAATTCCACTAGGATTTAATGATTATCACATTATATAAAACAATTTATATATGGAAATTTTACAAAATAGTTTATAACCAAATGTAAAAATGTTGGATAAACAATTATAACCAAGTGAAAACAAAATTAAATTAAACAAATTTTCTAGAGAGTTATTTTTCCAATAAATATCATATAATAGAATAAAAAAATTCTTATATGATTTTTGATTACCATTACATAGTCACAACCCACCCACACAGGCATGCATCGTTTGATAGTTCCATACTCATGATATGTCACTCCGCCAACTTCATTAGGTCCCAATGACATTGACCCCTGATCTAGGGTCACAAAACATTTACTTCAATCATTATCATACCTTATTAAAGGCCCATTAATCATGAACCCACACCAAAACCATTTATGCCAAATATTTCAAAAAACTAAATAAACTACTTCAGAAAAACTTAACTATTATTGAAAACCGATGAAAAAAAATTTAAAATTAAGATTTAATTTCAATAAAAATTAAGTATTATTAAAAACATATACTCCCATTATTTTCCAAAAATAAAAAAAAATCCGACTTTTAATCACCATGTTTTAAAACCAAGAACCTATGCACTCAATTTAAATACCCAATTTTCCATATTTCATAACTGTCACTGAAGAAGGTTTCAAAAAACTATTCAACAACCAAATAACAATCAATTCTACCGAATACATTCAATTTGAAATAATTCCAATCAGTTCTGCGAAGATTATTCTAGAGTGAAGCATCATACATAGAAGGTTTTTATGAAAACCGCAACGAATGAAGAACACACAAGAAAACACGGTCGATTCTACAAGGACCCTCCTTAGATCACTCCTCCTAGAAATATCAAGACCAATAATAATCATAATTGGCATTCATAAACCATGATAAATGCGTACCTAGAGTATATATGAGATACCACAAGAGGAGGATAAGTATATCTATGTAGATATATGAAACTGATCAAGAACGAAGATGAACTATCACATACCTCATGAATATGGCATCGATTCACCATGGGAAGCCTTCAAATTACCTTATAAACATGGGAGAACCTTATTGGGACTTATTATAAGATAAATCCTGTGTTAGGACTTGTTTGGGTAAAAATATGGGAGTTATGGTAAAAATGAGTGAGATAGAATTTATAAAGATCACATTCTAACTCTGTACATGGTTTGACTACATGGTTAAGCAAACCAAGTGTTAACCAAGTGGTAGAGACTACATGAACAACCTCCCCTTTCACAGTCTCTAGAACTATTCTCAAACCATGCTATATCAATTGCCATTATAGGACCACATCACATGGTTCTTCAACACTATTAGACAAACCACACACCTCCCACACTACTTCTAATTGGCCCCAAAACACTTCCAATGTTCTCCCAACTGTCCCTTTAATTACCCATACACATTATTACAATAAATATAATCTATTTAGGGTTACATATCAGAAACCAGGGGTACTAAATTTGATATAGGTCCCACCCATCTCATAGTGAAATAATTTATATATGTTCCACAAGCTCATGAATTGTCACATCATAACCCATGAAATGAAATTGGTATTAAAAAAATGTAATCATACCATAACATATCGAACAATACAATAATCATAATCATTTCATCATAACAAGAATCTATAGAAGGAAGAATGATTTAAAATCATATAAACCATTAAATAAAAATTAGTTTCATGAATATAAATCGATCAAAACATGATACATTTATAGAAATAATATGAATATAAAAATTAAAAAATTTCACCATGAAGTCACTAGTTACATAAATGGATGTTATCTTATATTTTCAATATATTTTAATGGAATTTTAAAAACATTTTTTGAGGTAAATATCCTTTCTTCTTAAAATAAAATGTTTTTGATAACATAAAAAATTTGGGAATCATTTTCATTTCAATATAGCATTAAAAAAATATAAATGAATATTTGAAAAGAATAAAATATTTTAAAAATTCTTTTTCCACAAAAAATATCTTCAAGGATATTTCGAATAGATTTTTGAATATATGGTTTCTTGAACAAAAATGAATTATGACCGAAGAGAGTGAGGAAGTCATATTTTACATAAAAGCATTATCTTAAGTACGAAAGAGTAGAATGAGTTTTAAAAAAACATCATTATATCTTTAATAAATACCAGATACAAAAAATTATGATTATTATTGAGATATGTAAAAAAATGTTTCATCAACTGAATCATAAAAACAATCAATCTTGAGAAACAATGAGATTGTCCAAAAAACTCTTATAATATGGTAATTATGTATCAAACTCTCCATGTATTGAAATTAAATTAAAAAAATCATAAAAAATCATGAAAATAATTATATTCACGAAATAACATGTGAAATGGATTCATACAAACATTGAATATGCTATTTGATGCATAACAAATCATGGGTATCGAAAAAGAAAAATGAGAGAAAACATTTTTACAAATTTGGTAACTTTGGAAATATAATCCCCATGAATGAAAGTACATAAAATTGATATATAAAGAACCAAAAATTTAATTATAAGATTCATATAATTTAATCATCAGTAGTACCTAAACCACACAAAAGGATTCACTTTCGAACTTAGCATGTATCCCACATGAATTAAATGTAACATGAAATCCCTCAAACATGTGTCGGGACTCCCTCTCTACCCCTAAAATCTTGTGGTATGATAAATATATTCTTATTATTCATCTTTTAAAGAAGATTATTCTTATATATAATACCATATAAGTTTTTTATTTTTTCCTTATATTATAATATTGTTAACGATATTTTGTTGTGGTTTCACTTTAGGTAATGTTTTATTTGTTCTTTTAATGTGACTTAATTTGTTATATAATATTTCCTTGTAAATATATTATGATTTTAGAATGTAAATAATGATATAAATATATTTTATGTAAACGTTTTTTAATATTATAATAATCTATATAAAAATAATGTTTTAAAGGAAATACACCATTCATAGAGACAGTACTTTGTATGTACGCATTTACATTGTTTCAGTTTTTCATAACGTATCTAAATAATGTATATAAATGATATTTGTTTATATATGTGTATATATATATCATTATTGTATTAAAATTATAATATAATTAAAATTCAATGTAACAATAATCAATATAGTCCATGTGGCATGTGAACGAATCACATCACTTTGAGGGGGCGGTAGTCCACACTTCCTCAATTGAGATTTTCATATTAACACAAAATGGAATGTATAAAGGTATCAATTGAAAAAATGAATAAATATTAGTAAATAAATAATAAATATAAAATTTTATATATATAAACATAGTTTCCATCATAACGCACTTCATGATTTGTGGTAATGGAAAAAATGAACAATCATAGTTCTGTGAGGAAGTAGTTCACTATACACAAAAACAATAAGTTTGATATCCCTTAGATGAGTAAGTGTTTAAGTATTGTTTGAACCCTTATCTTAAAATAATTCCACTATATTTAAAATAGTTTTTTTGTAATAAATTAATTTTTTAAATAGATATGAGGGTTTTGGAAGGAAACTAATAGAAAATAGATTGATAGAAGATGTTACCTCATAATAGGAAAACTATTGTTGGATTGTGCCAAATATATTCTTTAAGTTTACATATGCCCAGTGTAATGATTCAAAGAGGATGTGATATAATTTTTGAGATTATTCGAGCATATTTTGGGTGAGCCAAGTGGCATTACAGGTCTAAGGAAGTGGGTTTAAGAGGTCTCATTTTATAGGAAAGGGAAGGAATCAATTAGAATTTTTTAAAAAAAGTTAGGTGTACCTACGTTGTTTATATAAATAAATTAATAAAAAACAAATAAATGTCCTAAATGAATGGTTTATGGTCTAATAATATCATCCACTGAGTTTTTAAAAGTATATATTTTGATTTGGGTCTTATATTTAATGTTTAGTGCCAAATTATTGAAAATTTTCCCTTAACTGATGTACACTATTTTAATTCCATTTAAATTTGTTTTGGTAAAAAATAATGTTACCCATAATAGCCATTATATTATATTATGATTCAAAATATGGAAAAAATTTCGAAAAATTATAATCACATAAGTGGAAGATATAAATTTAAAATTAATCATAATGTTAGGGTGAAAAAGTAGGGGTTTCAAAAGTAAAAATAATCAATAGTTAGCTATATATTTATATACAATTTCAATGTGAAATTGGATCCAATGACTATAATTTGATTAAAGGTTAAATTATTTTCTAGTTAATCTATGATAAAATATTAAAATATAATTTATCCTTATAAATAAATTATTTGAAAATGATGTTTTGAATTATAATATTGTATTTTTGAATATTCAACCAAAATTTAATTTAGTCAGCAAAATACGAAAATTTCACCCAAAAATAATTTTGACATTCTAAATTCAAAAATTAATTTTATTTTATTATATTAAAATCTTGAATTTCTATATGATTATTGTTATTATTTTTCTCTGAAGGACATTAAAATTTGTTCATTCACCAAAATAGTATTTCTAAACATAGAACTAATTTACCAAAAATAACATCTATTATTATCAATATATTTTGTTTACAAAAATATATTATAAACTGTATTTGAAATTTGGTTTTTATTAATCATATAAATATGTTTAAAATCAAGGACATAATTTTTTTTTTAAAATAGTAATAATAAAAAGTGATGTTTCATAGAAAATTAGTTTTACGTGTATCGTATTCCAACTCAGTGTTGCATGTATCGCATGTGAGGTCATTGTTCCATGTAATTTTTGAAAAATTGGATATATTTTAACGGAATGTTTTTCATATAGAATAGAAATATATAAATGAAAAATTAATTTATTCAAAAAAAAGTTCTATAAAATCTTGTGGTGTTATAGTGTTGTTGTTCCCTATTCTATGAATAAGATTTCACAATCACTAGATTATTTTCTGTATTATAATATATGATTTATAATTTTTAATTATATATTAATTTCATACCATGTGCGGTTATATTATGAGTCTTAAGGATGAAGATTTTTAGGATACTGTTTTTGGGTAATTAACCAATATCGATGAGTAAATTCATTATGATAATTAATTATTTTTTATAATGACATAATATTATCAATTCAATACAATACTCCATAAATTAGATAAATGATAAAAAAATTAACACAATAAATTAAATTCATTGAAAATGTAATAATTTAATCATATTGTGGAGATGATAGTTCATATGTACTCATTAACAAAAATTTCATTTTGAATTGCATTGAAATTAGATTGAATATTATAGTAATATTTACATTATAAAATTAAATGGTTGTATAATTTACATAAACAATAATTCATATTAAATATACTTATTTTTTATTATGATAACATGGTTATATAATTATTGGAGGCAGTATAAGACTAAAGAAACATAAGAAATTTTTAATAACATATACTTCTTTCATGGTTAATCTCAATTGAGAAAACTGTAATAATATTTAGATTGGACTTTTCAGAAGAATAATGAAAATAAGTCAAATATAAGGTGTTGGAGTGGTATTTTGGTTGATACTGGTTGATCAAATGTTCTTAATATTTGTGGATATTTTAGAAGATAAAGAACACATTTATAGATGAAAGGAGAGGAACACTTATTAATATTAGGAATATTTAAGTATAAAAATGTAATTTCAAGGAAAAGAGTTCAAATTTAGTCATTTTTATATATTTGATAAATTCGGGATAAAATTCAAACAAAAATTTAAATTTCGACTTGTTTTAATTATATTTATTCCCTTAGTTCTTAGATTAACATACCGATCCTTTTAACCGATATAATTGTGAAAAAATATCTACCATGAAATCATATTCTCGGGCCTTATAATTATGGTTATATATCAACAAAATAATTGATAATATAATAAAATTATGTAATATAATATTAGTGGATCAATCAATACATGAGTTCAAAATTAAAATTAATATATGTACAAAAAATGATGTGGAAATTGTTTTTTAAAAAGATGTATTTTAATCAATAAAACAGAGTTTCCAAAATAATTATCAATGTCAATTATAATAAATTTCACAATTTTTTATTAGAAAATAGTAATATGTACTTGAATACAATTAAAAATAAATTTTGACATTATAATTACCTAGTTAAATCTAATGACCAAAAATAGATCCGCTTTGAAAACTACAGATCGCTTCAGTTATAAAATATCAATTGTTGGACATTAAATTCTATATTATATTGTTAAATTCATTATATAAAATTTTTATTATATATTCTATATTTTCTCATTTATATACTATGATGATGTAGTTAATTTCAATGTCATTATAAAACCAGTATTATTCAAAATACACCTACAAAATAAAACAATTCAAAAAATTCATAAAAAATCACCATATGAAAATTTTTACTCATTAATTTAAAAAATGAGTATTTTTAATCAAATTAAATTTATAAATTATCAGAATTTATATTTCAAATTAGAAATATTACATATAAGAAATCATCATTTATTTAAAAATATACACTATAAATTTCATGTGTTCTTAATCTTATTTCATGTTAGTATATAAATAATTATATATTAATTTGTTAATTTAAACAATTATGTATTCAAAAAAATATAAATTTGTTAAAATTAATAACATGAATTTTTTTTAATGTATTCCAATTTAAAATTTAATTATTTTTGTTATACCACATTAATTATTAATTTTCTAATCATTATATGCCTTTAGTGTGATAAAAATAATAAAACATAAGTATTATAAATGATTGATATCGTTATATTTACTAAAGGATTAATTTAATATTTTATGAACCCAATTTTTCATACATTGTATAGATATATTTTTTTTTTAAATTATTAATTACTGCAAAATGTGAAATCAACTTGAGGTGATGAGTGTATCATGGATTTCGGAGGACTGTGCAGTGGATGGATCCAGACTCTATGAGTAAATAAGATGGGGTGCATGGTTTGATGAAACCATTAAAATAGTGTTGAATGCCTATCTAGGTAACATAAAATTTTTCAGAAATATTAATCACAAGGTTTTAAAATGGTTTTCCAAATAATGTACACTAACAATGCATGGATCCCCTCCTTATAGTTAAGGGTACACAGTTTTGGAGTGTTTTGGAATACTTTGTGGCCAAACTATACATCCAAGTAAATAGTTGTAAAATAAATTTTTTATTAAAAACAATATAAATTAGAACAGAAATATATTTTCCCATCAGTTGGTTGTGTAATATGTTGATATCATATTTTATATGATAAAATATATACTTCGATACGTCTACAATGTTTAAACTTAAAATTTGAAAATGTATTATTTTTTGATTTCCATCATTAATTACTCAATATATTTTATTCCATTATTCATCATTCATAGTATGAACATTTCTATTTGGGTGTATGATATTTTCCAATATTTTCATTGATTTCATCCAATATTCAATTTTCTTTCGAAATGAATAAAATATAGAGCTAATCCATGAAGAGAAAACTATTATAGACCTATGGTGGGAGGTCTATAGTTTTTGTGAGTGTTTTGATGATTTGTCGATCTATTTTTTGTTTTTTATCTACTAAACATTCCTACATAGTGTCAAATATTAATTAAATAATACTATTAAATTAAATAAAACCTCTAAGGGATTCTGTATAGTTCCTTTGATACTTCTTGGAGTATTACCACATCCACGATCACCCTTTGGGTTTTCCATGGATATAACCCTTTGCTACACCAACCATAGGGTGTGCTTATTAGCTTTACCAGTTTGAGGAAACCCACCCATAAATGAAATGAAATTAATTGTGTTTTTTATATGATATTCATCCTTTCCATTTAATCATGATGATGAAAAATTTAACTGGTTGGTAATAATTATTATATGAGTGGGTAAAGTAATTGAAATATAATGGATATAATTTGATTGATGAAATGTGATTAAATAAATGGTAGTGAATGAATTCATTATTATATCCTAGATATTGATTTCATAATATTACAGGGAAGTTTCTCATATTGGTCAAGAATGCATTAGTGGATGCTTTATATAGATATTTCCCTAATGGTATTGATTTCGTGGGATTCCTTGGGCCTTTCAACACTAGGATATTGATTGTATTGGGCTCATAGTGAAGATTGTTAGTAGACATGTTCCTTGGAGACTAACTTAATCAAAAATGAGTTTCCATCCAGATTATCCTAGGGCTTGAAGAGGATTCCATAACAATATATTCATTGGATCCATCCCATTGTATTCTGACATTTATAATTTTATTTTTGGGATTTTGTAAATTTGATACGAGTTGTTGTTTGATAGAACCTTGGTAAATGCAATACTAATGGTTCTACAGTATGACTGTTTTTTTATATTCTGATTTTATTGTATGTCCTTGGGTGATATGATAGTCAATGTATATGATAAGGCTATGGTGTTTAAATCCTTATGCCTACTACTTCCTTGATGTAGGGGCCATGTCCATGTTATGGAGGTATCCTTGTTTGGATATAGAGTTTCACTTGTTTTTAGTATATATTCCATGGGTACCTTTATTTTTATTAGATATTCAATGGGTGATATGATAATAAATGTATATGATAAGGCAATGGTGTTTAACTATGATTTATTTTTCACTATTACTATTTTATATTGAATATAATATATTTTTTATAATCCTTTAGGTGGTTAACTAATATGATATTTCTCACACACTATTCAAGACACCATTTAGTTCCCAGATAGCCTTTTTGGATATAGATAGGGAATGGGGAATGTTCCCACATTCCGATGCTTGTTTTTGTGGTATTATTAAAAATTGGTAGAACATTATAGAATAGATCCCTATGACACTAAATGGGATGGTTTTCAGTATTTTGGAATTTTATATATATGTATTTTACCCTAGAAATTTATATATATTAATCCTTAATTGGAGATAAAAGAAATAATTTTAATTTTCTATGATTTTACTTCTGATATTATTATTTTTATATACATATATCTGTTTGTAGTATACTTTATGATGGATTTACTTATTTTTATTTTGATTTTATGTTTTATACAACTATTTTTCAATCTCGCACGATGTTCTACAGTGTGATTGTTTTTGGAGATGTGCTTCAGGCCATGTAGCAAAGTGGGCATTGGGAAGATTTAGTGGCTTCCGGTTCTAGGGTGTTACAAAGTTCTATTAGTGCACACATTTTCTACATTATTATTTCGATACAATATAATGGGGATAATGAAGAATTAGAATTTATTAATGAGTTTTCAATTAGTGTAGTTATCCTAGGCATAATAAAAAACTAAATTCAAATAAATGAAATTATTCTTTTTTGAATTTTGACTATTATAGTTTATTTCATACCACCAATGAGTGATGAAAATTATTTATGATGTTATTACTCATATGATTTTGGGTTCTATTTGGTTTCAACCTGATGAGATGATGATATTCCATCTGAGGGTTCATTTTAGGAATATTATAGGAATCACATGACATTCCTTATGAAAGTAAATATAGGATTTAATTTCATTTATCATGTTTTTATAGTTTTTGTAGTATATATTCCTACAGTTCTGATAGAATTTTATACATTGAATTAGAAAAAATGATTGGCTTGAAGAGTGACTAATGTATCCTAAGAAGTTTTTTCCATATTAGTCTAAAACAGACTACCTGTGATGAAAATTATGGTATGTTAAGTCATTGACCATGAGTCACATGGACTAAAAGATGTTAATTTTTGGTATAAGAGGATTCCACTGGTTGGTTCTTTAGTATTATGGGACAATGTGGACAAAAAGTGTTGAATCATTTAATTTACACAGTTATCATTAATTTTGTGAAGTGAATAAAATTAAAATCGAAAATTGAAATTAATAATAAATATCCTGCTCTAGACCCTACATTTGAGTGGGAAAGAGGTCGTGTATCTAATGAATTTGGTGACTATTTCTGGTTACCTTTCTTGTATTTAGGAGTAGGCTGGGTATTATGAATTATTTATTGGAATGTTTTTAAATGTCATATTCTTTTGGATTTATAATTTTGTATAATTATATTATAAAACAATTCATCATAGTTGTAGATGCATAACACGATGAGGAAGTCTAAACATCTGTCAATCTTGTCCCAACGACGACTCTATAGAGGAAAAGGGACATGGGATACTAGTGTATATCCCCTTAATACTTGATGAGGAACTAGTATTTGTTTTTGACACAATTGATGATACAGACTTCCGACGTGGGATTTTCTACTTCATGTTTACAATTTAAAGAGCACCACCACATACAATGAAAATGGATGATATAAATCATGCGTTTTAGTAGTATCATGATCCAAAATTTTCCATGGGATGGGGTTCTATAGGTTTCTGGTCTATGGCTATAGACTCCCCAATTGATCTACGACAATCTAGAGAGTCATCGTAAGAGGGGAGTGAATCTCGCGACATATATTATTTGGGTTAATTGAATTGAATGAGATAGGTTTTGAGCTAGGTTGACAGGATATGATATATGGTTTGGGTTAATTTCCAAACCTATTTTTATTACTTCTAATACTGGTACATATGTGGGTAAGATCAAAATTTTGAGTTCATACAATTGGAGTAGGGATCCAAGACAGTTATGGAGTACTCAATATGATTAACCAATTTGAAGTGTTTCTCACTCACATACCATACTGATGTGTTGTTGAAGGGGAGATTCCTTATGGATGGTATATATCATTCAAATAAATATAAAGTATACAAGTTTACATTGACCAATATTAATTAAATTGTAAATTAGGTGGTTATTATAGAGTGGAACCCGGTGGAAGATGATGAAAAAAACAAAAGAATTATAATTTCTCAACCCAATAGTTTGAATGATAGAGGTAGGAACCTCCATTTTGAGGATTCATGCGAGACGAGTACCAAACATACTACTAATTATAGATATGTATATTACTATCATTAATATGGAATACATGACCACATGTGGAAATAGTGAAATCACAAGCCAACATTGTGCCTATATTGTGGTAGGATCGGCCACATCAAAGCATTTCTCTAGGACCTTTCCTATAGTAGTGCACATTATCCTACCATCAAAAATTAGTCATTCAAGTTAAGGGTATTCAGCTCTATGAAATCCATCTAACTAGATATATATTGGTCGATCAGGACAAGTTGGTCATGGTCATTGTTAAGGATGCTAGCCACTACAGTCACTGAGAATAATGACAGGGCCTACTCCTAGTGGAGAGGTTGTTTCATATAGATCTTATTTAAGAAAAAATTATTATGTATATCCTACTCTCAAGTGAAGGGTTCCATAAAATCAAATAAATTTTGAAGGACCATAGTTTCCATAAATCTTATATGTTCTCCTTTTGAAATTGGTGTATATTATAGTTTCATATCTGTCCGTTTTGTGTAGATACATGGGCTTATGATTGAGTTTTTTGAGGGTTTAATGACACTTGAATGTCCATTGCAGATCAAAACAAATTATTTTTTAAAAATGTATGGATTTCCCCATGAGATTAATGAGTTTATATTTGTTTTAAATCAATTTTTTCCAAGAGATGAATGGGTTTGATGTCATACTATTGATGCAATAGATATTGGATTATTGATCCTACATAGAATTCAATCAATGGAGAGTGAATTTCAAATCACAAGAGGGAAACATTTATACGCACAAGTGTAGATGAGATGTTTAGTCATGTTGAAATAGAACAAAAAATCAGGGACTAGGTTGGATGATAGATTAGATTTCTAGTTTTCATATGGATTATTAGGGTGTGTATCAAGAATAAATTCGTTGATTGGTTCATCATTTTAGTATTTCTTTTCCAGATAAAATTTCAGGTATACATTCTGAGATAGGTTGAGTTCTCCAAAACACTACTTGTGGGACCTGTAGTAGTATCCATTCATCTTTAAAAATTTCTCTCAAGGAGTTGTAAAAGATCATGATTTAGCTAGGGGATTTGTAGGAAATGGTGTTTCTCTGAAACTGTACAAACATGTTGATTTTGATGGTGTGTTTTTCCAAAATTTATAATTTTACACAAATGTTATGCATCAATTATGTAAAATTGAAGTAGTTTAAAATTTTGAAAAAATACCGAATATTAGAGAAATATAATATTTTTTAACAACTTCAAGGATCTTTAAGCTCACAGTTGGAAAAGACATGCCTACTAAAATACCATCAAATAGCTTGACTAACCCTTGTAGGGTTTATGTGAAGGAGAATATGGATCCTTGCCACTAGAATGTCAAAGGAACTGGACATTCCGAGTTCAATGGTGAGGGCCATTGGGACTTGATAAAATAGTAGGAGATTTAATTAATTCATTTGTTATTTTTCATAAAATGTAGTCAGAAGGTACTGATAAAACTGCTCTTTTAATTTGTAGAATCGAAAGGAAAAACTCATCAACCACATTTTCTCTGCGATCATTTCTATATAAAGACAATATCATCACAAGAAGTAACATTCAGTAATGGTTTAGGCGCCTTCGGGTTATCCTATGGTATGAACGAAAGTTTTACATGCTGGAGTCCTCACTTCCTAATTCCCCCACCCCAAGGCCAAGTGATGAAGATTTACTAGTCTATGATCAACATTTGAACGATGCACATGATGTTAAATGTTTTATGCTATCATAAATTTCTAGTGAGCTCGTGAAGTCTAATGAAGACATGGATACTTATAGCATGCTCGAGCACCTCTGTGGTCTATACCAGGAGAGAGCAATACAAGAAAGGTTTGAGATCTCCAAGGCTCTATTCCAGAGAAAGCTTGGAGAGGGTGCCCCAACTGGGCCTCATGTAGAAAATCTCATTGGCTATATTGAGTGCTTGGAGGTTCTAGGGTTCAAACTCCCCGAAGAACTGGGTACCAATATCATTCTTGCATCACTCCCCATGAGCTTCTCTAACTTTGCTGTGAACTTCAACAAGAACAAAATTGAGAAGTCTCTGTCAGATCTTCTTATCCTCATTCGGAAAGTGGATAATGACATGAAGCGTGAAAAACCTTCTGTCCTTATGATGAATAAAAGGAAAGGAAGGAAGAGAGCATTAATCCAAAAGCTTCTTCAAGGCCTTCCAAGAAAAGGAAGATTAATGGGGGGGCAAGGGAACATGATGATGATTGTTTTCCATGTGGTATGAAGGGAAACTGGAAGAAAAACTGCACCCAGCCAAGGAAGCAAGGGGAAGCTTCAGGTACGTTTGTTATCGAATGAAATCTATATGTTTCTACTAATTGGGTACTAGATACGGCTTGTGGTGCTATCATTTGTATCCAAATATAGGAACCAAGTAGATTTAGAAAAATTGACCGAGGTGAGGTGGATCTAAAAGCATCAAAAAGATCCAAACTCACTGCTCTATCTGTCAGAGAATACCATCTCACATTTCCTACTAGGTTGGTATTGGTTTTGAATGGTTGTTATTGTGTTCCTTATGTTACTAAAAACATTATTTCAATATCCAAATTAGATACTGATGGATTCATGTTCAAGTTTGGAAATTAATGTTTCTAATATTATAAAATAACATTTGTTTTGGTAGGGAACATTTATAAAATAGCCTTTATGTGTTAGACTACGCAAACCAAGTAAAGGAAATCGATGACAAAGTCAACTCACGTGACTAATACCACACCCAACTTTGGCAGCACCGGGTAGGTCATGTCAATGATAAACGTTTGAAAAAATTATATCAAGATGGGTATTTAAATTCTTTCGAACTAAATCTAGTTGGTGTAGGTCATGCGTGTCCTCAAGGAAAAATCACCAAAGCCCCATTTAGTGGGAAAGGTGAAAGAGATAAAGAGATTCTAAAATTAGTTCCCACAGATGTGTGTGGACTATTTCTAGTTGAAGCAAGGGGTGGTTTCTCATTCTTCATATATTTTACTGATGATTTTAGTAGATATGGAAATATCTACCTAATGAGGTTCTTTTGATCAGTTCAAAGAATACAGGAATGAAGTTGAGAACCATATTTGTAAGAAGATTACGAAACTCCGCTCAGATAGAGGAGGAGAATATCTTAATTAGGACTTCATTGATTTATTACGAGTGTTTGTGATTCTATCTCAACTCACTCCTCCTTACACACCTCAGTAGAATGGTGTATGTTAAAGGAGGAATAACACCCTGTTGGATATGGTGAGATCGATGATGAGTCATCTGAGTCTTAAATTATCCTTTTGGGGATATTCATAAAAAACAGCAGCACACATACTAAACCAAGTACCAAATAAATTGATAAATTTTATTCCATATGAGTTATGGAATGAAAACCAAGCCATGTTATAGAATTTTCATGTGTGGGGTAGCGAAACATTGGTTAAGGCCTCTTCAGTTAACAAACATTCACCTTGAGGCACAAAGTGTATCTTAATAGGATATACCAAGGAATCAAGGGGATATTACCTATTCAACCCCTCAGACAAAAAGGTTACAGTGACAAGACATGACATATTCATTTAGAGGGAGCACATCTAAAAAAGAGATAGTTGGAGAGAGATAGACTTCAATGAAGTTGAGTCTCAAGATACACAGTATTTGATACAAGAACAGATTTCACAAAGCCCTGTGAAAGAATAATCTGTTCCAGAGACACAAGAACTGTATAGGAGCACGAGTGTGCTGAGAGAACCAGAACGATATGATTTTCATGTCACCGAGGATGGTGACTCATTATTGGTTGAAAATGATGATCATATTACCTACAAGGATGTAGTTGAAGGCACAAAAATTGCCAAGTGGTAAGAAGCCATGAATTTTGAAATGGGTTCCATGTACCAAAACGATGTCTGGATTTTGGTAGATCCTCCAGTTTATGTAAAGCCTATTGGTAATAAATGGGTAATGAAGAAGAAACTGGACATGGTGGGGCATGTCAGACCTATAAGGCACGACTGGTTGCAAAAGGTTTTAGACAGCGTCAAGGAATTGACTATAATGAAACCTTTTCACCAGTTGTGATGCTGAAATCCATCAGAATCTTATTGTCCATAGCCGCTTATCATCACTTTGAAATTTGAAAAATGGATGTCAAAATAGCATTCCTTAACGGGAACCTCCACGAAGATGTCTATATGAAAAAAACTGAAGGGTTTGTGACTCCAAACGATGCCAACAAGGTATGCAAGTTGCAGAAATCCATTTCTGCATTAAATAAATCATCAAGGTCATAGAACATTCAATTTGATGAAGCTATAATATAATTTTGATTTGTTAAGAATGAATGTGATCCTTGTGTCTACAAGAGGATTAGTGTAAGTGCATTCATTTTCTTAATAGTATGTTTTTTGACATATTACTAATTGGAAATGAAGTACCTATCTTATAGTCTGTTAAATAATGGTTGCATTCATGGTTCTCCATGGAGGACATGGGTGAGGAAGCATATATTCTTGGGATCAAGATCCATCAGGATAGATCTAAGAGAATGTTGGGCCTGAGTCAATGTACACACATTGACAAGATACTTAAGAGATTCAGTTTGGTACAGTCCAAGAGGTTATTGTTTCCAGTGTCATATGGCATTCATCTTTCCAAGAAAATGTGTCCCCAGACACATGAGGAAATACTGAGAATGAAAAGGATCCCTTACGCATCCACGATTGGGTTAGTCATGTATGTTATGTTATATACGATGCTAGATGTTGATTACACATTAAGTGCGGTAGGCAGATATCAAGCTAATCTAGGAGACCGTAATTGGATGGTAGTCAAGACTATCCTTAAGTATCTAAGGCATACTAAGGATATGTTCCTGGTTTATGGAGGAGATGAGGAACTAGTCATCAGAGGACATGTAGATTCTAGTTTCTAGACTGATCAAGATGACATGAAGTCGCAGACTGGATACATATTCAGTTTTAATGGAGGTGTAGTGAGATAGAAGAGATCAAAGCAAAGTTTGGTGGCAGATTCTACAGTGGACTTCGAGTATATCACAGCTTCTGAGGCAGCTAAATAAGTATTATGGATGCGAAGCTTCATCTAAGAGATGGATGTAGTACCATGCATTAAAGATCATATCACACTTTATTGTGATAATCCCGTAGCGGTGGCACTTGAAAAAGAGCCAAGGTCACATCAGTGGACAAAGAACGTACTTTAGAAGTATCATCTCTTGAGGGATTTTTCATAGAGAGGTGAAGTTGAAGTGAGCAGTATTTCCACGGATGACAACATGGAAACCCCTTGACTAATTCCTTGACTTAGAAGAAACAAGATCATCATGTGAGGTCTATCAGTCTAAATGTAATAGGCAGTTGGATCTAGTCTGTGATGGAGTTTTTAAGGGTTGGTGTCTAGAGAAACAATGGTTTTGTACTTTGATTACATGAATGTTCACTTATTATATATTGTTCATTGTTCATCATGACAATAATATAATAATGTCCTGAAATATTTGTTGCATTGATAAAGTCATGGAAGATACCCTCTATGATGGGAACCTTGGAATGCTATTACAATATTCTTAAATAATGTTCTACGGTTGGGTGAAATTCTATGATGGGACACATAGTATAGAGACCAGCATGTGCGAGTACTCATAAGAAAAAGATACTCTCTCTCATAGAGTTCACACTTGGTAATCTCCAAGATTAGAGATTATTAGAACAGACCTGCCAATAACAATTATGCATGTCTTTGTGTCATCAGACATTGATTTCTACAAGCGTGTGTAATGGTCCTTAGACTGGGAGATTATCATCAACTCATGTCATGACTCACACACTTTGATTTCCTGATGAAAATGTCACACAAACAGTTGGCGGGATGTTGGGTATGTTGGGTGCGTCATGAGTGACATGTTGTTAAGGGATATGTCGAGGAAGGATTTGTCCCTTCCATTTATGGAAGTTGATATCTCGGCCCTTTGATTGAAATAGAACTGTCACATTAAATTCAATGGCCATGGTTTAAAGTAAGAGTTTATTTTAGGTATTCATAGAACGACGGATCAAGCATTTAGGTTTATGACACTACCATGAAACCTGCTTGATGAGATATTGAGACAAATGGATTAAATTACACAGTAAGTGTTCATATGAGCTGATACATTAATGCGGCATCAACTGATATCTATTGGGTGCCTTGAGCCGTTGCTAGACAGTAATCTTGGACTTTAGGCAAGCCCACATAATGCCAACGAGAAAGAGGCCTAGAGGGTCACAGACTAAGTGTATTCAAATATCTCATGTAGAATAATGATTATTCTCGTACATGGTTTAATAATTATTCAAGGAAGCCTAAATCATTTTAATGATGGAGTAAGAATAAAATAAATCAAGTACACGCCGTGTATCAATGATTACACGCCATGTAGTTTTATTTAGAAAACAAGTACACGCCATGTATTATTAAATGTACACGTTCTGTAGTTTTCATTTTGGAAAGGAAATGAATAAATTAAAACAAGATATACACACCGTGTACGTTGAATGTACACGCAGTGTAGTTTTCAATGAAAAACAAGTACACGTCGTGTATTTATTAATACACGCCGTGTAGTTTTTCCAGTCTGGATTTTGAGGAAAATATCATTTTATTAAATGATATTTATTATAATCAGTGTCGACGCATGTAAAGGACTTAATGACACGACATGGGGTTTTTAAAAGGGAGATAATGAAATACATAAACTGCATAACGCAATTATGTATTGTCAGAACTCTACATCCTCAAACCTGATTATAAATATCCTCATAACCCCAACTCTTTTCCTTACACACAAGATAATAATTGTTCACAACAACTCTAGAGAATTATTTAAAGGCCGAAAGAACCTATTCTTCCAAAAATACTCTCAGGACCGAGAGAGATCCTCTTCCATCGGATCCAGACAATCTAAGGTGGACAACGCATGAAAAGGTTTCTCTATGATAGAAATTGGAGACTCCTTTGGCGATGTCCTGAGATACGAGGTGCACGTGTGGATAACTGCTAGAGGAAGTCTACACTTGGCTTCTGTGACGCAATGAAGAATCACATCGAAACGTGATCAAGAACATCAGCGAAGAAAGAACACCCAAAAGGTTTTTATTTTAAATTGATTAAATTAATTGTAATCAACCGGTAATGATCCTTCTTTGTGGTTCTGAGACTTTTCTTTTCTTTGTCCATTTCTGTGATTCGATCAGTGGAGACTAGAATTTATCGTTGTATTGATCCTAGATTGATCATTTTTAATTTTAAAAATCCAAGTGGGAACATCGTCCCATGCGCTTCCACTACACCCGGAACCTTCATCTATTTATTATATTATATTCATTTTCCACATCAGACATCATCCATTTACAAATAAAAAATGTGTTCAGTAGTATGGCCTATAAATTATAACATTGCATGTTAATACACAGTTATCTACTTATTTTTCTAAAATGTGTCATTGTTAAACTTATGTATGTATACACATGTTTCACACACCCCCCCCATTGATCATATAACCCAATTTGTTCTACAAAAAGTATGACTGTTATTAGAAAAAAAAACACTGCACATGGGGATAGTGGTAACTCATAAATCTTCAAGAAAAAGATTTTGGTTGGTTAAAATGGACAAACCATT
Organism: Viscum album; assembly: GCA_963277665.1. Taxonomy (NCBI): domain Eukaryota; kingdom Viridiplantae; phylum Streptophyta; class Magnoliopsida; order Santalales; family Viscaceae; genus Viscum; species Viscum album. Next base: position 1,709,561,723 of record OY728152.1, on the reverse strand, counting down.
TCATAATTTCATTCAAAACATTATTCTATATTTTTTATTATTTAAATTGCCCTGTAAAATTAAACTGATCAATATCTATAAAAAGTACTTATTTAGACAAAATCTTAATCATTTCATTCTGTTATTGTTTTTTGGATTTCATTTCTAATTTTCAATTTAATCATTGTTATAATTTTTTAGTAGATACTACACCTATATATAATCATTCATTTTTATTTCATTGATAATGAATATTCCCATTGGTCTGACACCCTTAATTTTTATTCCAATAGAGTCTAATTCTCTATCCTTAATTTCACAAATAATAGAATTAAAAAAGATTATTTATGTAATTTTCAATTCATTTTTTATTTATCAGTTATGTATGCTACATCAAAATTTATTAATTGCGGTGAGTCATTCATGGAAAATATATTATCATTATTCACAATTGTATTTTATCCCATAATTTTATTCTAGGATAATCCACATTTATTCCCAGAGAGAAAACGACAGTCTAACAGAGGAGGTGATTGGTACAATATTAATTGATATCCTTCTATATGATCTATGATTGTAAATATATTATTGTTTTTTATGGTTTTCTTCTAGTAATGGTTTTCTCATTATACACCAATATATATTGGAATCATATGTCAACTACTATTCATTCATTTAATTTTTCAAGATAAAAGATCTAAAAAATTCCCATGATTAGAACATGTTAAACAGCTCCTATAAATGCATGAATTTAATCTTCATTTTATAATTGAGTGGTTTATGCATCCAGATTTATTATTTTGACGTTTATTGCATGGGATTCTTGAAACATAGTTATAGTGTGTCCATTTCGTCCATAATAGTATCATTTCATATCTAATATCAACAGATAGACTTCTCTTAAATACATTTCAAGAATCATATTATTACTCTTAGTATTATGAAATATTTCAATATTTAGATAATGTAATATCTTACCAAGAAAAAAAACAAGAAATTTAAACATAAATTTCATATAAATTTTACATTTAGTCATTAATTCTAAATAAAAATAATTTTTTATATCTATTTAAAAACTCAATAAAATGTAAATTATTTTTAGTAGTTTTAATTCATATATTACTACCATGAATGATAGAAGGTAAATAATATTAAATATTATATCTTTCCAAATTGCGTGAATTTTGGTATGATACAATCATTCTATGTTTTTCATCTAAAATAATACATATTGTTTTTTAGGTAATTAGTACATGTTGATGAATAGTCAAATAATAAATGAAAAATAATCATTTATATTAGGCTTCCCATTAGTATTGTATTGTGAAACATTTTTACTAACTAATTCTAGATATTATCCCATTTGATTAATCTTTGTGTCCCTATCATCATGTAGAATATTGAGTTCCCTATTAATAGTCATACCACTAGTGATCTCATATTTGAATTAATAATATAGCTTATCAACCACATCACATTATTCATCTATGTAATAAAATCATTAAATTGTGCCTTTAATTATTATAGATTCTTCATCTCATGAGCTGGTTCAGATAGGTTTTTATGATGATCATTAGTTTTACCTTCTAAAATCAATATTTATTTTTTATATTAGATACATTACTCTGTCAGTAGGTTTTTTTCATATCATTGAAAATTAATTGAAATTATTTTTCATGGAAATCCTTCACCTCTCATTGATTAGTGGAATCATCCATAGGTATTTATTCATAATTTAAGTTAATTGATTTAAATTTCTTGTTTCTATAATTATATATATTGATAATTAAATTCCTAATATAGACTCTCATCTATTTCATTTTACATATGGAAAATATCAATATTTTTTCGTGGAGTTTATTTATCATCTATAGTATGAGCACCACTTCTTAGGTGTGTTTCATCAAATGATCATAAAAAATATTTGATTAATTATACCATATAAAATTAAAATCCATCTAAACAAATCATTATTACGTGTTTGGTATCCTTAAAAAAATCAATTATTCCATAGTTAATTTCACAATGTGGAATTATTAAAGTCAATTATTTCTTCATTTGTATTCATCCATTTTACATCATAAACCAAGGTAAGAGAAATCATAAACATTATTTGCAACATTCAAATAAATAAATTTAGATTAAACTAATCAAATAGAAGAAACATAAAATTTTATACCAATTATATGTACTTAAAAGGGGCTATATACCTTGATTTATGGTGGAGCGGAATTTCGTTTTGAATATTCTATTTAAAACGGTTCCTACACACTGGATCTGGGACATTTTATCATAAAGGCCACAAATAATTGTATTTAGTCTATATATTTAACTTATAAATTCAAAAAAACATGATCTTGATGCATAAAAGGAAAATGAACAAAGAAACAAATAGACATGGCCATTTTTCATGGTTCACTACTAGAGGCTAGTCCAATAATCTTGTATCTATTACACTATGCCCTAAATTCTATAAACTCGCTTATTGTAACATTAAGTTAGGTCATTCCTACCAAGGATTTAAATCTATATAATTTCTATAGACGATGAAATATTTACATATGAAGTCATTAATCACACTTTCCTCTTATTATCACTCCCTGAAATGTGAAACAAATAATTATAACACATGACAAAGAACAAATTCATCTATTTATTAGAGTTTCATGAAATATAGGATATGTTCAATTGAACATTATGTTCCACTAAACAAATATTATGAGAAAATACCATTTAGTTTTATCATTCCTTGTTATTTAATAGAATCTCTTCTTCTCATATGAATGGTCAATGAGAGATACTATGTCTTCCCATCACAACGTTCAATGTAGAAGTGAATAAAGTCCTTCCATAAATATTATTGGATGGTTTACATCACCAATAGTATTATTATTCTATATAAATTGGATAACATAAATATATTTATTATTTATTATCTTCAGTGGGTATATCATCTCATGCTCACCTAACTTATGACCAGTATCAACATTAGTTTTTTATGAATTATGTTTTTAGAATGAATTAAAATCAATTGATGGTTTTAATTGTAGAAGACACCATGAAGGACTTATTTATACACCAAAAAATAATAATATTTCACTATAATAAAATCATGTATTATATTGTGGTTCACAATAAACAATGATTTTATTTTGTTACACATAATTTTGAGTTCCTTCGATTTCATCAGTTGCACACTATACTGATTTTTACTGAAAAACAATATACTATTAATATTGTCATTATAGTTATCACATGGTTGTTGGAATATAATATATGAATATTATAAACTAAATTATAAAACTATGGTTGAAATATGATTAAAAAGTATTTTCGTTTGTTATAAATGAATTATAAATTCAAATAAAACAGCAATCGAATTTAAGGGATATTTTTTATGAAAAACTAATTTTATTCAAATAATAAAATTTTATCATACTAAATGAAATAAATACCTATTAGTAGTATATAATAAATAAATTTATTTATTATAAACTCAACCAAATTTTTTGACATTCATCCAAAAATATTTACATGAGTAAAATAAGAACACATCCCATATTTGTTATACAACATTTTATTAATATAAAATGACGTTTTAATAATATTTAATGGAAAATAAGTTTTAAAACAAAACTTTTAAATTTTTTATTTATAATTGAAAATATAAAAATTATTTTGGAAATATGATTATACAAATTTACTTTTTGTAAATGTTTTTTATATAACTAAAATTATTAATTTTTTTAAGAATGGTTAAAGACCCATAATTTTAATTGAAAAAAAAACGTTTTTAAATTTATTTATATAGTTAATGTATATTTTAAATTAGTTTTAATGTATGTTTATATGAAATAGAAATATATTAAAACAATTTATATCATTATAATAAATTTATCATCAAAATACGATATATAATTTTTCTTTTATCATTTGAACTTTTTAACGTAAAATCATTTTCTTTCATCATATAAATATGATTAATTTAAAATTAATTTATATATAATATGTGAAAATAATTTTGAAAAATGGATTGAGAATTTTTAATGTATAATATATTCAACTATGGTTTAAAAATATTTAGTGAATTAAATAATTATTAATTGTAGTGGTTAATGTAAAAATAGTGTTTACACAATGGTTTAATTTAATCTTAAAATGATATATAAACTATATTTTTGACAAAATTAGTTTTTATGGATGTATTTAGATGACATAATCTCCTTTATATAATATAGTGAATTATTGGAGTCATATAACGAAATGGTGAACTACCAATGGTGTTTTCCTTTTTTAATTTACAAGAATTCAACACATCCTCCACTTTTAAAGGGTAGTCACTGCCCTCAATTATTCATATCCCTCAAGAAATACCGCAAATAGAAACCATGAATAAATAATCCCCCAAATTCCATGATGACATTCTATGGGCATCACATTGGGTAGAAAGAAATCCGAGGAAGTCATTTGGTGCAACCAAAAAGGAGTTACCTGAAAAACATGTAACATTATTCAACAATAACATTTGTTTTTTTCTTTCCCTATCCCGTAAATTATTTACTATCCATGATTATATAACTATCTTTATATCCAAAATATAATAAAATATTTTTGTTAAAAAAATTTCCTACATCTACACACACTTTTATCGAATGGGAGTCATAATTATCGTTCGTGTGTTTGACGATCTTTCACAATCTAAATTTATTTCATTAATTCTTCCTTTAGCACCTATAAAGGTTGGTAATAATGATAAAGTTGTTATTTGTATATGATATATACGACACTAATATTATATTAATTATTATTTAGCAATTATATAACACATAACATCATTTTATCCATTTTCTGGGAATATGATAACATTGTTTGTTGATGTGTGGACTGCAAGATCCATAAAGATATGTGATTTGTTAACTATATATATGGAATGTCATAATAATTATTTATTATACATATAATTTAATTATGACATAATAATATTAATATAATGAAAAATTATATATAAACTTAATTTACATTTTATTCTTTCAATACGACCTAAAAATGATTACAATTTCCATGTGTATCTGTGGCATACCATCATCATGAACGGTGTACATACTTTCCTATTAATAATTTTTTAGAATATTATAAATAAAAATAATTAAAATATATCGTATTAGTGTCATGTTTTTTTATAGGTATATAGTTAAATTATTCTATAAATATTATTAATAAGAATGATAATAAAAATTGTATAAAAAACCAAGAGCTTATTGATGGAAACATAATATTAACATAGATGTGTTACTAAACAGGTAATATAACTCATAAATAAATCACATATGGTATTATATATATTAATATTTTTCTTTTATTTATTTAGAACATCCTTATATTTATTGTACATGTGATGTTAACATGTAATATGTGTGTGAATACTTATGGTAATAATATTTCATCTTAATTTGTATATCCTTGAGGTACATTCCATATTCAACACTCATTTATTTTAGTTGGTGTATGTAATATAAAATTATATATTATATATTTAATTTAATCTATTTCAGGATATGAAATGTTTTATATTTTGTTCTACATTCATAGGGATCTTGATTATGATGTTACTCAATTAGAAAGGTAATTACATCTCACATTTTATATCGATGAGTTACATAACATATTCAAGGCACATTTCTTCTATGATATTTATATTGTTTATAATGAAATTATATATATTAAATTTATATATGTTATTATATTATATATTCCATTTAATTTTATTATTTCATGGGTATCATGATCCAAAATATTATACTCTAGTAGGTAGATTTCTAGTATCACTATTATCTCTATGAGACTTTTTCAATATTCACCACTTTATTATGTGGTGTGTATAATTTGAAGTTATATATTATATAATTATTATGAATAAATTTATGGGTATTTAAATATCAGTTTTTTGATGTATCCTTCATGGGGATTATTGTTCAGATGATTCAAATCCTATAAGGTAATTATGTCTCAATATTTTTTAATCGAGGCACATGATTTGATATGCAACTACATTATATTTAAAAGCATATATATAGAACATTGACATGTTTTATAATGAATATATTTATTTAAATATTTTTTATCCATCTTTAATTATAATCTTCATGTAGGATTTTAATTCAAATTTACCAAAGTGGTTAATGTTTATTACTACAATCTCATTGTCTATCAGGATTGTTTGTGATTATGTATAAATAGATGAAATATTATTATAAATCTCTAAAAAATACTATTTAATTTTATTATCCTCTAATTATTACTGGTATATTCAAAAAATGGTACCTTTCTTCCTCTCATTGGGACGTAATATAATTAATAATTTTAATGAAAATAGGACTTCATCACTCCCTTAGGTCAACAATATGTGTTCCTTAAAAACAATTTTTTCAAAAAAAAATGTTTTAAAAAATGTTTGAAATTTATTTAATGATATTTTAAATAATTTTTTCCCATTAAATGCATTTTTAATAGAAAATCGTTTTAAAAATACTCGTTAAGTCTTTTTTCCAATCAGGTCACTTTTCAAAACATTTTGATACTGAAAATAGAAATTTTTATATTTTTTTATTTACCATCCTTCATGAATTTAATTTCATTTAAGAATTATTTTCAATTTTTAAAAGATTATATATAAATAAAAATTATCACTAATTTTCAAAATGTTCACTAATTTAATGTGGTTAGAAAATAGAAAGGTTTTTCAAAAAACTTTTCTTCTAAAAAATGTATTATATGATTTTAAATTATTATATTATATTCTCAAAATATATTTTCAATAATATTATTTAAAAAAGTATTTTATTAAAAATTATGTAAAATGATTTTAAAATATTCAAATATATTCTCCAAAATGTTATTGTAATTGAAAGTTATTTTAATGATTTCAGATATTCTTTAATAATTTTTCAAAAGATAATTTCAAAGTAAATGGTTTTGAAATTTATTTTACTTTTGAAAAAAAATTTATATTATCTAAAACATTCCTTTATATTTTTTTAATGTTATTTTGAATGAAATTTATTTGAATTTATATAATGCATCATTTTAATTATTTAAATCTATTGTCAAATAAAATATTTTTCATAATGTGTTATGTTAGAAACAATTATTTTTGAATTCTAAAAGTGTATTAACCTTTAAGAACATTTTAAAAAAATATTTCAATATTATTTTAAATATATGATGAAATGTGTTTGTGTTTCATATTCATCATTATGGATATATTTCATCAAATCAATTCATTTTTTTATATGATTGGATTATGTTTTGGTTGCATGATTTTATTGACACATTTTCTCTACCATGAGTTATTCCCTGATAAAATTATTATGAAACCTGTTTATTTCCATGGGTTATGAATTGATGAACTAATAATTGAACCTTTTACATTTAAATAGGTTATGATAAGATGATATGTAATGATCTAACCTAGGTCGACCCGGAATATGTCAACTGAGCCGATCTGTGGAAAGGCCCGAGAGGCATTCCCGATCCTCTCGGGATGACGACCAGCGCCATGGAATTGACCAAGGTGATGTGAATGAAATCTCCGAATACAAATAAATAAAATCATAAGAAATATTAAAGACCATATAAGGATAATTAAAATAAAAAATAGACAAAAAAATACCTGAAGAAGACAAAAAATAACTGAACTAGACGTCCGAAATAACTCTATTTGACTCTGTGGGTCACTCTCTGACTCAATGACCAAATACCTCCCAAAAAAAACACCCAATTTGGAACCTATATAAGGAATAAAAATTGTAATGAACTATAGGTGAGAGTATTAAAACTCGGTAGGTTATCTCGATATACTATTTCCCAATGCACTACCTTTAATAATTCAGAAAACATAAATTCTATGTTTTAACTACGATATTTTAAAGTATTAATTCCTAAAATTATTACATAAACACAACTTAACAACCATTAAAATTAATCAAATGAAAAAAAAAAATTTCTAACCATATGTGTAACCATGCTACTTTTTGGGTAATGTGATGATTTCATTTGAAACCCGTACTAAAGAGTTTAAAACATATCTGCTTTTAAAAAATCATTTTTCATATTATTTAGGAAACTGAAACATCACCTTCCATGAGAAGAATAACTCAAAATTACTATGGTAGTCATATTGAAATGGAAATGTAAATAGGTATTAATGTACCTCAACAATAGTTCAAACCGCAAAAAGACAGCAGACATTAGAAAACCTAGGATATCGAGAATAATCTAGACGACACTAATACATGTGACCCAATATATAGTAGCATGCCTCATACGATGATATATAACACTCCATAAACTCATCCACCCATACTCCTGATATGAAAATGGAAAATCCCATATAAATGAACCCAATCATATCTGCGTACTATGGGCCACTAGTCAGTACCACAGCCTACAAGTTGAGTACTCGTCTCAGTTAATTCTCATAATATGGAAGGTTCCAACGTATGAGGAACTAAAGGAGTGATCAATCATATTTCTACAAGCATCAAATAAAAACATATATTTTTATTAAAAATAATAGCAGGCCACACCCCATGTCTCCCAAAGGACTACACTCTTCCTTAAATTCCATCGATTATAAAAGGTTCCCAACTAAGGAACCCAGATAATGGAACCCGACGATTCCATACTGAGGACATCGCAACCATTCCTTGTTGGAAATTCATGAGGAGAAACCATCATCGGTTTAAAAACAAGAAATACCCCTAAATTTCACAAAGTGGTCAAACAAGGCCTTAAACATTCTATAAAATAATTCTTTACCAATGTTGAGAACCAATTTTTGAAGAGGTTCAAGACACACCATTTACCAAATAAAAGCGTTTATAAAGCCCATTAAAAAATTTCCAACACAAGTTCAAATAAATCCAAATTTCATGAAATTGCTAACTGAGCTAAAATTCATTATCATGAAACAAATGAATTTTTAGAAATCTTACTTAACACTTCACATAGCATAAAACATTTGATACCATTTCAAGACCCCCAAAGTCCATTATTTCACATGAAACACATTTATTATCAAATCTTGGAAACATTGGGAATACATAAAAATACCCAAAAATAAAATTTCGCATGCTTCCTAGACATTAAAAATAAGAAAAAAAAATTGTATCACTTTAGACACGTAAAATCCGACTGGGATCCATTCCAACAACCAGACATGAAAACTTTGTATAACAATTTCAGATGAAATTCATAAAGTTAAAAAACACCAACTTTCATGTTAGAATCCCATTTAAAATGAAAAAACATGTTATGAAACTCAAAAATAAAGTATGAAACCTTTAATTAAAATAACAGTGTACCCAAATATAACTAGAAAATACCATTTTTATATAACAACAACTAAACTACACATTTTTCAAACCATGTAAATTAACATAATATTGCCCAATGAAACTTTAACACCAAGATAAATGGAGAACATGGATAAATATATAAAACTCATATTATAATGCCAATTACAATATTAACCTACAATCAGTGTGCGCTATTTCACAAAACAAAGAATAATATCTTCAAGAATTCTTATTGAAACGTTTGAACATAAAATATATTTAAACCAATGATTAAAATAGGCACATATTATTCATAGAATTGAGAAAAGCATGAAATTTATGATTCATAATTTAAAAATGACATGTAATGGGAATCCTTCCTTGAAACCATGATGTAATGATAATAGCCACTCGGAAACCCCCCATGAGGGTCCTAAAATCTCAATCCTACCAATATAAAAACTTAAAAAACAAAACCCCTAAACAAACAATGGTAATATATATATATATGAATCAATTGGAAGAATCAATATTCATATTAATGAAATGAAAAAACAATGGTTTACCCATCGGATGGGGGGATGCGCTCACCCGAAGGAGGTGATGTGACAGTAGGAGGGTCCCCAGAGAGCGTCACCGGAGGTGTGCCAAAACGAAGAAGTTGAGTGGAAGTGATACATGGGGTGGTCGAGGGCCAGAGAAAGGTGGAGAGCCACTGCTTGGGAGGAAGCAACGTTCTGGAAGAAGGGCCACTGGCCTCCTCGCGCAAAATAAAGGGAAGGGTCGGGGCTTCTACAATAGAGTGAGCCATGGGTCGGCTTTCCACTGAGTAGGGGAAAAACCAGGATAGGGGTGGCAATCAAGAATGCATCAGGACGAGAAATGGGGTCCGATCAGAAGTTATGCATGTGGAAGATGCGACGAAACTACATGAGGAAGGTACTGAGGTTGGTCAGACACCATTATCTGGGGGGGATGTGAAGGGGAGCATGATAGTGAGGCCATGGGCACTGTTGTGATGGTTGGCCGGGGGGTGTGGCGGATGGTTTGCTCAGGCACAAAAGGGGAGGGGTGGGGGAAGCAGGCATCACATAGGGGGTAGAATTGGGGTTTTAATTTTTTTTCTATCTCATATCAAAAAATTAACATTAAAAGAATAAAAATAATAATAATACTAATAATCTGTGATGATAAAAATAAATAAGATTAAAATACTCACATTATTCCAATAGTAATAAAATTATTAAAATAATAAAAATATTAAACCACACAATAATTAATGCACGTTATAAATATATAAAAATATTTATTTCAATTTCTCAAAGACAAATTAGATGCACAGTTACTCGGGTGGATCTGTGTGTGGTTTCCAAAACGTTCTCCACTCGTGCACCTAATGACATCGACTCAAATTGCGCAAATTTTAACATAAGCCTCTCAAATTTCGTCCCAGGATCAACCGGTACCCCAAACCAATTTATTTAAGACAATAGAAATAATATAATAAAATAAACTCATATGTTATGGTGTGAAAATTCTCCCCACCATATCACTTTTCATCCCTATATATCCATACCAAAATTCAATCATTTGATCAACACATAACGAATTCAACACAAACACGATCCAACCTCTTATCCGATGGACATTCCATCGACCACCAACGAGACTCAATCTCATTTCCCAAAACAAATTACCTGCATAGGGGAGGCCTGAACAGAATCCCCACTCTATATATTCAATTGGCATATGAAAACCACTTAAGAGAAAACCCAAAGAGATTGTGGGTCTCCCTAGGTTAGAGTACCAATCTATAAAAGGCCAAATATAAATTCATCTTATACCTGAACCGAGCATTACTCATTCTAAAAGAAACATGAAAAGAACATTTATTTCATTCAGTCCTATCTAAAAATGATAAGATCTGAACTGAAAACCCCACACAAACCAAAAACACTCAACCCATGGGTGGGGAGGGAGGGCCCAAACATTGGATCAATGAAACTATGACTAAAAACAATTCACAACTCACCACTTCAGGGTGGAAACATACAAAAGATGCAAATGATTCACATGGGTGGTCCACACAGTGCCACAGATCAGATAATCACATCCAAAAAAGCACAATTAAAAATATTTTGTGAGGAATAATTCTATCGTTCTCATTAAGACAAGATGTAATTTATAATGATGGTGAAACCACCATAGGAATGATAAAACTATCTCACCGCAATGATAGAGGAGCAGCCTTCACCATACTCTTTACATTCCCCCAGGGTTTCGGATTATGTGTCAGCTTCACCCGTATGACTTTTTGTTGGTATTATGATCGATGAATCATCTCATGCCTCATAGTTAGGTTCTTATAATACCAATATGAAACACACATATTTTTATTTTACAAATTAAAGGACACAATTTTGAAACAAATACCATGCTGTAATTGAATACTGAAGTTCATTAAAAGACCCACGACATCTTTAGGTATTTCAAAACCCAATACAATATCTATACACCTCCAAAGGTAAAAGATTATTTACACTAGAATTAATAATACACATAAAACATTAAGAAAAAACCCAAAAAACACATCACATATGAGAACATCCTATGTGATTCTTTCTAGAAGTTCCCTGACATAATCATTGCAAGTGACCAAAACTTCTGCAAGAAGGACATGTAATAAGTGTACTTGGGCACGACAGCTTCTTGTGACCCAGCATGCCACACTGATAACACACAAGGATCTATTTCTATGAAGAGGATGATGAAATATCCCAAAGACATTTAAATCCACTACTTTCTACATCCCTCGAATCCTCACCTCCTTTAAAAAATCATCACCACTACTCATAGGAAATGTAGGAGGGAGGACTATATCGAGCACTTATGCCATTATGGATTCGACATGAAAATATTGTTTTCCCACATCGATAAATTATGTTAGGTTGGAATCAGAAACATTTAAATTCAGATCAAGATGGAATCATACCTCATTACGCCGAGCCTTATTGGGGTCATATGCGGCATACCCTAAACCATAATGGACTAGTTCCATAATGAAATTTAAATTCTCTAACACTGACTGATCACCCTATAATAGATAACAAATCTCCATCACCTTTATCACTATTTGTTTCTCATATAAATTCTGATGAATGAAAAAAAGACTTGAAATACTCCCTAGAAATCTCTTGACATGGATATTTTGTAGACATTGACTTCAACCACATCCAATGTGAACCTTGAAGCATGAAGGTTTCAAACATGACCTTGAACGACTCATGAAACTCAATGAGCATAATGTCCATGTAGATCATTCACATACAATCATACAATATGAAAGGGTCTGAATGACCATAAAAGAGAGGTAGATCTAGCTTCTAAAACTAACACACAAATTCTGTAGGTCGATCAGTCGCACTACGATCACCCATCAAAGCTTCAAGTAAATAACCACTAGAAAAGAAAAGTCATGAACCAAATCAAGGTAAAATTAATAAATAAAAGTACTCAAAATCAAACACCGCATATAGGAAAAGCTCCAAACACAATAAGAAAATCTATGATAACTTTATAACATTTTTTTAAACATCATTAATTTAAAACATTCTTGTTAGGACAAAACCTGGACATTGTTGTTCATTAGAGTGTCGAACAGATGAATGATTCTATGCCACCCCATGAATCCATGCATAATTACAAAAATCCATTCATATTCCCACATAAAACAATGAATTTGAGCACCCATAGAAACACCAAGTCCAAAACGAAACATCATTTACCGAAAAGTAATCATTCATCCTATTTCATCTTAAAAATCCCCAAATTAGAAATGTTGTTTCAATGAACCATTTTTCAAATCCAATTTTTATAATTCAATAAACTTTTAGAAGTTATAAGTGACCAAAAACAACTCAAATTGGGAACTAGTGTATGTTGGTGACTTGACCGTATGGTTGGAGTCCATATACCAAACATGTCATTGACACAGAGAGCCTTTTAGGACCATTCCCCAAGCGCCACATAGTTTCTAGGCATTGATGATCCCAAGGACTATTACCCCAATTACCTTTGACGTGTCCCAAACACAAAAAATTCCATAATAACCAAAAAAAACTAATTAAACCAGATATCCCTTGGAAACCTAATGATCAGAACAAGTAAGATTTCGTGATGGCCTTCTCGCACCTACCCATCGAGTCTCGACAATCCTACTCTATCTACCTTCACATCCCAAATAAAAAACTGGCACTCTGAAAAGTAAGGTCTGATATGAGTTGACCTTCTCTAATACCAGTTATATAAAAAACCAACCCATGTTTAACGTAAACCGGTCACATGATCCAATCTGCGGTAAGGCCGGAGAGGCATTTTCGATCCTCCCGGTTAGGTGACATGTGTCCGGACATTGACAAAGATGATGGGAACGATTTGACCCAATACAAATATATAAAATAAAAAGAAAAAACCAAGAGAATATCATAATAAATAAACCAAAAAAATTAATAAAGAAGTACTAATGATGAAAAAACTAACCAAACATGATGTCTGAACTAACTCCTGGTGACACCACAGTTCACTCTCCAACTCAACAATCAAACAATTACCTAGGTAAACACACCTGAGTTGGAACCTTCCCAAGGTCTAAATACTAAAAATAACTATAAGGGTGAGTATTAAAACGTAGAAGGATAGCCTAATATACTATTTACCATTTCACTACAATTAAAAATTAGGAAAACATCAATTCTATTTTTGAAATAAAATATATCAATTAAATCATTTCAAAAAAAAATTGTTAAAACATTTTTCAATCCATTTTCCTAAATAATTTTAAAAATAATATTTTAACCATAAGTGTAACATTTCTATATCAAGAATAATGTGATGATTTCATTCTAAACCCACAGAAAAGATATTAAAACATATCTTCTTATAGAAAAACTATTTTAATTTCAGTTTTGAAACAGAAACTTCAATTTTAATAGATTACATCACACAAAATTTATAAGGTAGTCTTATAGAAAAGTAAATGTAAATATGTATGAAAGTATCTCAAATATAGTTCAATTGGATAAAAACCACTAGAATTAGGTGACCCTTGTATAGAAAATAATCCAAATGACACTAATACATATGACCCGATCAACAGTAGCAGTCCACATATGATGAAATCTAAAACTCCATACTACTATCCACCTTTTCATAGAATATCATGAGGAAAAATATCATAACAATGAACCCAAACCTATCCCACTACTATAGTCTACTAGTCAGTACTATAACCTACTAGTGAAGTACTCATCTCAGAAAATTCTCTCATTATACAAGGTTCCAATTACGTAGGTACTAAAGGGGGTGAGCCATCAGATGCCACCAATCATCATTTGAAAACAAATATTTATAAAAATAATCAGAGAAGGTCACACTGTGAGTCACAAGACAGTCTGCTATCATGAATTAAAATAAATAGATTACAAATTGTTCCAAACTGAGGAAGCCACATAATAAAACCAAGGAATTTTATTTGGAGGACATCCCTATAATTCCATATTGTAAAGAACTGAGGAGAGACCATCATAGGTTTTTGAAATAATAAATACCTGTTATTTTAAAAAATCAGTCAAACAAGACCTTAAAGCTTCCATAAAATCATTATTTACTAAATGTGGAATCAAATTTCTGTTTAGGTACAAGACACCCTGTTTTCCAATTAAAATCATTTGAAAAACAACTTCAAAACATTTTTGAAAAACATTAAAAAAACCAAATTTTATGAAAATGCCAAACGAGCTACAATTCCTTGTCAGAAAACAATCCAAATATTAAAAATCTAACTTCACACTTCACTTCGCTTAAAATGTTTGAAATATTTTCAAGTACCCCAAAATCCATTATATTACTAGAAAAACATTTATTATAAAATCCGAATTTTTTTTGAAATACATAAAAAGACACAAAACCATTATTTTTCATGCTTCCAAAAAATTTTAAAAAAATAAAACATTTTATATCACATTGGACACCTAAATGCCTACTGGGAACCATTTTGTAGACCCGGTATGAAATGCTTAACAAATAGTTTCAGTTGACACTCCAAAAGTTTTAAAACACAAATATGTAGGCCATCATCTTATTAAAAATTCTAAACCATAATACAAAAACAAACATCATGTACGGACCAAATAAAACATTTAATTAAAAAACAATCTGTGCAACTATAACAGGAAGATACCTTTTTCATAAAACAAAGCCTGAACAACCCATTTTTTAAACCAACAGAATTAACCAAATGTCACAAAATGAAAATTAACACTGATATAAAGGTAGAACAAGGATAAATAGATGAAACACATATTATAGTGTAAATAAAACTATAACAGTACATTTAGTGTGTTCTATTTTATAAAAAAAAGTCAAATATCATCTAATATGCTTAAAGAATTGATTGTGCAAACAATCCATTTGAAACCATGATTTAAATTAGCACATAAAAATCATAAAAGGTGTGAAAAGAATAAAATTCATGATTCATAAATTAAAAAAGACATGTGCATGGGAATCCAACCTCAAAGTCGTGGTGCGATGATAACTCCCACTCAGAAACACATCGGGCGGGTCCTAAAATATCAAAACTACTAACATCAATAATTACTCAATAAAAAAATTTATCAAAAAATGGTAAAAACTATATGAATCAATTACAATAATCAATTGGTGTAATAATTAGATGGGTATTTAATGGTTTACTGATATTATGGTGGGAAACACTCGCATGGAACATGGGCTATGATCAGAGGAGGGACGCTAGAGAGGGTCACTAGTGGTGAATCGAAATGGGAAGGAGAGGGGTGGTGCTACAGGGTGATCTCGAGGGACATAGTGGGGTAGAAAAGTGCTGAAAGGGTGATGTGGCATCTGAGAAGCAGGGAAAATATCCTTCTCACGTGCAACAAAGGGAAACGTTGGGGCTGCTGTAAGAGAGGGAGCCAGTGGTTGGCTGGACACAGAGTAGGGAAAAAACTCGGATAGGGGAAGTAGTCAAGACTATGGATAGACGAGAAATGGGATCTAATTAGAGGTTGGGAATGAGGAATTCATGTCAATACTAAAAGGGGGAGGCATAGAGGCTATTTGGATTGTAGAATCAATGGGGGGGGTCTGCAACATGGTGTGTGATGGGGAGGCTCATGGGAATGGTGTGAAAGAGGGACGAGCGGGTGTGGTGCTAGTTTTCTTGTAAGAATCTAGAACTTATTTTCAGGAATGTTTTTATTTTTATGGTCATTTTTTAGAAAAGAGGAAATTCTATAAATTTTCTATGTACATGACATGTACTTTATGAGTATATTTCATGTACTCAGTTACCACAGGTAGTCGGGTACTGGCCGTGTAGCGTCCATGCACAAGGCCATGTGAGGGTGACGTGGAGGCCGCCTAAAGTGGAGTACAGAAACGGTGAGTGCACACCATTAACTTCAAAATTACACTCCATGCAATTTCTATTTTTTTTCATTAAACACACTGGGTTCACGACTAATCACCAGAATTGTCTTCTTAAAGGTTTTATTCATCTGAGAGAACTCGTATGGCCGGGATCTTTCTCCAAGCCCCGAGCCTCCATTTGATCTCTGATTCGACCACCATCGATTACTTTGGGATCGCCTTGGTATGATCTATCTTCTTCTTGAGCATTGTTTCATGTATCCTCTTCTTCTTCATGTTATTCTTCATTGAAAATTTTAGATGTTTTTATAGACATTTGACAGTCCAAGGTGATTCATGCCTCGAGGTTCATGTATAGTGACCTCCCAACACTGAGGTAGGTGTTGTGTGCCTTTCTGTTGAATATCTTTAACTATTATATGCAATTATTCCCAATACCCTTGAACGGGGTATTTCACATTTACAATATTACCCCTGTTGTTTTCTTGCCATGCCAGTATGATTGTGTATAGGTTAATTGGATATGAATAGGGTTGATTGATATGCTTTTGATTTGTTTCACATGAATGTTATGTTTATTACCGTTTGGGCCTGCTTAGCATTTCTGGCTGCCTTGAATGTTTTCCATGCATATTTCTGCAGGATGGAGATTTTTTATTTTGACTTGATTGATATGTTATAGACTAGTTAGCTAAATGGTTCAGTAGGTTTACTTTGGCCATATTTCATTGCTACGCTCGTTGACCTATAAAGGGATGTGAGAACCTGTTGTAGTAGACTCTAAGGGGAATTGACTGAGTGAGCTTCCTCATAGATTCTTTGAGCAGTGTAGGCTATATGTGGGATTGAATGAGTTATCTTTCTTAGAGTGCTTTGGACGACTTGGGGCTATAAGGGGAAATGATTGAGTGAGCTTCCTCAGAGAGTCCGTGATTTCTTTAGACTATAAGTGGAATTGACTGAGTGAGCTTCCTCAGAGTGTCTTTGAATTACCTAGATTACTTTGGGAAATGAGGTAAATTGACTGAGTGAGATTCCTAAGATAGGCCATGACCCTGGAGATATAAGTGGAACTGACCATGTGAGCTTCCTTAGAGGGTACTTCAATAATTTCGACTATTAGTGGAATTTATTGAGTGAGGTTCCTCAGATAGTCTTGTATTACCTTTGACTATAAGGGGTATTGATTATGAGCACTTCCTTAAAGGGTCTTTATATATCCTTATAACTGAACTAGATGGTATAGGTTGTGTGAACTTCCTAGATGGTTATTGTTCTTGTTTAGTTGTATTTGATATGTGAAATTGTTTCTGCTGAGTATTTTCTTGTTTACTACTCCTGTACATTACCTTCCATATATGAACTGAAAATTAAGCACATATCTTTGGATGGTTGCGTACTGGGATTTAGTCTCACACCCTCTTTGGGCCATGCATTCGGGCCCAAATGGATTATATTTATGTAGGTACTGTCAACGGAAAGCTCCCTTATACTTCAGCTTCTTGAATGACTATGGAGCTGGAGAGCATGGGACCAAGCTAAGGCTTGCGATGCTGAGGTGTTGTTATCTGTTTTCCTTTTGTACTTTGGTTTAGTATTTTTTTTATTCCAGAATTGTGAATTTTTTGGCTGAATTCCTAGACACATGATCCCATGCATCATTTAGATATATTCTTCAGTTGTTGTTATTCCAGTATTCTACTATTACTATTATTTGAATATTTATTAGTTCCGCAATTGTGTATTTGTTTCCTTTCCATTATGTAACTCTGTTATGGAGGGAATTGTTTCCCCCACTATCACACCCAAGGCCCTCATTGCTAGTTGGTAGCCTCTGGAATTTGGGGAAATGCACATCAGGCCATATGAAAAACTGGGTATGGGTTACCTCTTTTAGGCTTCTGGAACCAGGATATTACAAAGTGGTATCAGAGGAATTATTCTCTCTAGACATACTATTTGGAGCCTATAGATAGGGATAGGATGGAATAGGTAATTTGTAATAATCAATTCCCTGGAGTAGCTAACTCATGTAAAGGGAAAATCCAATCTACCTCGTTTAATTGAAAATGTTATTGGTTTTTTAATTATTATAGTTAATTAGATTTCACTTTGAGTGATTCATATGATTTTTGCTATTATTTTTGATGTTATTGAGGTTATATTTTTGTTGCAACCCAAATAGTTGAGGTTAATCCATGTCATGCATCATATATTCACGTTTTAGTGATCACATGTCATGCATTTATGCCATGCCATATAGGGTTCATTAGCAATTTTATGTTGTTGTGAATGGTGTTGTGCTAGATATTAATGATGTTGTGATAGTTGTCATGACAGAAATACCTACTATTTGATAGGGTATTCATGTATAAGGTTTTGTTTAAATTAACTCCAAACATTGGTTCTTGAGGTGTTATGGGCCCTCATGGACAGGAATTTGGTCAATCATTTCCTTGTTTTCTTGTGTTATAATGTGTATAAGATTCCAAACATTTATTCACAGGGAGCATGGGAACTCACAGAATAGAATATAGATCTTTCTTTGATTATTTTAGTGAATTTTTTATTCTGAAGTAGTTTCTGAAGCTTACTGTCCGGAAGAAGCCACAATACATGTGGTGTAATGTTAAGTACATGCCAACTGTTCTTTTGTTTAGGAAGAACGTTGTTTTCTAAACTACACACCATGTACTTTATGTACACACTGTGTACTCTCTAAATGTGTCATTGGTCGTGTGGGAAGAGACACAGTTTGGGGAAGGTCTGGTGGGAACACTCCATGTACCAGTCGAACACGCCGTGTAGTGTTGACCCTGTGTTCGCACATGTGACTAACAACACAGACATATAATTCTTAAGTTGTACTTGAAATGTCCTCCTTGAACACTATGTGTAGTTTGACCCAGGTACCCGGCCATGTCACGAACAACACGGGTCGGTGTTATCCTTTAGCGTACATGCTGTATCCGACTTGAACATGCCCTGTAGTGTGAGTCGTGTGTCAGGTCCTGTCACTAACAACATGGGACATGTGAAACTTGTCTAGTACATGCCATGTTTACTATGAAAATGTCGTGTAGTCTGGTCCTAAGAGAGCCTTGTATCTTAACCGTGTAGAAGGACTTGGTCATGGGAGGAGTATTCAAGTACACACAGTGTGTTAAGACAACACGTCATGTTTTTGGGATGTTACATGAAAAGTTTTGGCATGAGTACATTCCCATGTAAATGACTTACGAGAACATGAAGTGTTAGAATTTTACATGTTGTGTATTCATGTTTTGTAAAACATGGGTGATTTCTTTCTCTTTTTCTCTTCTTACTATTCTAGTTTTCAGTCTTTGATAATGTTGATCTATAGTGTGTGCTTGAACATGCAGAGTCATGCCACCGGGATGTCCTCTGGTTGTACGCCAGTTTCCATGCGGTGATCAGACACTGGACATAGATTATTAGGGACTACCTATAGATCCTACATTCATGCCAGTTTTGGCACCATCCATTATACCTGACATAGGTGATGATTCATAGTTCTGAGATGGAATTTTTAGGATGATGCAGAATTTTATGGGAGCGTCACATCCTACACTATCGATGGTAAATTTGACGTGGTTTTTTCTAGAAGCACCATCCTCCCACATTCTCTATGGATAGAGGAATCCAGGCTATAGATTCATGGATAGAGGATACCTCTAGAGATAAGGTCGAAGCCAACTACCTACATTCTTTGAGACTCTACCAAGAGGTGATGGGATGTGATCTCACAAGACGGACGCTAGCAGAATATGGATTGGGATGGGTTTCATCAGATCATCTATGATTAATTCTATCTGGAGACCTTGAGGGCTGATCGAGCTTTAGAGTACATGAGTCTGGAGCATGGTACTCTTACTATTATGGATTATTCCTCTCGCTTCACAGAGCTGCAGCGTTTCAGGCCTATTCCAGGAGGTGATGAGTTGTTCCTTGGATGGAAGTTTGAGTATGGTCTGATTCATGACATCCGATATTAGGTGAACATCTTCAGGTTGACTTCAATATACTCAATCGTCAAATAGGAGCTGATTACATAGTGTAATCTGATGGATTATGGAGTTGTGATCCAGGGTGGTTTGGCTTCTAGAGTTAGTATTCCTCTTACTGATAGTAGTAAGAGATGTAGGGAGACTACATGAGGTGATCAGAGTAGGCGGGATGCATCTTCGGATAGCCTAGTGGTGTGCTAACAGTGAGGTAAGAGAAGGCATATGAGGCCACATTGCCCGGAGGACCTGGTGGAGTTCCGATCATGTGGCAAGACATGTCAACTTCAGCGCTTCAATCAGTTCTTCTCACCATCATCTGTTGACATGGGTTCTTCTATGACTCCGTGTTTAGGATCAGCACCACCAGTTTCTCACAAGTCTAGGAACTAGAGTTATTCCAGCCGTTCAGTCTGAGCTGGAGGTCGTTGTCATGGTATCCAGTCACCTGTTTTTCAACAACATCATGGTGGATCAGCTCAGAGTGGTCAGGCAGGGTCATAGGGCTGTAGTCGAGGTCGGACCTTTGTAGTGGAGCAGATCCAGTATGAGAATGATCCCTGTACCTCTACCATTCGAGGTATGATCTTAGTAGCCTCAATTTTAGATTCTGTTCTTTTCAATATAGGGCTTCCCAAAGCTTTATATATGTTTCTTTCATGGATAGTCGTGGTCTCTGCATTGGTTCTTCTACTAATATCTTGACTCTACAAACTCTATTGAGGACTATAATGGCTAGTATACATCAGTGTAGGGAGTTCCCTCTATAGGATGGTGGGTGTCACTTCTTATGGGACCTCTATATCCTACAGATGAAATGCCCTGATATCATTCTCACGATGGACTGGTTAGTTCTATTCTAGGCATTCATCGACTACTTTCACTGCAGAGTGAGTTTCACATCACCAGAAGGAGAATCTTTTCTTCATAAGGGTGAGTGGAATTTCCAAGTGAATAGAGAGGGACCCGAGCATCATGGGCTGGGAGGAGATTCTGCCCAGATGTCTAGTCTATATCTGGATGACCACATGATTTCATAGTTGGAATTTATTCAAGTGGTGTATTTTTTTAGAGTTTTCATTCCAGAGGACAATTAAGGATTGCCTCCAAAGCGTGAGATAGACTTTTCTATTTAGCTTGTTCCCGGAGCAGCACTGGTGTCCATTCCTCCTTATTGAATGGCTACACTTGAGTTACAGAATCTCAAGAAGAAGTTGGAGGAGTTGAAGGAAAATGGTTTCATCTGACCAAGTACTTCTCATTGGGGTTCACCTATCCTTTTTATGAAGATGGAAGATGACACCCTCCGGCTTTTTGTGGACTATCGTAAGTTGAACCAGTTGATGGTCAAGAACAGATATCCCTTAAACAGGAATGATGATCTATCTGATCAGCTTCAATGACCCTGGGTATTCTTGAAGGTTGACTTGAGATCTGGTTACCATCGATTTCACATTAGACAATCTGATATAACTCTCATAGCCTTATGGAGCTTTTATGGTCTATAAGAGTATGTGGTTATACTTTTCGGTCTTACGAACACACCTGTAGATTTCATGGCACTAATGAACCGAGTGTTCCATCCGTTTTGGGATTCCTTGGTGGTGGTTTTCGTGGATGATATCTTGGTGTAATCTCACACTCGATAAGACCATTCTACCAATATTGAGATCGTTTTGAGTACACTGAGAGAGCATAATTTATATGATATTCTTTGAAAATAAAACTTTGGGATGGATCATAATCACATATTAGGTCATTTTATCTCAGAGAAAAGAGCATCAATAGACCCATAGAAAGTTTGAGAAGTAGTTTCCAAGTAGTATCCAAAGAACGTCTTTGAGATGCAGAGTTTTCTAAGGCTGGATGGATACTACAGTCGTTTCATATATGAACTTTTCATGCATAGTGGAACCGCTGATGAGTTTGACTAAAAAGGGTGCAATGTTCCTGTGGTCAGATTCTTGTGAGTCTGCATTTCAGGAGCTGAAAGGGAGGTTGCCTTTAGCACAAATACTAGTCTTTCTAGATCTTTGAAAGTTCTATACTATTTACTATGATGTATCAGGTATCAGGCTTGGAGCTGTTCTTATGTAAAGAGATGGAGTCGTTGTCTGTGGGTCTCGGCAGTTGCGGCCACCTGAGAGGAATTAATCGATGCATGATCTCAATTTGACAGATCATGTTCATGCCTTAAAATGTTGGAGACATTATCTTCTGGGACATAATTTTGTGGTTTTCATTGAACACAAGAGTGTCAAGTACATCTCCACTAAGCATGTACTGAATTTGATATAGTGAAGGTGGTTTTAGTACCTTTAGTCCTTTGAAATTGAGCTTGCCTATACACCTGGGAAATGCAACGCAATGGCTGATGCATTGAGCAGAATGACTCAGATACAAGAAGTTCTTGAGGTCATCATTGATTGTTATATTATGGATTTGTTCTATGAGATTATTTGTAAGTGCATGAAAATTAGGGGAAGACATTTATTTCTTATGTTGTTGTTACCTTTGTTATTCATGATCGTGTACGAAAGTGGCAGCTATTAGATTCTGATGGCCTAGTCCTACCGGAGAGCGTTTCAGGAGGAGACCATTTTCCAGGTTGGACTATTGGGGAGGATGAGATCTTCTGTTTCCAGGGGTGTGTATGGGTGCCATCAGATATACACGAGGTGAAGGTGCAGGATTTTTATTCCTCAGTCTGAGCAGTTCATCCTGGTGTCAAGAAGATGTATTTTGATCTACACCAACTCTATTGGTGGCCAGGTATGAAGAGGGATATTTCAAGTTTCTTCATGAGGTTTTCCACCTGTCAGTAGGTGAAGGTGGAGCATTAGTGGCCAGTAGAGCTATTGTAGCAATTACCCATTCTCGAGTGGAAGTGGAAGGGCGTTGTGATGGATTCTGTTATAGGATTGTAGAGTGGACCTTGAGGTAATGATGACGTTTGGTATGTCATTGACTGACTCACCAAGGTTTCCCCCATCATGCCGATCAAGGAGACCTTCAGTGTTGTTGAGTTGGGATGGTTGTACATCTGTGAGATTTTACGTCTACATGGAGTCCCACACTGCTGTGTTTCAGACAAGGATTCAAGTTTTACTTCTCGGGTCTGGTAGGGGCTTCAAAAAGCATTGGGTACAATGATAATTTTGAGTACAGCTTCCCCCCCCCCCATAAGATAGATGGCCAGTCTATGTGTAAGATTCAGGTGTTTGAAGACATTCTCTGAGAATCCATCCGAGATTTTGGAGGTTCTTGTGAGAAGCATATACCTCTTGTAGAGTTTCCCTACAATCATAGTTTTGAAGAAACTATTCAGATGGAACCTTATGAGTCTTTTTACGGTAGGCCATGTCGATCACCTTAATATTGGCCAGAGGCAGCAGAGAAAGATATGCTGAGACCTCATCTTGTCAAGGAGACCAAAGAGTAGATATAGTTGATTCAGAAGTGGATGGATACTACACAGTATCAAAAGAAGTCTTATGTTGATTAACAAAGATGACATCTGGAGTTCGAGGGCGGGGATCAGGTTTTCTTGAGTGTCACAGTGAGGATAGGACACATAAGGATATGGAGATAGGGTAAGCTTTCACCAAGTTACATCGGGCCATTTTAGTTTTTGGAGAGAGTTGGGTTAGTTTCCTATTGGTTGTAGTTACCCTAGAGGTATCGATCTTTGCATGAAATGTTTCACATTTCTCAGCTCAAACCTTACTATTCATACCCATCTAATGTCTTTCAGTTGATGACGTTGATCTCGTAATGGATGTGTTGTTAGAGGAGCATCTTATCCAGATTGATGATCACAGTACAATGGTTTTTGTGGCCCATATATTCCTCTGGTATGATTTCTATGGAAGCAAGAGAAGGTGCAGGATGAGACTTGGGAGAGGGAGGCCGATGTACGAGCACAATGGATGGAACTGTTCGAGGTTTCTTCTTCTACGATGGACTAGGGAAATTCAGGGACAAATTTTATTAATGGGGATGTTTTTAGGAACCTTGATCTTCTTTTCATGTATGTTTTTCCATTTCGGGACGTTTTTTAGAAAAAGAGGAAATTATGAAAATTTTAGAAGTACAAGTCATGTACTTTATGAGTACACATCGTTTACCTGGTTACTCTAGGTAGTCGGGTGCTAGTCGTGTAGAGGCCATGCACACAACCACGTGGGGGTGACTTGGAGGCCACATAATGCAGATTCCAAAAACAACAAGTACATGCTATGTACTTTAAAAGGACATGTCGTGTTCTTTTTTTATCATTAAATGCATCGGGGTCACGTCTAATCACTAGAACTGTATTTTTCAAGGTTTTAGTTGTCCGAGAGAACCCATATGACTACAATCCTTCTTCGAGCCCCCATGAATATATCTGGTCAGTGATTCGACTGTCGTCGATTGCGATGAAATCTCCTCGGCAAGATCTCTATTCTTCATGAGCATCGTTTCATGATTCCTATTATTACTCAATTTATCCTTTTTTGAACATTTAGATGTTATTGTACATCTTTAGCGTTACAAGGTGATTCAAGCCTTGAGTTTCACTTATAGAGATCTTCCAATGATAAGGTATGTGGTTTGTGTATTTCTGTTGAATGTCATTGTGTATTATGTGCTATTATGCCCAATACCCTTGAACAGGGTATTGCGTGTTTATCGTTTTACACATGTTGTTTTCCTTCCACGCTAGTATGCTTGTTTAGTGGTTAATTGGTTATGAATATTGTTGATTTCTATGATTTATATTTGTTTCCCATGCATGTTCTGTTTATGACCGTTTGGTCCTTAGCCTTTTTGGCCTCCATGATTGTTTTCCATGCCTGTTGATGTAGGATGGAGAGTTTTTATTCTGAAAATCTTGATATTTTGTAGATTGGTTAACCCAGTAGTTTTGTAGGTTTAATTTGGCCATATTTCACTACTATACTCATTGACTGACACACGTCTGTGAGAAACTGGTGTTATATACTATAAGGGTAATTGACCGACTGAGCTTCCTCAGAGAGTCTTTGAGAAATTTCGGCTATAAGGGTTATTGATCGAGTTATGTTCCTCAGAGAGCCTTGGACCACTTGGGGATATAAGGGGAATTGACCAAGTGAGCTCCCTCAAAGAGTCCTTGACTGATTTAGACTACAAAGGGAATTGACCGTGTGAGCTTCCTCAAAGAGTCATTGAATTATTTTAATGACTTTGGTCTACGAGGGGAATTGACCGAGTGAGCTTCCTTAGAGAGTCCTTTACCATGGGTCTATATGGGTAATTGACCATTTGATCTTTCTCAAATAGTAATCAACTACCTAAGACTATAAGGATAATTGACTGTGTGAGCTTCCTTGGAGAGTCTTATTTTACCTTTGACCATAAGGGGAATTGACTGTGAGCACTTCCTCAGATAGTCTTTAAATATCCTTATAACTAAAGCAGAGGGGATAGGCTGTGTGCACTTTGAATAGTGTTACAGTTCCTTTTTAGTTGTTTTTTATATGTGAAATTCATTCTGTGGAGTACTTTAATGTTTATAGCTTCTATACTTTACCTGCCATATATTCACTGACTATTAGGCACAAATCTTTGGGTTGTTTCCTACTAAGATTTAGTCTCAAACCCAGTTTGGGCCACGATTTTAGTCCCAAAGAGATTATATTTCTATAGGTATAGACAGGGTAAAAAGACCTTCTACACCTTGTTCTTGATTGATTGTGGAGCTGGAGAACTAGATATAAAGATGACGCATGCGATGATGATGTTTTGTTATCTGTTTCCTTTTTTTACATTGGTTTAGTATTTTTTGTATTCCTTCATTTTGATTTGTTTGGATGCTTTCATAGACACATGTTACAGTGCATCATTTATATATGTTCTTCTATTGTTTTTATTCCAGTCATCCACTATTAATATTGTCAGAATATTTTCTACTTCCTATATTGTGTATTTTTTTCCTTTCCACTGTGTTACTCTGTCAATGTAGGAATTGTTTCGCTACTATCTCAAAAAAGGCCTTCTCTGCTAAACGGTAAATTATGGCATTTGGGGAAATGCGCTTGAGGCAATGTGAAAAATAGGGTACGGGACGCCTCTGGGTGTCTTCTATAACTAGGATGTTACATTGCTCGAGTGCAGTAAGGGGATGTGGGGAAGTAGGTATCACATATGGGGTAGAATTGAGGATTTCATTATTTTCTATATCCTATTAAAAACATACAATTTAAATAATAATAGTAATGTATAATTAAAAAATTAAAAAAATGTACTCATATTATTTCAATAATAATAAATGAATTATAACAAAAAAAAATTTAAATACCACCACATTTATTTCACATTAAAAATATATAATTATTTATTTCAATTTACGGAAGTTGAATGAGATGCACAGTTTCCCTGGAAGAGCTGTGTTGGGTTTCCAAAACAGGCTTCACTCATGCACCCAAAACATCAACACAAAGAGCACACTTTTTAATATATTCCCCATAAATTATGTCGCATCCTCAAATCAAACCCAAAAATAAAATTACGGCCAATGAAATAATAAAATAAAATAATTGTACAGGTCAGGGTGTGACTGCATATGATACCCATTTTATTTCATGTTTTATGAAGTGGTGATTGATTATACCTTTATGAAACACATATATATGATTTCATTGTATAATGAATTGTAATTATATCTCCTTTAAATTAATTGGGTAAATATTTATATTTACCATTATATACATAGGTTTAATGGGTTGTGAACTATGAAATCTCTAATTTTTTTATTACAAAAATTATCAATAAATTATAAAAACTATGTGATCTTTTAATGTATATTTTCATGAATGTATGTTTCAAATTACACGAAAACATAATACACTCATTTGAATCCCATAGAAATAAATCTTCAATGATTAACAATAACATATATTTAATACATATCATAACCTGGTGACATACATCGATGGAAATGGGTGTTCATAAATCCTACTAATGTAAATAATAATGACAGAAGCATAACATTTGATATTGAGACATATTAGTAAAAACATATAGAATAATGACAAAGTAAAAGTTAAGGGCATGTAATAAAAAATTTAACTATATAATTGAAATGAGTCAGTGACATTTAAATGGGAAATTCATATTCATATAACCATGGTTTATCCCCAATTTGATTTAAGTAAATAAATAATAAGGTTATTCAATAAAGTATCACATAAAATGTCATCTTTGGAGATTAAATAATTTACCCAATGACTTTCAGTGATATTAGAGAACACCATTAAAATATAATAATATAATCTATAACACATATATAAAAAAATATTTCCATTATAAATCATGTATTATAATTATTGGATTTTTTATGAAAAAATTTGGCAAACAAATATCATTTAAGACATGATCATTTCAAAATTTTAAACCCATAAAAGTATATTTGTTTTTCACATTATTAAATTTCTAATTTTAAAATAAATTATTATATATAAAACATAATACATAGATATAAATTTTTTTTATTCAAATAAAAAAATAAATGGAATTTCTAAAATAAAAGCGGAAAACGTGAAAATAAAATTCAGAAGATGGGTAGGCTAAAATCATGGTTTTAAAGAATTGTTTTATAATAGAGACATTGGTATCACATTCAAAAAATATTATTCATATAATAATGGGTTGTATATATTGGGAAAATTTAATTTTTTTGGAAATTAAAAACATAACACAAAAACGACTCTTGAATGCAAAAGAGAAGATGAGATTTCTCATACCATTAAGACTTTTAGAAACTAGTGGGATGGGTCCTTGGGGGTTGAGGACACCTTGGGGGGATTCCATTGGGGAAATATCATTATAAAATCATGTATTATGCATTATTATAGAATGTAGATGGTGATATTTTTTTATCATTATAGCACAATTTGATAAATAGTTTAATAATTTTACAATATAAGTATTGGGAAACTATGCTATAGAAAATGAAAACCCATTATTGAAGCCTTGATATATGGTCATGGTATTTGAAATTTTTTCCAATTATTATGTAATATGAATTCAAATTAAAAAAACATAATTTTTTAATAACTCTATTATCATGGAAAGACCATGATTGTACAAAGTCATGTATTCATGATCAAATTTTCCTTAATGTTGACATTGGACATAATGTAATAGTTTTTTAAAAATTGAATAAAATAGATTAATATATTTAATATTAATTAAAAACATATTCTAGGTACTTGATTGTATTTAATTAATTTATAAATCATTAAGACATTATGCTTATTTCACTAAATATACTGAAACATTTAAACTGTATACTTTACTATTCATGAAAAACTAAGGTATTTGAGAAAATTATCATATTTTCACAACAATTTTTTTTGCTATTGCATATATAAAAAATGTTATCCATTTTATCATATAAATAATTAATATTATCATAATAATTTTTAAATATATAACCCCATATTGATTTACAAACTTAATTTTCTAACTCATAGTTAAATATATAACACTTATAAAAATTTTCCCAATATATTTCCGAATTATATTATCAATTATTATTTAAATAAGTTTGTTTTAAAATAATATTCATTAATAGAAAATAATCATAATACCTTGCATAACTATAAAAACATGTAAATATATTTCTGAAAAATAAATTTGTGTTTTAATTAATTCTGAATATCAAATTATAAAATTCATCCAAATTAAAAATATATTTTTTAAGGAAACCATCATGATTATAAATAATGGAATAATAATTTTTATTTTAGCATAGTTAATTACAAATTATATTACTAGATTCTTGAAACATAACACCTTATTACAAGTCAGAGCACCCTGAGGGAAAGGTAGGCGATGGTGGTCGTTTCGTGGCGTGCCTCTAGTAACATTGACCTGTTAGTAATATCCATTAATTTTATCTTTTCAAAAATATAATATTGTTCAAGAATCACTTGTTTAAAAACAGATTGGGACTGGTCATGTGGGACCCCCGAGGAGGATACCACCCTACCTAGTTCAAAAAAATGGGCTTTAAATTAAACATCTCAACTAGTATAGGAAATTGATTATCTTTTTTTGACAATTATAATTTTTCATTACTATATGTAAAAAAAATTAATTGTTAAATAATAAAGAAATGGTTTTGTTTCCAATTTTCCTACTGACCAATGTTTAAGTTGAAAATTTTTCATATCACTGCCGAATATAAATGGTCGCATTTTCTTTTATAGATTATATATACAACTTCATGGATTCACTCCAAAACCTCTATAAATTATCATAAGGTTATAGTTTATTTCATAATATGTTGACTAGTTTACTAAATTTTTGGTTTATTTCATTTTCATTTTAAGTGTTGGGTTCTGATTCTAATAGATTTTGGTGATCCATTGTCTCCCATTTTATATATGATTTTTTATAAATCATTTTTACTCTTAATGTTTGTAATTTTCATTGGTTTCATAATTGATTAATGTAATGATCATTATAAAAAAATTATATTATAATTATATTTTAGGTGTATAATATTATATAATATGTGAAAAATTTATATAGGAAACAAAATCATTTAAAAATATTTTTTTAATATATTCTTCCCTCAGGAACATTCATCACAAAATTTTCAAATCATTTTCTTGGTTAAGAAAAGGATAGGGTACATCAAGCCCATTATATCATATTGATCCCACATTTCTTATTCATATTTAGAATTCCTCAACAACAATTTAACATCATGGGTAGTATCATCATATAGAATCTTGTCCCTATGGTCCATAATATCCATTTTCTTCTCCTCATATGAGAGGTCATTTTCCAGTTATACCACCTTCTTATTTAGTACATGTGAGGGATCGTGTATGTACTTTCTCAAGAGGGATATGTAAAATACATAAGGATATTGTTATAAATTTAGTAGAATTGATAGTCGTTATTACCCTATATCAATGAAGTAATGGATTTAATATGGGAAAATTAACTTATGGATAAACTTCTTTTTCATTCCAAATCCAATTAACCTCTTCCATGTTTACATTAAAAGGAAATAATTTTCAACAAAAACAAAAACCATGTATCTTGGATGATTTTCAGTATAACACTTTTTTTGATGTAAAAATCCCATATATATCATTGATTGGCATGAACATTTTATTTTATATCATGCACATGATATTGAACAAGAAATTTTGTATCAACAAATTTATCGCAAAAACTATGAGGTCTAAATTTATTTTCATATAAAACATCACATTGTCCTATATGAATGCTTCTGTGGAAATCTATTTTTTTATGATAACTAAAACAATGGGAGTTATTTATCCCATCCACCATTGATTTTAATGGATCATGTTATAAAAATCACCTTGGTTTCGGAATAGTTCATTCATATATTCTAAAAGTATTAGTGAGATTGGACATAAAGAAATTCATTTCAGTATTTAGAAAATGTTGATGACTTATTCAAAAATTAATTGTGAAACTTGCATCGCAGTCTAAAATTACAGAAATAGGCACACTATGCATCCTCATCACTACATTTATGTAAATCTTTTCATGTTGGTCAAAAGATAAATCTTCATGAATAGTAATAAAATTGGTAGTGTTTGTGAGATGATCCATTATAACATATATCACAATTATTCATTGAGATGATATTGGGATACTATTGATGAAGTATAAAATGATATTGTCACACTTCCATTTTGGTATTGGTAATAGTTTCAATACACCTTTAGACTTTTTTAGCTCATCATTGGGTTACTGAAATACCATGAAAATTAGTGTGTAGATATAAATATCCCATTTCAAATTATCACACCATTTATGATCATGAATTTCCATATAAATTTTATTGCTCATAGAATGTATATAAATTGCCGATTTAAGAGTTTTTTCTATCAGATCCTTCATTATCTTTGGGATAGATGGAACACATAGCCATGTATGAAATATCAATACAGCTTCTTGGTCAAAATTGAACTCATGAATCACCCAAAAATTATATAATCTATCTTATTTTGTAAAAATGATCTTATCATTCATATTAATTTATCATATATTGTATACATGATTTATAAATAATGATGGATTGGTTTCTTGGTTTCCCTTCAATTATAATTCCCATGTCCAATTTTACAAGGTCCATGATAAAATCACCTCCTTGAATCCTCATCATTGCCACCAAATAAGGCCTTTCAATCATAATGAATCATCAATTTTTTTCACTTTTTGGGTGATAATGAAATGATTAGTTATAGTCTTTAATAATTTTCAACCGTCCCATTTGTATCATGTTATACTAATTTTCCAAGAATATATAGTTTAATCATATGTGGTCAATGTATATATCACATATATCCCAGTAATAATAATTCATCAATATTATTTGAGAAAAAAATACTCTATTTAGCTCTAGTCAATGTGTGGAAAAATTCTTCTAATGAGTCATTAACTGGTGAGATTCATAATACACCACATTATAATTTTTTATAAGAAACATTCCAATCCCATACATATATTCATCAGTATAAATAAAAAATACTTTTCTGAAAAATGGTTTAGTTTACATAGGTTTTGTAACAAATCTCTTCGTAAATTCGTGGTAACATTATTCAAGATACTTTTTTTTCAGACAATGCTATCCCCTTTTTGAATTAAAATTGCTAGTTGATGGTAATGTAATGAAAATAATTTCACAAACCTCCTTTAATATATATTAAATTAAAAAAAACTACAGATCTCAATTACAGATGGAGGATTACGCAAGTTATCTATAACATTTTTCATTAATGGGTAAATTGGTAATTCATTATTAGTTAAAATGTTTCCCAAGAAAAAATCATTTTGTAGAATGAAATACCATTTTTTGTAGTATTCAAATTAATTATTCTTTATCTGAGTCCACTTGATAACCCTTATATGATCATCATGGTCATCACAAATTGTGGAGTATATCATAATCTCGTCAATAAAAAATACCCCAAATTAATCATGAATGGCTATAAATACTCAAATCATCAAATAAATAACTATAGTGGGATTAATAGTCAAGATGTAGGTTATAAAAAAACATAATACCCAGGTATTTTTTGGAATAATATATTGGGAATATAAAATTTTTTACCCATAAATTGATAATATGATGATTGGGTATCAATCATGATGTTTATTTGATCCCAATTAATATGCTAAAATATAACAACAATCCTAGGGAGATGGTATGTGTTATTTAATCATTCCCCATATTGTTTTTTGAAATCAATGAATTTTTACCTTGATCTATATTTATTATTCAAAAAATGAATATGGTCTCTCTATGGATACATTGTTAGTCAGATGATACGCTTATCTTTGAGATATTGAATTTTTTTCTGTAATTCATGTAATTCCATATTTTATATTCATTACACAATCATTTATATCATCTTGAACCCAGGCATGAGTTCAAGGGATAACAGTACCTATCATTTTGGGGGATGTCCAGGTTAAAAATAAAACAAAACTCAATGTATTCCTGAAATATATGAACATTTCATATCATTATACATCATTTAATTCTTCCTCTTCATCAATATTCTATATAAATAATTTAATGTGAGGTTTATATATTAAAATATCATGGATGGATATATCTCCTCTGAAAATAGAAATAGGGTTTTCATTATGGACTACTGACATTTCCTTGCTTTAGTATTTTATAATCACATTTTATATTGAGTTCCAATCTATCCCCAAATAATGTTGAATTAGAACATTGTAAATACTAATATATTTTTTTTGGAATTTAATAACTTTGTTTAATGATATGGTTTCTACTCATTGTTAGTATTAAGATAATTTCTCTATGAGTCCTAAATGATAAATCAACATCTTGAAAATTTGGGATGGAATTTATATTCACATAAAATAATTATTGAATAATGGAATTTATTGAACCAGTATAAAAAATACTTGTTTTCTTTTATATCAATTTTTGTGTACCTACAACCACATCATTTAGGTCATCCACAATGACTATCATGATAGATAATGTCCAACAATGATCTCTTGGAATAATATGATGTTTATAGTGGTTCCCCCCAATTATCTTATGAGTTATTAATTAACTAGAATAGTTTCCAAGATGTCCACATATGAGGCATTAAACATTAGACAGGACCTGGACAATGATCAATTTTTCATTAGTGTCTAGAAGATGAGGATTCAACTATCCCTGACATTTTTGAGATATTTGGCCATCTCATCAGCACATTTATCACTTACCAATATCATTAATGTTTCTCCATGAATGTTTCTTCCCACATTTTTTCACATTCGGAGTTTCGCTTACATTTATTCTCTTCCATGATCAATGTTCATAGATGAGATTTGATCTTTTTTTATCATCTTCTCATTCGATCAATTTGTCCACCATATATCTCTAAACTCCAACTTATCATCAATTGGACTCCACACTGTCTCCTTATAGATTTCATAATATAGATTATCAATATTTTTACATGGACGGTTTCTCATTAAACCAAATAATCTATCAATATTTCTCTTCGGATCACAAACCAAACTATTGGTGGATAAAGAATATCTTGAAAAGTTAATTTTATAGACTACAACCAATAATTACTCTTTTTTAATTATTGGACTTATTTATCCATTTTTTTCTCATCGAATGTAGGAAATATTTGTTGAATACATGCCAATGAACTCTTCCCACACCATATCACCAATATCCATTCTTAGATTATTGTTTTTAATCATTTTCCACAACTAATCATTTTAAACTACTAAGCCATAAATATCTAGGGTGAATTTATATATCTCTGTAAAATGGATTATGGAAAGGATAATTTATATAGAGAATATCCATGGTTCGATAAATGATGGGTTGGTAGACCTGATTAAATAATGTGTCTGTTGATACATAAAGGATTGAATATAATGTTTTTCCCTTCGAGGTGAATCTATTAAACCCACATAATTTATTTTATTTTTCATAGCTCGAGTTAGATAATTCATCATCCATATGATGTTTTATATTCTATAATCCAACGGAACCCTGTGAGGTTATCTTCTGTTGCACTCATCATTTATATTATCCAAAAAAATTAGCAATTTTTATTTAAAAGAAGAAAACCCTATAGGATGAGTGTTACATTCATGAAAATTATATTTTTATTGGTATTTTATATATTCATAAATTCATAAATATGTTTTGAATATCCTATAATTACAAATAAACCTTTATCTATCAATCATAATGGTTAATTAAATTCTTTGACTTACAAAACATTTCTTCTGGGATTATAAATCTAGTAGTGAATCATGGTCTTTTTTAATGCACAATTTCTCATTCATGTATATCTAAATTCTATTTTAACATATGTTACCCCTAGATACATATTTGTTAGATCCACAACCACATGTTCATATCTAGAAATGGATTTTATTTCACAAAAACAACTTAATTAACACCCAATGAAATGTTTTGTTTTCTTATATATATACTTTTTCTGAGAGTTATTACTAAAGTCATGAAATCCTGATTTCCACAAATTAAAAAAACATATTTTGAAACCAAATATGAAATACTTAATTTTTAGTACATTAAATATAATTACATGATACAAAATATAATATATTATCAATAATATTTTCATTAAATAAGTTACATAAAACATGAAAACTTCAAACATTCTTATAAATACTCTTTAAATAAATTTTATTCGGTTTATAATAATTTATATTTACTTTATATGATTACATAGGGACATAAATCAATGAAAATGGGGGAAAATGAGTCCCAGTAATTAAAATTGGAATGAGTGTTGTATAACATATGATCTAGATACATAATAGTAAGAACATAATGAATAAATAGAAGGCATGTGCGAGTGGAGTATAATAAAAAAATGAAAACGAATAATAACATTTAAATGTGCATAAAACATTTAAACGAGACATTCATATCCTTATCAACTTGTTTTATAAGCAACGATTGATAAATAAATATTTACAACATTATAAAGAAATGTATTGTATAACATGTCATATCAAGAGATTAAATTAATTACCCAATAAATTATTAAATATGAGAAATCACCCTTCATATGACTTAATTTCTTGTGATTCACATGTTTCATAACAAATTATTTCATTAGTAACATAGGGATAATGAATAATGGATTTCCAATCCATATTAATGGAAAACAATAGTACTAAAATTCATGATCAATACATCATTTAAAACACACGAAAGGATATGTCATTTTACAAAATGTAAATTAATAAATTAAAAAACCATTCATAAATATGTTTGAATAATTTTGGAAAAAAATTAGACTTGGGTATTCAAATTATATTTAAACGTCAATTTCTAAATTAAATGTTGAAAAATTGAGATTAAAATCTGGAAACATGGAATATATAAAACATGATATAAAAATTTTAAATTGATAGGGGAAAGGGAATACTCTACACTAGTGACAATTAATATTGATTTTTTGGATATTATGAAGTGTAAAAAAATTATTTTCATGGAATTTTATTAACATAATATAAAAAGTAATCTTGAATGGAAAAGATAAGTGAATATTTCCATTACATTGATGATTTGTTTCTAAAACATTAGGATTATCCCTTTAGATATTGAAGACACCTTTGGGGACTCATTGAGAGGAATAAAGAACATAAAATACTATGGGATGGATTAGTTCTAAATGTAAATTGATAAATGGTTGGGGATCTATAGGCGATGTAGTGTAATTCTTTAATAATTTCCAAATACTGATTTTAGATAACTATGTTGTGGAAAATGGAAAACAACTGGCATACCATTATGTTTTGCCTCATGGTAATTTAAATTATGGTAATAATATAAGTTATTCTATTCCACTAGATCCAAATTTAATTTCGAAATATTTATTTTTGCATGAAGAGTTATAAATTCAACAAGAAATGCTTTAAAACTCAACATTTCCTTTTTAGACTATGGAATGTAACTAATAGTTTAAAAAAATTCGAAAAAAATTTATTACAATACATTATATTAATAAAATAAAATATTTCTTGTGAAAAAATTTATATAATTTAATAATATATAATTATGAAATGAATATGATGTCATAAAATATAATGAAACCCAACAAACTATATTTTCCACTATTCATGAAAAAATCATGTATTTCATAAAATTCAAATAAATTCCGCCACCAATTATTTCAGTGTGATGGTTGAAAAAATGATTTATATGTTATCTTAATTATTATCTACATATGATAATTTTTCCTTTAATATTCAAAAATTATTATTTATTTAAAAAATCTATTTTTAATGAAATAAAAAAACCGGCAATAATAAAAAAATTACTATATAATTAAAAATTAGTATAATAAATTTTTATTTATATTGATGGGTTTTAAAAAAAATTAATTAATTAAATAATTGTTCAACATAACTTGGTCCATTATAACAATTGTATATATTTTTCTCGAAAATAGTTTTTTCAATATTCATCTAAATACCATGTTATAATTTTTTTCTCAACTAAACCAATATTTTCTTAAGAAAAAATATAATTAATAAGAATTTATGAAATAAAAATATCTTCTAACACAATTGAAACTTTAGATTATGTAATAATGGTCTAGAATTGTAACCCCTTATTAGAGCTGTATACACAATAAGGGTTGGTGTGTGATGGTGGTGGTTTCATTGGGTGCCATGGATAACATTGACTGAGAGGTAATCTCCCATAATTTGAAAATATCCTTTAGTAGAATTTATTCATTAATCAAATGGTAATGAAATACATGGTATTGGTCAAGGGAGAACCCTTGTGATGATATATACATTCGATTTTCAGAAAAATGGGCTTCAAATGGAGAGACTCTTCATGTTGGGGCCATCATTTCTTAATTTTGTATCAATTATCATTTTTCATTAAAATTTACAAACCATTTGGTTAAATTATCAAAAATGGTATAGGTTTCAATGGTCATATTGACCAATAGTCATATAACGGATGAATCCCAATGGTCAAATTTCCCATTATACCCTATAAATACCACTTCATTCATTCACACAGAACTCACTACAATTTTTTTAAATTTTGTATCATTTTAAAAATATAATTATTTCTATACAAATAATATGATATTAATATTGAATTTGTAGAAGTGGCTACGATTACATGTTATTTGGAGAAGAATAATTTCCCATTATAGCGATTGTATTTTAAATTATTTTTCTTGGTGTAATGTTTATCCTTTTAGTTAGTTTCTTAGTTAACTATTGTAGTGATATTTATTAATAAAAATTGGTTTCTCATTATTTTGTATGTGTATGAAAAAAATATAATATGCAATATACATTTATTCAGTAAAGATATATATTTTAAAAAATATGGGTTAATACGTGAACTCATATTAATAAAGTACATTTTCCACTATGATGGTCTTGGGATTGAGAATTCTACACTAAGACAATCATGAAAATGAACCTTGGCTAATAATATGGTTTTTGGAGTGATCCCATTTCAATATGATAGGCTATTCAATATTCCTGTATTATTACAGATATCATTTTTATACTCATGTTTTATACACATTACCTTGCAACATTTATATGTTATGATTTCATGGATTATTCCCTCCATTCATTTTTTATTATGTTCTTCTGAGCTTCTAAAAATTGTTTTGTTTTGCTTTTTTGTGATTTATTATATTTAAGGAATGTTATTATAATTTTATTATAAAATTATCATCCAATTATACTAATGGTTATGGTCACAAACCTTCCATGTTTACCTTTACTGATGACCTGAGAACAATTATTCATATGATTACTTTCCCCAAATTATAAAGATGTGTATTCTGTATGATGTGTATTTGATTGGTTCTTGTTATAAATAACACAGTTGGATATTCTGTATCTCAATTATGGACATCTAATTATTCAACCATGATTCTAAAGTCACTAATATAATACATTATTTGGGAATCTATTTGTGTAATATATTAAGTGTTCTAGAAAAATCGGGAAATGAATATATACATAAAAAGATGGATGATATAGTTTTATTCAATGTGAATGTTTTATATATACTATGTTATCTATTATGATAAAACCATAGTGATAATCCTATATACAATTATCTAATGATATGTCCAAGGATGATTCATATTATAAGAATGTGTGCTAGAATTCTGGTAAAGGATAGAGTGAGTGTTTTCCTAGAAATACCTCCATGTCTAGATAAAACACATTGACGTGGCTCTGGAAAATACGTATATAAGAGTTGTAACCCCAAGATAATGGTATTTATATCTACTCAACGGGGAACTGGTGCATACAAATGGGCCTTACAACACACATGTTTTTTAATTTACTATGGGATATGATTTGGAAATTCACAAAATCCATATGAACCATCATGAAGTATTAAAATAGATGCCTACTTTTTATACACTACTATTAACCTATGGATACCTAGATTCAAAAAAGGTTTAATTATTTAGACATCTTGTAATATTTTTCTCAAAAATATTTGTTTTTTGATTATGATAAGGGTGGATCATAACATATTTTATAGTATTATACAATGGTTGGAACTTTATTGAATTGGTTTTGTAATACACCATACCATGATTCCTAGAATTGGTGCATTATTTATTTACATTAGCATGCTTACAAGAATTTCATATCCTGAAGTACTGAGTAGGTTAGTTGTTTCGGAAAACCCAATACATACAATGGTTTAACATTATAACTTTTGAAAATACAACATATAGTTTTATTATGAACATTGTTAACTATTTGTTTATCCATGATGGTCATTCATAATAATCGTCATCTTGTCTAGAGAAAATGAATCACATGAAATGGGTCATCTAAAAATATTATTAATGATATGAAAATCAATGGATGATATAATAAGAATAAACATTACGTATGGTGAATGACTAAACACACAAGTATTTAAAAATAAAGTTGAACACATTATGGTAGGAATAAAAGATGAATAAATAATTCCATAATAATGTATAATAAAGGGTATTCTACTAGTCAAATAACCACATGAAATTTAAATTACTAGATTCATAAAGAGTGAATTCATAATGTGGTACGTCCTTACAATAATGTTAGTGCCTATTGCCAAGACAAGAAATATCCATTATTCCAAGACCTCATGCCAAGACCGTAGTTGGTCTAATGGGATCTACTAATGCACCGAGGGGCTATAGATGGCCCAACCCAACACATAATAAGTCAATTGAAATCCTTTTATGAATGGGACTTCAAAAAATACAACAAATACATTCATTTTAAAACTATCATATTAAATGTAAGTTAATTTCATCATATATTAAACATAAACATTAACAATACAATGAAAATGGGATAATGGTATCATGATAGAACATCAACATTCACACCAATTATACAACCTTAAGAAAAATATTTTAGATGAAATAATAAGATAAAAACCACTATTGTATACAATATTTATCAAATGATGTTGACAGAAATAAATATACTTTTAAATGAGACCATTGAGAAATTCATTAGCAAATAATTGTTAAACATTCCAATATGTCTCACACGACCATAATACATTCATATTATGATCCGTTATAATATAATGAGAATAAAGATACTCTTGATATGATATATCAAGGAGTATTACATAAAACACATTCAAGGAAGACGTGGTTAACAATGCATATATCTCATAAATGTTATTGTGATGTGAGAAAAAAATATTTTATTTCAGAAAGAATAGTTCTTCTAAAAAATCATTTTTATTTTACATAAATATGGTTTTAAAGGAGGATATTCCAGAAAAAAATTTAAGGACATTCATATTAAATAATAGGCCTAAATTATGTCCTCCTGATGTGAAATCATGTAAAAATTGTTTTAAAGAATCTTTAGAATTAATATATTTTCGTGCAGTTTATGGAATTCATTAATGTGATTTTATATAAAAAAATAATTTTATATTTAATAAACCATAAATTAAACAAAAATATCTTTTTCATTTTAAATTGTGTGATTTTATAGAGATATGTATGGATTAAAAATTATATAGTGAACTTCAAAATAGGTATGAATTGGAATTGTTCCTGGAATCAGGCTTACATTTCAGAAGAATTTTTGAATGATTATTTTAAAACATGTTACTCCCCATTACATAATGAATGATTTTAATTGGTCAAAATATATATTCCATGAAAATATAATTCATGAGTATTTTATAACAATAAACAATAATTTCATTTAGGTGGGTAAATTATATGTGCAACTGGAATGAAAAAGGAGGTTCAAGTAGAATATAATTACAACTTTGTAATCTATTGAATCTATGCCCCAAAATTTATAATAATAAAATGATAAATTTATTATCATGAAATTAAATTGATTAAAGATACTAAAATCCATAGTCACTATACATTCATCATACAAAAGTAATAGTAGAGAATATGGAATGTTTCATAAAAATATATGTGAGAAGAAGAAACCCAAAATTTTTGTCTGATGTTGTTCACCACAAGATCTTATTGACCAGAATAATCAAATTTAGGTTCATTAATTAATAATTACGTAACATAATATATATTTAACTGATATTTTATGATCATATTTAGTTCATTCTGGACTTTTTTGTGGATAAATATGTTCAATTTTATTGTTTGGGTTCTTTTGTTTCAAGATCAGTATACATATGTACCTGAATGAAGAATTTTTTTAAATGAGGTTGGTTTTTCTCAAATTAATGTTATATGTGATTATTTAACATATAAAAGGTTAATTTTTTATCAATTTCATCTGGATACATGGAGTGAATATTAATTTTTATATAATTTATTTAATGATAACTATTTGGGTTAATTGGTAGTTTTTGAACATGATGAACTCATTTTACATTGTAAATCTATACATTGTGTAAAAAGATATTTCAGAACCATAGATGAAAAATAATAAATATTTTATAGTTTTGTTCAACTATAATAATTTTTTGATGACACTAATTGAATAATTTAATATAAATTTAAAAACCATCATCCTTGAACGTGTTTAATTAGCAATTCTCGGATGGTGTTTTTTACTACAAGCATAAAAGATCTAAAAATGAGAGATGATAATGAAATATTCTGTTATCATTAAAAAAACTATTGTTCATGTAAGTTTCTAGAGTTTTCATAACATTTATATTAGGATATGTTATGATTTTAAAGAAAACAAATCAACTTGAAAAGAATGTGAACGAATTGAAAAGTGAACTTTACCTCTTGAATTAATCATCCATGAGAGCCTCTTTAAGGGAGGAGAATTTGAAATTTTTATGAGTCCAAGGGCTACTGAATGTGGGGGAGGATATTGGGAATGGATTTGTGCAGAATATAGTCATGTAAAAAGGCCTGAGATGATTGAAAAGCAGAGGGGGTAAGGGAGGGTTTTTAGTGGATGAGAGGTGTAATTTTCTAAGTATCTCAATAATAAGTTTTTATTTTTCTCAATACCAGCAATAATATTAATTCTTGTAACAATTCTCATGATGTAGTGCTAAAGATGTGGGAAAATTTACCTTTCCAATTGTCCCAAAATATATAATCTACACAATTACCAATCTACCAAAGTAGTGGTGAGTATAAATACTTAGTAGGTTTCACCAAATAAATCCCTACTAATGTAACTAAGATAGAAAAATTAGCCATATTAATATAAAAATGTTTATATAAAACATTTTACTTAAACATTTTGTACCCAAATATAATCATGTTAAATGAAAAACCATATAAAACCATGTGATAACCAAAATAAATGAAACCAGTTTATAGCAATTTATTTGTCCTAAAAAATAACTAATCAAATATTAAAACCAATTGTTACTAACATTTAGAATATCTATTCCATAGTTAACTACAAACCAACACATGCACACTTTATTTGATAGTTCCATACTCATGAGATGTCTCCCGTCTAAGTACCTTTTCTCCCAATGACACACACCCATAATCTAGGGTCATGTCCCTTGTACCCCAGTGGTACTCATCCATTCTTAATGAACAGTTAATCATGAACCCACATTAACACCATTTATTCCTAATATTTTCATTACCAAAATAATCAACTTCAATAAAACTAAACCTTTATTGAAAACCAATGCACAACCCATTTCAATGAAAAATTAAATTTCAATAATACATTCCCTATTTTTAAATCATCTTATCCAATCCATGTTCCATCAACTTAAAAAAATTCTTTTTTTGAACCCATGTTTTAAAAATATGAACCAAAAAACTCATTTAAATCCACAATTTTTTAAATTTCACATCCGTCAATAAAAAATGATTCCAATAAGTGTTAACCAAAAAACCCACAATCAATTTAACACCCCACATTCAATTTTAAATATTTAAAAATATTTCTAATAAATGGATTCAACAAATAATCCTCCTACCTAGAAGTTTTTTATGAAAACCACTACGAAAGATGAACACATAAAAAAACTGGGTTGATTCTCCAAGAACCTGCCTTAGATCTATTCTAATAGAATTATCAATTGAAAATATCATTATAAATGGAATCCTCCACCCTAGATCTACCACTAATGGTTGTAGATATTAGAAACTAATAGATGATTAGAAATAGATTTTTTTATCAACGAAACAAATCATGAACGATGGAGAACTATAACATTCCTCAAGAATAAAACTTTTATTCTCCAAGGGAACACTTCAGATCACCTTCAGATTGATGGTAGAACCTTATTCAGCCTTAGGAGAAGAAAAATACCATGTTAGGGCTGGTTTGGGAAAAAAATTAGAGACTTATGAAAAAAACGAGTGAGATCGTATTTTTTAGAATCTCACAATATCTCTGTGCACTATTTGGCCTCACGGTTAGGAAAAATGTGTGCAAACAATGTGGTAGCCACTTCCTTCATGGATTCCCCTTGCATATTCACCCAAAAGTTTCTCCAACTATGCCAAAAATAATGCTTCTAGAGGAACACTTTACATGGTTTGGCTGCATGGTTTCAAAAACCTTGCGCTACCCATACGACACTATCATATACCAAAAAGTCTCTTCCAATGTTCTC
The DNA here is from genome assembly GCA_963277665.1 of Viscum album. Lineage (NCBI taxonomy): Eukaryota > Viridiplantae > Streptophyta > Magnoliopsida > Santalales > Viscaceae > Viscum > Viscum album. The sequence continues at coordinate 1,709,517,831 of OY728152.1, read as the reverse complement.
CCAACTCTCTCATCCATAACCAATACACATTATAACCATAAAATGAATCATTTTAAGGTTACATAAAAAAACTGGTGGTACTAATTTCACCTCACTATAGGTGTTTTCGACCTCATAATGTAGAAAAAATTATCTACCTTGAAAGAGTTATGGTCACTACTCTTTCATTTCCTTCGCATGGTCCAAAGTCTCTTCCTAAATCTAACCATGCTTCCATAAAACAAGCACTAGACCAATGGTTTTTCCTCAAAAGACATTATCTTGCATATCCACAATCAGTACAAAGATATATATAAAAGAAGAATTTGTCTCAATGTTAACATGATCCCATCTGATTACATGGTTAGGATCAAGATGATCATTTTTCACGTAAGATACATGGAACACTATATGCACCTAAATGAACCATGGTGATAATGACAACCGCTATGCCACCTCTCTGACCTGTTATCGTATATCATAAAGAAAACTGTATCAAGGAGATAACATGACCTGAATCCTAAAATGATGATGTCCATGTCTTGGAGATAACCTCATGAAAACATTATCACTCATTGAAAACAACAACATCCTTTACTGGTGATCCACATAAGAATTTTGATCACTCTAAGCCATACCCATTCTCTTTATAATCAACAAAATCTTCTCCATTGTTTCGTGGACACAGATTATCCCAACTAGTAATGTTTCACCTATTTCTACAAAGCATAATGGAGAAAGACAAGGATTACGGTGAAATTATTCAAACAGATCCATGTATATGAAGGCCTAATTGATGTTATTACAAATGAAATCTACTAAGGGTATATACTCCTCCCATGAGGCCCCAAAATCCATTAGAGAATCTTGCAACATGACTTCCAACGTTTTTACCATCCTCTCAGATGACCCATCCTTATGATGATGATACACCATGATCATAGTCAACAGACTCCCAAGGGCTTAATTTTAGGATTTTCAAAAATGAGGCGTGAACCTCAGATCTCTATCTGAGACTATTAAAACTGTTATTCTGAGCCTTTTTACTACTTACTAAATGTAAATTTTGGATAGATTCTCCACCATATGTGTTTCAAAAATTGGAATTAATTAGCATGACATGGTAAGTTGATCAACATTAACCCATATGACATTGTATTTCTGAAACATTCTAGGAATACTGGTAATGAAATCCATCAATATCATCTCTAATATCCACATTGGGATTAGATAGGACTACCACATACCCACTTATCTCATGTGATCTTCATTAACATGCTGACATGTTATTCACCATTAGTTGAACTTCACCACCTTTCTTTTCATGCCACACCACCAAAACTACACCATTAATGCCATATACAGCTTTTGTGTACCTTGATGTACCACCCGTATTGAATGGTGGTATGCCTGAAAGAGTTTTTTTACAAGACATAGGTACAACCATCCAATCTCTAAAAAACAAAATATCAGTACCATCATGTTTTGACCCTTTAATGGTCTCCCCACCATTGAATTTTGAACTCATAACCAAATATTCTGCAACAGATGTCAGTGCCTCATTGACCAATCATACCAAATCAGGATCAAGAGTAGTTCAAAAGAAAACTACTACATCACCATGATCTTCATAATCTACATGCATGTCAGATACGAATTATATCAACTACCATTCATCACATGATTCTTTTTTCCAACTGAGCATATGAATTTCTTCTTCATCTTCCACCAAATATTCTTTTCCTGATGTAATCATCAATTCATGTTCAAACATATAGAGACAATCCATCGATCTCATTTTCCTTAGATTCAAATATCTCAATGAGTAAATTTTTCTTCATGATTTTGTGATCCATGAACATTGTGAATATCTCATCAATTAGATTGTGTCTCCATGTTTTCTAATCATGGACGACTTCAACTATCCGCATATCCCGTATTTGGGTAATTATTCTCATGCTCCCAAAACATCAGTGAACCATAAAAAACCACATGGTCTCATTGGGTGTGAACATAACCAAAACATGACCACTAAGAATCACAATAGACCACCTAACCCTATCTATATTTTGAAAAAATCAGGATATGTGCTAATTTAAACAAAACATTCAGTTCCAGAATTTACTTCTAGAATTCCTCAGTCCATTGTAATAGAGCATTTTTTTGTCACAACCATCATTAGAAATATTAGTTGTTGGAGTCACACACAAAGCGTCAGTAGTATCTATCTAGGCCAAGAAAACATCGCATCACAATGACTTTCTTTTGAGGTTTCTATGAGATTATGACATACATATTTTCAATATCAATAGTAAAACGTTTCTCATAAATTACATGGCCTAGAAAACGTACTTCTTGTTTCAAAAAATAACTCTTCGATAATTTGGGATACAAAGAGCGATCTGTCATGTTTTGTAACACTATTGCACGGTGTTCCTATGGTCTTCCCATGTGTTTGAAAACACCTTTATGTTGTTAAAAAACTACAACAAACGAGTACAGATATTTCTGAAATATCGGATTCCTCAAATCCATCATGTCCACTAGTGAATTTGATAGATCAATAAGAGTAACTACATATTCATAGTGCCTATATCAACTCTTGAAAGAATTCATTGAAATATAAACAATCTAAACATGTAATTGGTAATATCCTGATATCAAGTCAATCTTGGAGAACCATTGTACTCACCATAATATATCTATCTATTCATTAATTTATATAAGTGGGTACCTATTCTTTATCTCAACTTGATTATTTTTACGATATTAAACAGATAACCGAAGAGTTCCATCGTCTTTCTTCATGAAAAATATTGGTTCATCCCACAGAGTCATACTTGGACAATTGAAACACTTGATTTATAGCTCCTCAAACTATACATTCAATTCTAGTAACATTGTGGGTTCCATCCAATATGACACAAGGGAAATATAACCAGTTCCTAGGAGGTGATCAATCATAAACTCAACTTCCATTATATGTGATTACCCAGATATATTATCAAGAAATACATCAGGAAATTGAACAACAATTGATGTGAAACTATTTTCATCGATCTATTGCATTGATGCGCAATTCAACACTACCGACTGGTAAGAGATCATTCTTACCGGCGGTGCCAAGAAGCTATTTTCACCATTCATTACCATCCTCTCTCCCTAAAGAGATTTTCGATGTTGCCCTTAGTCATGATACTAACTATTATACTATAAGATTTGATGTGAGCCTTTAAAGTTTTCAATCAAACCATACCATGTATTACATCATAAACATCCATGTTCAGCACCGAGAAGTACCATTTCATTTATTTCCATCAACATTTATACAACATGATGTATACAAAATGGATTGAAATTCTCTATCCCAGACATGATATTAGAGTTTTATAATAGAAGTAATCATTTAAAACTCTAAACATAACAAATCAATAGCATGAGAATAAATGAAAGAATATAGTGATCTAGTATAGAAGAAAACATTCAGAAGTGTAGAATTTACAAGAATCATACCAATCACCGTAGATAGTCCATCCTTTTAATCGATAATCATCTTCTCAGCTCCATACAATTGCTTCATCACTGCACTATGCTCCTTGTTTCCTTTCTATGATTTCCCTAGTTCTAGAGTCATGGTATTTCAAGAATCACCATGACTATCTCTATTCTACTAATAAGACTAATTCTTTTTTCCTTTCTCCATCGAAGCATATGATTCTTCTGATGCCTGGGAACTATCTCGAGCATAAAACCATGTAGCACTACAATAATAGTATTGAAGATGTCCAATCATGTTTCTATTTTGACATGATCTAGGTTGTGTCGTACACAGTCTCATTATGTCTTCATGTGAACCACATTGATATAAACATAATTTTTACTTAGGTCATAGAGGAAGGTTCACTGATCTAGCTGTTTGATTTTAATTTCTACATCCATCATGAAAAAATCTGTCCCTTCTCCTATTTCACCCATTTTATTAGTTCCCTCCATTTCAGTTTGGTATCATTATGCCTCCTCCCATTAATCATGAGATATAAAATTCATCTACAATCTCTCTATTCACCATATCTATATAATTGGAAATATATAGAACCATAATCTCCGATCAAATCTACTACCTTAGTCCCAATTTGATGATGTGTTCCTTCATGGATGCAAATTATATGAATTATAGTGAAAAGTGAACTAAATTCATGAACCTTTTTTCATACTCTATGATTAAGAGGCTGTCTTGTTTTAGGCTGAAGAAGCCCGTTATTTTCAAGATTTTGTTCATGTGAGGATATAATCATTTGTGGAATGATTCCTCAAAATCATCCCAAGTAAGACCTTCATCCAATTTAGCATGCACCACTAAATACCACCACTAGCGTGCGAGATCCCCGAGCATATATGTCGCCATCATGAATTTTAGCTAAATCGATGTAGTGATGAAATCTAAGATACGATTCATCCAACTTTTCGACAATTCCACATTATTAGGTTCATCATTAGACCAAAAGATATGTGGATTCTACTTCATGAACTAGATGGTATGATCCACCTACCATATAAAATTACTCCATTTCCTCATATCCACATCTTAAAAGCATGGATAATAAACTAAACCAGTTATTAGTTTATCTATGGTTTAGGTGAAACCACATTATCTACATATTCTTTAGGTTGTTTAAGAAAAATCCTTCAAGGTTCCATATTCTTAACTAACAACAAACATCATTAATCTCACTATCTAGAAACTGATGGATCAACATTTTAAATTCTATAACATTATCTTCCACAAAATTGTTTCCCAAAAACAGCTTTTTCTATGATCAACCATTTTTGAAACATTCATTCATGCTTTAGAAAACCGAATCATATTCAAATTAAACCCAATATCCTCATTTCAAAATCAAACATTTTTACACATACTCTTCATTTTTTCAACATTTACACCTCACAAAAATCATAAATCTTTACTCAAAATGATATATGTAATTGTAGTGGGATGCCATTCTTTTAACATGCATTTTAGCCTCGTCTCATTGGCTAAACCCATGAAAATGAGATTTTGATATCCTAGAATTTCATCCATACACTTATTTACCCAACTCCCTAGTAACATGAATTTCTGCATAAAAGGATTAACTATGAAATTTTATAATATATATTTAATGTGTCGAAAATCATACTATTTTCTATGATTTCATCACAAAGGATAGACAAGAATGAATTTAAATTCCAAGACCAAAAAAATTGATGACTACGTGTTAGGTAAGTACCGAACATGATGATAACAATTATACCAGAAAGGATTGACTAGACTAATACCATTTTAAAGGAACTGCTAAATCATATTTTTGTGAGAGTAAAACAAGTCATTATTTGGCCTTAAGAGACATCTCCAAGATGCTAAATGAATGAAAAAATGTTGAAGGGATTCAAATACAAGGGGGACGATTTTTATGCTTTTAAATAAACCAATAAATTGTCCAAGCATAACCAAAACATTAACTAAATGATTCATGACCAAAAGAAAGAAAAATCAACATCATCATGTATTTAAAAACCAAATTCAAGTGTGAAATAGTGGATGACAAAACTATTACCAATTTAAACAGTGGATTCCCAAAAAATACCCTAAAAGACCCCAACACTCTATTCCTTACAAGATCAATGCCCCCTGATAACCAAAAAACCCATGTCTTACGAGGTTGTGCTAACAATGGAGGAAACGTTAACATTCCCCCTTTCTTAGAAGACTGAATCTACAAAAGCACCAATGTAACTGCGTAGGTTTGAGTATAAACACACAATGGGTTTCCCTATAAGATTCATTACTCACAACAAGAGGATAGAATAGTTAGAATCATTTAAATAAAATAGTTTTTATAAAACAATTTACTAAAATAGTTTATATCCAAATATATTCAAGATCATTGAAAAACCATTTACAACCATGTTAAAAAAAACAAAATGAATCCAATTTACTGAAAGGTATTTTTCATGAAACATAACTAATCAAATAATAAAACCAATTCTTCTTTTCATTTGGAATACATGTCTTATAGTTTGAAATGAACAAACATCTGCAGTCTTCGTTTCACAGTTCCATAATCATGAGCGTTCTCTCGTCCAATTACCGTGTTCCCTAATGACACACACCCCTGATCCAAGGTCACTTACCTTGATCCCCATTGGTACTCGTCCCTTATTAAGGGCCCATTAAGCATTAACAAAAACTAACATCATTTATCTAAAATATTTATATTAATAAAATTAACTAGATAAATAAAACTAATCCTTTATTGAAAACAATGGGAAAACATTTCAAAGAAAAAATTAATTTCAATAATAGTTTCACATTTTTTTGAAATAATCTTATCTAGTTCATGTTCCAAAAACCTAGAAAAATTGATTTTTTTAACACATGTTTTTAAAACAAGAAGCAAAAAACTCATTTAAAATCAACAATTTTCCAGAGATCAAACAATCAATATAGAAGGTTTACAACAATTGTTTATGTAACACCTCGAGATTTTATAAAAAATATTATTTTTAATTTCATTAATATATTATGTTGTACGATACACCAAAAGGAGCTTGCACAACATGCATCCTTGACTTTCCTTGCATTACACCCAATCGCGACCTTCCTTGATAGCGTGTGTAGTACGCAATAACGAGTTTCACTAAACAACAATATGCTATTAAAATATTATTAAAACTAGCCGTTATGAATAGTAATAACTACTTTTTGAAATTTTGTAAATTTTATTTTAAAAAATGGACTTCATTTTTGGATTTGGAATATTAAAATTAGCTTCGGGTGAAATTTTGGTACTTTTCGAATAACTTTCATTTTTGATGAATAGTGAAAATTATTAAATTTTAATTAAAAACAGCCTTTTTAATCGAAATAATTAATAGTGATAAATTATTAATTTTAGTGTTTTTAATGTATATTTAGAATATATTTTTACAATTTAATACAATATTGGTCATTGGATGTAATTTCACATTTAAACCAAACATAAACAAGTGTCAATCTTTTGATAGTTATTATCTCTTAAAAACACGCTATTTGTTTTGACGACGGGAATTAATTTTTAAATTAAGTAATGCAACTGATATGTTTTGAATTTGGTAAAATAGACATCATTTTTCAGTTCATAATATAAAATATATCTTAGGCCTAATTTTTGGTATTTTTCGAGAAAATTTCATTTTTTTGATGAATTGTGAAACCACTAAGTGGTAGTTAAAAAACTGAATATTTCATAAAACTTAATTTTACCAATTCTGTGAGTGGAATTTCAAAAATATGAGAGACACGGTAATATCAAGGAATAAAATGTGGTTCAATGTGATGAAAATAATTTTTTTTGAATAGAAACTTTTTAAATTTTTTACCAAGGTTAAAAGTAAATTTGGTAATTAAGGGTAAAAATGATATTATTATTAGCCAAACACATGTACTAATTCTATCGGATTAGTGTAAATCGACCGAAAAAAACCTGAGGAATACAATATGACCATTTAGGCCCACTTGTATTAGATTAGGACATTTATTATAAATTTATTTAAAGAAGGGTTAAAATAGTTAAAATCATCGTTTAATAAGTATATCATTTTTAATATAAGGTTAGACATAAGATAAATTCGACTATAAATATTATTTAGAAATATAAAATTATTTCCTACATAATGGAACTTTATTTCTAATTTTTAGACATTAAATAATTTAATTTATTTATAACACAAAGATGATGCAATAATTATCTTATTAACGAAATATTGACATAATTGATGTTATAAATACCTAAATAAATGTAATATGAGACATTTTAGGAATTACACAAATTTTATACGTTAATATGACATGTTATTATTGATTTAATGAATGTTTTTCGAACTAATAAGTCTGTTATGATTTTCACAAAAATAAATTACTAAATAGTGTCAAAATTGAAATAAAATACTTTTTAAAACAAATATTATATTAGTAATTGTTATTTTATTCCTAAAAATCTAAGGATCGGCCAAATAACTTAGATAAGATTATATAAATTAATAATAAACAACTTTGGGTTCTTTTGGATGCTTATATTATGTTTATTAACCTTATAGTAGAAGAAACAAGAAGACACGGTAAAAGTAAAATTATTTTACTTACTGTTAAATCTAAGTGATAAGGTTTAAATAGGAACATAAACTTGTCTAAATTATATTGTATGATAGGATTTCGACCCATCCCCACCTTATCTTCGAAATAAATCAATTTTGAGCTATTTAAAACCGAATTTGACTTTATAATAAAATAATAGTTTTAGTTATTCCAAAGGTGCCCCTCTCCTCCCTTATAAAAGGGCACCTCCTCCCACCCTTCCTCACACCAATTTGAGCCTTCATGCTCGGCCAAACCCTGCCAAATTCTCTTCTCCATTTCCATAGAAACATCCTAGAGGTCATGGTCTTCTTAAAAGACCAATATTCTTTTTTTTTTTTTTTTATTTTCCCTATTTTTTTTCTTAATATTTTCTCAAAGAAGAGGTAATGTCCGCTACCGATTCATTCAACTTTATTTCTTCTTCCAATTATTCTTCTTAGGTTGTTTCATTATGAATTAATAACATCAGTATCACTAATATACTGATATGTTATTATAAGTATGAAACAACCCTATTTCACCATCTATCCATCCTACGGAAAATGAAATCATCGCGCGTGCGTACGTATGGAATACCATCTCCACGCCGTGGTGTAATCTATTTTACACCACCACCTTACATGGATGGGTATAATGGTGTAAATAATGACTATATATGATTATTGTAAAGTGATATTTATTCTGAAATAGTATACATACACTCCAATACAATTCCACTATCATGAGAACGATATCATCGCTCGTGCGTACGTACGGTCTACCGTCTCCACGACGCGATGAAATTCATTCTCCACATTAACCATTCATGAATGATTTTAAAGTATATATAATAAGTAATAATGAAATATATGACATAATAATGATACTTTATTTATGTGTATATATATGTATGTCATCTACTTAATCCCATTCAACTCAATAAGGAAACGAAAATAGTGTTCATGCGTACGTACGGCCTACCTCTCCATTAACTGTGTATTTCATTCCATTTACTGATCTATTATATATATGTATATTATGAATATATATTATATATATATCATGTTTTATATTCTAGAATTATTTAATCATGATCTATGTAATCATATGAATAATTACAAGTCAAAACACAGACAACAAATGAAACGATTTTACCCAAAACGCTCTTTGACATGGAATTTACAAAAGAACGGGTAATATAAAGTCATAAGTGAACCATATATGATATCATAACAATGAGTATGATTCCTGAATAAGTAAATGACATTATTTAAGTCATTATACAGGAGGTTTAGACACTTACAATGAAAATTGGGCCTATGGTAAGGGATACTTTTTCAAATCTCATTTTTATCCAATATTGCTTATTTGTAAGTATTTACTGGGGTTATTTCTATAATGTCCATGTTTTATAAAAGTTTTTTCATGTATGTTTAAAATACCTTTTACACATTTTTTACTTTTACTAGATGGTATGTAAGGAATTTTTCTTTTATTTACGTTACCAGGTACTTTTTTGACTTTTTCGACAAAAGTACGAGGATAATGTTAATTTTAACTTATACGGCATGAATGGATTTTTACGGTTTTATAAAGCCTTATTTTCATGAAGCTTCCTCCAAAATATTTCTTGAATATTTTCAAAAAAATACTATTCTTTTAAAATTTCATGACATTTTGTGAAAAGAAAATGATTTTGAATAAGAAATGATATTTTCCTCATGAATTCATTTCAAGTGTTTTATCAAATCCATTTTCCATATAAGATGAAATTATTTCATATGTGAATGTTTAAAGTATAATGTCTCTATGATTTACATGCTTTCAATTTTCTTATGATGAAATATCCATTTGTTTTATATGGATTATGTGAGGATGATATGATGTTTATGAAACCCATTTTATTCGTTGGGTTATGATGAATGTTTTAAGTTTATGTTGTGGAATAAGTAAGAATGATTTCATTATGAGATTGGTGGGTCTTATATCTCCCTCCAATGCATTGGGTAAAGATTTATATCTCATGAGATAGACATGGCTGGAATGGTAAGTTAATCTGGTTCAGTGTTACAGGACTGAAACGAGGAGTGAACTCGATTCAGAAAGGGACTTTGTCCACTAAGATGGTCTTGGAAGCAATGCCTTGGCTACGATGGAAATCATAACATGTGCTGAATATTTTCCACAATTACATGTTTTACTCCCATAATATCTTATCATGTTTAATGTTTCTTTATGATCTATTCCTTACGTACTTCCATGTTTTATGTCATTGCTCATGCGTTTGAGGTTTAAACATTATGTTCATGTTTTTAAGTTCAAATGTATATGTTTTTTTTTATTTTATCCATGCATACACTTACTGAGCATTTGAGATCACCCTTTATATGTTTTCTTTTACCCCGGATATAATGAATGGTTTTAGGTAAGAAAACAAAAGGGGAAGATCATTATGGGAGATGTTGAAGATCTTTCACCACGATTATAAGATTATATTCCGAGTTTCCAAAGACACTAAACTATTACGGTCCTTGTGTGTCTGTTTTTGTTATGTATTAAGTATTCTGAAAAAGTAATGTTAGGTCCATGTACGTCAAGATTTGGGTCTCTACAGTTGGTATCAGAGGAAAGGTTTAGTCAACCTCTGGAAACTAGGATACGAAAATGTTAGTGAGATCTTTAGAGATATTTCTAAGGTATGTCTAGGTATGTCCCTAATGATAAGTATACGTATAGGATATAGTCCTAGAACTACGGTAACGATATTAGAATTTAACATAAGATGTTAGATATTTAGGGTGCTCCCCCTTTACTATGTTGTTTTCCCTAGCATGATTTTTGCCTCTCACACTATTCTTTTTGGGTTTTAGAAAATGGCTGGAAACAGGAAGATTCATGATAATGGAGGATATGACGGACAATGGAATGATATTATTCATGAGAAACCAAATGAAACGGGATTTGGAAGTCCAAACATCATTAATATGCCCAATCAGCAATCTCATAATATGATCAATAATCTCAACTTTGGTATGTTTCCCGAATCAGATAATAAGAGAATGATGGAGTTTCATGATGATCATAGAGGAAAGAAAGTTCAATTTTCCTCATGTAAATCATGTGGGAAGAGGAATCAAGGATATTGTTTTAAGGTAACTACAAGATTCTTTGGGTGTGGAAAAGAAGGACACAAAGCCAGTAAGTGCACGGGAAAAGGATCAGTTCACACCATGGACGAGGATAATGGTATTGCTACGACATCAACAATGGTTAAATGTTTTAAATGTGGAATGTACTGGCATTATTCAAACAAATTCCCTAAGGGAAAGTCTCATAAAGATAATCGGTACGGCCGTATGGGTAGTATTTATGTTGATGATGATGAAGAGACTGCAAATGATATGTGCGATTAAAGAATTGTTGAAGCTCGGTCAATGGTTTAAGAAGGTAGTGGAATGAATACATGTTTATCAAGTTTAATGTTGTATAAGTAATCTCATGGTACTATGGAATAAAGGGACATCTAAGTATTGTTACACTATTGTATTTCCATGAGTTTTGAAAGTGTATGATTAATGGTACTAGTATCTATTAAAGGTTATTAAGATATTTTTGGTATATAGATGATATGCGCATAGTGATGGGATAAGGAGAAAATTAAATGTTTGATAGTATTCATGAGCTCATGACTGATATAAGGAGATGGTTATATCATGGTTTGAGTACATAGAATATTTGGATTTTGGTATGTGGAAAGAGGTAACTTTTGACATCATTCATGTTTTCACTAAGGTTTAATGCGTATTCATTTTTCAAGATAATACATGATTAAGGTATTCACATGATTGGAATGTGACCAACAAGATATATGGGAGATAAATGATGGTATTCACATGCTTGGTTGATGACATTTCAAGTAATAATTTTCTTTATACTATGAGCTTGGACCGAAGTATTTTAGATAAGCCTAAAGATTGGAATGGATTATGTTGGACATAAGTTAGTATTGTTTAAGGATAGAATTTTTTTTTGATATTATTTATTTGATGTTATAGTAATTTAGTTTTAGAAAAAGGAAAACCTACAGGATGGGCGATAACCCATCGCGTCGGAAAAGGCTGTGGGAATCGAACCCACAACCGAAGTGTGACTTGCCTTTATCGCCTACCACTGGCCTACAGGAAGTCCCTGTTTAGTAGAAACTAGTTTTATTATATTAAGCACTATGATATATGAAGTATAAGTCTATTTTAGGAACCATATATGATTAATCTCACTATAGATGGACTTATGTAAGTTTTGATAACTTTCTAACCTTTTGTTTGAAATAGATGGAATGACCCATCATTCTATCACATGATTTGTTAACACTTCACAAATAAAAAATTCATGTTTATTTCTTTAATATATGAAGTGTAAATTGTCCAAATAATGACAAACGATGAGACTATACAAAAATCACGAAAGTATTTCTTATAATTCCAATTTCATCATCTTTAGGGCAATGATCTTGAAAACCAAAAAAGGTTTTCCTAGTGCTCTTATATCTGATGAATCAAATGGTACCGTAGATCATCAAAATTTTATGTCTTTGTGATTTCTGGCTTTTCCATAGCCATGTTCTCTACCACTCTCCATCAGAAAATGATGGTTAGATTTATTTTAACCTATGTCGAAACCTAGTGATTAGTTTATTTGGGTAACCGTTACGTTTTATACATTTGTTTTTAAATATTGGTTTTGGTATTCCTTTTTATGATGTAGGTTTCTATTAAATAAACTTTATAGTAGTAAACCATTTATAACCCCGACGAATTTCGAGGGAGAAATTCATTTTAAGGGGGGTAGAATGTAACACCGCGAGGTTTTATGAAAAATATTCTTTTTAATTTCATTAATGTAATGTGTTTTACGCTACACCAAAAGTAGCTTTCAGAACACGCATCCTTGACTTTCCTTGCATTACACGCAATCGCAACCTTCCTTGATAGTGTGTGTAGTACGCAATAACGAGTTTTACTAAACAAAAATATGCTATTAAAATATTATTAAAACTAGCCATTATGAATAGTAATAACCACTTTTTGAAATTTTGTACATTTTATTTTTAAAAATGGACTTGATTATTGGATTTGGAATATCGAAATTAGCTTAGGGTGAAATTTTGGTACTTTTCGGATAACTTTCATTTTCTGATAAATAGTGAAAATTCATAAATTTTAATTAAAAACAACCTTTTTAATCGAAATAATTAATAGTGATAAATTATTAATTTGAGTTGTTTTAAAGTATATTTAGAATATATTTTTAAAATTTAATACAATATTATTCATTGGTTGTAATTTCACATTTAAACGAGACATAAACAAGTGTCAAACTTTTGATAGTTATTATCTCTTAAGAACACACTATTTGTTGTGACGACGGGAATTTATTTTTAAATTAAGTAAAGAAACTGATATGTTTTGAATTTTGTAAAATAGATATCATTTTTCAGTTCATAATATCAAATATATCTTAGGCCTAATTTTCGGTATTTTTCTAGAAACATTCATTTTTTGATGAATAGTGAAACCACTAAGTGGTAGTTAAAAAAATGAATTTTTCATAAAACTAAATTTTACCGTTCTGTGAGTGGAATTTCCAAAATCCGAGAGACACGGTTGACGTTAGTAAGTAAAATGTGGTTCAATGAGATGAAAATAATTTTTGGTGCATAGTAACTGTTTACTTTTTTTTACCACTGTTAAAAGTAAATTGGGTAATTAATGGTAAAAATGATATTATTATTACCATAACTGTAACACCTGATACTTTTATGTTATATAAATCATCAAAGGAATATTTTTCTACACAACACTTTCTTGTCTTGCTTTACACGAAATCGCAACCTTCCTCGATAGCTTGCGTCGTACGCAATACCGAGTTTCACTAAACAATGATAGACTATTAAAATATTATTAAAACTAGTCGTTATGAATAGTAATAACCACTTTTTGAAATTTTATAAATTTTATTTTTCAAAATGGACTTGATTTTTGGATTCGTAATATCGAAATTAGCCTCGGGTGAAATTTTGGTATTTTTCGGAAAACATTCAATTTTTGATGAATAGTGAAACCACTAAGTGGTAGTTAAAAAAACAGAATTTTTCATAAAACATAATTTTACCGCTTCTGTGAATGGAATTTCAAAAATCCGAGAGACACGGTTGATGTCAGTAAGTAAAATGTGGTTCAATGAGATGAAAATAATTTTTGGTGAATAGTAACTTTTTACTTTTATTTACCATGGTTAAAAGTAAATAGGGTAAATAAGGGTATAAATGATATTATTATTACCCTAACACATGTCCTAATTCTATTGGATAAGTGTAATTCGACCAAAAACAATCATAGGAATAAAATATTACCATTTAGGCCCACTTGGATTAGATTAGGACATTTATTATTAATTTATTTCAAGAAGGGTTAAAATAGTTAAAATCAATGTTTATTAACTAAATCATATTTAATATAGGGTTATACATAAGATAAATTCGACTATAAATATTCATTAGAAAGCTAAACCGATTTCCTACATAATGATATTTTATTTGTTATTTTTAGACTTTAAATAATTTAATTTATTTATGACACAAAGATGATGCAGTAATTTTATTATTAATGAAATATTGACATAATTGATGTTATAAATACCCAAATAAAAATAATTTGAGACTATTTATGAACTAAACTGATTTTATAGGTTAATATTACATGTTATTATTGATTTAATTAACTTTTTTAGAACTAATCATTCTTTTATGATTTTCACAAAAATCAATTACTAAATAGTGTCAAATTTGACATAAAATAGTTTTTAAAACAAATATTATATTATTGATTGTTATTTTATTCCTAAAAATCTAAGGTTCGGCCAAATGACTTAGATAAGGTTTTATATATTAATAATAAACAACTTGGGGTTCGTTTGGCTTCTTATAGTATGTTTATTAACTTTATAGTATAAGAACACAAGAAGACACGGTAAAAGTAAAATTATTTAATATAATGTTAAATCTAAATGATAAGGTTAAAATAGGAACCTAAACTTGTCTAAATTCTATTTTATGAGAGTATTTCGACCCATCCCCACCTTATCTTAGAAATAAATCAATTTTGAGCTATTTAAAACCGAATTTAGATTTATAATAAAATAATATTTTGAGTTATTTCAATGGTGCCCCTCTCCTCCCTTATAAAAGGGCACCCCCTCCCTCTCTTCCTCACACCACTTTGAGCCTTCATGCTCGGCCAACCCCTTCCAATTTCATCTCTAAACTTCCCTAGAGACATCCTAGAGGTCCTGGTTATTTTCAAAGACCAATTTTAGTGCCCTAAAAGGAGGTCTCAAAGAGGCGCTTCAAAGAAGAGGTAATGCCTATTACCGACTCTTTCATCTTTACTCCTTCTTCCACAAATTCTTCTTTAGTTGTTTCATCATGAAGTAATAACATCAGTATAAATCATATAGTGATATGTTATTATAAGTATGAAACAACCCTATTACACCATCTATCCATCCTACGGAAAATGAAATCACCGCGCGTGCGTACGTATGGAATACCGTCTCCACGCCGTGGTGTAATCTATTTTCCCCCACCACCATACTTGGATGGGTATAATGATGTAAATAATTAATATATATTATTATTGAAAAGTGATATTGATTCTGAAATAGTATACATACACTCAAATACAATTCCACGATCATGGGAACGATATCATCGCTCGTGCGTACGTACGGAATACCGTCTCCACGATGTGATGCGATTCGTTCTACATGACCTTCATTTCTTAATGATTATATAAATGAATTGAATGAATAAATATGATATATAGTACATTAATACCATTCTGGAAATTATATATCTATAACCTAAAGAGAATAATAAGAATTTATTCGACAAAACACACATAAGAACAAAAAGTTATAAACACCGGAATAACAAGTAGCAATGAAATATTACTACCAAGAAGCTAAGAATATGACAATATATGATATCATAATAATAAATATTATTCTGTAATAAGTAAATAACATTATCTAAATCATTATACAGGATATTCGGACACTTACGAGGCAAATCGGACCTAAGGTAAGGGAAATATCACAATCTCATTTTTATCCGAGATTGATTAAACTTTGAAATTTACTAGGGTGTATTTTATCATCCACATCCATGTTTCCTCAATATGTAATATTATTTCCATCCACCTAAAATTGTTTAAATCCATTTTTTCCCTTCTGTGAGTTTTTAGTAAAAGATATGAAAGGAATCTTTTGTCATTTTTCATACGAGGTACCTTTTTGACTTTTCCGACAAAAGTACGAGAAGAATGTTTTTTAACTTATACAGCATGAATGGATTTTTAAAACATTATTTCCAAGAATCATCCTTTACAAGTTTTCAAGTTTATTTTTAATCAACTTCTTTTAGTTTAGAATTGTATGACATGTTAAGAAAGGAAAAGTATTTTTGAAGTAGAAAGGATATTTTCCTCAAGAATGGAGTTCAATTTTTTTATCAAAATTATTTTCCATATAAGATAATAAAGGGTTCTTTTTCTATCACTATTATTACATTGATTTTATTATGTTGTGATGGAATTATATTTATGAATTCCTTTATCTTATATGAATTTTTTTATGGTGTCACGATGTTTAAGATTCCCATTTTTATTACAAGGGTTTTGAAATGATGTATGATTTATGATTTTGTGGCACACATAATAATGGTATCATTATTAGATGGGTGGGACCTATATCTCCCTCCAATTCATTGTGTAAAGATTTTATATCTCATGAGATAGATATGGCTAGAATGGAAGGTTAAACCGGTTCAGAGAAACATAACTGAAACGAGGACTGAACTCGGTTCAGAAATGGTCTTTTTCCACTAAGATAGTCTTGGAAATGATTCTTGAATAACAAGAAATGATTCTATATTATTATGTGTGTATGCCACAATGTTTCATGTTTTAATATATGATTATTAGGATTACTTTTCACTACTATGATTTATCCCATGTTCTGAAATTATGATTTCTTTTGCAGGTTAAGATTTCCAAAAGTTATGTTCTTATGTATATGATTTGATTGACATTTATTTTGTTTACCCTTACTGAGCATTTGAGCTCACCCTTTTGTATTTTTTCTTTCCCCAGGTCAGGAAGAAGGTTATTAAGTAATATATGCCAAAAGGGACTATAGATATGATGAAATAAATGGGAGACAATGTAGACGATTTATGAACCAGTTTTTTATGTTTCCCAGTTTCTAAAGACACTATACCTATATGTTCCTTTCCTGGTTTTGATATATGTTTTAATAAGTGTGCTTTAATTATGAAGTAATAACTCTGTATGTAAAGTATTAGTCATTATAGTTGGTATCAGAGGAAAGGTATAGTCAACCTTTGGAAACTAGGATGTGAAAACCTTAGTAAGAACCCTAAGGATAAGTCTAAGCATAGAACAAAATCTTAGTGTTTTACAAATGTCCATGAATAACCTAGGATAAGAACTTAAGTGTGAAATTTTATTCTTGATTATGTGGTTTTACTATTATAATTAGTGTTTCTCACACTATTATTCTTGGTTTTAGTCAATGGTTGGAACCCAAAGGAATCGTGTTAATGCGGAATGCGACAAGCTATTCAATGATTGTCCCCCTGAGCAACCAAACGTTATGGGAGCTTGAATGCAAAATCATGTAGTCATGCTCACACAACTTTCTCAAGCTATGAATCATGCAGGACTTCCAAATGAGCAAAGTAAGGAGCAACATTCTATTAAATCCTTCATGAGGCAGCGTCCACCTTCATTCAGTGGGTCTACTGATCCATTAGTTTTTGAATAATGGATTAGTACTACTGAAAAGATATTTTCAGTTCTTCAATGTTCTGAACATGATAAAGATATCTTAGCAGTGTATCGTTTGGAAGGTTATGACGATCAATGGTGGAATCTTATTAAGAATACTAGGAAAAGGGATGAAATTGAGTCCATGGAATGGGACGAGTTCCAGAACATATTTTTCAATAAGTACTTCCCTCGTATTCTCCGAACAAATATGGAAAAGCAGTTTCTTGAACTAATGAAAAAGGATGATGAATCGGTTGGTACATATGAAGAAAATTTTACAAGACTTTCAAGGTACGCTTCTGGTATTATTATCCAACATGAGAGTAAGATCGATCGATTCTTTAGTGGCCTAAAACCAAGTCTTCGAAGGGCATTAGTCATAAGGGACTTCAATAGCTATGAGGAAATCATTCGATGTGCTCTCAAAGTCGAGATGGAGATTTGAGTAACCCATCAGTCATATGGGTTTGATAAGCAGAGGAAAATGGAATTCAAAGGAAAATCTAAAGAGCGCATTGAAAAGAAGATGGTATTTCCCTTATTTTGAAAGTGTGGAAAGAAACATGGAGGGAGTTGTCTTTAAGGGACAAGTAAATGTTTCAAATGTGGAAAGGAAGGTCATCGGGCATTTGAATGCCGTAATGATGGGAAGAAGATGTCTAATGATGCAAAAAAGGAAGGGATGGACATAATGAACCTACTATACTTTAATGTTTCAATTGCAAGGAGATGGGGAATTATTCCAATCAATGCCCAAATCCAAGGGTTGATGATGATGGTCAACGTCAACAAACTCTTACTGCTAAAGGAAAAGGAAAGTCACATGCAATTTCTATCAGCGATGTGGAGTATGATAACGATGTGGTGAAAGGTACACTTACCATCCACTCTAAAGTAGCAAATGTCTTATTTGATTCTGGATCCACCCACTGTTTTAAATCTGAATAATTTTCTAAGGATATCACCATATTACCTCAACAATTAGATGTTGAGTTAGCTGTGACAACCCCTAATGTCACAACAGTCGCATCAGAAGTTTATAATTCTTCTCTGATTGAAGTTTTTGGGAATGTTCTTCCTACAAATCTTGTGATCCTTCCTATAGTGGAATTTGATGTGATTCTTGGAATGGATTTGCATTCTTTATATGGAGCTCATATCAATTTCCAAAGAAGGGAAGTCACATTTCATATTCCAGATCAATATATGATCTTCTATCATTGTAAGGATGAACATAACCTCCCAGTGGAAATTTCTTCCATCTTATGGGTCTTGATTCCACTAAATGAAGGTTATTTATCTCAAATGGTTGGTGAGAAACTCACGATTAAGAATATGCACATTTTATGATATTTTGATGATGTCTTTCCGGAGGAATTACCGGGTCTTCCACCAAATCGTGAAATTGAGTTTTCAATAGAACTCGTACCAGGTGCTTTGCCTATTTCAAAGTCACCTTATAGAATGGCCCCAATTGAGTTTCAGGAATTGAAGAAGAAACTCCAAGAGAATCTTGATAAGGGGTTCATATGCCCTAGTGCGTCACCTTGGGGAGCACCTGTTCTGTTTGTTAAGAAGAAAGATGGATCAATGAGACTCTACATTGATTATCGAGAACTTAACAAGATCACTATCAAGAACAAATATCCTCTCCCATGCATTGATGACCTATTTGACCAACTATGCGGAGCTCAATACTTTTCCAAGATTGATCTTCATTCAGTGTATCATAAATTAACGGTCAAAAGGGAGGGTATACCAAAGACGGCTTTCCGTACAACGTATGGACACTACAAATTTATAGGGATTCCATTTGGTCTTACTAGTGCCCCTTCTATCTTCATGGATATGATGAATAGAGTCTATAGAGACTATCTTGATCAGTTTGTGGTAGTCTATATAGATGATATTATTGTCTATTCAAAGAGCAAGGAAGAACATGAGGATCACTTGAGAATTATATTGAAGACTTTGAGAAAGGAGAAGCTTTATGCCAAATTTACCAAGTGTGAATTTTGGATTCAAAAAGTGTCATTTTTGGGTCACATAATCTCAAAAGAGGGGATATATGTGGATCTAGCCAAAATAGAGGTTATCGAAAGATGGTCGAGACCAACAACAGTAACCGAGATCCGAAGTATTCTTGGTTTGGCTGGATATTATCGACGTTTTGTGAAATATTTTTCATGATTATCTAATACACTAACCAAGTTTACTCGGAAAGGATTTATGTTTGTTTGGACGGAGGAATGTGAAGAGAATATCAAGGAGTTGAAAAGAAGGTTATCTAGTGCACCTGTACTCACAATTCCTTGTAGTGGAGAAAGGTTTGTGATCTACAGTGATGCATCCAAGAATTGATTGGGATGTGTTCTCATGAAAAATGATATGGTGATAGCTTATGCCTCATGACAGTTGAAAATACATGAGAAAAATTACCCAACTCATGATTTAGAGTTAGCCGCGGTAATCGTTGCATTAATGATTTGGAGGCATTATCTTTATGGAGAAAGGTGTGACATTTATACTGATCATAAAAGTTTAAAGTATATTTTCACACAAAATGAGCTGAATATGCGGAAAATAAGATGGTTGGAGCTGATTAAGGATTATGACTGCTCAATCCATTACCACCCTGGGAACGCAAACAAGGTGGAAGATGTATTAAGTCGACAAGACCATGAAAGTTTATCCATGATGAGGATCAAAAAATATCCAATATTTATGTATTTAAAAAGGATGGATCTTGGAATTATAATGGAAGGGGGAAAATTGTATATTTCTCAAATGAATGTTCAACCATCTATACATGTGAAGATTAAATAGGCACAGAAAGAAGATGTAGAGTTACGAAAGAATGTGAGGAATGTTCCGGAATTCAACCTTGATTGTGATGTGATAATAAAGTTCAGGAATCGGGTTTGTGTTCCTCCCATCCCCGAATTAAAGAAGGAGCTGCTGGATGAGGCTCATAGTTCTTAATTATCTATTCATCCTTGAAGCACGTAGATGTATAGGGACCTGAAAGAGTACTTCTGGTGGGATGGCGTGAAAAGAGATGTTGGTGAATATGTCTCTCGGTGCTTGGATTGTCAACAAGTTAAAGCTGGGAGACAGACGTCTAAGGGGATGTTACAACCATTACCCATACCCAAATGGAAATGGGAAAACATCACTATGGACTTTGTCACTGGAATTCCTAAAACATCCAAAGGCAATGATACTATATGGGTCATAGTTGATCGTCTTACAAAGTCTGTACACTTCATCGCTATTAGAGAGGATTTCTCTCTGGATCAGCTTGGCAGGATATATGTAAAGTAAGTGGTAAGATTGCATGGAGTACCACTTTCTATTATATATAATCGGGATCCGAGGTTTACCTCAAAGTTCTGGCGAAGTTTTCAGCATACTCTGGATACAAAGTTAAGTTTCAGCACTGCTTATCATCCTCAGACAGACGGTCAGTCTGAGAGAACAATTCAAACTCTATAAGATATGTTGAGAGATTGCTCTTTGGATTTCAAAGGTGGTTGGGATCAACACCTACCTTTGGTGGAATTTTCTTATAATAATATATTTCACTCCAGTATTCAGATGGCTCCTTTTGAAGCTCTCTATGGAGAGAAATGCAGGACTCCAACTTGCTGGGATGAAGTTGGGGAAATAAAGCTATTAGGACCTGATCTCGTTGATGAAATGGAAGAAAAGTTCAGATCTATTCAACAACACATATGAGCTACTCAGAGTCAATAGAAAATTTATGCCGACAACCGAAGAAAATACCTTTAGTTTGAAGTGGGTGATAAAGTGCTCTTAAGAATATCTCCCTGGAATAGGGTCATGAGATTTAGAAATAAGGGGAAGTTGAGCCCTAGTTATATCGGTCATTTTGAAATACTAGATCATGTTGGGAAGGTAGCTTACTGATTGGTGCTTCCACCGAATCTATCTCAAGTTCATGATATGTCTAATGTATCTCTCCTGAGAAAGTACATACCTGATCCTTCACATGTACTCAGCTCAGAAGTTTTACTGCTGGAGAAAGATCTTTCTTATGATGAACAGCCGATAGAGATTCTAGATCGTAGCGAAAAATTCCAATGAAACAAGACCAATCGCTTGGTGAAACTTTTATGGAGGAACCACCAATTAGAAGAAGCTACATGGGAGCTTGAGGATATGATGAGGGAGAGGTATCCTCATCTGTTTGTTACAAAGTGACGAATTTCGAGGGCGAAATTAATTTTAAGGGGGGTAGAATGTAACACCTGAGACTTTTATGTTGTATAAATCATCAAAGGAACCTTTTTCTACACAACACTTGCTTGACTTTCTTTACACAAAATCACAACCTTCCTCGATAGCTTGCGTCGTACGCAATACCGAGTTTCACTACACAATGATATACTATTAAAATATTATTAAAACTAACCATTATGAATAGTAATAACCACTTTTTGAAATTTTATAAATTTTATTTTTCAAAATGGACTTCATTTTTGGATTCGTAATATCTAAATTATCCTAGGGTGAAATTTTGGTATTTTTCTGAAAAATTTCAATTTTTGATGAATAGTGAAACCACTAAGTGGTAGTTAAAAAAACTGAATTTTTCATAAAACATAATTTTACCGCTTCTGTGAGTGGAATTTCAAAAATCCGAGAGACACGGTTGATGTCAGTAAGTAAAATGTGGTTCAATGAGGTGAAAATAATTTTTGGTCAATAGTATCTTTTTACTTATATTTACCACGGTTAAAAGTAAATAGGGTAATTAAGGGTAAAAATGATATTATTATTACCCTAAGACATGTCCTAATTCTATTGGATAAGTGTAATTCGACAAAAAACAATCTTAGGAATAAAATATGACCATTTAGGCCCACTTGGATTAGATTAGGACATTTATTATTAATTTATTTAAAGAATGGTTAAAATAGTTAAAATCAATGTTTAATAAATAAATCATTTTTAATATAGGGTTATACATAAGATAAATTCGACTATAAAAATTCATTAGAAAGACAAAACTATTTCCTACATAATGATATTTTATTTTTAATTTTTAGACTTTAAATAATTTAATTTATTTATGACACACTGATGATGCAGTAATTATCTTATTAATTAAATATTGACATAATTGAGGTTTTAAATACTCAAATAAATATAATTTGAGACTTTTTATGAACTACAATAATTTTATAAGTAAATATGACATGCTAGTATTTATTTAATTAACTTTTTTCTAACTAATCATTCTGTTATGATTTTCACAAAAATCAATTACTAAATAGTTTTAAAATTGACATAAAATAGTTTTTAAAACAAATATTATATTAGTGATTGTTATTTTATTCCAAAAAATATAAGGTTTGTCCAAATTACTAAGATAAGGTTACATATATTAATAAAAAACAACTTCAGGTTCGTTTGGCTGCTTATATTAAGTTTATTAACTTTATAGTATAAGAACACAAGAAGACACGATAAAAGTAAAATTATTTAATTTAATGTTAAATCTAAATGATAAGGTTAAAATAGGAACCTAAACCTGTCTAAATTCTATTGGATGAGAGGATTTATACCCATACCCACCTTATCTTATAAATAAATCAATTTGGAGCTATTTACAACCGAATTTGGATTTATAATAAAATAAAATTTTTATTTATTCCAAAGGTGCCCCTCTCCTCCCTTATAAAAGGGCACCTCCTCCCTCTCTTCCTCACACCACATTGAGCCTTCATGCTCGGACAAACCCTGCAAATTTATTCTCTCCACTTCCCTAGAGACATCCTAGAGGTCCTGGTCTTCTTCAAAGTCAAATTTTAGTGCCCTAAAAAGAGGTCTCAAAGAGGCGCTTCAAAGAAGAGGTAATACCCGTTACCAATTCATTCATCTTTATTTCTTCTTCCACTTCTTTTTATTTAGTTGTTTCATAATGAAGTAATAACATCAGTATCACTCATATATTTATTTTTTATTATAATTATGAAACAACCCTATTTCACCATCTATCCATCCTACAGAAAATGAAATCACTGCGCGTGCGTACGTACGGAATACCGTCTCCACGCCGTGGTGTAATCTATTTTCCCCCACCACCATACTTGGATGGGTATAATGATGTAAATAATTAATATATATGATCTTTGTAAAGTGATATTGATTATGAAATAGTATACATACACTCCAATACAATTCCATGATCATGGGAACGATATAATCACTCGTGCGTACGTACGGAATATCGTCTCCATGATGTGATGCGATTCGTTCTACATGATCTTCATTGGATAATGATTATATAAATGAATTGAATGAATAAATATGATATATATTACATTAATACCATTCTGGAAATTATGTATCAATAACCTAAAGAGAAGAATAAGAATTTATTCCACAAAACACGAATAAGTACAAAAAGTTATAAACAGCCGAATAAAAAGTATCAATGAAATATTACTACCAAGAAGCTAAGAATATGACCATATATGATATCATAATAATAATTATGATTCTTTAATAAGTCAATATCATTATCTAAATCATTATATAGGAGGTTTGGACACTTATGAGGCAAATCAGACCTAAGGTAAAGGAAATATCACAATCTCATTTTTATCCGAGATGGTTTATACTTTGAAATATACTGGGGTGTATTTTATCATCCACATCCATGTTTCCTCAATATGTAATATTATTTACATCCACATAAAATTGGTTAAATCCAATTTTACCCTTTGGTGAGTTTTTAGTAAAAGATATGAAATGAATCTTTGGTCGTTTTTCATATGAGGTACCTTTTTGACTTTTTCAGCAAAAGTACGAGAATAATGTTTTTTTTAACTTATACAGCATGAATGTATTTTTAAAACATTGTTTCCAAGAATCTTCCTTTACAAGTTTTCAAGTTTATTTTTAATCAAATTCTTTTAGTTTAGAATTGTATGACATGTTAAGAAAGGAAAAGTATTTTTGAAGTAGAAAGGATATTTTCCTCAAGAATGGAGTTCAGGTGTTTTATCAAAATTATTTTCTATCTAAGATAATAAAGTGTTCTGTTTCTATCCCTATTATTAAATTGATTTGATTATGTTGTGATGGAATTATATTTAAGAATTTATTTATCTTATATGTATTTTTTTATGATGTCACGATGTTTAAGATTCCCATTTTTATTACAAGGGTTATGAAATGATCTATGATTTATGATTTTGTGGCACACATAAGAATGGTATCATTATGAGATGGGTGGGACCTATATCTCCCTCCAATGCATTGGGTAAAGATTTTATATCTCATGAGATAGACATGGCTGGAATGGCAGGTTAAACCGGTTCAGTGAAATAGGACTGAAACGAGGAGTGAACTCGGTTCAGAAATGGACTTTGTCCACTAAGATTGTCTTGGAAATGAGTCTTGACTAACAATAAATGATTCTATATGCTTATGTGTGTATGCCACAATGTGTCATGTTTTAATATATGATTATTGAGATTACAATTCACTACTATGATTTATCCCATGTTATGAAATTATTATTTTTTTGGAGCTTAATATTTCCAAAAGTTATGTTCTTATGTATATGATGTGATTGACATTTCTTTTGTTTACCCTTACTGAGCATTTGAGCTCACCCTTTTGTATGTTTTCTTTCCCCAGGTCAGGAATAAGGTTATTAAGTAAGATATGCAAAAAGGGACTATAGATATGATGAAATAAATGGGAGACAGTGTAGACGCTTTATGAACCAGTTGTTTATGGTTCCCAGTTTCTAAAGACACTATACCTATACGGTCCTTTCCTGATTTTGTTATATGTTGTAATAAGTGTGCTTCAATTCTGATGTAATAACAATGTATGTAAAGTATGGGTCGTTATACTAACACATGTCCTAATTCTACTGGATAAGTTTAATTAGATAAAAAACAACCTTAGGAATAAAATATGACCATTTAGGCCCACATGGATTAGATTAGGACATTTATTATTAATTTATTTAAAGAAGGGTTAAAATAGTTAAAATCAAAGTTTAATAAGAATATCATTTTTAATATAAGGGTTATACATAAGATAAATTCGACTATAAATATTCATTAGAAATATAAAAAGTTTTCCTACATAATAGTATTTTATTTGTAATTTTTAGACATTAAATAATTTAATTTATTTATGACACAATGATGATGAAATAATTATCTTATTAACGAAATATTGACATAATTGATGTTATAAATACCAAAATAAATGTAATATGAGACTTTTTATGAATTATGCTAATTTTATAGGTTAATATGACATGTTATTATTGATTTAATTAACGTTTTTAGAACTAATAATTCTGTTATTATTTTCACAAAAATCAATTAATAAATAATGTCAAAATTGATATAAAATAGTTTTTAAAACAAATATTATAGTAGTAATTGTTATTTTATTCCTAAAAATCTAAGGATCGGCCAAATGACTTATATAAGGTTATATATATTAATAATAAACAAATTGGGGTTCGTTTGGCTGCTTATAGTAAGTTTATTAACCTTATAGTATAAGAACACAAGAAGACACGGTAAAAGAAAAATTATTTTTAATTAATGTTAAATCTAAATGATAAGGTTAAAATAGGAACCTAAACTTGTCTAAATTATATTTTATGAGAGTATTTAGACCCATACACACCTTATATTTGAAATAAATCAATTTTGAGATATTTAATACCGAATTTGACTTTATAATAAAATAATAGTTTTAGTTATTCCAAAGGTGCCCCTCTCCTCTCTTATAAAAGGGCACCTCCTCCCTCCCTTCCTCACAAAACTTTGAGCCTTCAAGCTCGGCCAAACCCTGAAAAATTATCTTCTCCATTTCTCTGGAAACATCCTAGAGGTCCTGGTCTTCTTCAAAGAACAATTTTAGTGCCCTAAGAGGAGGTCTCAAAGAGGCGCTTCAATGAAGAGGTAATGTCTGTTACCGATTCTTTCAACTTTATTTCTTCATCCACTTATTCTTCTTAGGTTGTTTCATTATGAAGTAATAACATCAGTATCACTCATATAATGATATTTTATTATAATTATTTAACAACCCTATTTCACCATCAATCCATCCTATGGAAAACGAAATCACCGTGCGTGCGTACGTACGGAATACCGTCTCCACGCCGTGGTGTAATCTATTTTCCACCACCAGCTTACTTGGATGGGTATAATGGTGTACATAATACCTATATATGATTATTGTAAAATGATATTGATTCTTAAATATTATAGATACACTCCAATACAATTCCATGATCATGAGAATGATATCAACGCTCGTGTGTACGTACGGACTACCGTCTCCACGACGCGATGAGATTCATTCTCCACATTAACCATTCATGAATGATTATAAAGTATATATAATAAGTAATCATGAAATATATGACATAATAATGATACTGGATTTATGTGTATATATATGTATGTTGTCTACTTAATCTCATTCAACTCAATAAGGAAACGAAAACAGCGTTCATGCGTACGTACGGCCTACCGTCTCCTTGAACGGTGTATTTATTTCCATTTACTGATCCATTATATATATGTATATTATGAATATATATTATATATAAATCATGTTTTATATTCTGGAATTATGTAATCATGATCTAAGTAATCATATGAATAATTACAAGTCAAAACACAGATGATAAATGAAACGATTTTACCCAAAACGCTCTTTAACATGGAATTTACAAAATAACGGGTAATATAAAGTCATATGTGAACCATATATGATATCATAACAATGATTATGATTATGTAATCAGTAAATGACATTATTTAAATCATTATACATGAGGTTCGGACACTTACGAAGAAAATCGGACCTAAGGTAAGGCATAATTTTCCAAATCTCATTTTTATCCACGATTGCTTATTTGTAAGTATTTACTGGGGCTATTTCTATCATGTCCATGTTTTATAAAAGTGTTTTCATGTATGTTTAAAGCCCTTTTTACCCATTTTTGACTTTTACGACAGGGTATGTAAGGAATATTCTTTTATTTCCCTTACGAGGTACTTTTTTGACTTTTCCGACAAAAGTACGAGGAGAATGTTATTTTTAACTTATACGAAACGAACAGATTTTTACGGTTTTATAAAGCCTTATTTTCATGAAGATTCCTCCAAAATAATTCATGAATATTTTCAAAAAAATACTATTCTTTTAAAATTTCATGAAATTTTGTGAAAAGAAAATGATTTTGAATAAGAAATGATATTTTCCTCAAGAATTCAGTTCAAGTGTTTTATCAAAACCATTTTCCATATAAGATGAAATTATTTCATATGTGTATGATTCATGTATAATGTCTCTATGATTTACAAGATTTCAATTTTCTTATGATGAAATATCCATTTGTTTTATATGGATTATGTGAGGATGATATGATGTTTATGAAACCCATTTTATTCTTTGGGTTATGATGAATGTTTTAAGTTTATGTTGTGGCACAAGTAAGAATGATTTCATTATGAGATGGGTGGGACCTATATCTCCCTCCAATGCATTGGGTAAATATTTATATCTCATGAGATAGACATGGATGGAATGGTAAGTTAATCTGATTCAGTGTTACAGGACTGAAACGAGGAGTGAACTCGATTCAGAAATGGACTTTGTCCACTAAGATGGTCTTGGCAGCAATGCCTTGGCTACTATAGAAATCATAACATGTGCTGAATAGTTGCCACAATTACATGTTTTACTCCCATGCTATCTTATCATGTTTAATGTTTCATTATTATCTATGCCTTATGTACTTCCATGTTTTATGTCATTTCTGAAGCTTTTGATGTTTAAACATTATGTTCATGTTTTTAAGTTCAAATGTATATGATTTGTTTTATTTTATCCATGCTTACCCTTAATGAGCATTTGAGCTCACCCTTTATATGTTTTCTTTTCCCCAGGATATAAGGAAAGGTTTTAGGTAAGAAAACAAAAGGAGAAGATCTTTGTGGGAGATGTTGAAGATCTTTCACCACGATTAGAAGATTATATTCTGAGTTTCCAAAGACACTAAACTATTACGGTCCTTGTATGTCTGCTTTTGTTATGTATTAAGTATTCCGAAAAAGTAATGCCATGTCCATGTATGTCAAGATTTGGGTATCTACAGTTTATCTACCATACCACAATAAATTCAATACCACTCATTAAATTAGAGAAAATGACAATCATTTCCACTAAGTGGAGTTGATAATGAAGCCTCTGACGTAGATGGTTTTGATGAAAACCAAAACAAACGATGAACCCACCCGAAACCTAGGTTGATTCTCCAAGAACACACAATTGATCGCTTATCCTGGCAAGATACAAGACAAATCTCATTATATTTGCAATGCACCTTTCAACATAAACCCTTAATGGGTTTGTATATGAGAAACCAAGAGAAGAGGTTAAATAGGTCTGTGTAGATCTATGAAACCTATCGAGAATTATGTAAAATGATGGCATACCTCAAGAATATAGATTTTATTCACAATGTAAAGACATCAGAACACCTATATATTTTGGGGAGAACCTTCTATGGCATTAGGTTAAGAAAAATCCCAAATAAGGACCAATATGGTGAAATAAAGTGGTATGTATGGAAAAATGTGTAGGATCCAATTTTTAATGATCCCACTATGTCTATGTGCATTGATTGTCCTCACAGTTAGGAAACCCATGTGCTAACTGTGCGGTGGCTGCTGCCCGCATGACATACCCTTGCATTTTATCCCTAATCATGCTCCAACTGTGCTAGAGGTACTTCTACAAAAGGACCACTATGCATGATTTGTCTACATTGTTAAGAAAACCATGTGCCGATTGTACAACCTTCAAAATGCCCCAAAAGACACTTAAAAAGCTCTCCCTACACTCTCATCCATCAAACAGACAATTTATAGCCATAAAAAAGAATCATGTAAGCGTTACATACCAGAAACCAAGGGTACTAGAGTTGAGTAATTATTCAACTCTTATAAGAGTACAAATATATGTTACTATTTCATAAACACATCCTTATACTTTTTTTGTGCCTTGAAATATCTACACTTTATCTCATAGCCCAGGTTGCATCATATGGTGAAATTAGACTATAAAACATCATGTAATGATCAACATAAACCATTTCATAAATGGATTTACTTTCTGAAGTATCATGAACCAAAACATTAGAATCATTCTTTTATAAATCCTTGTTAAATCCATGTACATAAGGTACTGGTAATCCTTATTTTATTTAGAACTCCCTGATCTATCCTATTCAATAAATCTACTACATTACTTTCCATTAATCTACATGAAGCAACAATATCTTTTCACATTCCAAACAAGTGAATATCTTTTTCATGTTACCTCATGAAATATGTTAATAACTAAAATAACCATAAAACATTATTGGAAAACATTAATTAATCATTACATATGATATTGGATATATTCCTTATATCAAAAAATGATGTAAATTCTATCAATGATAGCATAAACCACATGTCGACAAGTCAATAATCTGTTTTGAGGAAGTTAGTACTTATCCAAATAAATCATTTCTTCATCAGTCTCATAATCATGGTGAATATATTTAGGGTTTTATTTCACTAAATCATATAATTTTCCAAGACATTGACATTAAACTGTGTCACATATCCTTAGTAATATTAATCATATGAACACAAATTAAAATTTAAATCTTACTTTATTACAATCTACATATATTCCATGATTCTTATGACCAATACTTTGTAGATAAAATATTCAAACAGAATGATTCTTGATGAGGCATATTAATCATTCAACATAATATTTTTTAGTATGATGAATCAATCATTATTCAGTAACATCATTTATGGAATATTTGTATGACACATGAGATACTGATTTTCATATCTCCTCATTTCGTTGCAGTTGAAGCATTGTAAATTTGAAACTTTTTTCATGACCATTAAACCAAAAAAATTGTGTCATTTTTCTACACACTTATAAAAAACTCTCATTTCAATTGAAGAATTTAAGAGGGTGATTCTTCCCACTATTATCACATATTGTAGAACACTTCATTCCCAATTCCCATTATCTGTGTCTTTATCTTCCATCACCTAATTATTTTTCTTCCCTTCAAAGCCATACGACTTAGAGAATTATTTAAATACTTTGTAACACATGATACAATTTCACAAATGTTTAGGATACATGCGAGAGTATATTCCTTTGAGATTACAAATTAACGGAATTAGATATATGATCCTTCTTTATATTTGAATCATGATCATTGGTGATGTTCTAATTCCTTTTATTATGATCTATTTATAATTAATTCCATATAATATATTAACCCATAGAATTATTAACTCCCTATAACTCCAAACATTACATAAATAAATGCATCATAACTAATAGAACCATATACATTTGTTACATTTGGGGAATAAATCCTTAATAATTTTTGAAACAAAAATTGGAATTATCCTATGCATATCCCCTTAAAGTGGCAAAACAAAATCGTAGTATGGACCATTATCAAGTATCCTGATATCCCGGGACAAGTTCGAATCATCATTTCAAACTTATTACACCTATGTACCTTTCATATAGAACCACATCGACTTGTAGTATCCTGATAGGGATATATTTTCTAGAAATATCCACATAATCTATTCCTTAACCAAATTCTAGGACGATCATGAATTATTATCCTCAATGTATAGCTTAGGGCTTTTCCTCAAACAAATGTTTTTGAAACCTAGTTTCCTAGTTTTATATTAAACATTTATCAATATCAACAGTAACTCCTTGACCATATTTTCCTGGATCTAATTAATTGTTTAATTACATTATAATTCTTAAAAGAAATTCATATATTGAAGGACTGATTATTTTAGAAGTATTGGATAAGAATATACATATATATGTTCACCATTAAAACATGAATATAAATTAATCATATATGTATTATTGGGAAAATCCATAACTCTATGTTTATCCCAACAAGTCATTCATAAAAAACATCATTATGTCGTGGGAAAATGAAACATACGAAATGGGTGAGCTTAGATGCTCTATATGGGTATTCAATAAGGAGTAATATATCATAAAAAACATTATGCATGGAGAATGACTAAAAAGCATAACTTTAAAAATATACTCGAATACATTATGGAAGGAAGAAGTGATAAATAAATAATTCCATAATAAAGCGTAATCAATTGTATTGTACTTGTAGACTAACCACATGATCATTTGATTACTAGTTTCATAATGAAAAAATGCATAATTTCAGACATCATATCAATAATATCAAAGAATCATATCATGGGCATAAATAACCATTTTTTCAAGGCCGTATACCAGGACCATAGTTTTTCTCATGAGACATAGTAATTCATTGTGGGGATATAGAGGGCCCCACCTGAAACATACTATGTCCAATAAAATACTATTATGAATGAGGATAGACATAAAAACATATACATTCATATTGAAAATAATATATTAAATTTAAATAACTTTCCCTATACATTAATAATAAACACTAACCAGTTAATGTAAATTGGTGAATGGTGTCAAGACAGAACATCTTCATTCAATGTAATCCAAAAAACATTAACAACACATTTTAAAATAATTCAGAAGATATAAAACTCTATGAAATAAAATATTTATCAAATTATGTTGAAATAAATATATTAACTTTTAAATGAGACCTTTGAGAAATTCTTTGTGTAAATAATCGTTAAATATTGTAAAGTTTCACATGAAACATTAAAAAATCAAATAATAATCCATTATAATATAATGTGACTAATGAGAATCATTATATTATATACCACAGGGCAGTACAATCAACACATGCAAGGAATAAGTGGGTAACAAGGAATATATCTCTTTAATGTTAAAATTAGGTAAGAAAAATCTATTTTACTTTGGAAAGAATATATCTTTTGTAAAATCATTTTTAGTTGTCATAAATTTGATTTTAAAAAAATATTTCCAAGAATAGAATAGGTAAGAACATTGATATTACATTTGAGGCATAAATTATATCCCTATTATGTGAAATCATTTAAAAAGTATTTTAAATGAAGGTTTATAATAATTTTTTTTGTGTAGAATAATGAATTCATTAAAGAAAATTTTAAGCAGAAAGGCATGATTGATTTAATAAAACGAAAAATGAACCAAAATATCATTTTTATGGTAAAATATGTGATTTTAGATAGATAAATATATTTTATAATATAATATAGAATAAAAATTAAAATAGGTAAGAATTCGAGAGGTTCCTTGAATGCGAGTTACATTTCCAAATAATTTTTTAATGATTTCCTTAAAACATTTGAATCCCCATTACATAATGTATGATTAATATCAGTAAAAATATATACATATATATATATAATTAAAATAGAATTTATTAGGATTTAATTTTAAATTTAATAATTTCACTGAGGGTAGTATTGAATAACAACAACCTAAATGAAAATGAATGTTCGGGTAAAAAAATACTTGCAACTATGTAATCGATTGAATTGTATGACCCAAATTTAATATTAATAAAATTATAAATTGAATATAATTGAAATAAATGTATTATTTTTATGAAACATTAATGGTATGTATACATACACCATAAAAAATTAATAGTCAGTAATAAAGAATTTCTCTCAAAATTGGAAGTGAGATGAAGAAAACCTAACCTTAATTCTAAAGGTGTTCGTCATAAGAAATTAATGTCCTAAATAATCAAATTTATGTTCATTAATTATTAAGTACTCATCCTTATCACTATTTAATTTATTTATTATAACCTTATTAAGTTCATTAATTTCCATTGTTGATGGGTTAAGTGGTTCAATTTCTTTTTTTGGGCCTATTTGTTTCAGGATAAGTATACTTATATACATGAATAGATAATCATGTAAAATGAGAACAATTGACTATAATTGAAGTTATATTTTATTATTGAACATCGATAAGGTTACATGGTTGTAAATGTTAATTTATTACTTCATGTGGAGATGAAACATTATATAAATTACCTAATGATTACAATTTCAGTTATTTCTCAATTTTTGAACAAAACGAACTCATATTGATTTATAAATAAAATCCATTTTTTGAAATAGATTCCAGATCCATATATGAGACAAAATAGATATATAATATTATTTTTAAACATAAATAATTATTTCCTGGCCACAATTAAATATGCTACGAGAAATTAAAAACCAATCATCCCTTATTTGGTAAATTATATCATCATTGATGGTGTTTTTAATTACTAGCATAAATGAAAGGTATAAAAGAGTGGATAATAAATTATTTAATAATAATAAAAAATTAAATTTAATTTAATTTAATGGAGTGTTCATAACATTTTTATTATGATAGGTGAGGATAGAAATGAAAAAAAAGAACTTGAAAATAACGAAAAAGAATTGAAAATAGTAATTTACCTCTGGAATTTATTTTCCTTGATCACCTTTTTAGAAAAAGTGGTTTTGGTATTTCAATGAAACCAATGGATGTTTGATGTGAGGGTAGATCATGGGAGGAAATTTTACCATAATTTAAAGACGTCATAAGGCTTGAGAGTATTAGTCAGATGATAGAGTGAGGGGGGTTAATAGTAGAGGAGAGGAGTAATTTTTGATTATTTTAATCATCATTTTATTATATTGTTGACTACTATAAATTAATTTGAGTTTTGTGACCAGTAATAGTAATGTGTCATTTTGAGTCTGATCGAAGTAGACTTACATCGTCATTATGTCACCTATCACTCAATATATCATGTATTTCGTATTTATCGTAAATTATGTTATTTTACTATTCACCTAAAATTAACGTATTTTATAACTATACCAAAAAATAACCATAATCATTTGTTAAAATGTAGAATCCAAAATTGAATTCCATTTTACCAAAATTATTTCCTTAAAAGGTGAAATTTAAATTTTAAATTATATCTTTATTTAAATGTAAAATATTGATTTTTAATTTAAAACTAATTCTGTAATTATTTCAAAAATTAACCCACGCCTCATTAAATTATCCCTAATTCATTGGGAAAAAATAATTATTTAGGAATATATTTAATGAAAATTTAATTTAAATCCAGTCATAATTTTAAAACATTAATTAAATAATTATCACTCACAAAAATACCAATATTTAACTAATAAATTATTAAATGGTTTATTTCATTTATAATGTGGCTAAATTTTATTTATACAAACATGGGTGAGGTTACTATTCATAAGGGTATATTAATATTCATAAGGTTACATTAAAATTTTTATTGGTATGATACTATTCAATAAAAAAATATGATTCTATCAAACTCCAAACATCACCTTGAACGCAACTGTGTATGTCAGAATTTTGAAATTCAAAACACTTATGTTGAAATATTATTTTAAATTTATATATGATATAAAATTGTGTTTTCTTTTAGATACTTCGTGATTAATGAATTCAATATTAAATTTATTTTCAAGTCATTGGGGTGTCACACAGTTGATGTTGACTGTGTAGAAAAATTTTTCTAATGTGTATTCAAATATAATGATCACTATACTTATGGACACTATGAACATTACTAA
Organism: Viscum album; assembly: GCA_963277665.1. NCBI lineage: Eukaryota > Viridiplantae > Streptophyta > Magnoliopsida > Santalales > Viscaceae > Viscum > Viscum album. The sequence continues at coordinate 1,709,482,159 of OY728152.1, read as the reverse complement.
TTAGTTTTCACAAAACATGATTTATAAAATTTACCTTAATATTCTCTCAGACTCACCAATAAATAGTGGGAACTTTTTCTCTAATAATATAAGTAATGGGTACCATAGAAAAGAAGATATTTTTTCCTACCTATCAATACTTTGGTAGATGAATCCCTGTTAATATCATTGAGGAATGAGATGTTTTTTTATCTTTTAAAACATAAGACACAAAGAATGTAACCAAAATGGGAAAATTAATAGTCTAGTAAGTATGATAAATATGAATATTGGAAATATTAATAAATAATTGTATATTTAATTAATTAAATGTGAAAGGAATGGGACTAACTGAAATTTAGTTACTTATTCAAGGAAGGTATGAAAGCATGCATGAATTAAAAAAAGCACTCAAGGTGGTTGGAAATAGTGATGGCCAAGTGAGTAATTCCAAACAATAATATACAAATAATTAGTTAAAGAAAAATAACTATTATATAGAATCAAAATCTCTCGAGACCAACCATTATTGGCTAACACATAATCCATGTAATTCCCATATCACATTGGGTGATTGATGCTTATATTCTAGTAGATTTAGCTTATGAAATTTCCAACCATATAGAGTATGCACTTATATAAATAAATATTCTTATGAGTTCACTTAACAAAAACTACATAATTATATTCAACATCTTCAATTTGTGTAGTATCGGCTTCACGAGGCCCAGAAAAACCCTCTTTTTTGGTCATTCTCATTAGTTTGGATTGGTAGATTTTTATTTCCTAGACTATAAAATGGGTTTAGAAAGAATATTGTTTTACTAATGATGCAAATACCATTATTTGATATAACTATGAATATATAGTAAATCGATGAGGTAGACTTTTTATTTGAATTAGGATGGAGATATCAAATTGTTTCTCTATTTATATTCAAGAATTTGTTTTCCTAATTTTGTAGTATATATGGATTACTTATTTTATTTTTTTCATTAAATGTTTACAAAAATATGGGGAATGATATAGATAAACATTAAATGTGATTTAATGGAATGATAATATTTAACAATGTGACAAGAATAATAGAATAATAACCCATAATGTGTTCTTGATGATTACATAATGTTGTATGGATAATAAAAATTGATGGTACATATTAGCATTGAAGTGAATATTTCTTATAAAATGGTTTATTCCATAATTATTGATTTTTACATCATTCATTCATTTAATGAATATATCGAATAAAATTTGTAATTTTGAATCATGAATTCTTTTAATAATTATTTATTTTAATTTCTTCTATTATAAAATATCATGAATATTCATGATGAAAGTATTCACATGGTTTTTAAGTGATAATAAAATCTAATTTATGATATATATGTGATTAGGGTTAAGTTAATTTTGTGAAATTTAGTTACCTTATTTCTAATGATTTGTATTTTTATTTCTCATAAGGGTTAAAATGTGAACCATTAATGGATTGATTTTTGTGGAAAATTGGAGTTTGTTTTAAATATTAACACATGACATCAAACCATGAATATTTATCCAAATTGGATAACCAATGTTATATTTTACCTAGAGATAGAAAATATGTTTATTATTTATCTATTGAATTATCAGTTTCGCAAGAATAAAAAATTCAACTTCATTTCATTAACTAAGTGATGAAGTGGAAATTAAAAAAAAATACAATAAAAGGATGATATTATGTCTATAAATGGGTATGTTATAAATTATTTATTTATTCAAATAAAAATATATCAACTATAGGGAACAAATTATGAAAAAGAAAACATTATTCGAGTCTCAACATTTATGAGGAATCAAATGGTCCTTTATATAATTGCACATTTATGGATTTGTGGCTTACTATATTCTCTAGATCAACCACTTGTACTGATCAATTTCTTTTATCATTATCCATCAAAATATGATAGTTATATCACTTTTCCATGACCATTTATTCAACTAAATCATATTTTCAACTATGTGGAAACCTAGTTTTGAATTACATTGTGTAACAGTTAGATTTCCAAATATCAACTTTTAAAGGATGATTTAATATTCATTTTAATGATGTGGATTTATAGGACGTGACATTCCAGGTACAAAACCTTTTATGAACTATACGAATTTAAAGGGAAATCGTTTTAAGGGTTGATGAATATAATTCCCTAAATTTTTATGAATTAATTTTTGGTATACATTAAATTTCCATGTTTTCATGAATTTCATGATACACCATGTTAATATTTCATAATAAAGAAAAGATTATATTGTCCTATAGAAAACACAAATCTTTTTTGTATTATATTCAAAACTATGTTTTTTATTTTGTAACAACCAATGTTGATTTCCATTGATAGCATGCATTATATGAAATACTGAGTTTTACTAGACTATAATATACTATTAATATTATAAATATAGATATAATGTATCATTGTTAATGGTATATTTAAATATTTGGAACAAAATTATGAAACTATATTGTACATGTTATTATAAAATGAAATCCATAGTTCTCAATTACGTCGAAATGAATATAAAAACCAGTTGAATATAAATTGTTCATTTTTATGATAATATATTTTTATGACAATAATGGATATTTAATTATAAAATAAATTAACCACAATTTGTGTGAGGTATTAATTATATTTTTATAATACAAAATCAATCATTTTTTCATGTTCAAATAATATGTTTGTTGGGCATAAAATAAGAGCAAATCATGGTTTAGGAATAAAGGATGTATTATTTTAAATGAATGTTTTAACACATTTTAATGGAATAAATTTTTAAAAAATAAATTTTTACACATTTATCATTACTATTTTTAAAAATGGAATTAACTTTTTAATTCATCATATCAAAATTTATATAATATTAAATTTTATTATTTTTCTGAGATGTTTAATTTTTCGATTAAAAGTCAAAAGCACTGAAATGTAATAGAAAACATCATTTTCACCATATTTATTTATATATATAAATTTTATTTAAAATTTTGTTTTAAATATATTTATATCAATAATTAATCTATTAAATAAATTTATCTTCATATAATCACTTTCACATTGAATGTTGATATAGAAAAATATCAATCATTTGATCTTTTTTACATTGAAATCTAAATGTTTTGTAAAAAATATTAAACTAATTAGTGCTATTTAAAGGGATATGATTTGAAAGAAATAAATTATATATTTGTAATAAGATTAATTTATAATTTTTAATGAAACCAAAATAGTTTTTGAATAAAAATATTAATGAATGAAATTAAATTTAATTACTGTGATTAATGTAAAAAATGAGTTCACGTAATGGATAAATGGTAATCATAAAAGGAAAAATGAATAATAAATGTGTATACATTCCATTTTATATACATATATCAACCATATACCATCTTATATCGAATATGTGACAATATGAGGAAAAATATCAAAGGGTTGCCTCTAAAAAGTGTTACGATTTTGTATTTACAAAAATGACACTACCCCTCCTCTATAAATGGGAACATGCCCAATAACATAGTCATACCTCTCATGCACTTTGGATCTAACAAAACATAAAAATAAAATATCATAGTATCCCTAATATTATTTTAGGAGACTCAAAATATACATAAATTATTCCTTGCACAACCTTTGGAGTAAACAAACAAGTGTAATCAGAAGAAGAGGTATCATTCTTCAACGAGTGTTTTTTTATTTAATTCTACCAAATATATATTTTTCTAATGACAATATTATTTAGTATTTAGTGTATTATAAAAATAAAATATATATTAAAGGGTATGAAGAAATACTATGCACACATACATCAAATGATGGTCTTAATCATCATTTATCTGAATGACAAACTACACCCTCGTGATCCAACAACATTCTTTCTTCCATTACCACCTCCCAATGTTAGGTATAATGTTTGGATTAATTTTATGATATTATATCCACGATATTTATTATTTTTTATAATTTTTAATTTATTATAATACACATACCTTCAGGCTTTACATTTTGCAATAATGTGATAATATCGTTTGGTGACATGTGGACTACCACCTCCCAAAAGCAATGTGATTTAATCTCACTATAAATGAAATTTATTATAAAAGGGTTTTAAAAAATATGTAATAATATTTAAATTAAAATGGTTCTATAATGAATATATATATATATATATATATATATATATATAATTTGACTATCTCTATCTCATTACTATAAGGAAATGGAAATATAATTCATGTGTATGTACGACAAACCTTCTCAATTAAATGCTTAATTTATTTCTAGTATATATATATGATATATTATTGTACATTAATATATAATAAATATATATGTTTTCAATATTTTGGTTTATACTATTTATATATATAAACTATCATCTATGTAATATTACTACGAACGAAAAGTTAAAACATGGAAGAAAAAGGTTGTTATTACCAGAAAGATATCAATAACAAATAATTTTTTGTAAATAGGTAATATAATTTCATAAGTAAATTATATTGGGTATTATATTTATAAATATTATTATGTAATATATTGACGAAAAAAATTATATTTTTTTTACAGGAGGATAGGACATGTACAATAAGATTCATGACTTAAGGTAATTTAATTCAATATCACTTTTTATATAAGTGAGATGCATATTTTATTGAAAATTCATTTATTTTATGTTGTGTTTATAATTTCCTTTGAAAATTCTCATTAGGTATTTTAAATATTTAATGATATTCCAAATATTAACTAATGCAATTCTTTCATGGCTATCATGATTCCAAATTAACTCAAGTAGTAAGGTAATTTTATAAAATATTTTATATATGTGGGTTAAATTCAATATTCAGCACTCGTTTATTTTGTGCTGTGTATATGATACCATCGGTCATTTAATAGAATGATTATCATACATTTTAAAATATTAAATGTTTCAATTGATTTTTTTCTTTCATGGGATCATGAATCGCATATTATATAATTAGTAAGTGCATTTATTGTCTCATATTCACTATCTTGTCACTTAAAAAAATTTCACAATTCATTTTTAAGTTATTTATATACAGCTCACGAACATATTATATTATTATAATAACTAGAATTTTTGGTATTAACTTATACATTTTATGAAACTCTATCATGGTTCTTACTGTTCAAAATGTACCAAACTAGTAAAGTAATTTTTTATCTATTTTTCAGCATTGAGACACATGATATGGTACGCATCAACATTAATTGAAGAGGTGTATATATTTCCCATTTAAATACTATATAATTAATATACTTATTTTCATTATATTTTATTCTTGATAAAATTTTACTATTTTTTTTATTTTTATTAATTTAACAATGTTGAAAATATTTTTTATTACTAACTCATTGATTATCATGATATTTTTTAATTATATTTCCATTGAGGAAATATTATGATCCATATCACAAAAATACTATGGAATTTTAATCATCAATTTTTATTAATGATATATCAATTTATTGGTTCCATTTATCCACAATTTTATTCTTATTGTACATATGAAAATTATTTTAATAAAATAATTCTTTTTATATGTATTTAGTGGAAAATAAATTTTCATTAAAAGCCATTTTTATAAAATTGTTTTCAAAAATATTATCATATAGTCATTAAAAAAAATTTGACCCATGATTTATCTTTTTAATGTAAATTGATTGTAAGGTAAATATTATTGTCAATTTATGATCAAGGCACAATTCAAATCATTTTACACTGAAAAAGGAATGTTGAAAATTTATGAATTTAGCAAAAATTTTTACTATAATTTCCTTCAATCATCTTTTGAATGAGTAAAATTATATTTAAAATATTGCATTCCTAATATTATATATTTTTTATCTAAAATGTTTATTTCATTGAAAAATTTTATCAATTTTTCTATTTTTTAAAATGAGTTTTAATTAATTCTATATGATTACTTTGTTTGAATTCAAAACTATTTCCACTAAAATGTTTTAGGAAAAAAAATTATATTTAATTTTTTTTTGTTTTTTTTTAAAATTCCATTATATGTTTTCAAAGGTTTTTCTAAAATAAAATAACTGAAATGATGAAATCTTTTACATTATATGTATTGAAACCAATTTTAAATTGTATAAATTTGAAAAAAAGTGTTATGTTGATTTATTTTTTTAAAATCATCATTTATATGATTTCAACAGATGAATTTAAAGAAAATGTATTAAATTATTTTCAATATTCCATTATTAGTTTTCAATGATATTTTCAACTAAAAGTATTTATAAAATTATCAAATAAAACTTTTTTTTCAAACTATAATGGATGCTTACCTAAAGATGTCTTTTTAAATGTTATTTAAAATAATTTATAATGTACTATTAATTCAATTAGTGTTAAATATTCTATAATGGTTATATGACTCTTGAATACAATTTAAATTTTTTCTCTAATTTTTTTTATGACATGATGTTTATGAAACCACTATCTCTTCCATGTAGTATAACATGATATAAATCTTACAAAAACTACTCATTTTCATGTGTATTGCTTCAATTAAATGATTATGAAACCTGTCAAATTTCAAATGGATATTCTACAATGAAATTTTGATGAAACCCATTTTATTTCATGTGTTTTTTATGATGATTTTTAAGATATTTGTGTAACACATATGAATGATTTCATTATGTGACTTGTCAGACCAATTTCTCATTACAATGTGTAGTTTAAAGATGTAAATCTATCAAGATATAAATTGCTGGAATGTGGAGTCAAAATTATTTAGTAAAAGACATTATCAACAAATATGGTCTTGGGAGTGAACTTTTACTACCATTATGGTCATAGGAGTATACCTTTACAATTATGATCTACTGAGGAGTGATACCATTCCCCATAGATGAGCACACAAATAATCCATTTCTACCATTGGAATAAATTTCTATCATTATATGTCCTAACAAATTCTACATATTTTTCCTATAATATGATTTCATGTATTATTCCCTATATTAAATAATCATTCATGTATTGCGAACTATTTACCATAATTTTCTGATTCTGGATTATGATATTTTATATGAAATTCATGAGGTAATAATGTTATTATCATGTTCTCATACATGTATGTTTATTTCTAAACTTACATACCTCCCATGTTTACCCTTATAGAGTATATGTTATCACCCACTCTTAGTTTTCCTATCCTCAGGTTTTAAAGATATATATTATGTATAATGTGACTAATAAGGGTGATACTAATGAATAAAAAATTGGGAGATTATGTACCACACCTATTAACCAAAATTTTTTATTCCATCTTTCTATAGAAACAAAAAAAATATGGTATTTGGGTTTATATTTTTGTAATTTATTAATTTTTCATAAAATTATTTACTGTATATTTATGATATGTAGGGGTATCAGAATATCCCATCAATAAGACCCCTTAATATGGTCCCATCACTTGACCCTTCAATGAGACCCCTTCATGAAGATCCTACCCCAAAACTATTTCGGTAAACCTCCACTTGATCTATCAATGATACCTCCTTATATTTATTTAGATCATGCGACTATAAAAACATAATATGATCAAGTTATTTAGATCATGTGATTTAGAAATTTCATTATATATGCACCATATATACCCCTTCACATGATACCTTTACGAGATACCTCCAAAATACATCATCATGTGAATTTTTTCAATTAATGGAAAACACATGATTCTAGTGTAAAACCTTACTAATCTCATGAAAAATAAATTTTATCAAGTAAAACAGCTTTTAAAAACATGAATACTTATTAATAACAGGTTTAGTGGAATTTATATACATAAATACACATCCAAAACTCTTCAAAACATGATTAGATGAATATTCCACAACCTTATAAAATTTAGTTTATATTTTTTCATTATCAAATTACGAGACAAGGATAAAAACATAAAGTTATCCTCAACATTTTATTCTAGTGATTCGTGTGATCATATTATGAGATAAAAACAAAATCATGTTCACTTTTCATGAGCCCATAACGAGATAAAAATACAAACTCTTTGTGTGATAACAACATGAGATCCAAATAAAATAATAGGCATATCATGTAATTCCATTGTGAGATCAAATTAAAATTATTATGTTGGGATATTTTCATATAAAAAAATCTGATGATCTCATCACGACATAAACTGAACATCATGTAGTACCAGGATTTCTTGAAACTATGAAATATATCCATAATTTCCAATTTATCCATCTTAATGCAATTAATGTGATCTTTTAGAGATATCCATTTAAAATCATGTTGAATATTAAATCATTTCATATGTTCTCTTCATGATATCCTATGAAAAGTATTAATTTTATTTATGTTATTAGTACAATATCATTGTGGGATCCCTATATGATCATGCAGTGTCATAAAGTGCTTCAAATTATATCATCACATGATCCTATTATACTCACATAGACAACGTGATGAGAGAACATGATCTCCTTTTTCAACCACGATCTCAAGTGAGACTTGTCCAATATGCCTATAAAAACACAATCTATGTGATCAGTTAGGAAATATGTAGTATGTGCGATCCTTTTGAATTTTCAAGAGCATGTGATCAATTGAAACATAATGAGATCATGTAACACCTTCAAATGATCATTTATTACATCTACTGTGGACATCATTATTTAAGAAATTTACATCAACTCATCTTGAATTCTTTTACAACCATTATTTTAAAAAGAATAAAACCGTACCAAAAAAGACAATCAACTTAAATCCACCATCAATTTTGATCTTTCTGATAATTATTTATGATTATATCATTTTGGTTATTATTATTTTTAATTTAATGATATCCACTAGTTACAATATAACAATAATTAATTATAATTTTATGGTTATAAATTCATATTAGTGACAAAAATTATCCATTATTATCATATATATTCATAAAATACCTTTTTAAGCTATCCATGTAAGGTAGTTTGATAAATGAATCACATGGTTTCATGGCTGCAGCAGTCAACACTGTAAGAACACAAATCTGCATTACATGTTGGGATCCTGATTTTGGGAGTTCTTGAGAAAATGAAGTTTTATAAAATTTAAGAGTACCCACCCGTGTACTTGAGAGTACACACAAAATACCTAATTGGCGTAGATAACAACATTCAGTCCGTGTAAAGGCCAATACATGGCCGAGTGTGGTTACTTGGAGACTGCGATAAGTGGGGGCCGACTGAGGCATGTTCACGAAGTGTACATTTAATAAACACGTACTATAACTTTTATTTTATTTGATAGGTCGGACTGGGGTCACATCACTTACCCATAAAAGACATATTCTAAACCCATCTTGTCCTCGAGCGACCGAGGGAGATGAATCCTCTCTAAGCCATCATCCCATCATTCATTCTATGAATCGTACTCTTTCAATTTTGTTTGAATCACCTCAGTGATAAATTACATTTTCTAGTGCACTCCCCTTGTTTTCTCCTCATTTTTTTGATATTCATGGTGGAGAAATTTTGACGTCTTTGTAGATTAATGATGTTATAGGTTGACTCAAAGGTTGAGATTCAACATTATAATTTTTAAAATGTCAAGGTTGGTGGATTATGCCTTACCATAGTTTCCTTTTGATTATATGTTCACAACGTTTCGAATACAAAAGTTTAGGGTATTGAGTGTGTTGGAGATTTAACCATGTTTGATGACTAATATGATTTTTTTAGAAAGGGTTTTGATTTTGATTTACGTTAATTACCTTGTTTAATGATGTGGTTTCCATGTTTTTTTTAAATTGTTCGTCGGGTCTCGAACTGCATGTTACAATGTTTTTTTTCCAAGCCTAGAGCAGTTAGGATAGAGTTGAAATTATATGAAATGCTTGCATATTCATTGTATCTGATTAGCCTTGTAGTAGTTGATATTAGTATGGCTGCTGGATATTATTATTTCCCGATTGAATTACACAAGACAGGGAGAACCTGGTGTAGATGTACCATATGGGAAATTGACAATGAGGGATTTGGCAGAGTATCCATTATACTATTCACATTTAGATACCATAAGGGGATTGATGGTGAGTACTCCCTCAGAGTGTCTATAGTATACCATTGTGAGACGTCATGGATAACTGAAATTGAGTAATTCTTCATAGAGTTTGTTGTTTTCTGTTAAAAGACCACTAGCGGAATTTACTATGAGTGATTCATCAGAGAGTATATGTACTAGTGAGACCTAGGGGATAGACTGTGTGAGCATTCCCATATGGTATTTACATCAATATTGATTTAATAATAAGTTGAAGGATAGGGACATATATTTTAGAACATTCCCATTGGTGATCTCTGGAATGAATGGTTTCATAATTAATAAATGTAAATGAATGTAGTTGAATCTGTATAAATGTTTAATTTTTTTTACCTCCGTCACTATTAAATCATTTTTTATATTACCTACTATATATATTCACTATCATTTAAGAAAACATCTTTGGGTGGTTTCCTACCAGGATTCATCTAACACCCTCTTTGGGTCATGCTAGTGGGCCAAGGCATATTATATTATTTTATGTATTGTTAAGGGAAACCACCCTTATAATTAAGGTACATGATGGTTGTGAATTTGGGGAGCATGTCACCATGCTGAGGCTTGCGATGCAATGGAATTTATTTGTATTTATTGTACCTTCGATTTGTACTAGTTTTCAAGCATTTTGACATGTTTATCTATTTTCCTACACATATGTGACACACATAATTTATATATGTTCTCTAGTGGTTCATTTAATTTCAATCTTCCACTATTTAGTTATTTGTTGGCAATACTACATCAACAATTGTATAATATTTCCAATCTGATGTGTCACACATCCAATGAGCGGATAGTTTCCCCACTATCAAACCCAATTCCCTTAGTGTTATTATATAGCCTATGGCATTTGGGTAAATGCGCTTGAGGCCATGTGACCAACTAGGTATATGTCACCTTTTGGAGGCACCCAGTACCAACACATTAAAAAGTGGTATCAGAGGGGATTATTTTGGTTTTTGAATTACTCTTTAGACCTATACTAAGGGATATGAAGGAAGGAGTAGTTGGTAATAAGCTCTGTATGGGAGTAGCTAACCCATCCATTGGGTAAATCCAATAATCCTTGATTATTGTAATTTTCTGGTTTTGCAATTGTTATAGTTGATTTTATTTCACCTTTGTATAAGTAACATGTTTTGTGTTGTTATTATTGATAATGTTGAGGTTATATTTCTATTGTAAACTAATGAGATGAGGTTATGAAATCTCATTCATCATATATGAACCTTCTAGAGATAAAATGTCATGTATTCTTGTCATCCCATTTAGTGTGCATTAATGATTGCATGATGTTGTGATAGATGTTGTGATATATATGCATGTTTTTGGGATAATTGACTTTATAGAATACCTTGAATTGGACTGGGTATTGGATTGTGTGATGTTTGGTCAGGATGGATTCCAAATTTTTCTCTTTAATATGTTATGATCCCTCTTGGATCGTAATTTGGTGGATTTAACAGAATATTATCTAAATTCTACTATGGTATGACATAAATATTCTGACAAGCATTAATTCATGGGGTGTGTGGGCCCCCAAAGATCATTATTTGGAACATTAATGATTTTTTCTGTGATTCTAAGGGGTTACAAAGTATTTTATGAGGTTTACTATCCTGAAAAACCTAGAATACATGGTGCTTGATGATAAATACCCACTATGTATTTATCTGTTCGGGGAGTGAATGTTTTTAATAAGTAAATGGCATGTACTATACGTACACACTATGTAGTCCTTATCAGTGTGACTAATTTTTTATGTAGAGAAATGAGGTTGGGAGATGTTGGGTGACACATGCTTTGTAATTAGAGGTCACACTGTGTCATAAGAGCCGTGTGCCCAACTACATGGGTGGATAAAACATATGTTGTACACGCCATGTTTCTTCCTTTAACATCGTGTAGAGTCAACTGTGTAATAGAATGTGTGACTAAAGACACTAGATGTTATAACATAAGGTGGGGTACATGCTAAATCTATTATGATGATGTTTTGTACTGTTACCTTGGAAGGAACCGTGTGTTTAGATGTGTTAAAAAACTCAGGAAAGGGGAAAATGATTCAAGTACACATCATGTCACAGGAGAAAACGTCATGTGTAGGGGGTGTTACAAGACCAGGGTTGTAAGAAGTTAAAACCCATGTTGAAACCTAAGGGGAGACATAGTGTAGAGGGTATACATTCCATGTAAACCTATTTTGTAAAACATTAATATCTATTCTCATGATATTTTCTGGACATCTATGTTTCAGTCCGTGATAATCTTGATCTAAGGTGTGCGCTAGAAATTACATAGTCATGCCACTAATTCATCATCTGGTTGTATGCTAGATATAGGGAATTGATGAGACACTGAACATGGTAGATGGTAGACTACCAACAAATCATCCTGCCATGCCTGTATTGGCACCAGCCATCAATCTAGATACTGGTACTAATGCACAGTTCTGAGAAGGAAACTTGTGGTTTATGCAGAACTTCTCAATAGTACCACATTCTTCCTTATCTATGTTAGTGTTGAAATGGGGTTTTTAGTAGTATCATCCTCCAATTTTTTCAGGGTATGGAGGACATCAGGCAGTAGAGTCCTGGTTAGAAGCCAATCTATCTATCTTTGAGCATCTAGAGATGACTCAAGATAAGAGGGTGAAGCGCTCTATGTACATGCTTCAATATTCCACCAAAATATGGTTGGATGTGATATCATAGGCCTGAAGCTAGTAGGTTATGTTTTGGGATGAGTCACAACATACCATCAATTAATACTTCGACATAGAGGATTTGAGGGCCATTTGAGCCTGAGTGTTCATTAGTTTGGAGCAGGGTACAATCTCAGTCATGGATTATTCTTCTTGTTTCACAGATCTGTAGGACTTCACACCCATTTGAGGGGGTGATTATTTATATATGGAAGGAATGTTTGAGTATGGTCTCAATAATAACATTTGATCTCAGGTTTATATTACTATGTTGACTTCTATAACTTCTATAGTCAACCAGGCGCTTATCATAGAGTGAAACTTGAGGGATTCTGGAGCTGTGGGCTAGAGAGATTCAATATCTAGGATTGGTAACCTTCTTACTGTCATCTGGAAGAATTTAAGGTATTCGACACATTGTGATCCTAGTAGGTAGGATACATCTCCATGTTGCCAGTTGGAATGATAACAGTGCAGGAAGTGAAATAATTTGAGGCTACGTTGCCCGAGATACATAGTATATTTCCGTTCATGTAGTCATATGGGTCATCTTTAGCGTTTCGGTCAGATTTTCTCATCATCTTCTACTGATAGGGGTTCTGTTTTGTCTCCTCGTACCGGAGCAGGACCATGAGGCCCACATCAGACATTGTGATGGTGTTCTTCTGGCCATTCAAGAACATGTGGAGGTCATGGACACAGTAGTTAGACATAAATATTTTGATGGCCACATTGTGGATCAGCTCATGGATCTCATACATATTCATAGGTATGTGACAGATGTCAGGCTCTTTCGATGGAGTTAATCTAGTAGGAGTAGGATCCTGGAACCTCTATATTTATAGGTATGATTTTGGATTCCTCTTTATTATCATATGCTATTTTCTATTATGGGGATTCCAAAATTATATATTTGTTCTTATTGTGGAGATCCTTGAGACCTGTATCATTACTTTTGCTGATATCTTGATAATAGGAACACCATTGTGGACTAGATCAGCTATTGTACATCAGTGTAAGGATTTCCGTCTTGAGGTTGGTGGGTGTAACATTTTATGGTACCTTTATATCTTAAAGATGACGGGCTAGAACATCATTCTTAAAATAGGCTGGTTAGTTCACTTTTTGGTTGTTGTTAATTTCTATCACCATAGGATAAGATTCACATCACTAGGGGTAGATTGTGCATACATTATGGATTTTGGGATGTCTAGGTGAGCCGAGCTGGAACAAAGAATCAGGGTACTGGAGGAGATACAGTTCAGATTACATGTATGTATCTAAATGATAAGGGGACATCCTAGATTGAATTCCCTCGACTGGTGGATCGTTCTAGAGATGTCTTTCCAGAAGACATTTCCGGTTTTCCTCCTGAGCGAGAGGTAGAATTTTCTAATGAGCTTGTTCAAGGAGTAACCCCAGTGTCCATTCCTCATTCTAGGATGGCTACGCTAGATTTATAGGACAGCAAGATGCAGTTAGAGGAGTTACAAGAATTGGGATTCTTCTGACCATGTACTTCTCTTTAGGGTTCTCATGTCATGTTGGTGAAGAGGGCAGACGATACCCTGAAAGTTTATGCAGACTATTGGAAGATGAACCATTAAATAGTCAAGAACACATATCCCATAACAAGGATCGATTATAACGACCCATACTTTACATACATTGTTATTACTTCAGAATTGAAGCACACTTATTATAACATATAACAAAACCAAGAAAGGACCGTATAGGTATAGTGTCTTTAGAAACTGGGAAACATAAACAACTGGTTCATAAAGCATCTACTTTTCCTCCCATTTATTTCATCATATCTAGAGTCCCTTTTGGCATATTCTACTTAATAACCTTCTTCCTGACCTGGGGAAATAAAACATACAAAAGGGTGAGCTCAAATGCTCAGTAAGGGTAAACAAAAGAAATATCAATCACATCATATACATAAGCACATAACTTTTGGAAATCTTAACCTGCAAAAGGGATCATAATTTCATAACATGGGATAAATCATAGTAGTGAAATGTAATCCCAATAATCATAACTTAAAACATGAAACATTTTGGCATACACACATAATCATAGAGAATCATTTCTTATTAGTCAAGACTCATTTCCAAGACTATCTTAGTGGACAAAGTCCATTGCTAAACCGAGTTACCCTCATTTCAGTCCTGCTTCACTGAACCGGTATAACATACCATTCCAGCCATGTCTATCTCATGAGATATAAAATCTTTACCCAATGCATTGGAGGGAGATATAGGTCCCACCCATCTCATAATGATGCCATTCTTATGCGTGCCACAAAATCATAAATCATAGCATAACCCATGTAATAAAAATGGGAATCTTAAACATCATGACATAATAAAAAAATTCATATAAGATAAAGGAATTCATAAAAATAATTCCATCACAACATAATCAAATCAATGTAATAATAGGGATAGAAACATAACCCTTTATTATCATAGATGGAAAATAATTTTGATAAAACACTTGAACTCCATTCTTGAGGAAAATATCCTTTCTACTTCAAAAACACTTTTCATTTCTTAACATGTCATAAAATTCTATACTAAAAAAAGTTGATTAAAAATAAACTTGAAAACTTGTAAAGGAAACTTCTTGGAAATATTGTTTTAAAAATCCATTCATGCCGTATAAGTTAAAAAAACATTCTTCTCGTATTTTTGTCAGAAAAGTCAAAAAGTACCTCGTATGAAAAATGACAAAAGATTCATTTCATATCTTTTACTAAAAACTCAACGAAGGGTAAAATTGAATACAAACTATTGTATTAGGATATAAATATTACATATTGAGGAAACATGGATGTGGATGATAAAATACACCCCAGTAAATACCAAAGTATAAACAATATCAGATAAAAATGAGATTGTGAAATTTCCCTTACCTTAGACCTGATATGCTTTGTACGTGTCCGATCCTCCTGTATAATGATTTAAATAATGTTATTGACTTATTCCAGAATCATACATATTTTTATGATATCATATATGGTCATATTCTTATCTTCTTAGTAGTAATATTTCATTGCTACTTGTTATTCGGGTGTTTATAACTTTTTGTTCTTATTTGAGTTTTGTCGAATAAATTATTATTATTCACTTTAGGTTATAGATACCTCAATTTCAGAATGGTATTAGAGTAATATATATCATATTCATTCATTCAATTCATTTATATAATCATTATGAAATGAAGATCATGTAGAACGAGTCGCATCACATCATGGAGACGGTATTCCGTACGTACGCACGAGTGATGATATCGTTCCTATGATCGTGGAATTGTATTGGAGTTTATGTATACTATTTCAGAATCAGTATCACTTTATAATTGTCATATATAGTCATTATTTACACCATTATACCCATCCAAGTAAAGTGGTGGTGGAAAATAGTTTACACCACGGCGTGGAGACAGTATTCCGTGCGTACGCACGTGTGGTGATTTCTTTTTCCGTAGGATGGATAGATGGCGAAATAGGGTTGCTTCATACTTATAATAAAATATCAGTATATGAGTGTTACTGATGTTATTAATTCATAATGAAACAACTAAATAATAAGAATTGGAAGAAGAAATAAAGATGAAAGAATCGGTAACGGACATTTCCTCTTCTTTGAAGTCCTTCTTTGAGACCTCCTTTTAGGGCACTAAAATAGGTCTTTGAAGAAGACCAGAACCTCTAGGATGTTTCTAGGGAAGTGGAGAGGAGAATGTGGCAGGAGTTGGCCGAGCATGAAGGCTCAAAGTGGTGTGAGGAAGAGGGGGAGGAGGTGCCCTTTTATAAGGGAGGAGAGGGGAACCTTTGGAATAACTAAAAATATTATTTTATTATAAAGTCATGTTCGGTCTTAAATAGATCCAAATTGATTCATTTCGAGGCTAAGGTGGGGATGGGGCTAAATCCTCTAATCCAATATAATTTAGACATGTTTAGGATCCTATTTTAACCTTATCATTTATATTTAACATTAAGTTAAATAATTTTAATTTTACCGTGTCTTCTTGTGTTCTTATACTATAAGGTTAATAAACTTACCATAAGCAGCCAAACGAACCCCAAGTTGTTTATTATTAATATATATAACCGTATCTAATCCATTTGGCTGAACCTTAGGATTTTAGGAATAAAATAACAATTACTAATATAATATTTGTTTTAAAAACTATTTTATGTCAATTTTGACACTATTTAGTAATTAATTTTTGTGAAAATCATAACAGAATGATTAGTTCGAAAAAAGTTACTTAAATCAATAAAAACATGTCATATTAATCTATAAAATTAGTGGAATTCATAAAAAGTGTCAAATGACATTTATTTTGGTGTTTATAACATCAATTATATCAATATTTCATTAATAAGATAATTACTGCATCATCATTGTGTCATAAATAAATTAACTTATTTAATGTATAAAAATTACAAATAAAAAACAATTATGTATGAAATATTTTTATCTTTCTAATGAATATTTATAGTCTAATTTATCTTATGTATAACCCCATATTAAAAATTATTTACTTATTAAACTTTGATTTTAACTATTTTAACACTTCTTTAAATAAATTAATAATAAATGTCCTAATCTAATCCAAGTGGGCCTAAATGGTCATATTTTATTCCTAAGGGTGATTTTGGTCGAATTACACTTGTCCAATAGAATTAGGACATGTGTTAGTGTAATAATAATATCATTTTACCCTTAATTACCCTATTTACTTTTAACCGTGTTAAAAAAAGTAAAAACTTACTATTCACCAAAATATTATTTTCATCTCACTAAACCACATTTTACTTACTGACATCAACCGTGTCTCTCGGATTTTCAAAATTCCACTCACAGAAGCGGTAAAATTATGTTTTATGAAAAATTCAGTTTTTTGAACGACCACTTAGTGGTTTCACTATTCATCAAAAATTGAAAGTTTTCAGAAAAATACCAAAATTTCACCCTAGGCTAATTTCAATATTCCAAAAAAAAAAAATGAAGTCCATTTTGAAAAATAAAATTTATAAAATTTAAAAAAGTGGTTATTTCTATTCATAACGGCTAGTTTTAGTAATATTTTAATAGCATATCATTGTTTAGTGAAACTCGGTATTGCGTACGACGCAAGCTATCGAGGAAGGTCGCGATTTCGTTTAAAGCAATACAAGAAAGTGTTGTGTGTAGAAAAAGATTCCTTTGATGATTTATATGACATAAAAGTCTCGGGTGTTACATTCTACCTCCCTTAAAATGAATTTTTCCCTCGAAATTCGTCACTTTGTAACAAACAGATGAGGATACCTCTCCCTCATCATATCCTCAAGCTCCCATGTAGCTTCTTCTAATTGGTTGTTCCTCCATAAAACATTCACCAATCGAGTGGTCTTGTTTCGTAAGACTTTTTCGCTACGATCCAGAATCTCTATCGGTTGTTCTTCATAAGAAAGATCTTGCTCCAGCGGTACAACTTCTGAGCTGAGTACATGTGAAGGATCAGGTATGTATATTCTCAGGAGAGATACATGGAACACATCGTGAACTTGATAGAGATTCGGTGGAAGCGCCAATCGGTAAGCTACCTTCCCAACACGATCCAGTATTTCGAAAGGACCGATAAATCTAGGGCTCAACTTCCCCTTCTTTCCAAATCTCATAACCCTCTTCCAGGGAGATATTCGTAAGAACACATTATCACCCACTTCATATTCTAGGTCTTTTCTTCGGTTGTCGGCATAACTTTTCTATCGACTCTGAGCTTCTCTTATGTGTTGTTGAATAGATCTGACCCTTTCTGCAATTTCATCAATGACATTGGGTCCTAATAGCTTTCATTCCCCAACTTCATCCCATCAAGTTTGAGTCCTGCATTTCATTCCATAGAGAGCTTCATAAGGAGCCATCTGAATACTAAAGTGAAAGATATTATTAAAAGAAAATTACACCAAAGGTAGGTGTTGATCCAAACCACCTTTGAAATCCATAGAGCAAGCTCTCCACATATTTTCTAGATTTTGAATTGTTCTCTCAGACTGACCATCTGTCTGAGGATGATAAGCAGTGCTAAAACTCAACTCTGTATCCAGAGTATGCTGAAGACTTCACCAGAACTTCGAGGTAAATCTCAGATCCCGATCAGATATAATAGTAAGTGGTACTCCATGCAATCTTACCACTTCCTTTACATATATCCTGGAAAGCTGATCCAGAGAGAAATTCACTCTAATAGCAATGAAGTGTGCAGATTTTGTAAGACAATCAACTATGACCCAGATAGCATTATTTCATTTAGATGTTTTAGGAAGTCCTGTGACAAAGTCCATAGTGATGTTTCCCATTTCCATTCGTGTATGGGTAATGGTTGTAAAATCCCCTTAGACTCCTGTCTCTCAGCATTAACTTGTTGAAAAACCAAGAATCGAGAGACATATTCAGCAACTTCTCTTTTCATGCAATCCCACCAGAAGTATTCTTTCAGGTCCCTATACATCTTTGTGCTTCCAGGATGAATAGAGAATGAAGAACTATGAGCCTCATCCAGCATCTTCTTCTTTAATTCAGGGATGGGAGGAACACAAACCTTATTCCTGAACATTATTATCCCACCACAATCAAGGATGAATTCAGGAACATTTCTCACCTTCTTTTGAAACTCGACATCTTCTTTCTGTGCCTCTTTAATCTTCACATGTATAGATGGTTGAACATTCATTTGAGAAAGATACGATTTTTCCCCTTTCATTATAATTCCAAGATCCATACTTTGTAAATCCATAAATATTGGATCTTTTGCGATCCTCATCATGCACAAACTAGCATGGTCTTGTCGACTTAATGCATCTGCCACCTTGTTTGATTTCCCAGGGTGGTAATGGATTGAGCAGTCATAATCCTTAATCAGCTCCAACCATCTTCTTTGGCGCATATTCATCTCCTTTTGTGTGAAAATATAATTTAAACATTTATGATCAGTATAAATATCTCACCTTTCACCATAAAGGTAATGCCTCCAAATCTTTAATGCAAAGATTACCACAGTTAACTCCAAATCATGAGTTGGGTAATTTTTCTCATGTATTTTCAACTGTCGTGAGGCATAAGCTATCACCATATCATTTTTCCTAAAAACACACCCCAATCCCTTCTTGGATGCTTCACTATAGATGACAATCCTTTCTCCACTACAAGGCAGTGTGAGCATAGGTGCACTGGATAACCATCTTTTCAACTCCTTGAAATTCTCTTCACATTCCTCCGTCCAAACAAACTTAACTCCTTTCCGAGCCAACTTGGTGAGTGAATTAGATAATCATGAAAAATCTTTCACAAAATGTCGTTAATATCCAGCCAAACCATGAAAACATCGGATCTCGGTTACTGTTGTTGGTCTCAACCATCTTTCGATAACCTCTATTTTTGCTGGATCCACAGATATACCCTCCTTTGAGATTATGTGACCAAAAAATGCAACTTTTTGAAGCGAAAATTCACACTTGGTAAATTTGTCATAAAGATTATCCTTTCTCAGGGTCTTCAATATAATTCTCAAGTGATCTTCACGTTCTTATTTTCTCTTCGAATAGATAAGAATATCATCTATAAAGACTACCACAAACTGATCAAGATAGTCTCTAAAGACTCTATTCATTAGATCCATGAAGATGGCAGGGGCATTAGTAAGACCAAATGGAATCACTATAAATTCATAGTGTCCATACCTTGTACGGAAAGCCGTCTTTGGTATATCCTCCCGTTTGACCCTTAATTGTTGATACCTTGAACGAAGATCAATATTGGAAAAGTATTGAGCTCCGCGTAGTTGGTCAAATAGGTCATCAATGTGTGGGAGAGGATATTTGTTCTTGATAGTAATCTTGTTAAGTTCTCGATAATCTATGCAGAGTCTCATTGATCCATCTTTCTTCTTAACAAATAGAACAGGTGCTCCCCAAGGTGACACACAAGGGCGTATGAACCCCTCATCAAGATTATCTTGGAGTTGCTTCATCAATTCCTACAACTCAATTGGGGCCATTCTATAAGGTGTCTTTGAAATAGGAAAAGCACCCAGTACGGGTTCTATTAAAATATCAACTTCACGATTCGGTGGAAGACCCTGTAATTCCTCCGGAAAGACATCATAAAACTCCCGTACAATGGGAATATTATTAATCGTGAGTTTCTCACAAACCATTTGAGATAAATAACCTTCATTTAGTGGAATCAATACCCATAAAATAGAAGAAATTTCCACTGGAAGGTTATGTTCATCCTTGCATCGATAGACGATCATAGATTGATCTGGAATATGAAATGTGACTTCCCTTCTTTGGAAATTGATATGAGATCCATGTAGAGAAAGCCAATCCATGCCAAGAATCACATCAAATTCCACTATAGGAAGGATCACAAGATTTGCAGGAAGAACATTCCCACAAACTTGAATCGAAGAAGAATTATAAACTTTTGATGCGACTGTTGTGACATTAGGTGTTGTCACAGCTAACTCAACATCTAATTGTTGAGGTAATACGGTGATACCCTTAGAAAATTCTTCAGAAATAAAGGATTGGGTGGATCCAGAATCAAATAAAACATTTTCTACTTTAGAGTGGATGGTAAGTGTACCTTTCACCACATCGTTATCATACTCCACATCGCTGATAGAAATTGCATGTGACTTTCCTTTGTATTTAGACTTAAGAGTTTGTTGGCATCGACCATCATCATCAACCATTGGATTTGGGCATTGATTGGCATAATTCCCCATATCCTTGCACTTGAAACATTGAAGTGTAGTATGTTCATTCTGTGCATCCCTTCCTTTTTTTGCATCGTTAGAGATCTTCTTCCCATCATTATGACATTAAAATGCCCGATGACCTTCCTTTCCACATTTGAAACATTTACTTGTCCCTTTAAGACAACTCCCTCCATGTTTCTTTCCACACTTTTAGCGTAAGGGAAATCTCATCTTCTTTTCAGTGTGCTCTTTAGATTTTCCTTTGAATTCCATTTTCCTCTTCTTATCAAACCCATATGACTGATGGGATACTCCAATCTCCATCTCAACTTTGAGAGCACATCGAACGATTTCCTTGTAGCTATTGAAGTCCCTTATGGCTAAGGCCCTTCGAAGACTTGGTTTTAAGCCACTAAAGAATCGATCGATCTTACTCTCAGGTTGGATAATAATACCAGAAGCGTACAATGCAAGTCTTGTAAAATTTGCTTCATAAGTACCAACAAATTCATCATCCTTTTGCTTCAGTTCAAGAAACACTTTCACCATCTTTGTTCATAGAATACGAGGGAATTACTTATTGAAAAATAAGTTCTTGAACTTGTCCCATTCCATGGACTCAATTTCATCCCTTTGCCTCGTATTCTTAATAAGATTCCACCATTGATCAGCATCACTTTCCAAACGATACACTGCTAAGATGACTTTATCATGCTCAGAACATTGAATAACTAAAAATATCATTTCAATAGTACTAATCCATTTTTCAGGAACTAATGGATCAGTAGACCCACTGAATGAAGGTGGAAGCTGTCTCGTGAAGGATTCAACAGAATGTTACTCCTTCCTTTGCTCGTTTGGAAGTCCTGCATGATTCATAGCTTGAGAAAGTTGTGTGAGCATGGCTACAAGATTTTTCATTCTAGCTCCCATAACGTTTGGTTGCTTAGGGGGATAATCATTGCATTTCCTGTCGCATTCTGCATTAACACGGTTCCTTCGGGTTCCAGCCATTGACTAAAACCAATAAGAATACTATGAGCAACACTAATTATTATAGGAAAAGCACATAATCAAGAATAAAATTTCACACTTAAGGTCTTATCCTAGGTTATTCATGGCCATTTCTAAAACACTAAGATTGTGTTCTATGCTTAGACTTATCCTTAGGGTTCTTACTAAGGATTTCACATCCTAGTTTCCAAAGGTTGACTATACCTTTCCTCTGATACCAACTAGAACGGACCATACATTACATACATTGTTGTTACTTCAGAATTGAAGCACACTTATTACAACATATAACAAAACCAAGAATTGAACGTATAGGTATAGTTTCTTTAGAAACTAGGAAACATAAACAACTGGTTCATAAAGCATCTACTTTGCCTCCCATTTATTTCATCATATCTAGAGTCCCTTTTTGGCATATTCTACTTAATAACCTTCTTCCTGACCTGGGGAAATAAAAAATACAAAAGGGTGAACTCAAATGCTTAGTAAGGGTAAACAAAATAAATATCAATCACATCATATACATAAGAACATAACTTTTTTAAATCTTAACCTGCAAAAGAGATCATAATTTCATAACATGGGATAAATCATAGTAGTGAAATTTAATCCCAATAATCATAACTTAAAACATGAAACTTTGTGTCATACACACATAATCATAGATAATCATTTGTTATTAGTCAAGACACACTGCCAAGACTATCTTAGTGGACAAAGTCCATTTCTGAACCGAGTTACCCTCGTTTCAGTCCTGCTTCACTGAACCGGTATAACCTACCGTTCCAGCCATGTCTATCTCATGAGATATAAAATCATTACCCAATGCATTGGAGGGAGATATAGGTCTAACCCATCTCATAATGATACCATTCTTATGTGTGCCAAAAAATCATAAATCATACCATAACCCATGAAATAAAAAGGGGGATCTTAAACATCATGACATCATAAAAAAATTCATATAAGATAAAGGAATTCATAAAAATAATTCCATCACAACATAATCAAATCAATGTAACAATAGCGATTGAAACTGAACCCTTTATTATCATAGATGGAAAATAATTTTGATAAAACTCTTGAACTCCATTCTTGAGGAAAATATCCTTTCAACTTCAAAAACACATTTCATTTCATAATAAGTCATACAATTATAAACTAAAAGAATTTTATTAAAAATAAACTTGAAAACTTGTAAAGGAAGCTTCTTGGAAATATTGTTTTAAAAATCCATTCATGCCGTATAAGTTAAAAAAACATTATTCTCGTACTTTTTTTGGAAAAGTCAAAAAGTACCTCGTATGAAAAACGACAAAAGATTCCTTTCATATCTTTTACTAAAAACTCAAAGAAGGGTAAAATTGGATATAAACTATTGTATAAGGATATAAATATTACATATTGAGGAAACATGGATTTGGATCATAAAATACACCCCAGTAAATACCAAAGTATAAACAATCTCGGATAAAAATGAGATTGTGATATTTCCCTTACCATAGGTCCGATATGCTTTGTACGTGTCCGAACATCCTGTATAGTGATTTAAATAATGTTATTGACTTATTCCAGAATCATAATTATTTTTATGATATCATATATGGTCATATTATTAGCTTCTTAGTAGTAATATTTCATTGCTACTTGTTATTCGGGTGTTTATAACTTTTTGTTCTTATGCGTGTTTTGTCGAATAAATTCTTATTCTTCTCTTTACGATATAGATACCTCATTTCCAGAATTGTATTAGTGTAATATATATCATATTAATTCATTCAATTCATTCAATTCATTTATATAATCATTATGAAATGAAGATCATGTAGAACGAGTCGCATCACATCGTGGAGACGGTATTCCGTACATATGCACGAGTGATGATATCGTTCCTATGATCGTGGAATTGTATTGGAGTGTATGTATACTATTTCAGAATCAGTATCACTTTATAATTGTCATATATAGTCGTTATATACACCATTATACCCATCCAAGTAAGGTGGTGGTGGAAAATAGATTACACCACGATGTGGAGACGATATTCCGTACGTACGCACGCATGGTGATTTCTTTTTCTGTAGGATGGATAGATGGTGAAATAGGGTTTTTTCATACTTATAATAAAATATCAGTATATTAGCGATACTGATGTTATTACTTCATAATGAAACAACTAAAGAAGAAGAAGTGGAAGAAGAAATAATGATGAAAGAATCGGTAACATACATTACCTCTTCTTTGAAGTGCTTCTTTGAGACATCCTTTTAGGGCACTAAAATAGGACTTTGAAAAAGACCAGAACCTCTAGGATGTTTCTAGGAAAGTGGATAGGAGAAAGTGTCAGGGTTTGGCTGAGCTTGAAGGCTCAAAGTGGTGTGAGAAAGAGGGGGAGGAGGTTCCCTTTTATAAGGGAGGAGAGGGGCACCTTTGGAATAACTAAAAATATTATTTTATTATAAAGTCAAGTTCGGTTTTAAATAGCTCCAAATTGATTTATTTCTCTGCTAAGGTGGGGATGGGGCGAAATCCTCTAACCCGATATAATTTAGACATGTTATGGTTCCTATTTTAACCTTATAATTTAGATTTACCATTATGTTAAATAATTTTACTTTTACAATGTCTTCTTGTGTTCTTATACTATAAGGTTAATGAACGTACTATAAGCAGCCAAACGAACCCCAAGTTGTTTATTATTGACATATATAACCTTATCTAAGTCATTTGGCCGAACCTTATATTTTTAAGAATAAAATAACAATTACTAATATAATATTTGTTTTAAAAACTATTTTATGTCAATTTTGACCCTATTTAGTAATTAATTTTTGTGAAAATCATAACAGAATGATTAGTTAGAAAAAAGTTAATTAAATCAATAATAACATGTCATATGATTATATAAAATTAGTTTAATTCATAAAAATCGTCACATTACATTTATTTTTGTGTTCATAACATCAATTATGTCAATATTTCATTAATAAGATAATTACTGCATCATCTTTTTGTCATAAATAAATTAACTTATTTAATGTATAAAAATTACAAATAAAATACCATTATGTAGGAAATATTTTTATCTTTCTAATGAATATTTATAGTCTAATTTATCTTATGTATAAACCCATATTAAAAATGATTTACTTATTAAATTTTGATTTTAACTATTTTAACCCTTCTTTAAATAAATTAATAATAAATGACCTAATCTAATCCAAGTGGGCATAAATGGTAATATTTTATTCCTAAGGTTGTTTTTGGTCGAATTACATTTGTACAATAGGATTAGGACATGTTTTAGGGTAATAATAATATCATTTTTACCCTCAATTACCCTATTTACTTTTAACTGTTGTAAAAAAATGTAAAAAGTTACTATTCACCAAAAAATTATTTTCATCTCATTGAACCACATTTTACTTACTGACATCAACCATGTCTCTCGGATTTTCAAAATTCCACTCACAGAAGCGGTAAAATTATGTATTATGAAAAATTCAGTATTTTTAACGACCACTTAGTGGTTTCACTATTCATCAAAAATTGAATGTTTTCAGAAAAATACCAAAATTTCACCCTATGCTAATTTTGATATTCCGAAATCAAAAATGAAGTCCATTTTGAAAAATAAAATTTATAAAATTTCAAAAAGTGGTTACTACTATTCATAACGGATAGTTTTAATAATATTTTAATAGCATATCATTGTTTAGTGAAACTCGGTATTGCGTACGACGCAAGCTATCGATGAAGGTCGCAATTTCATGTAAAGCAAGACAAGCAAGTGTTGTGTGTAGAAAAAGATTCCTTTGATGATTTATATAACATAAAAGACTCGGGTGTTACATCGATGATATAAATGATCAGTTTGAAGAGCCCAAATTTTCTCGATGATTGACTTGAGATCATGTTATCATCAGTTTTGTGTTAGACTATCAGATATATAACTTACTACATTTCGGACTAGGTATGGTCTATATGAGTTTTTGGTTATGTCGTTCGGTCTCACGAATGTGCTTGCCTTTTTTATGTCACTAATGAACCGAGTCTTCCATCCATACATGGACTTCGTTGTTATGGTTTTCATAGATGATATGATAATGTACTATAACACTCACCAAGACCATAAAAACCATCTTGAGATTGTTTTTAGTACACTGAGAGAGCATTAGTTATATGATAATCTCTCAATATTCCACTTTTGTATGGACCAAATTCAGTTCTTGGGTCATGGTATCTCATATAAAAGAGTATCAATAGACCATGATAATGTGAGAACAGCAGTATCCTGGGAGCATCCAAAAAATGCCTTTGAGGTACATATTTTTCTATGGATGGATGTTTACTGCAAACATTTTATACAGGACCTTTCACTCATTGTAGAGCCACTGACCTGATTTACAAATAAGGGTGTGATGTACCTGTGGATAGATTCATACCATTCAACCATTCAGGAGCTGAAAGGGATGTTATCTTCTGCACTGATACTATTTTTTACAAATCATGGAAATATATATACTACTTATTGGGATTCATTATCTATCGGGGTGGAACAATACTTATATCGGGGGAAGGTGTCCTTGTGTATGTGTCTCAGAAGTTGAAGCCACATGAGAATAATTACACAATACATGATATTGAGATGGATTTAATTTTGCATTCCTTGCATTTTTGGAGATTTTATATTCTAGGAGTTAATTTAGTGGGGTACACAGACCACAAAAGTCTCAATTATATCATTAACTAGTGTGACCTGAATATGATACAAAAAAGGTGGGTTGAGTAGCTTCTATCCTTTCACATTGATGGTGTATGCACACCAGTGAATGGAAACCTAGTGGCTGATGAATTGAGCAACCGGACTCAGATATAGGTAGTTCAATAGGCCAACAGTGAGTGGAAGCTTTTGGATCTGTTGTTTGAGATGTATTTGGAGGTCCAGATAGACATGGGCAGATGTTTCTTTCTTTTATTAATTTTACCTTTACTCTTCTAAATCGAGTGCGAATGAGGCAGCAATCGGATTCTCACGATTTTTTTCTATAAGACAGTGTGTTAGGAGATGACCCTATTCATGGATAGAACATAGGATATGATGTGTTCTTGAATTTTCATTGGTTCATGTGGGCGACACTAGACAAATTTGAGGAGATTTATAGGGGGGTTATTCCCCAGTTTGGACAGTTCATCCCAGTGTCACCAAGCTGTATCGAGATCTATTCATAAGTATTGGTGGACTAGTATGAAGAGAGATTTTACTCTTTTGTTGATGATGTGTTCTTCCTTTTAGGAGTTGAAGGTGTAGAATCAGCGGCCATCAAGGATTTTCCCACAGGTACCCATTTTCGAGTGGAAGTGGAATGATGTCATGATGGACTTCATGATAGGTTTATCAAGGATGCCTCCTGGGAATGATGTATATTGGGTTTTCATTAAAAAACTCACAAAGGTGTGCAATTCTTACTGATCATGGAGACATTCAGTGTTGATGAACATGTAAGGTTGTATATTAGATATATTGTATGTTTACATGGGGTTCTCCACTACATTGTTTCAGAATGGAATGCTCGTTTTACTTCACAATTCTGAAAATGTATTCATAAGGATTTGGGTAACCATGAACTTATGAGTACAACTTACCATCCCCTTATAGATTTCTAGTCAGAGTGTACGATTCAGGTGCTAGAGGACATGTTTCGAGAATGCTTCCTAGATTTTGGAGGTTCTTGGGTGATGAACATACCTTTGGTAGAGTTTACCTACAATGATAGTTTTCAGATGAAAAATAAGATGGACCCTTATAAGGATTTTTATGGTAGGCCATTTTGATCACCCCTACGATGGATGGAGGCCGGAGATGCAGCTTTGTTGGGACCTTGTCTTCTTTGGGATACCATAGATACGATACAATTGATTAAAAATATGGATACTACAAAATCATCGTTGATGTTTTATTCTAATAAATGGAGATGAACATTGGAGTTCAAGGTCATAGATCAGGTTTTCCTACATGTCACAATGAGGTATGGACATAGTAGGATTATGCGATAGGGAAGACGTTCACCGAGATATTACAGGCCATTTAAGGTTTTGGAATGATTTGGGCTAGTTTCCTATCAATTTCAGTTTCCTCAGAGGTATGAGCATATGCATGATGTCTGCCATGTTTCTCTGCTACCACATTACTTCTCATACATGTCCCATGTATTTCAACCCAAGGAGGTTGATATGGAGGTGAACACATCATTCAAAGAGCATCCAATCCGGATTGTTGATTGTAGCGTGAAGGTTCTCCAAGGTCGGTCAGTTTCCCTAGTACAAGTTTTTTGTAAGCACGAGTGAGTACATTATGAGACATGGGAGAGGTAGACCAAAGTACGATTGCTGTGGCCAGAGCAGTTTGAGGATTCTTCTTCTTCCCATCCTAGTTAGGAAAATTCAGGGACAAATTTATTTAAGGGGAAATGTTTGAATGAATGTGTATCTTCATTTCATGTTGGGATCTTTATTTACGGTGTTTTTTAGAAAACGATATTTTTAGAATGTTTATGAGTACACGCTGTGTACTTGGGGGTACACGTTGTGTACCTAGTTCTTGTATGTCTCTGTGTACTAGCCATCTAATGGTCAGTAAATGGTGATGTGGGTTGACCTAGAGGCTGCCTAATGTGGGGGTCAGTTTAGGCATGTATACAGAGTGTACAATTAATGAACATGCCATGAAATTTTTCATTTATTTGATAGGTCGGAATGGGGTCACATCTCATACCCTGAAACATATTCTTATAACCCTGTCTTGTCTAGGAGTTACCTAGGGTGATGATTCTTGTCTGATCCACCAACCAATCATTTATTCTCAAAATCAAACATCATTGATTTCATTGGGATCTCCATGGTGATTCCTTCCTTCTTATAGATCATCTACTCTTGTTTTCTCCTCTATTGTGAGATATTTGAGGTTGAGCGTTTTCAACATTTTTATTGATCTATGATGTTATAGCTAGATTCAAAGGCTTAGGATCAACTATATTGATCGTACAACATCGAGGTAGGTTATTTGTGCCTTTCTATAGTGGTATTTGGATTATATGTTCAAAACGATCTTAATATCCAAGTATAGGGTATTGCGTTTTTTTGTTATTTAACTCTTATTGATGATTTCAATTTTTGGTTTTCTTGAGAAAGAGATTTTATTATGATTTAGGATTATTACCTTATTCATGGGTGTATTTATTCATGTTTTACTGATAATGGCCATTAGGTATAGAACTACCAGGTAGGCTGTTATGTTTTTTATGCCTAGTGTTGTAACTATTGAGATGATATTATATGACATGCTTTAATATGAATTTTATATGCTTATACTAGTAGTAGATGAGATTACTTCTGATGCTGAATATTGTTTGGGGATGAATGTATTTCACATGGCCCTGATAAAATGGTTTAGGTAGACCATTGGGGGAATTTATGTTTAGGGAATTCCTAGAGTGTTTTCTATACATTTCACGCTGCAAGACCATAGGGGGATTGACGGTATGTGATCCCTTAGATTTTCTAAAGAATACCGTTACGAGAACACATGGGGAATTGACATAGATTGATTCCATAGAGAGTGTGTAGTTTACCTTTAAAAGAGACCCAAAGGAATTGACATGGATTTCTTCCTAATAGAATCTTTTTCCTTGTGAGATCAAGGGATTTGACATTGTGAGACTACCTGTAGTGTCTTTACATCATTATTGATTTAATATTTTGTTGAAAAATAGGGGTTAGACTATGTGAAAGTTCCAGATGGTAGATTGTATATGATTGGTTTCATAATTAATAAATCCAAATAAATTTAGTTTAACATGTAGCATTGTTTACATTTAAGTACTTCCTTGGTTATTAGATCATTTTTTATATTACAAGCTATATATATTCACTAAAACATAGTTATAGATCTTTGGTTTGTTTCCTACTGTGATTCTTCTCTCCCCCAGATTGGGTCATGCTTTTAGGCCAAAAAAGATTATATGGTTTCAGGTATAGATAAGTGAAAGGACACTTCTACATCTGGTACTTGAAGGTTGTGGAGTTCGACAGCATGGAACCAAATTGATCCTTGCAATGCTACTAGAGTTTAGATTTTTTATACCATGGTTTAGCTCTATATTTTCATCATTGGGACAAATTTTGATGCGTTCCTAGAGATATGTGACATGCATCAATCATATATGTTCTCTAGTTGTTTATTAAATTTCAGTATAGTGAAATTTTCTAATGGTATGGTATTACTGATTTTCCTATGGTTTAATATTTCCATTCCTCTATGTTACTTTACCAACGAGGGCATATATTACTCACTATCACACCAATGGACCTAATTACTTGTCTGAAGCCTATGGGATTTAGGGTAATGCACTTGAGTCTATGTGACCAATAGGTTACAGGTCACCTTTTGGTGGAACTCAGAACTGGGACGTTACCAAAAAATACACACAATTAACAATTTAATTTTTCATTTGGATGATATGGGAAAACAACTGTATCTTATTGATACAGTTTTTGTTTTTCAAATATGATAATATAACATATTTATCAGGTTTAAGAATAATGAATCTTGAGTGATTATTATAAGAACATATTAATCTTCCTTAGGTAATATCATTTTAAAAAATAGAGGCATATTAGATATATATTTTAGGGTCAATGGGGCGTATAGGTCATGTAAAAGGGTGTGGTAAAGGTATTTGGGTAGAGATTAGACAAGGCAAGTGCCCAAATGTGTGTGGAGAAGTGATGATAGAAGGATCACTTTTATAATTGAAAGGATTCACAATCTTATAAATTTAAAAGAACATTAAAATACAATAAATTTAATTCTAAATGAATTTTGATTGAATTGAATTTAATATAAAATATATAATAACTTATGGTTGAAATAAATTTCCTAAATAAAATCTATAGGTCATTTAGGGGAATTGGAATCCATATATCTTAGTTAAATCTCCCACCACTTTTATCTAAATCCTGGGGGATAAATGTTTACCATGGTAACAATTTTTTATGATCAAACACAATGACAGAATAACATAATAATATTTATTATTATAATAAATAATTTCATATCCTTTTTAAAACATTCAATATTATGGGGTTGTATTAATTATGTTTAATATAAAAGCTAAAAACGTAACGAGATATGTTTTTTGAATAATTTATTTTTATTTATAAAAAATATTTACTTTATAATAATATATAGTATTTTTTACATTAAATTTAATAGTTTATGAAGGAAATATTATTGTTGTGTAAAGTTAAAGTCCATCAATCATTAAACCCAACAGTATAAAAAAATAAATAATTAAATGTATAAAAATTAATTTTGTAGGGAGAAAAAATACCTTTAGTTTTAAAAATCCAATCATATGTTTCTAAATTTAATAAAATAATATTAAGCAATTTTAATATCATCTTAAATATATTTTTGTTCTATAGAAGTGGTTTTAAACCCATTTATTTCCTCATATACCATTAAGGATGTCATTTAAGTTATATTATTTAGAAAATCTTTATTTTTATATTATTTTCCTAAAAAAACACTTTATAAAAAACCAAAATATTATTCCTTTGATAATGATGGAATTTTGGAATAAATTTTTTTTCAATTTATAAAAATAAGAATAATTTTTATGGAATTTTTGTAAATATAAATATTAAATACAAATTAATATAGTTAATATAAAAAGTGAAATTTTTTTGCTTCATGTGTTATAAATATTATTTAATATATGTTTATAATTAATATTTTGTTAATTTAGTTGTTAAAATATTTAATTTGTTGAAAATGGATATATTTATTAAAGTAAAATTTATATGTGAATTATTTCAATGGAAAATACTATTTAAAAAATTCAATTATTTCAATCATATAACATAAATTATTTATTTTTTGATCATTGAATTTCATTAGTTCATTAATTAGAATTATAGGTAATATTTATAATCTATTGTTACCATTATATTTACTATTTTTTTATTCTAATACATCATAAATAATATTAGTTCAGTGTTTCATGTAATATATAATATCAAACCATAATATAATTAAAAGAAGATTTACTTATTAAAATCATTAAACGTTAAAATAAAATATTAGGAGAAGTGTGAATTTTTTCCATATATATATATAAGAAATGAAAATAACTTACATATAAAGAACAATAATTCCATCAAAAAATATTCCAATGGAATATACAATACCAATGTAAGTCCCACAAACACATTATTGTTAAATTGTCCAACATGCAAGGAGAAAAACCATCCTTACTTACTAGAGTCATCACATAGTGGTAAAATTTATGATTCCCATTATTTATCATGGAAAACAAGTCTTAATAAATATGGCCAATTATATATTAATTTTGAGCCACACTAAACATTTTTATAACATGTTCTCACACACCAAAACCATTATTTATTTCAAATATCAATTTATAATCTATCTAGGACAATGTAGGCATATTCAACATCCTATTAGATTAAATACATGAAACAATGATACATTTCCATTAAAAAATATGATAAAATTATTTTAGGAAATCTCATCCATCACATCATAAGAAATGTATGGTTGGAGGAAAACCACATAACTCATCCCAATCATCTCCCACAATAACATTTTTATATCATCCATCAAGGTTCATCATCTCAAAAAATCAATATATCACAATGGATTTACATCAATTTGTAATAAACAAATAAAATGTAGTATGAAAACATTTTTCAATGAATCCTCATAAATATAAATGATGTGATTAGTAATGATACGATAAAACATATCACGTACAATCAAAATCCTTTTCCTAATGCTCCATGATTCAATTAAATCAGCAAATTAGAGAATGTAAATCCATAAAATCCACTAAAAGATTATATTGGTTTGAGATCTATTGATAAGAGGATAAATATAAGGGTTTTAAAAATAATTAGGATTTAAATTTATTTTTTGACTCTCAATTAAACCCAAAAATGGTTTTGTTACACAATTTAGGAAATTGTTTTTTATTGTGAATATTTTTCAAGCTTATAAAAAGGCCTAAACAATTGGTCAAATGATTTGGAGAACTATGAACAATCATTCCTAATTATCGTTATCTAATGATTAATTATGTTTCAAGAACATAAAAAGGTTTAACTGATCATTACCAAATGATGTTCCTTCTCGTGGCTACAATTTTAATTTATCACGGAATCCTCACGTTTTGAGCCCTCTAAACCACTTAAAAAGACATTTGAAAACTCATGAAACATTCCAAAACTATACCCACATCATCTCATTACTATTAAAAATGGGTAAAAATATTCAAATAGCTTTAATGGGGTTCTCTAATCAAACACCATCACAATATCATTTTCCTACACATTCATCATTTTTTAATTAGTGAATTTGTTCTTGACCAACAACATCATCATTTTGATTTAATTATGAAATTCCATTACAATGATCTCTATATTGATGTACAATCATCATTAATAATTTTATTAATAAATATTAAATCAATATAAAATAATTAATCATGAATTAAATCGTCATGAAATAAATCATATAAGAGTTAATATTTGAAGTTTATTTATCCTCCATACCATAGTATATAATATTATTTTTGAGTGTTCCATGTCTTATCTATGTAAAAAATATTACTATAACGACCAAGTATCAATTATGTAAATATCACAAAACTAACTCAGAAATTATCCATCACAAGGGTTCTCAAAAACTCCAAAACTCCACAAATATACAGGGATATTTAATATCCCTATACAGTTTCATAATTGTACTTATTTTTAATAATTTAAAATTGTGAATTTATATAGGTTTTCCTCACACATTTTTAACTGCAAACAACGAAAATATGTAGTGACATCAATAACCGTAAATGAAAATATATTGTATCCCTATTTGAAATAATATTCACTTTATATTATTCTTAGAGCCAAAAAAATGTAAAAATAATACAACAATGGAAATAAAAATGTAAAATTATGATAATTTTTGGAGAGATTAAATCCCAAAATCCAAATCATGTGAAATAATTAAACCTTTTATATGCGGTTTCCATGATATTATGAACTTAATCCATTAATGAAATTTTTTGTACTGAAATATCATTTTTTTCTACAAAATAAAAATGAATTCTGTACTAAATATTAATAAATATCAACATATAATACTATATCATATTCATGGAAACATTTTATACAAATTGACTGTCATACTGAACAACAATTGTGTTTGAGATATTCACCCAAATATCATCATGTTGACACTCCTTCAACATCATGTTTTTCTTTGTGATGAAACATAATACCACTCTTCGATTACTATTTTTGTGGTTTAATTTTTCATAGTGATTTTCCATGAAATTCATCTTAATTATTGAGTTAATACAACTATAGAAGTGTTTTTTTCACCATCATCACCAACATAGTTTTTAAAATAATATCCATAAATG
This sequence comes from Viscum album, assembly GCA_963277665.1. NCBI lineage: Eukaryota > Viridiplantae > Streptophyta > Magnoliopsida > Santalales > Viscaceae > Viscum > Viscum album. The sequence goes on along the minus strand of OY728152.1, from coordinate 1,709,447,065 downwards.
TAAATGTATGGTTCATTTTAATACCACAATCCATAATCAATATTTTATTAGAAAAAATTGAAGACGTATTTTGTTTCATAGTGATGAAATCATTATAATTTATTTGGAATCAATACAACATACTTGTTGCAAACATGATTTCCATTATGTAAATTATAATGTATAGTAGGATATACATATCCCTATGAAATTTATTTTTTATACAAAAATTAAATTTAATATAGGAATAACTGAGTACTAAGTTTAATAAGAGTAGATAGCTTTATATTTTTTTATATTTATGTTCATTAATATCTTATTGAATTTTTTATTTATGACTGCATTATCAACTTGTAATGATCATAACAGGAATAAAAAAAATTCTTATCATAGAACATTGGAATTAAAATTCTATTATTAATTTTTCATGGATGATCGGTAAATATATTATTAAAATTTCTTGAAAATATAACAACATTTATATGTAAAATCAAAATTGGTGACTATTTTCCATCTCTCTTGATATAGAAATTATAATCATCGGTACATTTCCCCAACTCAATTATTTTTATATCACTTACATAATTTGATTACCTTCTTTTGGGATATTGTCTTAGACCATATAAGTAATATGTTATCATAACAACTGAAGAACCATTGTATTCATAAAGAAATCATTTCAATAGTATATAAACATCATCCTCAATTTCACCTTTTCTGAAAATATACATTGATTATTTTTGGAAAACATTATAATTAATTGTATCTAATATCTCAAGAATGTTTTAGATAATTTTATTTATTGTGTTTATTGAAAATTGTATAATAAAATAATTTCCCTCTATTTCAATGTATCCCTTTCATAAATAATACAATTTATTTAATAATTCTTCACCATTCTCATTTATCTTAACTCTGAAAACCGATATCTTTCTCATTATAATCAAGACGTTGGGACATGAATACATTTTCTGATTATACATTTTCTCAAAAATATATATATATTCTTCCATCCCTTTTGTATAGTACTCATGCTATAATGGATCTTCCTCATTTTTTGGTTTATCATGTGATATTAATATAGTTATCATGGAAATTATCATATTCTGCAATTTTATATCACCAAATCAAATATATCAAACAATGTGTTTTTGAATAATATTTTCAATAATTTTCTAAACATATATCTTTTTATTCTATTCCTTCCAAATCGATAAAAATTTAGTAATAATCATGATAAGTTTAAAATTATACATAAACATTTATGTTCAATGTTTTACAAGCAGTTCAACTCATAATAAAAAATATCTTCACAAATATTCCCATTATTGAAGTAAAAATTGATTTCCCAAATATATATCAACATATATATCAAATATTTTCATTATATACTCATCTAATGTTTAATAAATTATTTTATCATGTGTATATAAATGGACTAAATCCTCCTCAGTTTTCTCAAAAAATATTCATAAATGTCTTCCTATGATGTTAATGTAACTTGAGTAACTGAATTCCATTAAACAATCCATGTGGTAATTAATTCCAAAAAAATATCTCATTAATTTTGATTCCAAAATTTTGCTTCATTATACTATTTTGATATTATAAACAACATCACTTTTGGAATTTTATGAACATTTCATTATAGTTTTATCCACTATGTTGTTCTCCCCATATCCAATAAATAATACATCTTCTCCTCAGCAAATATATTTTGTTGGGGTGTATATGGTGTTTTGAGTAAATTCCATAATCAATACATATCTTCATTTTCATAAATGGATATATTCTTATATCCACATCCTTTTTTTGGAATGGTATATTTTGATAGAACATGTGTTTTAATCGTGCCTATGAAATACATTATTTCGTGACTCAACCATTCATAACCCTCTTGGAAAATATAACTAAGGGTTAGATTACAAATATCCAAGCACTAATAGTATATGGATGGTTAAATTCATAAGTAAATTATAAATAGAAATTGGAGGCACTATAATATGAAACTATTTACACACAATCAACTATATCATGGAAAATGAATAGATGAATAATAAAATCCACAACATATACTATATAAAAATTATGCTATATCGTCTATGGAATAAATCAGGGTAAGAAATAATACACCGATTCCAAAATGAAAAAATATATCAATAATAATAAATGATCTCCCAACATGATTCTAACTATATAAATAAATAAATAAATGGAGTTGGCATTTTATATTTAAATATGACCCTTGAACGTGGTGAATTCACACAAGAAACCTCTAGCCTTGACAATTGTCTCTAACAATATACTTATCATATAAAAAATAAAAACCAATTGTTGTAAAATCCCACACCATTGTGAATATATACATACCCAGTGGGATTCTTTGAAAACCACAATAGATGAAATAGAAAAAGGAAATATTGGTTAGTATAACCTAGAAAGGCCTTTCCACCATGACATGATACAAAAACATAATAACCCATATATTCACTAGAAGAATCCCAAACTAGACTGCAATGATATCTCTGTATACATATCCCATCTATGAATGATGACTCATCATTAAATAATATGTTTCCATCTTTGATGCCTCGAATCATGTTGAAATGTTCCATGATTAGTCTGGATGGACCAAACATTAACTCCTTTTTAAATATCCAAGGTGGATCCATATATAGTCCATGGATATTTTATAAGTTAATAAGAATTAGAATTTAGGGAACACAACATTATTATATACTAAAAAATACAGTATTAACAATCTATATTAGAGGAACCATAATGTAGTGTATTTGTGTGATCAATACTCATTAGATATTGGAAATTCACCCTAGTGTGAATGGAGTAACCATTTGGTAGATAGAACACATGTTCATTGGTATGGTAGGGAGTAACAATATCTATATATAGGTTCCTCTCCCTAGTGAATCAATGGTATAAATTAGTAGATAGAATACCCTCTCTCTAGTTCATCATGTGGGGAGGGGGGACTTAGTAGATAGATTAGATGTTCCATGGTTCAATAGGGGGTTCCAATTATTATTCAATTTAATACTTCTCAGGAAATTAAGGGGCACCAATTAGTAGATAGACGAATAAAGGGAACCCATTATGTGGAGATATGGGGGAGGGGGTTTCTAAATACAGAATCACTCTGATGATTTACCTTCATCAATGTTATAGGTCATGTTTTTAAAAAAATATTATTGATCAAAAAACTTATCAAATTAGCATAAAATTTCATCAAAATTCATCTGTCAGGTTCTATGCTAAATCCCATCTAGGATAAGATACTCACAAACCAAAAATACCAGTCCTGGTTAACATAGTATAGAAGGTAGATTCTAGTAGGATTAAATCCATGTGTACATGGGGTTACATTGGATATTTCCTCACCTTGTATCTTTGGTGTGTTATCAACTGGATATATCTTGGAGAATGCATGGAACACTAATAAGTGTTTATTTACTTTAAACTATGGGTGTTTACCACCTAGGCCCTGCTTATTCCCATTCATCCTATGCCCATATATGTGGGCTTGTTCCCATATAGCTCACAATGTCCCTGTTTCATTTTCATGTCCATTTACATGGTTCTGTCCATGTACTATATTCATGACCATGTTCCTCGCCATTTTTGTTCCCATATACTATCATAAAAATTTGTATGATTATATCATCTGGTCATAGGGTATGTATATTCCATACATGAAATGTTTTATTTTTCTTATCCAATAACCCCACCCTCTTTAGGTAGGATACTACTTGAGATGGGATCTTATTGAGTACACATAATATTGTCGGGTGATAATACCTAAACCTCATATTCTTTATGAACATCCTACATACTCCTTTTCCACTACTAAATTAACCATTGTCCAAAAATGATAAATGTGTTGGAATCTACAATCATCATTATGTGGAGTTAGATATATGAATATCAAAATTCATTTTTCCCACTAACAAGACATTATGTCTTCCATAATTACTCAAATCTCAAATCCAGTTTGTGATAAAAGGATACCCATAATCTATCCCAATTCATATTAAAAATATTAATCCCATATTTATTCACAAGATCACCAATATTATAGGGGTTTTATCACACTTGAGCCTACCCTGATAATGTCAACCTGTAACCCCATCTGCCAATGATGAATAACAAAATGAATTTTTGAGATAAATGCACAGTAAAGAACTAAAATAATCATTTTATAATGTTATATCTGAAAAAAACCATGAATATGAAGTAATGATTTGTGTAATCATGAAAAAATAACAAATAAATAGAACAAAAATTTTATTTGTTAATTTTTTTGGGCTCGTGGAAGGATAAAATATTTTGGGAACAAATAATGATAAATAATACATCCATGATCAACAAAAAAGAGTATAAATACCTAAATAATGTAATTTAACTCAATTTAGGATCAATTGTTATTTATTATTGTGTTCATTGATGATGAAATATAACTAATATGTTATCATTATAACTCTTGATCCACCTCGAACTGATAATCGAGACAGATTCTTAGTTTTAAAAAAGATAAATAACAATAATCTCACTCTCTATTCCTCATAGAGATATATTCCTAACCTTGTAAAAACATCATAATTTTGTACTTATATATGAATATGATCGTATAGGTCATTTTTTTAAAATAAATAAATAATTTATTTAGTTTACAAAAATGAAACCACCCATGACCACCTTTGACGTAACACCTCAGGTCAATAAATATTATCCCACACCAAGGGTAAACCTTGCTTTCCAAAATTAACAATTTTACGAGATCACTCATATATTACTTAATTTAGGTTGTATTCCATTGTTTATAAAAAATCTTCTCATGTGATATTATTTATTTAAATGTTTTATTATATCCATACCAAGACACCTCACTCCGTGAAATTTTGTACCGACTCAACGATTGTCAATGAAAATAATTATCAAAATATTATAGTGTCTTACATAGAAAAATGATTCATTACAATCACCCCCATCATTTGATTACTTCACAAAATGTAAAAACACTACTCATACAAGTGAGGTTAGATCGCTTTCCACTAGTTCTACCATCCCCACAAGCTCTCGTCATGGTAACCATAATGTCAACAAGCACACACCCAAGGGAATCAAATTACCCAATAATAGTATTCTATTTCTGGTTTAAAACTACCACAATGATTATCAAACTACTTAAATGTGTAAATCCACCCCCATCATCTAGATCATACATTTTGAATGAAAAAAAATTGGTCATAAAAAATCTATTTATTTTTTAAATGAGGGAACATGAAGAACATGTTGTAAATATGGTCATAGTTTTAAGCAACATGAGACCTAAAAATACCAGTGCAGTAACAGGAAAATGTCCCATGATCCTCAAAGATAGAATTCTACCACAAAATAATAATGGTAATCAATATTCCATGGTGTTACCTATGACCAAAACCTATCTTCATCAAAATCCATAGTGCCCAATATTTATTCCTTACTAAACCCAGATGTTTTCATGCCATACAAATATACACATTGATTAAATTCACCCATTATAACTATTTCTAGGACCAACCCTAGGATCCAAATTGATGTATCCCACTGGCTATAAAAATTATCCTATTATCAAGTAGTATCAAACTTATCTATCCAAAAGTAGTTTTATAATTGTGGTAGAGTGGAAATTTTTATATCATAAATTATCCACATATTAAAAATTATACACTAAAATATTGTCCAAAACCTACATTTAACCCAATACATTTTCAGTTAAAAACTAATGTTCCACATTAAATATTGTTATATATCAAAAAAAGTATACTAAAATGAAACCATCTCCAAAAGGACTCATTCATACTCTCCATAACTGTGATGTGAACTAATTATCCTTTGAAGAAATAATTATCATGGAAATTCAAAAATATTTTATAATATACTATTTTCATATGAATACCAAACATTCCACTATGATCTACTAATTTATAGTTATTATGACGGATTACATAAAATTATATCCTCTAATATCACATAGATAGAATTTCAATCTTTATTTTCTTTCACTCCCCCATCTGAATAACAATAATTATATTATACTATTTCTACTCATAGGCTTGTGAGACAAAAATTATTTAAATATGAAGCATGATAAATCTTCCTCATATACTCACCAAGATTTCAAATTATCCTTGCTACGACCAAACATCGACCTATAAATTGTAATAAGGGAAAATTATAACCTCATTATGTCTTCCCATATAATAAATTTATGCATCATCTATCCTCAAATAGGGATTCCATGATCAGTAATTTCAAAAAATCCATCCCGAACAGTTATAGACAATGTCTTGTAATGAAATATCTCTCATTCAAAACAACCATGTTTCTTCTATCTATCTCTCTGAGTAAGATATGGGTTAACACAAATCATATTGAAATAATCAACTCCATTATCTCCCTCAAGGTCCATATATGAAAATTTAGACTTCAGATAAAACACTTTCAATTAAGTCAAATAAAAATCATTATTGTGAGAACTTTTTTCTAGGATCACACTCTTTGATGGCTCTAAAAATTTAAATAACAAAATAGTTTCTTTCTTTAATGTCACTTTAATGTTTAATAAGAAATATTATAATAAATAGAACCCCTAAATCGAGAACCTACTCTACAAAATCTCCCAATAATGTTTGTAGACTTGTAGAATGTTTAATCCATCCTCATGCATCTCACATAATACAAAAATAGTGCTGAGTACACAAGGATTGTATTAATGAGAAATATCATGAATTGATTGAAGATGGATTTCAAGGATCTAGTTCATAAGTCTCTTGAACATCACTATGGCGTCCATCATGAAAAATATTGACACAATAAACTAGATGAAAAAATAAATCATTCATAAATCAACCCTTAGTATACAATCCTCTCGATCCTATAACAGTTGAAAAACACTAATTTTTTAAAACACAGAGACAAAATTCACACCTAACTTATAGTATGAGAATTAATAAGATCAAGGGGGTGGATAAAAATCGATGACAATAAATTTCATCAAGTAGAATCTTATAAAACATAACTCAATATCTAACATGCCTAATAAGAGAAAAACACTGATCTACCAAAGGGAAAATGTGGGGTCTAAAAAACCATTACTCTATAAATTCATTAAACTAGACATCCAGATCTATTAGCTACATGGGGCCATAAAATATGATATAATATATATTGATCCATCATTAGTGAATTCCCAATCAAAAAACATGCTCTGATATGGATGTAAAACTAGAACACCCTCAATGAATATTTAGCCAATGTAAATACAGTCTAACAACATCAACTAATCCAAGGTTAATATTATCAAACTTATAAGAAATTGGTTGTATTCTCCAACACATGAGCTCAAACTATTCCCTATGGGGATCACTCTCACTGAAGCAAGAAAACATAATCCCACAACTCAAAATCATTACAACCATCACATTTAATTTTAAACATATCGTGAATGTTACGTAGATAATCTATATTGTAGAGATTATTATAGGAACATATATGCTACTATGGAAGGATTCAATTTGATTCTATATCTCTGAATACACTTATATCATATTATCGGTAGATAGTGCAATCATAGGTTCTTTCTACATGATATATTACATTAATGGGTAGAAATGAAATTGTTCCACAGATATTACTAATCCTCAAATAGGTATTACATCAATTGGAAACATTCTTGAGAATGAGTTCCAAAACATAAACTAGATCAGGTAAGATAACATTCAAACCTCAATCACCACAGAATCTTTTCAGTCTCATGTCTCTACTGGTTGAATAAATCTATCCCATTTCCCTCATTTTCATCATTTATATAGACTATATAAAAATTAATCATTTCAAAACATCATCAATCATACACTTCAATGGAACTCTTCCATCAAAACTCAACACTATACATTCTGGGTATCACTTACTCACACACAAAATTTACAATTTCATCCAACAATGTTCATTGTATAGTGTAGTTCCCTTTCAACATAAATGTTGGGATCAATATAAAAAATCAATATTGTATGGATTTAACAATCTCTCACAACAATATCAATTTGTCTTTCCACCATGAATATCATAAAGTGTTGTCTTATGAAAGCATTATATTAAAACAATATGTTTATTCGAGTCCTCTAAAACCTAAAAGGGTGTATATTTGGACACTAATCATTAGAAAGATCTATATTCGAATCCCACAATATGAAATCAGAATATGTGAGGATTCTATTTGAACTATAAGAATGATCTATTTCTCCACGATGGGGATTGTTCATGTGAAAAGACATTCATTCAGTGAGGGTCCACACAACATGGAAAACACAAACCACTTCCTCAGACCAATTATCCTAAAATTATGTGTTTGGATAACCATGAAACATCATTGATATAATTCATCATAATTCCTATATATCACTAATCCTAAATGAACCATAATCATCTACTCCTTATTCCATCAACATGTAAAAGTGTGGATGATCATTTATCTAGACAACTAGAGGAGGTTCAATGTTTCACTATATAGGTGAATCACGGCTTGGTGAACACATATAAAGAACAACTCATGAATTGTTCCCTAAACTAAGGGCTCATTGAAAAAATAGTAATCATAATGAAAATGAATTTAAATCTAGGATGAACATCATCATAATGTAATATATTAAATATAATTACATTCATTGGTCAATGATAATATACAAGGATCTGGCTCTTGGAGGAAAATCAATGGAGAGAATCCTATATGATGCATGTAACATTAGTCCCCTACAATTGATGTCTCATCATGTTAAGTAAAAAATAATGTAGTTATAGTATTATGGGATAAATACGTCATCTATGAGACAAACACTATATTCTTTTTCTATAAAACCATAGTCAGAAAACTTTTATATTTTTTTGATATATTCTCATCCAATCCTCTTAATGGGACCCTTGCAAAACCAACTTTTGGATGAAACAACTACGATACCACACTATCATGGCCTGATTTCTTATTGCCCACCTAGACGATTCTAGCACAAGTATGATGATTCCATGACTACCTTAATTTTAATATTTCATGGAAATAGGAAATAAAAGGACATAACCTAAAATGATAGGTCTTAGCTAGGGTTCCTATACACAAATTAAAAATTGTCTCCCTATTGAATTGTAAAGGAATAAAAAAAATTCAACATTTATAGAATATCTTTGAAATTAATATCCTCTAGGGAATACATTTAATTATAAACGAATAAAAAATTAGTATAAGGTAAAAAATACATGATAAATAATAAATAATGTCCCAACATGACAACAGTTTGATAAATGAATAATTGAAGAGAACCCCAATTCTAATACGAATTTCTCCCCACAAATAATGGTTTATATACCTAAGATACCACTATGATCCTCTATTGTTTCCAAAAAAATTCCTTTCATCTACATAAGTCATGACATGTGAAGAAAATTTCTATATTGGGGGATGTATATAAATACCCTATGGGGTGCCCCCAAAACAGAAAAGGGAGAAATAGAAATATAACTTCATGTTATATTAAACCATAATGTAAAATAAGTTAAATCATGAAATAAGATCATAATAACACAAATATTCCAATCATGATTTTCGAATGAGATTGAAGGGGAATCCCCATATATACAATCATGTTAAAAATGATGTGTCAGTATATAGATATAAGGGTGCATCACTAATTCACAATATTGTGCACAATCGTTCCAATATCCACAATGAGTTCCCAAACCATAAAACTACTATCAATATCAATGTGGATCTATCTCTAGTCCTTGTATGTCGCATTAATATACAATAAAAAATGTATATGGATCAAAAATCATCATTGGTAACATCAATTATAATAACCCACCAATTCTCATTGGCTTGAGAGTACAATGAGTCATCACTAGGCATTAAGCGACACCCCCAAGATGCCAATGGATGGTAATAAATTCCAATGGGTTTCAAATAAAAATTGGGGAAAATTAACCCTTTATGAAATAATCCAATAAACATAACAACCATAACCAAACATTCCATATATGATTCTTGACCAAAAGAAAGATATCTCCAAAACATCATGTGTCTCATAACCACGTCAATGTAAGAAGCAACTGAAGAATAAACAAGTATCAATGTATGCAGTAGATAAACTACCAAAAGAAACTCTAAAGACCTCTAGACTCCAAGCTCTACTAGCTCTATGATCCAAATTCTTCTAACATCCCAAACATCACAAGGTAGGGATAATCACATGTGAACATTACCTCTTCCCTTCTCCTAGAAGATAGTATATGGAAAACAAAAAATGTTCCAAAGCAGGGGTCAGTATAATACTTAGTAGGCTTTCCCCAATGGTTTCTCTAGTCACACCACTAGGATAGAAGAGTTAGAAACAATTATGTAAAACAGTTTATATAAAAAAAATTCTAAAAATAGTTTATAACTAAATATAAACAAGATTCAAAAACTATTCATTACCAAAAAGAATATAGGTTCAATTGAAAAAAAAATTTCCTGCGAGATATTTTTCCAAAAAATAACTAAATATTCATAACAACCATTTCACAATATCCATTTATCAGCTTACCTAACCATTCTTCAAACCAATAAAACCAACCATGCATGGTATCTTATGAGAGTTCTAAACTCATGAGTAGTTTCTCATCAATCTTCCATGTCATCACAAGGATATTGTGTCACATGTTCCATTAACCCTTTCGCACTGAGCACAAGGTCATATTTCAAACAAGAACCTTGTATGAAATTCCCATGTTCCATTAAACCATTGGCACTAAGAAAAATTTCATATTTCAACAAATCCTTGTATATTCAACATGAATACACACAACATATTCCCATCGATCATGCCAAAACAACCCTTTCTATAAAACATTTTTTTATTGAAAACAATTTCTATAAAAATAATTTCAATGACAACCCATTTCAAATCCAAACCATTTCAATAAGACTGTATTTTCATTGAAATCCATTTATATTGAGAATATATTTTCCATCATCCATGTTTCTATTCTATAAAATCCATAATTTAAAATCATTCTTTTTAATTCATGATAGTAATCCACCTATTGCACAAATATTCACTATGATCACACAATTCCTCAAAAACCATGAATCAACACAACTAAAGATTTTCCATGAATTTTACAATCAATAAAGAAATTTTAATCCAAACCAATCAATTATATCAAGATAATTCGAGAGAGAATCCACATTCCTTGATATTTTTGACAAAACTTTTACAACAAATGATGAACACATAAGAAAGCTGGATGGTTATCCAAGAATGTATTTGGTTCACTTATCCTAGATAGATCACAACTCAACATTGAATTATTTGGCATCAAAACACGTATATCTACATACTATAGGTTAAGATATGAGAATGAAAGAAGATCAGAGAAGTATATCTACGAAAATATAAGAAAACATGACAAATTTGGAACAAATGGCCACATACCTCAAGAATTGGACTCCATATCAACATGAGAAGGTTCTGGGTTGGCTCTATCCTTTGTGGGAGGTTTATCCAACCTTCTAGGGAGACTAATATAGAAATAGGGGTATTTTGAGGCCAAAATCAAATATAAAGACAAAAAATGAGCAACCTATTATAAAATAAGATATGGATTTTTCCACTACGCAAGGTTTGACCCCATGGTTTGGGCCAATCATGAATGCATCCTGTGATAATATTGTTGGTTCCAACATTCCTTATAAATCCCCCAAACTCACTCATCCTTAACCTTTACTATTTTTATGGAAAAACACTTTTTAGAAACATCCCACTTTAGGGAAACACCGCACATTATTGAAACAACCCACTTTATGGAAACTTCCGACATTATGGAAACAACCCACATTATGGAAACACCCCACATTATGGAAACAACACACTTTATATAAAAGACCAAAATTATGAAAACACCCATAATTATGGAAATTCCCTATTATATAGATACTCTCTATTTTAGACACATCAATTAAAAAACGGGAGGGAAAGGGTTATGTACCCCAAACCTAGGGTACTACATTCTCCCCACCATTGTTCTTTCCGTCTTTGGAATGTAGAAAACACTCACTGTCCAAATAAAGGTTTGGACAATGATCTTTCAGTTCCATCAAACACTCCCAAGTCTCTTCCTAAATTTGACCATGATTCCATAAAACCCACATTAAGCCGATGATTTTCCCCTAAAAGACCTTCTCCTTCCTATCCATGATCCGCACTATGATATGTATGAGTGATGCATCAAGTTCTTGCTCAACTTGATCCCATCTGATCACATAGTCAGGATCAGGGAGATACTTTTTCAATTGGGAAACATGGAAAACATTAGGCACCAAAATAAACCATGGTGGTTATGCAAACTAATTTTCCACCTCTCCAACCTGTTATAGTATCTCAAAAGGGACAATTTATGAAGGAGATAACTTTCACTGCATCCTAATGCGACTATTTCCTTTCCTTGGAGAGATTCTCAAGAAGACATGATCACCCATAGCAAACGAAAATGGTCATCGAAGGTGATCTCCATTAGATTTCATATGTCTCTAAGCTGTCTCTATCCTCTTTCTAATAAACTGGAACTTCTCTATTGTTTCTTGGAAAAGGAATGTCCCGAATAGAGATGTTTCACCCGTTTCCACCTAGTATAGTGGATAAGGATAGGGATACCCATACAATGCTTTAAACTGAGCCATGTGTATCAAGTAATGATAGCTTTTATTATATAAGATTTCCACTAAGAGTATATTATCCTCCCATGAGCCACCAGAATTCGTTACAGAATCCCGCAACATTTCTTCCAACATTTTATCGTCCACAAGGATTTCCCATCTGTTTGAGGATGATACACCATGATCATAGTCAACTGAGTAACAAGGGATTTCAGTAAGGATTTCCAAAAATGAGACTTGATCCTTGGATCTCTATCTAAGAATAATGAAACTGGAGCACCATTCCACTTTAACACTTAATATATATATATTTTTAAAAGATCATCCACCGTATGGGTTTCATGAATAGGAATGAAATGGGCCGACATGGTTAGATGATCCACTATCACCCAAATGGAATCGTGTTTCTAGACCATTTTTGAAAGACCTTTGAAAAATACATTGCTATCTAATCCCATTTCCACAGTCGGAGGGAAAAAATTGTAACATATCAGCGGGTTTCTGATGCTCGGCTTTAACCTACTGACAAGTTAAGCACCACGAGACAAACTCAGATACCTTCCTTTTCATGCCACTCCAAAAAAATTCTCGTATAAATCCTTATACATCTATTGTGTACCTGTATGTACAAACCATATCAAATAGTGGTAATAATTAAGGAGTTGTTCATGAAAGCCCATAGTTTCAGCCATCTGATATCTGAAACCCAAAAATGAACCCCCATCTAGTTTCCGAACATCAATGGTATCCCCACTATTGAGTTTCAAACTAACAACCAAAAATTATTCATTAGATGTTTGTGCATATTTGATCATTTTTACTAGATTAGGAAGAAGCATATCTGAAAAGAAAACTGCAACATCACCTCGGTCATCACATTCGACATGCATGGTGGCTAAACCTGACATTAAGAACAATCCATTTGTAGCTTGTTTCGTCAATTGAGCATATAAAATTCTACTCAATGCATCCACCACTGAATTTTCTTTCCCCGATTTATACATCAATCAATGTAAAAAATTTGGTGATACTTCATCCACCTCCTTTCCTCAGATTCAAATCTCACTACGATAAAATGTGTGTCAGAAATTTTTGTTCTGTAAACACAGTAAATTATCAAATAATGAAATACTGTCTCCATGTTTTCAATGGATGGACGAATACCTCTCACTCTAGATCATGTAATGGATAATTTTTCTTATGCACCCCCAATTACATTGAACCAAAAGAAACCACATGATATTATTGCATGAGAACAATCCCCAACCCTACTCTTGAAGTATCACAATACTATACATACCCCTATCCCAATTCTAGAATGTTCAAGATAGGTGCCTATGTAACACAAACATTCAGTTGTTGGAAATGATTATAACATACCTCTGTCCATTGGAACGGATCATTCATCTTTTTCATATATGTCATTGGTGAATCTAGTCAGGAAAAATCAAGTATAATGGGTCGAAAGTAACCATCTAGACCAAGAAAACATCATATCTCGAAAACATTCTCCGATGGTTTCCAAGAGATAAAATCTTCTACCATTTCATGATCAACAAAAACCTTATTCTAAGAAATTACATCACCATGAAAACACACTTCTTGTGTCAAAAAATAAATCTTTTATAATTTGGAAAACAAATGATGATCTCTCAAAATTTTTAGCACTGTTTCCAGGTTCACCTCCAAATAAGCCTTGCCTTTGAATATATAAAAATTTCATCCACAAACAACATAATAAAAGAATCCAGATATTTTTGAAATATCTGAATCATCAATGACATGAAGACCACTGGTTCATTCGTTAGAATGAATGGCATGACTATATATTCATAGTTTCAATTTCTACTTCTGAAATATTTCATTGTAATATCCACTTTCCAAACAATAAATTGGTTATGTATTGATCACAAGTCAATCTTGGAGAACCACTAACCACATATTAATTTATTGAATAGATCATCAATGCATGTAAGTGAATATATTTAATTTAATGTATCTTGGTTATCCTTACGATAATCAACATACAACCGAAGTGTTCCATATTACTTATTTAAGAACAAAACTGGTGTTGTCCGTGGAGAGGAACTTGATCAAATGAAACCCTTGAATTCAAGATCCTATAACATTACATTAAATTCTCATAAAAGTAAAGGTGCCTTCCTATAATATAGAACGTAATTAGGACTATTCATTGGAAGGAGATCAATCGTAAACTCCACTTCTCTTAGATGTGCTAACCCGGATAAGTTATTGGGAAAGATGTCTTGAAATTGATTCATAATAGCTGGAAAACTATTTTCTTCGATATCTTCAATTTATGTCAAAGTCAATGCTACTAATTGGTAAGATATATTTTCCACCATTGGTTCCAACATGATATTTTCAGCCTTCTTTACAATCCTATCCCCTCTAAAGAGATGTTTGATTTTGTCCTCAGTCATGAAACTACATGTTCTCCAATAACAGTAAATTTGAGTCTTGACTATTTGCAGCCACTTCATACCCAGGATTACATCATAGAAATCCATATCCATCATCGATAAGTCCCATTTTATCTCATCTCCATCAAATATTATAGCACATGCTCTACACACAAAGACTTGAAATTCTCTTTCCCCGAAAAGATTTTGCAGGTTCAAAATAGATGTCATCATTTCTAGTTTGAAACATATAAAGTTTATAGAAATGAATGAATGTGAAGAACCAATATCAAACAAAAATTAAAAAAAGGATGAATTCAAAATAATCATACCTCTCACTATAGATGGTCCTGTCTGATCATCATTAATCAACTATTTATCTCTATATAATTGTTTTTCAAGACATTTTCCTCCTTGTTTCTTTTCTAACGTTGCGCTGGTTGAGGAGTCATGGTATTTATAGAATCACCATGTTTATCTTTTCTCTATTGATGAGGCTGTGTTTTCTATACTCATCTAGTTGAAGCATACGATGCTTATGACACCTGAGAAGTGTCTCGATTACATGACTTTGGACCACTGTGATAATAGCACTAAATATGTCCTATATTTTTTCAATTTATGACATGCCCCAGGTTTTGTCATATAATATCTCTTTTTGTGGTCTTGAAAACCAATTTGAAAATAACATTCTTTACACTGGGGTGGTGGAGGAAGGATTACTAATCTAGTTGTCTAGTTCTGATTTCCACTTGAACCATAGAAATAGGTATCCCTATTCCTCTTGTTACCACTTCTTATGTTCCCACCGTTTCCTATGGATATCATCATGCCTCCTCCCATAGATCCTGAGATATCAATTCTATCCACAGTCACTCTGTTCACCTTCTCTTTATAATCTATAATACAATGTACTGCAATCATTGATAGAATCTTCTGTCATAGCCCTGATTCGAAGATGCATTCCATCAAAGTGGAACTTGTCGTATCTTCTTGTGAAAAGCATACTAATTTCATGAACATAACCACATACTCATTGACATAGAGACTCTATTGTTTTAGGTGAAATAATTCTATCTTTTTCTGGATTATGATCACGTGAGGATAGAATTTTTTGTTCAACAATTCGTCAAAATTCTCTAATGGTAGTCCTTCATCCAATTTATCCTTCACAGCTATATCCCACCACTAACGAGCATGATCCTCAATCATATACGCCAAAAATTTGACCTTTAGATTTTCTACTGTTCTGATGAAGTCGATGATTTGATTCATCTTACATAGCCACACTTTTGCCTTCTCGGGTTCAGAATCACCCCGGAAATTTGGTGGATTCTTCTTCATGAACTGGATGGTATGATCCACATGTCATTTCTCATTCTTCTGGTTCCCTGTGTCCACTGCATGAAATGCTAGGACAATACATGAAACCCACTCTTGGTTCACATATGGTTTTGGTTCAACCAAATTCTCTACACCTCTTCAGGATGCTTTTGATGATGCCTACCAGGTGCCATTTTCTAAACTAACAACATTCTCTGTTAATCTCACTCTCTAACAACTGTTGTCTTAGCGTTTCAAATTCTATCAGATCAACTTTTACAACATTGTTTTCTAAAAAAACATGTTTCACATGTTCCACTAGTTTTGAAGTCACTTCATAGACTTTTGAAAATTAAACAATTTTCAAAATATGATAAGAATTTACTATTTCAAAATCTTTCATTTGAAAACAAATTCCATTATTTTTCAAAAATTAACACTTTTTTTACAACATGAATCATTCCTCAAAATAATGTATTCACTCATATTGGGAAGCCATTCCTCTAAAATGAATTCCATGAACGTCTCATTGGATAATCCCATGACATTGAGATTTCGAAATTCTTGAAGAGTCCCCAAACACTTATTTACCCAACTCCTTGGAAACATGATGTTCAGCATAGAAGTGTTAGCTATGTAATTTTATGCCATACATTTCATGTCCCAACAATGCTACTCTGTTATATGATTACAACACATGTAATAGATAATAAGGGATTTCATCACAAAAACTAGGAACGTCGATGAATAGTTGTTATGAAAAGTTTAAAAATGTTGATACCATTTTTTATGACTTTCCAATTCTCATTGGCATGAGGGTACAACGAGTCATTACAAGGCTTTAACCGACATCCCCAGGATGTCAAAGGCTGGAAAACAATGCCAAAGGGTTTCAAATACCATTGGGGGATGATTTACCCCTTAATAAATAAACCAATAAACCTAACAACCCTAACCATCCATTCACTATATGACACAAGATCAAATGAAATGCAACTAAAAAACTTCATTTATATCAAAACCAAATCAATGCATGCAACAATGGATGAATAACTAAGTATCAATGTACACAATATACCAACTACACATGACTCTCCAAAGACCAAAAGACTCTATGATCCACAAGATCCACGCTCTAAAATATCCAAACAGACAAATCATCACTAGGTAGATCTAAACATGTGTTAAACATTACCCTTTCCCTTATACTGAAAGATAGCATATCTAAAAACATGAATGTGCCAAAGAAGAGGTGACTATAAAACTCAGTAGGGTTTTTGCCATTAACTTCCCTACTCATGCCACTAATATAGAAGAGTTAGAAACAATTATATAAAACAATTTATATAAAATAGTTTCTCAAAAATACTTTATAACTAAATATAAATTGGTTTCCGAAACCATTCATAATCAAAATCATAAATGTGGAATTGAAACCAATTTTTCCTACAAGATTCTTTTTCCACAAAAATAACTAAACAATATTTACAACCATTTCACAATATCCTTTTATCAGCATACCCATGAATTCCTCAAACCCATGCAATAGACCATTAATTCTAAATTATGGGAGTTCTATACACATGAGCTATTTATCATCAATCTACCAAGTCATCATAATGTAAATGTTTCCCATGTTCCATTAACCCTTTGGAACCGATCACTAGGTCGTATTTCAACCAAGCCTCGTGTATGAAATTCCCAAGTACAATTAAACAATTGAAACAAAGAACAAGTCCATATTTCAACCAAAACCCATATATGCAACAAAAACACACACCACATATTTCAAACGGTCAGGCCAAAATAACCCTTTTAATAAAAACACATTTTTATTGAAAACCATTTCTGTCAAAACCATTTCAATTAAAAACCATTACAATTCCGAACCATTTCAATTCCAAACCATTTCAATAAAATTCCATTTTTATTGACATGAATTTATCTTTAAAATATCATTTCCATCAACCATTTTTCAATTCCAGAAAATACATTGTTTAAAATCATCATTTTAAATTCATGAAACTAATCACCCATTTCCACAACTGTTCACCAAGATCAAAAAATTTCACAAAAACCATAAATCATCACAAATAATTATTTTTCAAGAATTTTAAAATAAATAATACAATTTTAATTTATTCCAATCAATTCTATCAAGAGGAGTTGAGAGAGTAGCCATATACCTCGATAGTGTTGACACAACTTTGATATGGGATGAAGAACACACACGAATGTTGGTGTATTCTCAAATGACAACCATAGTTTTCTTCTCCTAGAAAGATCACAACTCATTTTTTAAATATATGGAATAATAAAACATAGATCAACCCACTATATGTTCATATATGAGTAATAATTGAGATCAAATAAGTATATCAAATAAGAGCTAAGAAAACATGACAAATCTGGAATGAATTGTGACATACCTCAATAATCAGACTCGAAATCACCAAGGGAAGGCTCTGGGATGACTCCAACTCATGTGGGGAGGGTTATACATCCTTCTAGGGAGAGTAATATAGAAATACGGGGGTTTTGAGGCCAAAAATAAATATAAAGAGAAAAAAAGAGTATGTTATTAGAAAATAGTATCTAGGGATGTCATCGATTCAATGATTGACCACACCGTTTGGGCCAACCATGTTTGGATCGTCTGTGATTCCTTTTTGTCCCAAAACACATTATAAATCCACAAAAACGTTCCACAATTAACCTTTAACCTTTTCATGGTAACACATTTTTATGGAAACATCCCACTTTATGATGACACACCACTTTAAGGGAACAACCCAATTTATGGAAACACACCACTTTATAGAAACAACACACATTTTGGAAACAGCCCACATTATACAAACAAGCCACTTTTTGGAAACAACCAATATTATAGAAACACCAATCTTTATGGATACTCTATATTTTATAAAAAATATCTATTTTAGACAACCCAATTAGGAAACCATGAGGAAAGGGGTAATATACCCCAAACTACGGGCACTACAACAACCGAGGAGAAAAATATCATGTAGTGGACCCACTACAAAGATCATTAGGGTGGGGGTGTGACACATATTAGATATAATATTAGAGGCCTAAATCATTATGGGGTGAAACTACACATAAATAGGACATGTTCCCATAAATGATATTGGTACCACTCAGAATATAACATAATCATTCCCTTGTGCATCACGAAGTATCAAATAGTATAAAGTAAACCTACACCCTAGGGTATTAGGGGTACCAGAAAGTACATATATGACCCATTCCAAAATTAATCATGATGTAAAAGACTATAGATATTGAAATATTAGGATTACATTTCATTGTGTGTTAAAGGGTTTCCAGACACATGATTTATCTAATGATTTAGTATGATCATCATAATTGATCTATCATCATTAAAGAATTTTCAAATTCATAAAAACCTACATCACCTCATAAAATCTAAAAAAAATTATACAACAATTATCTAAATGGAAAAACATTCATTATTTTATAATCAGATGGAAAAATATATCTCCATTAGAAGGAGGTATGGAGGATTTAGATTTCTAAGTCAACTACACATTGGGTCACACTGTGTGTGAACTCGCCTCAAATCCTATGTTTATTTTATATTAGAAACAACATTGTGAAGAATATTCATATACATGGTTTCTAGTGGTTTTACATAGTGTGTCAAAACCACCAGGGACCTTATCATACCCCAGCATCCCATATTTCGGTACATAGTCTCAGGCCTCGGTTCATGGTTGGGTCTAGGTGTCCTAGTCATGTATGAGTACATGGATGTGTTAGTCTACTCTGACAATAAATGTTTTCCATTCCATGTATAATTAGTGTAATCATAGATTTCATGTCAAGAATCTATAATAGTTTCATAAGGAATTTAGATTCCTTGCATCTAATGGGATGATTTTCTCTATATGAAACCCATTAATCCATAGCCAAGGAACAACATAATATATGTAGATATGAACTACATGATGGGTAGTCATGTTTTGAGTGAAAAATAATTTTTCTCCCACAAAATCTTTATAAATATTCACCGATGCATAATCTTCAATCCCCAACTCCAAAAATAATGGGATTCAATTGTAGTCATCAATATATGGCCTATAGTGGATGGAAATTGAATATCCATTCACCAATCAGTAGGATATCACAACTATTGATCCAAATATAAATCCGAAATCCACAAATTAATCACATAATACCCAAAATACTACCCAAGATGTCCTCATATCACCAACCATACAACCTTTGAACAATCACCACGAATTTGGGGGTAAAATCACACTTGTACTTTCCCTTATAATATTGAAATGTAACCTTATGAGGAAACGATTTTGAATGTAGAAAATGGATTGGATAAATGAATAATAGCCATTAAAAGAATTAATTGGAAGAAGTGATAATTACTATCAACCATGAATATGTGGTAACATTGAGTGGAATCATGAGGAAAGATAAAATGTAATTGGATCATAAATTATTTGAAAAATATTTGATCTCATGGAAAGATTAATAGAATTGAAAGTTGATGTAGCTAAGGATACCATGAATGATTGAATAATTATATTATAAATCTATAAATATCACTTCATTAATTTATTTGGGATCAATCATTGATGAAGAGAATATTTTTTAATGATGAAGATGATCTTTTTTTGTGTCTTGCATTTTGATCCACATCTATCCAGTTATCAATCCAAATTTTTGGTATTGCCAAAGAATGAAGAAATTTACATCCTTATGTATTCCTCCTAGGTTCATGAAGATAACAATTGAGAAATGTTATAATTATTTATTTATATATTATTATGATAGTTTAGTTTATTCATTAAAAATAATAATAAATTATTTATTTTAGTAATCTCAACCTCCAACAATAACCTCTCGTAGAATATCTAAAACCATAATCCTTTTGTCACTCATTGGGTAGAACCCACAATCCAAAATTAGCCATTTTTTCATATATCATATTAGTGACTACATTTTAGTGTTATAAAAATATTTCCCAAAATTTCCTCAAACTAAAAAAATATATTTAGTATTTAAATTATATACCTACTAGTCCACATCGGCCCCCAATATTATTCACCCACATATAGACTAGTTTTCGTAATATTTTATAAAATATTTTGAATTTTAAAATTATAAAATAGATATAATTTATATTATACATGTATGGATCATTTGATTTCCAGAAAATAAAATTGGAATAAGTTATATGAGTGGAAAAAATACATATCGCCGCTAATTGAATTCAATATTAATATAGCACACACATATTAATATATCAACTCATGTGGTTTCATTCATACAAACTCAACCACCTGGTGATATGTAAGAGCACAGATCTTCATTTCAGGTATGTATTTCCTTTTTCTGGAGTTTTTGGGAAAAATGGGATTTCATGAAATTTTTGAAGTACACGCAGTGTACATTCTTAGTACACGCAGTGTACTCATTTGTTGCTCGAAGCCGTGTGCTGGCCATGTCCGGGCCACACACACGGTGCGTAAAGACGATGTGGCAGCTGCTTAAAGTGGAGTACGGAAAACAGAGTAAAGGTCGTGTACCCCAGAAGTACACATCGTGTACCCCAAAAGTAAAGGATGTTTACTTGATTTTTTTTCATTAAATGCACAGGGGTCGCGCCTGATGGATAGAACACACCCCTTCTATAGGTTCTTCATCTGAGAGAGACCCGTACTATCATATTTCTTCTCTAGATTCCCGAGCCTCCGTCTCATCTCTGTTTCATCTAATGTCGATTTCGTTGGAAATGCACCAGTAATTTCTTCCTTCTCCTAGAGCCTTGTTTTCCAATTTCTTATCCTTCTCAAGATACCATTGGTTGAGCGGTTTTGACGTTTTCTCAGATCCTCGTTGTTATAAAAAGAATCAATCATCGTGGTTCACGTATATCATTCTCCAACTTTGAGGTAGTTGTTTTGTGACTTTCTGTAGGAATTTTGTGAGTATTTTGTGCAAATTCCACCAATACCCTTGATCGGGGTATTGTGTGATTCTTTTTTTCCCTGTTGTTTCCTACTTTGCTTGATTTCTTGAGTAGAGGGAATTGCTTGTGAATAGTGTAGTTTTACTATACATTTGACGTTTTTCCATGCTTGTTTTGCTTGTTTGGCATTTTTACTCTTTCCATGCCTAGTTGTATGATAGTGGAACGGTTGTATTGTTATGTTGTTGTGCCTTAGAATGATAGCCATGTAGTTATTGAGGTTTTTAGGTTCGATACGCGCGTTATGCATGTTTATTTTACACAGGGCTGAGCGAACCTAGTGTAGTGGACCAAAGGGAGAATGGACGTAAGGGATTCTCCTGAGTGTCTTTAATTATGATGCGAGACCACAGGGGGAATTGATGTTGAGTCCTTCCTCAGAGATTATGTAGTTCCTCTACACGGGCCACATGGGGAATTTACGTTTAGTGCTTCCCCAGAGAGCCTTTAGCACGTTATGAGACTAAAAAGTGAATTGACAGTGAGTGCTTCCTCAGAGAGGCTATTATTTTATATGAACCAGAGGGTTTCTAGTACTAGTAGTTTAAACCTCAGGGGTTAGGAAATGAGAACTACCCAAAGGATACCTTTTTGTTCTACTTGCTTGAGTGGATGTTTCTCGTTTGTAGATTATATGCTAGAAACTGTGGAGTGTTACTGTTGTGATGTATCATGTTTACTGCTTACTGTATTTCACTACTACTATGTATTCACTAACTGTTAGGCATAGATCTTTTGGTGGTTTCCTATTTTGACATTGTCTCACACCCTGTTTGGGTCATGATTTTGGGCCCAAACATATTATGTTGTTGCAGGTATAGATAAGGGAAAGCGCCCTTCAACTTCTGGTTCTTGATTGCACTGGGGCAGGGGAGAATGAGACCAAGACCAGGCTTGCGATGCTGAGGAGTTTCTCATCTATTTTTCTTTGGTATTTTGTCTTAGAAATGTGTTCATCCTTGTGACTTGTTTGGCTATCTTTCCTAGACATAAATGTATCATGAGTCATTTACATATGCTTCTACTCTAGTTGTTTAATTTTTATCCATCCGTTGTTTATCGTTTACTCTTGTATGTATGTATACTATTTCCGTTATTGTTGTTATTTGATTTCTCTTCCATTGTGTACTCTGCCAATGATTGAATAGTTTCCCCACTATCACACCCAAGGCCCTCACTGCTAGTCGGCAGCATCTAGCATTTGGATAAATCCACTTGAGGCCATGTGACCAATCGGGTACGGGGTGCCTTTGGGTGGCTTCTGAAACCAGGATGTTACAAAGTAGTATTAGAGGAGTTCTTTTCTCTTGATTTACTGTTTGGATCCATTTTCCAGGGATATGATGGATTCAGTACTAGGTAATAAGTTGTTCCCGGATGTAGCTAACCCATGTATAGGGAAAAGCCATACTACCTCGATTATTGCAGTTTTATGGTTTTGAGATTTACGTTTGTTATGATTTCACCTAGAGTGATTCACATGACTTGTGTTGTTACTATTTTTACTATTCTATTTCTATTTCTGTCACAAACCGATGATATGTGGGTATGCCATCTCCTGCATTATAAAGGAACTTGTTAGAAATCACATGCCATGCATTCATGCCATGCCATCTAGGGTGCATTACCAATTTCATGTTGTTGTCTTATAATTTCTATAGATTATGCATGCTGTTGTGATAGATTCTTGACATAATCTCTGCAGTTTGATAGAAAGGTTGTTTGTTTTGTACCGTTCTTAAATGAACACAAATTTTTGGTTCTTGAGGTGTTATGGGCCCACTTAAATCGGAAATTGGTGAATCATTGACTTTTTTCCTTATATATGACTTTATTGGATGCCAAGATTTTATTCATGGGGAGTATGGGTCCTCATAGATCGGAATTTGGCACCTCCTTCCGTTGTATTCTGTGTTTTCAGGGCCTCAATGCAGTTTCTGAGCTAGTGCCCAGAAAAACCCAGAATACACGACGTGTACATTATATATATACACCGTGTAGTTTTCAAACCGTTTCACTGACTGTGTGAGCAGAAACACAGGTTGGGAAAATACACATCCAGGAACATGTCGTGTACTGTAGTTACACACTGTGTAGTAGTGAGCATGTACTCGGTCGTGTCACTAACAACAGGGGTCAGAGAAGCTCATGTCATACATGACGTGTTGTGTATGAACACGATGTGTATCCTTATCCATAGTAACCAGCCATGTCATGAACAACATGAGACGGTGATCTCTCCTCTTATACATGCAGTTTTTGTTCGGAACACGCCGTGTAAAATTCAGTCGTGTACTCTGTCATGTCACCAACAACATAGGTTGGGAAAATCTTCAAGTACACATCGTGTTTGTTCGGAACACACCTTGTAGTCTCAACCGTATAGTCGACCGTGTAACTAACAACATGGGTCGTTGAAACCTTGTCTACTACACGTCATGTCCTCAGGTAACACGCCGTGTAGTCTCAGTTTCGGAAGACCGTGTGGGTTATCCATGCAAGGAGACACGGGTAGGGGAGTGGAGTTAAGTACACGTTGTGTAGAGTTTATACACATCGCGTAGTCATGTTTTATAAATATTGTGTGTTTCCTTCACATGCTTCTGTTTTTTACTCCTTTGTTCTCTGTACTTGATTTTCTAATATATGGTATGCTTTTGATCATTCAGAGCTATTCCTCCTAGACATCCTCCGGTTGTACGTCAGCTATCATGCAGTGATCAGACACCAGAAATCGCTGATTAGGGACTTCCTGCCGATCCTCCAGTCGGTCCAACCATGGAACCATTTATCATACATGTTGTAGGAACTGATGCGCAGTTCAGGGAAGGTTTTATGAGGATGATTCAGGCCTTTTATGGAGAACCTCCTCTTTCTATGTATATGGCAGACTTGACGCAGGTTTTCCAGCAGTAATATCCTCCTCCTTTCTTAGGGTAAGGAGGACCACGGGCTACAGAGTCATTGGTGGAATCCTTGCTGACTATCTTTGATCATCTAGAGACACCTTAAGATAGGCGGGTCCAGCTCTGTATCTACATTCTCCGAGACTCTGCCAAGTGGTGGTGGGACGTGATCTCAAAGGCGCGTCATCAGCAGGTTATGGATTGGGAGGAGTTACAGTGTGTGTTCTATGACTACTTCTACCCGGAGACCCTGAGGGCTAATCGAGCCTTATATTTCATGAGTCTAGAGCAGGGTATAATTTCTGTCATGGAGTATTCCTATCATTTCACTGAGATTCAGCTTTTCAATCCCCTTCGGGATTGAAGTGGGCTGTTATTGGAAAGGATGTTTGTGGATGGTCTCGGGCGGGAGATCTGCTCACATGTGAATATATTCTAGTTGAATTCTATCAATTCCATCGTCTACCAAGTGAAAAATGTAGAGTGCAATATGAGAGACTCTGGAGGTGCAAGCCAGGGTAGTTCTGCCTCCAGAGATTGTGTTCTTCCAGCTGACAGCAGGAAGCGCCGTAGGGAGTCTACGCGCGGTGATTCTAGGAGGCGAGATACATCTCCAGGTAGCCAGGTTGTATGATACCAGTGTGGAAGGGAAGGGAACATGAGGCCACAATTCCAGAGAGACCATGTGGAGTGCCGATCTTGTGGAAATATGGGTCACCTTCAGTGATTCTACCAGGTTACCTCACCAGTAGCTGGTGACGGGGGTTCTTCCATGACTCCTCGTTCAGGAGCAGCACCACCAGTTTCTCACCAGTCAGGGAACTTGAGTTCTTGTGGCCGTTCGGGACAAGGTGGAGGTCGAGGTCATGCCAGAAATTCCCCAATCCTTCAGCACCAGTAGGGAGGATCAGATCAGGGTGGCCAGGCAGGGTCACAAGGCCGCGGGGTAGGCCAGACTTTTGTGGTGGAGCAGACCTATCAGGAGCAGATCCCGGACCTTCAACCATTCGAGGTACATTTTTAGTGTCCTCGGTTTTATCTTTAGCTCTTTTTGATACTGGTTCTATGCATAGAATTATCTCTGTTTCTATTGTGGGGAGCCTTGGGCTCTATATCATTTCTTCTGTCGACTCATTGATACTAGACACACCTTTGGGAATGAGGACATCTAGTGTACGTCAGTGTAGAGAGTGCCCGCACGAGGTTGCAGGGTATCATTTATTATGGGATCTTTATGTCTTAGAGATAACAAGTTATGATGTCATTATTATGATGGACTCGTTTGTTCCCTTCCAGGTAGTCATCATCTTTTATCACCGTAGGGTGAGTTTTATTTCACCTGAGGGTTAAACTTTTCTTCATGGAGGCGAATGGGATGTTCATGTGAGTCAAGCGGGACTCGAGCATCATGGGCTAGGAAGGGTGATGAACTAGATTTATAGTCTTTATCTGGATGACCTGGGGACTTCACAGTTGGACTTTCCTCTATTGGTGGATCATTTAAGGGATGTCTTTCTAGAAGATTTTTCAGTTTTTCCTCCAGAGTGTGAGGCAGACTTCTCTATTGAGCTCATTCCAGAAGCGGTATCAGTTTACATTCCCCCCTATAGGATGGCTACACCTATGTTCTAGGAGCTCATGAAGCAGTTGGAGGAGCTACATGCAAAGGGTTTCATTTGACCCAGTACTTCTACTTGGGGTTCGCCTGTCCTCTTTGCGAAGAAGGCAGACGGTACCCTTAGACTCTCTGTGGATTATCAGATGTTGAACCAGTTGACTATCAAGAACCGATATCCCTTTCCATGTATTGATTGTCTCCTCGATCAGCTTCGAGGAGACCGGGTGTTCTCCATGATCTATTTGAGGTCCGATTATCATGAGTTACGTGTTATACCATCAGATATACCTCGAACAGCCTTTAGGAGCAGTTATGGTCTCTACGAGTATACAGTCATGCCATTCGATCTCACAAACCCGCTAGCATTTTTCATGGCACTGATGAACCGAGTACTCCATCCTTACTTGGAATCCATTTTTCTGGTCTTCGTGGAAGATATCTTGGTGTACTCTCACACTCGACACGACCATGCTACCCATATTGAGATTGTTCTAAGTACACTGAGAGAGAATCAGCTTTCTTCTAAACTCTCGAATTTCTACTTTTGGATGGAGAAGATTTACTTCTTAGGTCACGTCATCTTAGAGGCAGGAGTATCTGCAGACCCAGAGAAATTTAGAGCTGTAGTTTCCTGGGAGCAGCCGAAAATCATTTTTTTGTTACGAAGTTTCCTAGGGCTAGCTGGATACTACAGACGCTTCATTAAAGACTTTTCACACCTAGAAGAACTATTGACAGGTCTGACCATGAAGGGGGCGATGTTCTTATTGTCATATTCTTTTGAGTAAACCTTTCAAGAGCTAAAGGGAAGGTTGATATCAGCACTGATACTAGTCTTTCCAGAGTAAGGCAAGAGCAATAATGGTTATTGTGATGCATTAGGTATCCGCCTGGGTGTTGTGCTTATGCATGGAGATGGAGTTGTTGTGTATGGGTCTCGGAAGTTGAGGCTACATGAGAGGAACTAACCGATGAACGATCTGATGTTTGCATCCGTTGTTCATTCCCTACGTTGTTGGAGTCATTATCTTCTAGGAGAGAACTTCGTGGTTTTCATAGACCACAAGAGTCCCAATTACATCTTCACTTAGCGTGATCTGAATCTGAGGTAGCACATGTGGGTCGAGTATCTTCAGTCTTTTGATTTCGAGCTTGCCAATACGTCGGGAAAGGGAAACACTGTGGCAGATGCATTGAGTCGGAGAACTCAGATTCAGGCAGTTCATGAGGCCAGTAGTGAGTGGCAGCTTATGTCTCTGTTCTCTGAGATGCATCTGGAGGTGCACGACAAACTGGGACATACCTTCCTATCTTTTTTAGTTATTACCTCTACACTACTTGATCGAGTAATGATGAGGACGAAATCAGACTCAGAAGGCTTAGTCCTACGGGAGAGTTTGTCAGGAGAGGACACTATTCGTAGATGTAAAGTGGGTGAGGAAGAGATCATGCGTTTCCAGAGATGTTGTCATGACCCGTACTCGGGGCCCATGACGTGACTACCCCATGCCCACCTTCTATAGGCCAGGGGCTAGTGACTAGCACCAAGGTGTAAATCCTGAAAAAAGGGAAGGAATTTCCTTTGAAAAGTAAACAAACACCACAGAGCAAGCAAATAGTAGAAGTAAACAGTAAGTAAAATCAGAGTACAACAGTAAGTGTGGAAAAGTAAGTGGGCCAGTATACAAACCCAAACTGAATGTAAAGTAAAACTGGAAAGGGAAAACATCAATTGAAAAGTAAATCCTGAAATGTCGAGCTGTCCACTGAAAATCTCACCTGAAGGGTGGGTACAGAAAGCCTCCACTGCTCCTCGGGTCCAGCCGACCGCTCCGAGTACGTCCCGCCTAGTGGTCCACCTCCAGGTATCGTCCTGCTCCGCAAGCCTCTACCACGATCAGTTTTGTCCGTCGTCTGCAACCAACACAACGTAGTGTGGGCATAGCCCGTGCAGGGTTGAGTATAAGCTACTCAGTAGGGACCCCGAGACCCCTGATGGCTTCCCAGAATCCACAAAGGATAGTCCACAAAGGAAAGATACAATCATGAAGTAACATCCGACACTGCTTAGGTATATGCCCATACATATACCTAAGTCATCAATTCTCGCTCAACTCCAACATCCGAGTTCAAGTACAACCCAGTCCACACCGGAAAGAAAAACCTAAATCCACACGGGATAGCACAACACAATCCAAAAAGGAATGTAAAATAGGATTCAACTCACACAGGAATACTTCTTTGAATGGTGATAAAGATGACCAGATATTGCCACTGATTAATCTAAGCCATTGGACCCACAAAGGATCGATAGGTACTAACCCCCGCAATGACCCAAAAAGGATCTGACCCACAAAGGATCGATAGATACTAATCCCCACAATGACCCACAAAGGATCTGACCCAAAAAGGATCGATAGGTACTAACCCCCCCAATGACCCACACAGGATCGGACCCACACAGGATCGATAGGTAACTAACCCCCGCAAAGACCCACATAGGATCCGACCCACACATGATCTGTAGGCACTGGCCCACACAAGACTGCAGAGCGCTGACCCACACATGATCGGTAGTACTAACCCACAAAGGATCGCTGAGTGCTGTAGTCGTCGCCGTCGAATCCACTGAAGATCTCTGCACAGTCGTCGTCGTCACAGTAGCAGTCGCAGCAAGCTCTAGGGTTCCCGCATACAGCAAACTCATTCGGGAGGGTCCGCTCCACGAGCCAAGAGGCTGATACATCAACTGACACATAGTCCAGAGTTGATGTATCGAAAAGTTCCTTATCGCCAATAGGAACTCAACGTCGTCGACGGCGCGTCAATTAGATGCCCGGTCTGAGAGTTATTGGCTTTTTCGTCCCAGGGGCCCGGTTGGTTTTTAAGTCAAAACCAACCCGACCATACTCCACCTGCGTCCAAACCTCGGATGGAGTATGCCAAAATAACCTTCTCACCTATAGGAATTCAACAAAGTTGACGGCAAGTCAATCGAATGTCTGAAGCTCAAGATATGAGCGTTCCCCCCCCCCCCCCCCCGAGGGCATGGTTGGTTTCGTGTACGAACCAATTCGTCCGAACACAAAGTATTCCGAAACCTTATGTGTAATATACCGAAACGACCATCTCGATCCAAGTATCACATCACCGCTGACGTCGCATCGTTCGGAGGCCCATAGCTCATATTATGAGCAAAAGACTGAAAGGGTCCGGAAACGGGGGGTCTGGGCCCGGACCGACCCGGCCCGACCCCCCTGGATCGGCCCAAACGTGGTCTACCCGACCCAGGTCTGGTTTGACCCGTTTGTGCGTGACCCGGCCCGGCCAGGGCGGCCCGGCCCGGCCTAGGCATGACCCAGCCGGCGGGTCGGCTTGGCTTGGCTCGGCCAAGCGGCCGAGCAAGGGAAACCGTGGGGGGCGTGCTGCCCTCGCGTGAAGAGAAGTTGCGACCCCGCATGGGGCCACCCTCGCCAGTGGATGCGGCCGGCCCGCCGCATCCCTTTCCTGTGGTCCCTCGCAGTCGTGGGACCGTGCTACTACCACCTCGGCTTCAGCCGCGGCGGGTCAGTCCGGCAGCGCACCGGGGCGCCGCCGCCTCCGGCCGCAAGCGTTGTCGCGCCAGCGACCCGCGCCGCAGGTGGAATCCGCGGGCCACCGGAGTTTCTTCGGTGGTCCGATTTCATTTCCATATACACCGTAGCTCATCCCGGGACCCGTTCTTCACTACGGAATCAAAAAATCGTCTATGCGGCCCGTTTTGTCGCTGTCCGCCGTTCCGCACACCAAGAACAAAAGGGTGGTGGGTTCGGACTTGTTCGTTGGTCTGCACTCACCGCGTTAGCAGTTTGAAACAAGACCTTAAATCCCAGAAATTGATAAACCTCAACCAGCAATAATAATCTGCGGGCCAACTTGTTAATTGGTTGGTCCGCATTCTTCCCTTGGAGGAAAATTAAACATGGGTATTAATATTTTCAAAATGACCCCTACCTCAAAATCGTCGTCGGACGCGAGTTCGTTGCGGAATTGACCGTCGCGGAAGAAAAAGGATCGTCACGTCGCGAAAGGGTGTCGCTGTCGCATGGTACTCGGCGTCGCGTAGACAAACTCCGATGATCAAGGACATAAAGATTTAATTATAACAATTAAATCCATGTTGATGTTATAATCCACAAAGAATTAAAAGGACCGCAATCCACTACCTCAAGATGCTGATCAAAGATTGTCGCGGGGATGGAACGTCACGGAAGAAGCATCGGTGTTGCGTCGCGTCGATCTCCGGGGGTCCGTCATTCATCATCGCCCTTCGCCAGTGGCCGACGTTCTTCGTGTTCTTCACGTTGTTCGTGTAGGAGGATGAAGATCTTTAGAGATTCTCTAAAGGTTTAACACAACATGCAGATAATACAATAAGTCCTCGTATTATTTAATTATCAACTGAAGAATTTGAAAAACAAAGAGAAGTAACAAACGATTAATTCATACAATTAATTGCAATGAACTTAACCACCAAATTAATAGGGGCATTAAGAATTTAAAAAACACGTTAGTTTACTTACATTTAAAAGGGGTTTTCACGGGTGCGTTACATAGCGGAAGAGAAATGGTGGGGCTCATGCGGGCCCCACCACACAAATATCCTACCAAGAGGGTATGATATTTTTGGGTTCTACCCTATCCACTTCAACTCAGCTAAAGTAGCTTTAAGTGTCTTTAGGCAGCTTTAAGTGAAATAAAATAAAGTTTTTCGTACCACATTATTTTATTTCTTAACATTAAGCCCAAAAATTAAAAACCACACCTGAGCAAACGCAACTCCGGAAGAGGCATTTCTAAGAAAATACCAGCGCTGCGATTCCATCGGTGCCCTCAGAATTTGATTCCGAGCACCGGTTCAAATGTTAGAAAAACCTGCTCGTTTTTTCACTGAACGTACCCGAGCCAAACTTCAGAAAATGATTTCGGGAACACCGGTCCTCTGAATCAGGTGCCGTCAGAAACTGCGTTCTTGTAAAATTCCAGAGAAAATTAAGAAAAAAAATTCCTTGAATTTTATGGGTCTTTAGATCACTCCAACCTCAGGGCTTTACGTCCGCTTAAAGATACATCATAAGATAGGGAAACAAATGTGGGTACTGAGCACGCATCTAAGCCTCCCGCTCCCAAGTTCTCTCCTGGAGGTTCCCGTGCTGCCATCTGATGCGCACTAGAGGAATCGATCATCCACGTAGGAGCCACTCCTGTCGATCCTCGATCTCCACCGAGACCTCTGAAAAAGTCGCCCCATCATCAACGTACAGCTCCCCATGGCCAATAATATGCGTTGGGTCGTGCATGTATCTCCTCAGCTGAAATATATGGAAGATGTCGTGCACCCGGTGCAACTGAGGTGGTAGATCCAGGAGATAAGCCACCTCGCCGATCCTACTGAGGACCTGGAAAGGTCTGATGAAGCGTGGAGACAACTTGCCGCCTTGGCCAAATCTCCGTAATCCACGTCGAGGTGAGACTTGCAAGAAGACATGGTCGCCATCCTTAAACTCTAGTGGCCACCACCTCTTGTCAGCATAAGACTTATGCCGTCTCTGAGCTGTCCTCATCCGCCCCTGGATAACCTGGACATTCTCTGTCATGGCTCGGACCATCTCTGGTCCCACAAGTGCTGACTCCCTAGGGTCTATCCAGCACAAAGGAGATCTGCAAGGTCAGCCGTACAATGCCTCGTATGGTTCCATCCCAATGGTGGAGTGGTATCTATTGTTGTATGCGAACTCCACCAAGGGTAGGTGGTCCTCCCATCTGCGACCAAAGTCGAGGACACATGCGCGGAGCATGTCCTAGAGAGTATGAATGGTCCTCTCCGTCTGACCATCCGTCTGAGGGTGAAAGGAGGTGCTCAGACGTAGCTACGTCCCGAACACCTCATGCAACCCCTTCCAAAGCCAGGAAGTAAAGATATCATCTCGATCAGAGACGATAGACGATGTCACACCGTGAATCTTTACAATCTCCTGAACGTAGAGACATCCCAAGCTATCCACTAAGCCCTGCTCTCTGATGGGTAAGAAGTGAACCAACTTGGTGAGTCGGTCAACAATCACCCAAATAGAGTCGTGAACTCTGGAAGTGCGTGGAAGTCCAGTCACGAAGTGCATAGATATCCCGTCCCACTTCCACACCGGGACCTCCAAGGGCTGTACCAAGCCAGCTGGTACCTGATCCTCTGCCTTCACCTGCTGGCAGGTGAGGCATCGAGAAACGAACTCTGCCACAACCTTCTTCATGCCCGACCACCAGTGCTGTCGTCTGAGATCCTGGTACATCTTCGCCACTCCAGGATGTACCACCAAAGGAGAAGTGTGAAACTCTCTCAGCACCTCCTCTCATAAAGCAACTGGAACTATGGTACGTCCTCTGAAAAGGATTTCATGCTCTGCTCCAAAGGAGAAGCCATCAGGTGCGTGTCCTGAGGATATCTGTGCACGCCGCGTCTCACAGTCAGGGTCCCCACGCTGTGCCTCTCTGACCCGTTGTAGTAGTGGAGGAGAGACTGTGAGTGACTGAAAGAAGGCTGCTCCATCTCTTTCCACGAAGGATATCTGCAAAGCGGCTAGCTGCTCTGTCGCCTCCTCGATTAGCTGAATGCCCATCATCCTGCTGAGAGCATCGACTACTACATTCCCCTTCCCAAGAGTATAGATTATCTCAAGTCATATTCCTAGAGGAACTCAAGCCATCACTGCTGTCTCAGGTTCAGGTCCTTATGCGATAAGATGTACCTGAGACTCTGATGGTCAGAAAAGACTATAAAGCGCTCACCCATCAGATAGTATCACCATGTCTTCAGAGAGAAGACCACTGATGCTAACTCTAGGTCATGGGTAGCGTAGTTCTTCTCATGCGGCCTCAACTAACGTGATCCATAGGCGATCACCGCCCGCTCCAGCATCAGGACACATCCGAGTCCGGTCCCCGATGCATCGCAGTAGACTACGTACCCTAATCCCTCCTCAAGAAACCTCAAGATAGGGGCACTGGTCAATCTCTATCTCAGCTCTTGGAAGCTCAGCTGACATCTGTCTGACCACACAAAGGGTTTCCCCTTCTTCTTCAAAGCTGAGATTGGCGCTGAAACTCTACAGAATTCTGGCACAAATCTCCGATAGTATCCAGATAGTCCCAAGAAACTCCGCACCTCCGTCACGCTCCTGGTTGGCTCCCAAGCTAGAACTGCCTCGATCTTCGCAGGATCTACTACAACTCCCACCTAAGAGATGAAGTTCCCCAAGAAGTGGACCTCACATAACCAAAACATTCACTTCGAGAGCTTTCCATAAAGCTGGTGCTCTCGGAGTGTGTCTAGTACAACCCGCAAGTGGTAGACGTGCTCCTCCTCAGTCGTCGAGTAAATCAAAATGTCGTCGATGAAGACTACGACAAATCGATCAAGGTATGGCTGAAAGATCTTGTTCATGAGGCTCATGAACACCGCTAGAGGATTGGTTATGCCGAATGGCATAACCAAGAACTCATAGTGGCCATATCGATACCTGAAGGCCGTCTTCTGCACGTCCACGTCTCGAACTCTGAACTGATGATAGCCTGACCTGAGGCCTATCTTCGAGAACCACCATGCTCCCTTGAGTTGATCGAAGAGGTCATCAATCCTCAGTAGCGGATACTTGTTCCTCACTATCACCTGGTTTAGGCGATGATAGTCGACACATAGTCGCAAGCTCCCGTCCGCCTTCTTGGCGAAAAATATCGGGGAAGCCTATGGTGAAACACTGGGTCGGATAAATCCCTTTCCCTGCAAGTCCTTCAACTGTACCCGTAGCTCTCGAAGCTCAGCAGGGGCCGTTCGATATGCTGGAGTCGATATTGGGGCTGTCCCGGGGTACAGATCAATATAAAAGTCTACCTCTCTGTGAGGAGTTAGTCCTGGAACATCGTTGGGAAAGACGTCCACATATTGATCCACCACTGTAGGAAAAATAGGACTCCCCACGTCAACTCCTCCTTGGATGAGTCTAGCCAACTAATGAGTGATGGGTTGTCCTCTCCTCTGCAGAAGTCCATCCTGTGCTGCGAAGGCTCCCTAATCGCCGGTGAAGGTGAACCTGCTCTCATCGGTGCGTACACATCTCACCTTGCGCCTAATATAGTCAATCTGTGCATGGACTGTAGATAACCAATCCATGCTCAAGATGACGTCGTAAGGCCTCAACGCCGCTACAAGAAGATCCCAGCTGAAGCTCTCGCCTCCTATAGTAAGCTCACTATGCCGGAACCTGTGCGTAAGTGTCGAGTCTACTCCCGTAGGAGTCTATAGCCGTAAGGATCAAGCCAACAGCTCTGTCGGAATCTCCGAGCTCTGAACAAGGGATGTGGCTATGAAAGACTGACTCGCTCCTGTGTCTATAAGAACTGCAGCAAGGGTGGAATAGACACAGATCGTACCTCGAATCATCTCGGGCGCGCCGTGGTCGTAGGCCTCTGCTGCCTGGAGCTGTGCCTGTCTCTACTGGCCAGCTACCTGTGGTAGGGGTGGACCTCCTGTTGGTGGTGGTGGTAGATTCTCAAATCGTCGCCCACCACCTCCTGCCCGGCCAGCTCCTTTGCCG
Organism: Viscum album; assembly: GCA_963277665.1. Lineage (NCBI taxonomy): Eukaryota > Viridiplantae > Streptophyta > Magnoliopsida > Santalales > Viscaceae > Viscum > Viscum album. Next base: position 1,709,411,416 of record OY728152.1, on the reverse strand, counting down.
CATCCACATTCTCCCTGCAGACTTCCACGGTCGATCCTCTACCTCTTCCTGGGTTTCCCCTCAACCTTCTGCTGCTCCTCGGCACTTTGGGTCGGGTAGTCTTGAGCCATGTGGCTCTACCCGCCGCATGTGTTGCACTGCCTGCCTCTCGAAAGACTGGCTCCGCGCTGTGTGCCCCGCACTATAGAGCCAGTGTCCTGAGGTCATCTACATGAGGGTATGTACTTCCTGGACCCATGAGTCATCCTTCGACTGCCTGCTGCGGAAGACTCTACTACGTGCTGCCCCGTGGTAGGTCTCGCCGCTGGAGAAGTCTCAGCAAGAAAGCTCTCGATCAAAAGGGCTCACTCCAGTACTCTTGCCTGAGTCAGAATGCTGAGGGAGATCAGCGATGCCCTAATCTCATGTCTCAATCCCTTCTCAAAGGTCCGGGCTCGGAAGAATGGGTCCCGTACCATGTTTCTCGAGTAGCGCGACAGATCGGTAAATCTCGCCGAGTACTGGGCGACCGTCAAGCTGCCTTGCCGCAGCTGAAGAAGCTCCTGGATGCGCACTGCACGGAGGGTGGCTAGGACGAACTACAATTGGAAGAGGCTCTCAAAGTCCGTCCAGAGAAGAGATGCCTCATCATGCACCTGGAACATCAAGCTCCACCATCGGCCCGCTGCTGCGTGCAGTAGGCTCGCTGCGAGGATCACCATGAGGTATGCTGGTGTCCTCAGTATCCTGAAAACTCGTACAACTGCCTCCAGGAAGTCCTCGGCTGCCTGGGGGTCTGTCTCCCAGCGGAACCTGGGCGGTTGCTGGCATTGGAACTTATGTAGTTCACTATGGCATCGTGCATCTTCAGCGGCTGGGGCTGGAAGCATCGCTGGCTCCGCGGGTAGAGGTACCGCTGGTGCCTCAGCTGTCAAAGGCCCCTGCACCGAGGCCTCATCGCTCGACGGGCTATCGTCACGTATAACTCTCGGAACCCTAGCTGGCTGCCGTCGTGGGGCCACCCTGAAAAGAAACAGGTGTGCCACGGTCAGAACAATATACCTGGTGGGATGACATAATGTAATGATAACGAAACCTTATAACACACATGCAATCAATGTTTTCGTGCATTAAGTCAGAAATCACAAGTCAGGGTCCGGGTGTATCGATACGTTAGCCTCTGCACCAACACTGGGCTACCTGGACTGATAACCACACTCAATACGCTTAACACTATTGCTTCACATAGAAGAAAGATCAGAGTCTGTGGTAGAACCGAACTCCTCTGATACCAATTTGTCACGACCCGTCCTCGGGGCCCGTGCCGTGACTACCCCAAGCCCTCCTTCCATAGGCCATGGGATGGCGACTAGCACCAAGGCGTAAATCCCAAAAAAAGGGAAGGCATTGCCTCTGATAAGTAAACAAACACCACAGATCAAGAAAACAGTAGATGTAAACACTATGTAAAAGCAAAGTACAACAGTAAGTGCGGAAAAGTAAGTGGGCCAGTATACAAACCCAAAATGAAAGTAAAGTACAACAGGAAAGGGAAAAAATCAACTGAAATTTAAAGCCTACAATGTCGAGCTGTCCACTGGAAATCCCACCTGAAGGGTGGGTAAAGAAAGCCTCCACTGCTCCTCGGGTCCAGCCGACCGTTCTGAGTACATCCCGCCCAGTGGTCCACCTCCAGGTATCGTCCTTCTCCACAATCCTCTACCACGATCCGTGTTGTCCGTCGTCTGCAACCAACACAACGTAGTGCGGGCATAGCCCCTGCAGGGGTGAGTATAAGCTACTCAGTAGGGACCCCGAGACCCCCGAAGGTCTCCTAGAATCCACAAAGGATAAACCACAAAGGAAAGATACAATCACGAAGTAACATGTGACATTGTTTAGGTATATGCCCATACATATACCTATGTCATCAATTCTCCCTTGGCTCTAACATCCGAGCTCAAGTAAAACCCAGTCCACACAGGAAAGCAAAACGTAAATCCACATAGGATAGCACAACACAATCTACAAAGGAAAGTAAAACAGGATTCATCTCACACAGGAATACTTCTTTAAATGATGATAATGATGACTAGATATTTCCACTGATTCATCTAAGCTGTCGGACCCATAAAGGATCGATAGGTACTAACCCCCGCAATGACCCACAAAGGATCGATAGGTATTAACCCCTGCAATGACCCACAAAGGATCTGACCCACAAAGGATTGATAGGTAATAACCCTCACAATGACCCACAAAGGATCTGACCCACAAAGGATCGATAGGTACTAACCCCCGCAATGACCCACAGAGGATCGGACCCACACATGATCGATAGGTAACTAACCCCCGCAAAGACCCACACAGGATCAGACCCACATAGGATATGTAGGTGCTGGCCCACACAGGACCGTTGAGCGCTGACCCGCATAGGATCGGACCCACACATGATTAGTAGCACTGATCCACAAAGGATCGTTGAGTGCTATAGTCGTCGCTGTCGAATCCAATGAGGATCTCTACACAGTCGTCTTCGTCGTCACAGTAGCAGTCGCAGCCAGCTCTAGGGTTCCAGCACACATCAAGCTAATTCGGGAGGGTCCGCTCCACGAGCCGAGAGGCTGATACATCAACTGACACATAGTCCAGAGTTGATGTATCCAAAAGTTCTGTATCGCCAACAGGAACTCAACGTCGCAGACAGTGCGTCAATCGGATGACTGATCTGAGAGTTATTGGATTTTTCGTTCCAGGGGCCCAGTTGGTTTTTAAGGAAAATCCAACACGACCGTACTCCACCAGCGTCCAAACCTCCAGCGGAGTATGCCAAAAGATCCTTCTCACCTAGAGGAATTCAACAAAGTTGACGACACGTTAATCAGACGTCCGAAGCTCAAGATATGAGTGTTTCCGCCTCGAGGGCCCGATTGGTTTTGTGTACGAACCAATCCGGCAAAAACCCAAAGTATTCCAAATCCATGAGTGTGATATAACAAAACGACTGTCTCGATCCAAGGATCGCATCTCCGCTAACGGAATGTCGTTCGGAGGCTCGTAGCTCAAGTTATGATCAGTAGACCGAAAAGGTCCAGAAACGGGGGGTCTGGGCCCGGACTGACCCGGCCCGACCCCCCTATGTCCACCCGATCCGGATCGACCCAACCCGGGTCCGGGTCCGACCCGGTCGGGCGTGACTCGGCCCGGTGGGGCATGACCCGGCCCGGCCTGGGCGCGACCCGACCAGTGGGTCGGCTTGGCTCGGCTCGGCCGAGCGGCCGAGCAAGGGAAACCGCAGGGGGCGTGCTGCCCCCGCGTCAAGAGAAGTCACGCCCCCGCGTGGGGTTTCCCTCGCCAGTGGACACGGTCGGGCCGCCGCGTGCCGCTCCTCCGGTCCCGCGCGGTCGCAAGACCGCGCTGATGCCGCCGCGGCTTCAGCCGCAGCGGGATCGTCCGGCGGCGCGCCGAGGCGCCGCCGCCTCTAGCCGCCGGTGCCGCCTGTGGAATCCGCGGGCCACCGGAGTTTCTCTGGTGGTCCTATTACATTTCCGTCTACACCGTAGCTCATCCCGGATCCCGTTCTTCATTGCGGAATCAACAAATCATCATTGCGGCCCGTTTTGTCATCGCCCGCCTTTCCGGACACCAAGAACAAAAGGGCGGTGGGTTTGGACTTCTTCGTTGGTCCGCACCCACCGCGTTAGCGGTTTGAAAAAAGCCCATAAATCACAGAAATTGATAAACCTCGACCCGAAATAATAATCCACGGGCCAACTTGTTAATTGGTTGGTCTGTGTTCTTTCCTTAGAGGAAAATTATACTTGGGTATTAACATTTTCAAAATGACCCCTACGTCAACGTCGTCGTCGAACACGAGTTCGTCGTGGAATTGACCGTCGCGGAAGAAAAAAGATCGTCACGTCACGGAAGGGCATCGCTGTCGCGCGGTACTCGGCGTCACGTAGACAAACTTCGAGGATCAAGGACATATAGATTTAATTGTAACTATTAAATTCATGATGATGTTATAATACACAATGAATTAAAAGGACCACAATCCCCTACCTCAAGATGTCGATCGAAGATTGTTGTGGGGATGGAACGTCGCGGAAGAAGCGTCAGCGTCGCATCGCGTCGATCTCTGGGGGTCTAGCGTTCTTCGTCGCCCTTCATCGGAGGCCGGTGTTCTTCGCGTTCTTCGCGTTCTTCATGTTCTTCGTGTAGGAGGATGAAGACCTTCAGAGATTCTCCAAAGGTTTAACACAACAAGCAGAAAATAAAATAAGTCCTCATCTTATTTTATTATCAACTGAAGAATTTGAAAAACAAAGATAAGTAACGAACAATTAATTCATCGAATTAATTGCAATGAACTTAACCGCCCAATTAATAGGGGCATTAATAATTTAGAAAATGCATCAGTTGACATACATTTAAAAGGGGTTTTCTCGGGTGCATTACTTAGCAGAAAATAAACGGTGGGGCTCGTGCGGGCACAACCTCACAAATATCCTATCAAGAGGGGAGGATATTTTTGGGTTCCACCCTATCCGCTTCAACTCAGCTAAAGCAGCTTTAAGTGGCATTAAGAGGCTTTAAGTGAAATAAAATAAATTTTTTCGTACCACATTATTTTATTTATTATATTAATCCCAAAAATTAAAAACCACACCTAAGCAAATGAAACTCCGAAAGAGGCGTTTCTAAGCAAATATCGGCATTTTGATTCCATCGGTGTCCTCAGAATTTGATTCTGAGCACCAGATCAAAAGTTATAAAAACCCGCTCGTTCATTCACTGAACGTACACGAGCCAAACTTCGGAAAATGATTCCGGGCACACCGGGCCTCAGAATCAGGTGCTGTCAGAAACCGCGTTCTTGTAAAATTAAAAAAAAAATTAATAAAAAAAATTCCTTGAATTTTACGGGTCTTTACAGATGTGTATGGGTGCTAGTAGACATACACGAGGAGATGATGCATGATTTTCATTCCCCAGTTTGGGCAGTTCACCCTGGAATCCCCAAGATGTATCAGGATCATCATCGCTAGTACTGGTGTCCAGGTATGAAGAGGGATGTTGCTGGTTTTGTCTTGAGGTGTTGTACTTGTCAGCAGGTGAATGCGGAGCATCAGTGACCAGCAGGCCTTTTACAGCAGTTACCCATTCCAGAATGTTAGTGAAACGATGTCGCGATGGACTTTTTGACCGGTTTGCCGAGGTCACCTCAAGGGAACAATGCGTTTTGGGTTGTCGTCAATAGACATACGAAGGATTCTCAATTCTTTCTGATCAAGGAGACCATCAATGTTGATGATCTGGGATGACTATACATACAAGAGATTGTACGTCTGCATGGAGTTCCACACCCCATTGTTTCAGACAGATATGTGTGCTTTAGTTCTCAGTTATGGAAGGGACTTTGGCATGCCTTGGGTACACAGGTACTTTTGAGTACGTCATACCATCCCCATATTGATGGCCTGTCTGAGCGTAGGATCCAGGTGCTTGATGATATGCTCCGAGCATGTATCCTAGAATTTGGTGGTTCTTGGGAGAAGAATATCCTTCTTGTGGTGTTCGCCTACAACAAAAGTTTTCAGGCGACTATTTAGATGGCAGCTTACGAGGCTTTGTACAGTAGTCCATTCCGATAACCTTTATGCTGGCTAGAGGCAGGAGAGGTAGATTTACTGAAACATCGTCTTGTTCAGGAGACTACATTGCAGATAGAGTTGATTCGGAAGAGGATTTCTATAGCACAGTCTCAACAGAAGTCTTATGCTGATCAGCGGAGACGACCTCTGGAGTTCGAGGTCGGGGATGAGTTTTTCCTGCATGTTGCACTGAGGTTGGGACAAAAGAGGATTCGGAGACAGGGTAAGATTTCACCGCAGTACGTCGGGCCCTTTGAGGTTTTGGAGAGAGTTGGGCCGGTTTCCTATCGGTTGCAGTTACCTCAGAGGTACCGGCCCATGCACGACGTCTTCCACGTCTCTCAGCTCTGATGTTACTTTTCAGAACCATCACATGTCTTTCAGCCCGATAAGGTTGAGATCGAAGAGGATGCATACTTTGAGGAGCATCCTATCTAGATTTTCGATCGTAGTATGATGGTTTTCCATGGGCGGTCTATTCCTCTAGTACGGGTGTTATGGCATCACGGGCGAGTATAGGATGAGACCTGGGAAAGGGATGCCGATGTACGATCACATTGGCCGGAGATGTTAAGGGATTCTTCTTCTCTTTCTCATTAGGGAAATTCAAGGATGAATTTCATTAAGGGTGGGGGAGTTTGTAGGAACCCAAATATTCGTTTGAGGAATGTATTTCCATTTTCTGGAGTTTTTGAGAAAAATGGGATTTCTAGAATTTTTTGAAATACACGCCATGTACATTCTGAGTACACGTCATGTACTCCTTTTTCTCTAGAATCCGTGTGTTTTCCGTGTCCGAGCCATACACACGGTTTGTAGAGGCGATGTGGCGGCCACTTAAAGCTGAGTATAGAAAAACAGAGTACACTTCATGTACTCCAGAAGTACATTCCATGCACTTTATTTTTTTCCATTAAACACACCGGGGTCACGCATGATGGACAGCAAACACCCCTTCTTTAGGTTCTTCATCCAAGAGTGACCCGTATAGCTGTGTTTCTTCTTCAGATTCCCGAGCCTCCATATGATCTCTGTTTCAGCCACCGTTGATTGAGTTGGAACTGCAGCGGTATGTTCTTCCTTCTCCTGGAGCCTTGATTTCCAATTTCTTCTCTTTCTCATGATATAATTGGTTGATAATTTTTTACGTTTTGTCATATCCTTGACGTTCTAAGGAGAATCGAACATCAAGGTTCACGTATATCATTCTCCTAGATTTTAGGTAGGTTTTTTGTGCCTTTCTGTAGGAACCCTGTGAGTATTTTTTGCAAATTACACCAATACCCTTGAATGGGATATTGCGTATTTCTTGTCTTGCCCTGTTGTTCCATGCTTTTCATGATTGCCTAAGTAGAGGTAATTGCTTGTGAATAGTGTAGTTTTACTATAATCTGGATGTTTTTACATGCTTTTTTTGCTTGTTTGGCGTTTTTACGGTTTCCATGCCTAGTTGTAGGATAGTGGAACTGTTGTATTGTTATGATTTTGTGCCTTATAATGATAGCCAAGTTGTTCTTGAGGTTTACGTGGGCTGATACACGCATAATGCATATTTATTTTACATAGGGCTGAGAGAACCTAGTGTAGTGGACCAAAGGGAGAATGGACGTAAGGGATTCTCCAGATTGTCTTTAATTACGATGCAAGACCACTTGGGGAATTGACGTTGATTGCTTCCTCAAAGAGTCTGTAGTTCCTTGAGGTGGGCCAGAGGGGGAATTAACATTGCGTGCTTCCCCAGAGAGCCTCTAGCGCGTTATGAGACTAAATGGGGAATTGACGGTGTGTTCTTCCTCAGAGAGTCTATTATTTTAGCTGAACCAGAGGGTTTCTAGTACTTGTAGTTTGAACCTTAGGGGTTAGTCTGTGAGAACAACCCATAGGTTACCTTTTTTTATACTTGTTTGAGTGGTTGTTTTTCTCTTATAGATTATATGCTAGAAACTATGGATTGTTACTGCTGTGTTTTATCATGTTTACTGCATACTATATTTCTTTACTTCCATGTATTCACTAACTGTTTGGAACAAATATTTTGGTGGTCGCCTATTGGGACTTTTTCTCACACCCTATTTGGGTCTCCCTTTTGGGCCCAAACAGATTATGATGTTGCAGGTATAGATAAGGGAAAGCGCCCTTCTACATCAAGTTCTTAATTACACTGGAGCTGGGGAGCATTGGACCATGCCGAGGCTTGTGATATTGGGGAGTTTCTCATCTGTTTTTTCCTATTGTATTTTGGCTTATTACTATGTTCGTTATTGTGACTTGTTTGGCTTTATTTCCTAGACATATATGTATCATTAATCCTTTACATATGCTTCTGCTCCAGTTGTTTATTCGTTAGTCTTCAGATGTTTATCATTTACTCTTGTATATATGTCTATTATTTCTGCTAGTGTTGTTATTTGTTTTCTCTTCCGCTGTGTACTCTGCCAACGAGGGCATTGTTTCCCCACTATCACACCCAAGGCCATCACTGCTAGTCGGCAGCCTCTAGCATTTGGGGGAATTCTCTTGATTCCATGTGACTAACCGGGTACGGGGCACCTCTGGGTGGCTTCCAGAACCGGGATGTTACATGATCCATTTTCAACATAATGAAGTAGTGACATGTTCAAAAAATGTCGAGTCCTTCATGATTACATATTCAAATATTCCTCAGCAGTTCATATTCAATAATCTTATCAATCTTATTTTTTTTATAAATTTTATATTCTACAATACCGTAGAACATATTCAATGATTATGGTAATCAATGAGAAAAATAATCATTTAAAATTTCAAATGAGTTTGAATATCTTCATTATCTATTCATGATGATAGTATAGTAATTTAATCTCCAAATTGATTATCCATTAATGTAACGATCACATATTTCTCATTATAACATGGGATAAATAAACACAAGAGGTTCATCAAAAATTAATTTAGAAAAATAATGTCATTATTTTAATTTTTTATTCCACCATTTTTAATATATAACATTTTTAATATTTAGTGTAAATAATTTGAAAATGTCCAATATATGCCTTCATACTTCTTATATCAATCAATTTTTTTCTAATTTTTATCCATGTCTAATGAGAAATCAGTATCATGTATCATAGTATTTATACATCTAAATTCATTGTAATCCACCTTAACCACTGATTATTATTCATATTCACTAATTATATTGAATTTTTTTTGGTTATACTACTTTTTTAATTTCTATAAAACTATATTGAGGTGAATTATTACTATTATTCTATGTTTATTACAGCTCCAAGTTGATTCATCATGACAATCAAAATAGATATGAAATTATACCTTTAATGTTGAATTATTTCCCAGTTGGTCGCTTGGAACCTTAGATTGTGTCACTAAATACTCATAATTTTTTATTGAGGTGATGATATATTATAACAAATATTATCATATTAATTTATATAAGCTCCACATCAACAAATTCTTCCTACAATGTGGAATGGTCTTAGTTTGAAGTACGGTTAATTAAAATAATCTCTTTGACCAAGCATTCAATTTGAAATTAATAAATTTCTTTTAACATAACATTTTTATAAATATCCTCATAAACATTATTTTTTACTTTGGAAATATCATATAATTTTTCTTATTTCAATCCCAATTAATTTTTTACATTTATAAAAATTAATTACATTTATAATGGGTTATTTTCTCATTTTTTTTAGTGGGATCAACATATAATAGTGTCACTACTTCATATATTTTTATATTAATCATATGTGTTTAGAATAATTGTTATAGGCATGATCGGATAATATTCAATTATCATACATAGATAAAATAAATTCTAGATAATTTTTAAATATTACTCACTTACTTAGTAAAATTTTAAATCTAATATTATGGTTGTGTAATGAGTTTTATTATATCATATTATGTTACGTCAAAAGACTTCACCCCATATTTTTAAAAAATAAATATTCCAGATTTAATATATGGGAGGATATATCATTTATATATGATAATATTATGGATTCCAATAATTGATGTGAACATGATTTCCATATTTATAATTTACATGTATTTTTATTTATTATATAGTTTGTTTGATGAATCAACCCCATTATCTAAATACTTTTTTATTTATTCATTCATGTATCATTTAATGAAAATTAAGTGTTATCTTATCAATTAGAATTATAATTTATCACCCCATTACTTATTCCATTTTTAAAACTCGCCTAATCTGTTTAACTAGATTGATAAATGGATATTTTTTATTTTTCAATAATGATTTAAAACTATCAGTATAAGATTAATCTACCATATTTTTTACTTACCTCATTCTGATTTGGTGAACCATTTCTGGAAGGAAGGTTTATTTCCCATTATATTTTAAATCTCCAAATCCATTGCACAACATTCATCCATTGTATTAGTTGTAACTTTATTTATCCATGATGATTTATTTTATTGAACATATTTATATTAATCTTCCTAATTTTATGGAAAACTATATAAAATTTTTAAATTATATTTTAATTGAGTGAATTAAAAGGATGTTTACCAATCTGTTTAAATTTTCAAAATTTCATTCATTTTAAAATGAATGATATATTTTCATAAAATCAAATGATAGAATATTTAAGTTAATTATTTTTGTTAGAAATGTTAATATATATATATTAAACTGTTAAGATCTCTAAAATCCATCACCTTCAATTATTTTCCTTTTATCTTTATGGATAAAAGGATGATCAATATATAATTAATTCAGAAGATGTTGATTTTTTAATTAATAGACACATCCACATATTGATCTTATATCAAATAACTTTCATAATAATATATTTCTCATGGAATACCTCTCAACTTCATCAATATCAGGTAATACAATATAATTTCTACATTTATTTGAATCTGTATAACAATTTCATTCAACAGATTGATATATTAACTGATTGATTAATATTATACCAGAAAAACTTCTTCAATTATATCCCATTAATTTTAGATTTCTCATAGGCATTAAATTTCTTATCACTCTCTTTTATATCATAATGTTTAATAAATATTTGATTCAAAAACATGAATCCTATAAATCAAGTAAACTATTTCTCTAGGAAGGAAGATAATATTCAATTGTGTTCTCTCACATCCAATTAATTATTCTATATTGTTATAAAAATGTAGTTCATTTTTATTTTGGGATAATATACATCATTATTAGTTACATCTTAAATATCCAGTACTAGATAATGATGATATGGAAATACCCACTCCTCCAACTTCTGGAATCCCTTCATATAGAGAGTCATGAATACATTATTATTTAATGAATTGATAATGTATAAGTTTACATTTATTAAAAATATGTTATCAATAAATAAGATACAATAATATAAGTGAAATTACATAGAAACAACGTAGTAAAAGCTACACACTAACTATAAGATCCAAGAGGTAATAGACCACCACTAAGAGGGGGATAAATGAGTGGTTATAGATAAAGAATTCTACACATATTTTCCCGATCATCAACATATGGATTTGATAATTGATAAGATAAACTGATGGTGAGTGATATATTTGTAGAGATCAAACATGTCATAGTAGTTTTTAAAAACAATTCTTGCACTTTTTATGGTGCATTAAAAACCTGATGAAAACATGTTTTCAATCCCATTATATAAATTATTATATTATAATTAAAATAATAACAATTTTTAGAAAGATATAGTAGAACAGTAATTACTATAACAAATAAAAATTTCCATATAGTTATCAATAATTAACTTCTCAATGTTATGTACCTCAAAAATTGATATCGCATGTGCATTATTATCCATCTATGTGGTATTAGAAAAAATATTCTTAGAATGTTCCTAGGGATAAGGGAGAAATAAAATGATAGTATTGGAACTCATTTCTTCATACATTGAAAATAAAATGTCACCATTAATTTATATACAATTACTAGTTGTATATAGAAATTCAAAGAACCCATGTATCAATGTTAATGAGTAATAAATACATTCACTAACGAGTTTACCTCATATGATGATATGTTACCATTTTGTATTTTAAACATGGTGAATGAAATATGATTTTATATGAATGGAATATCTATAAAACCTCATTACATAAATAACTCATAATAATATGATTTATAGAAGGATTTCACATTCAATCATTTCTAGTACCTTTTAGTTTTAATGTTTTCAATAACTAGAAAAAATATTAAACAACAAAGATGCAATTTCTATAGTGTAATATTTTTCTACATAAATAATTTTTTATGTTTATAATTATGTTTAATTGATGAGAATTTTTTATCATTAAATAATAGTAATCATTGAAGGATCAATAATCCTAGAAAATCAGTAATATTGGTGAAAAAGTTTGAAAATGATGGATATTTTATCAAATTTCACATATTATATATCAAAATAAAACAACCCATTAGTCCAGTAGAAAATATGGAAGACACATTAGAATGTTTTCCATCTATATACAAATCAGTGATCTTAAATAATCATTTCATGCACATAAATGTAATTTTATATCATAATTTATTTATTAAAACATCACTTGTAATGGGACAGTCATAATAATAATGTTTTTATGAAAAATATCTGATCATTTATAAGAAATGATACATTAAATTTAGAAGATCAAAAATGTCACATTAAATCATAAGATAATTTTTTACCATATATAATAATTATATTTCATTAATACCAATCAGATAGAATATAAAAACATGTAATTACTAGGTGAACCATTATCATATCACAAAAAAATTCATAATTATAAATTTTATAACCCAAAAAGTTAATTTAAACACATCATTGGTGGAGAATATATCAATACCAAATACATTGGATTTATTTATCAAACCCACCATTCAAGAAAAAATTACGAAGGAAAATGACGTGTATATAACATTTAAAATATATTTTTTCCATCATAAAATTCATATGAATTTTATTTTGATAATATAAGGTGAAGTACATTTAGTTATCTTCTAAAATGAATAGAAATACATTTTTCATTTGAAAACATTATTACTCTATAAATTTTTATATGATTAAGAAAATGAAATTATTTAAGAATAAAAATTAAGATTTAATTTTTATATTTATAATAAATAACTAATATAATATAGCTAAAACAATATCTTGAATGAAATGATTCAAAAAAAATTACAAGTTTCCTATGGATGTCTAAATAAATTGTATGGTAAACATAGGTAAGAAACCTTTTAAAAATGTTATAATTTTAGATTATTTTTATTGAACATTAAAAAAATTAGGAATAAATAATATAATTATTGGAAATTTTAATATAATAATAATATGAAATAGAACATGTTCAAAACATTCAAGAGAATGTTTTAATGAAAAATATCTTACCTTTTATCCCGAATCACCACACAAATCTTTTATATCCATAAATAATAAAAATACACTTATATAATATATGATTGTGAAATTTAAGGATAATAATTAAATTATAATTATTTATTTTATTTGATTTATTATATTGTAATACTCAGATGTAAAATTTAGTTGGTTTACATTAGATATCTTGATTTCATTATTTCCAAAAACTATTTTCAGTGTTGTCTATTTTAAAAATGAAAATGGCTCCATCAAATAAAAAAATTATACTTGTTATATTTATCATATCTTTACAATAAATGTACTATTATGTCCAAACATGTTATTCCATTATGAAAAAAGAAATGCATCACTTCATGGACATGGTAGTTTGCACATACAAATTGGTGACAATTTTATTATTCTAAATCATAGAATGGAATACAGAAGATAAAGGATTGAATTTGTGATATAATAATAAAAATATAGTGAAACAATTTATTCATTTAATCCATATTTTTTAACATAAATGTCAGTTGGTAATGATAAATGAATCACATCGCTTCAGGGAGGTAGTAGTCTATATATACATAGGTGAAACATTATCTTTTTCCAATGGATGTGGTGTAAGAAGATAGAATATGTATATTATTTAGATACTGATAATTATTTCATACATATAATATATTATCAATATATCCACATTCAAAACCGTGTTTTTGAGGTGGTGGTCAAAAAATGTAACACATCACTTCCTTGATGTGGTACTCAACATATATGGATAGCAAAGTGTTCACATCCAATATAAGGGAATAGATGTAGAAAATAGTTATTAAATTAAAATAATAAAACATGTGTATATTTTTTATACTTTATTAATTATTTTAGTACTGTTAGAATATATTATAATATGGTATACAAATAAATTAACTTGAATTAATCATGTTAAGACATATACCTTATGTAAGGCCTTGGCCATAAACATTTCTTTATCCAGAGATCAGTCAATAATTTGATTTTAATTAACATTGAGGATCATTTTAGCATTAGAATATTATAGAATTAGGCTATAAAAATATCTTGTTAGTTATGGAATACCCATCACAGTTTATTCTCTAAATCACTAAGGTGAAACCTTGACATTTTCCTCTATCATGTTTTGTGATGCATTGGGGAGCTATCTTGGGCTCACCAACACACAGTTTACAATGGAACCACCCATGTATGTAGACAATTCCCAATTACCAAAACATAATCATAGCACATGAACATTTAGAAAGAAAAAATAAATTTACACATTCTATTCATAATAATTTTTTTAAGATATTGATATAATCAATCCACTCTAAAAACCACTTTTAATAAAAACACCGAAAATGGAAATATTGTCATGACCCTCCCCCCGAGGCTAGTGTCGTGACTACCCCACGCCCGCCATCCATAGGCCTGGTGCTGGAGGGAAAATTACATAAACCAAGGAATTAATTACCTTTATAACCTGTAAACACATGCAACTAAACACACAGATGGATGAAACACCAAGTAAACTATATCACAAAAGAGTGCTGAAAGTAAAAGTGTCCAGAATACAAGCCCAAAAATAAAGTACAAGTAAAACTGAAATGTAATAGAACTGTATAAAAAGAAAAGATAGATTATGGATCATCCTATGAAGTTCCTACTTTATGGGTAGGTACAGATCTTCTCCTCAGCACTCCACATCTGTCAGTCTCCTCCGTGCACCAACAAGTCGTATGGTCCACCTCTGGGTACCGTCCAGTCCGGGTACTCTCAGCCCCAGTCAGTGTTGTCTGTTTTCTGCATCTAACACAACTAGGTTTGGTAATAACCCATGCAGTTTTGAGTATAACGATACATAGTAGGGACCCTAACACCCTCAAGGTCTCATGAAAATCCAACAAGGATAAACCAAAATGTATGAAATCAACAGATTACCCTACATAGGAATATTCCCATAAATATACCTAAGTTATTAAGTAATACATCTAAATCCTGAGGATAACACACAAAAACTGACTCAACTGATCCAGGATTTTATTTTAGGGGTAGTATCTAATAACAACCTAAGTCACATAATCGAATCCTCAGCTAGTAGAGAACTCCTGCTCAATCAATTATAGTGGTCCTATCACGACACCAAGCGTGCTTCCCACTATCCTTGGACTGCTGAGGTAATCTCCTGTTGAGTACCGTGGGTCTTCCACATCACACAGAGAGGCTCCCCAACCTGAGTCTACCATGTCACCAAGCACGCTCCTCCACCATGGGTCTACTATAACAGTAAGGCCCTCCCCACTAGGCTAGTAGAGTCACTCCGAGTGAAATGGTCAGCTATCGTCAGGTCTCAACCAACTAATAGGTCTCCGCACTATGCTCACTTTCTACTAAGCTAATTCTCTCTACAAGCTACCGGTTGATACTACATATGTTAGGAAGTCCCAAAAAGAAATATATCAAAGGTCCTCCACATCATAGGGGTATCATGGGCAACATACGACACGTCAATCGGACACCCGATCGGTGAGTTATTAACCTTTTAGTCCCGGGGGCTTGGTTGGATTCGTGCACGATCCAACATGAATGTATCACAACTATACCTTAAACTACAGTGCGGTTTTTTCAAAGAGACCGTTGGTCTGGGCCAGCCTGTTGGGTTAGACCTGGCCAGCTTGGCCCAGCCCAGCATGCCGCGAGGGGCCGCAGAGGGCTGAGAAGGCACGGACCGGCCGCGAGGGCGTGGACCGACTGCTGGTCGGCATGAGGGCGGTTCGGCTCAGAGGGAGCCACATTGGTGACTCGGCCCAGAGGCTGCTGTAAGGAATGCTCGGCCTGAGGTGTGGGACCGGTTCAGTCGGGGCACCCCTAGGGCGCAGGCCGTTCAATAGGGGTGTCGCGAAGTGCCGGTTCAGACAGGGGCTCAGAAGGCCGGTAGGCTGGCTCAGCCATGGAGGCTCGGAAGGCAGGCATGCAGGCGTAGTCAGGGCGACTCGCGAGGTTGGTGGGAGGCACGAGTCAGCGGGTGGTGCAACCGGCAGGAGGGGTGGTCAGTAGGTGGTGTGGCCTATGGGCAGTGCAGTTTGGCCTAGGGCAGTAGAGCCGGTTCTGCCGGTGCGTCGGAGTGTCGTGGGGGGCGGTGCGGGTCGCAGAGGCAGCGGGTGGCACGACCGTTACCTTTATCACCTAAGACGATGTTTTCGTCTTCCTCCATTTCTAAAAACACCACAAAGAAGAACGATAGGGGGTCGGGCCCTGTTTTTTTGGCCCGCACCCTCCACATTTAGAGTGGTATAAAGCGGTTCATAAAAAACATTAAAAAGGAACAAGAATGGAAGATATTTTAAAAAATAAATTCCCATAATCCATCTATAATTTCTATTCCCAACCCTGCAAATGAAAAACAGTGGAGAACATTGGAAGTGTTAATGAAATAATGAATAAACCCCTATAAAATCCCTACAATTTATTCCCAACCATCAATGAAAACATCAGCGGATCAACTTGATAAAAAGTTGATCCATGTTCTTTGTTTTTAGAAGGAAATAATCAAGGGAATACAATCATACTTAATTAAAAATGATACCTCGTTCATTGATTTTGGCATATGATGAACTAAGAACGTCGGTTCTCCGAGGATGAGTACATCCCACGTCGGAAGTAGTCCCACGAAAGAAGGTCAAAGGAGGTCGGCATTCTTATTTTGTGGAGCGTTCTTCATTGGGGACTGTGTTCATTGTTGGATAATGCATTCTTCGTTGGAGAGTGTATTCCTCAAAGTGTTGGGAATCAGGTAACTTTTCCAGCACTTTGTCTCTGGGTGAAGCCCTCTAAAATCCTCCTCCCATGATCCATATATATAGGAGAGGGGGAGGATAGGTAATGATATGGGGATTTATGACGATTATGTTATTAGGAACCATCCTAAATTTCAACGATGCTGTTAGTTAAATAAAAACATGGGAATGAAAATTAATTAACGTTTGAATAATTAAGTGGTGTGTTGGAATAATTAAAATTGTTGTGGTGTTGAAGAGGATCCCCTCACATTTATTAGGGAGTTGGGAGGTTTTCCTCTCCTCAAATTAATGAGGAGGTCAGGTGGTCCCCCCCACAAAAAAACAAGAAGTTGATCTTTAGATCTTGTGTACCCCACCTGAAATATCCACATGGAAGGTCAAAAAAAAAGATAAACTGATGTTTATTTTATTTTTTTTATTTCCATGAAAAACGAAAAACAAACATTCACCCTCGTTCATCTGCTTTTGAGGTGAAAGTCTCATTAAGTGAAAAACGGCATTGTGAGTTCAACGTTGCCCACAGATTTCTATTCCGAGCACCAGTTGTAAATATAGAAAAAACCTGCTCGTACATTTACTAAATGTACCTGAAATAAAGTTTAGATATTCATTCAGGGCACTACGCGCCTCAAAATCAGGCACCTTCAATTTTTGCGGACTCGTAAATTTCCCATTTATTTAAAAAAATTACATGTAAATTATGGGTCAGTACAATTATGGTATTGTCTTTTCATTTAAAAAATAATACGGATTGTCAAGGAAGCCAAATGTCAAATATTTTTCACAATTATGGAATGTTTTTGTCACTGGATACGTTAACAAAACAATCCATTTTTCATTTAGTAAATGGACTCATAGATAATGTTCATTTTATAAAACATTGAATGAAATTAAAATTCATAGTGGATAATTATGCACCTTATAAGCAGGTTCGTTTATAAATCACAATATGCCTTGACAATAGTAAATTGAGACAAAGTCCCTTACATTGTGTCTGACTTCTCTAGTTTATTCATTAATTTCCTGAATCATAATCATAGCTTGATCTATAATTTATTTAGATCCTTTATAATTTTTATTATTTATTTTAAATAACATATTATCTTGTTATAGAAATTAGTTAATTATTTGGGTTCATATAGGAAATTTTGTCAACATTTGGTATATGAGTATAAAATGAACTTGTTTTGATGAAATCAATCCAGGGGGTCATAATCCTATTATCTCCAAAATAAAATTAATTATTTATATATAATACATATATGGTATATATGTGTTTTTATTCTATAAAATTCGTAACAAGAAATGAACTTCACAACTCATGGAGACGACAGACTGTACGTACGCATGAAAGCTACTTTCATTTCATTGTCATATTAAAGGAATGAAAACTAAATGATACATAGGTATATTATGATTCCAGAAAAATATATAAGATAAATATGTTAAATTAGTTCATTAACATCAATCTTTATATACTTTCCATGTATTGCATGACCGAGTGATATAACATTGATGGACAAATTGTTCACACTTTATCCAATGGAATTATTTTATTTACACATAATTGAAAACATAATGGTATGTTGTAAATAAAACATAAATAAGCATAGATAAATTAAAATTTTTATATATAAAATATATACATATAATAACTTTATAATGAAAATTTTGATAGGTGTTAGGAGAAAATTGATCAATCATCGTTTTGTGATGTTGTAGTTCATCGTACAAATAAAAAATATTTTCATATCCATTAGAAAGAGGTGTGGTTGAGTGTATTTTGAATAATTATCATAAAAAAAGAAATGTATTTTGATTATACTAATGGTTCTATGTAATCATATAATATGATAAACATAGGGAGTGGAGATGGAAAATATTGGAATGAAACTTGAGAGTAGACATTACCTCTAAATCTGGAAGCTTCTTCGGATCTGATCCAAAAGGCATTCGTGAATTTCCATATTCCTTTGTTAAGGATTATATAAGTAAGGGAGGGTTGTTGGGATATTATTTTATCAAAACATGGACAATCCATTCTGTCTTGATAGTTGTGAGTAAGTGGGTATTGGTTATTCAATTTTATAAGAGGGGGGAGGGGCACTTTAAGAATGTCTTAAAATATAAATTTATTATATATTTATCTTAAAATTATAATCGTTAAGAAGTGATATATTTTGAGGTTAATATGAGGATGGATTGAAATCAACTAAACCAATGGGTTTAAAAAAAGGTTAGGACATAAAATTACCCATATCATTTGGCAATAACCCTTACATAAAACCCATAACTCTTACCATGTCTTCTTCAATTTTCATAATATATGGTTACTATATTTACAATGACATTCCAAGAGAACCAAAAGTGGATTATAAAGGACATTTTTTACATTATATAATTCATTTAGACTATTATTATATTTTTAGGACAATTATATCTTTTAATAAAATAGTATCTGATTTAATAACTCATTTTTATCAATTTTGAAATTATTTAGTAATTTATTTGTGATAATGTTATTACAACATTATTAATTATAACTAAAGGAATTAACTCCAATATAATATTCCACAATAATCCATAAATATCTTATATTGCATCAAAATGTTAAAAATAAAATTATTTTAATATTTAAAATACAATTTATTTTATCATCCATTAATATGGTAATCACGACATCAACATTGTGTCAAAAATAAATTAATTTATTTACATTTTAAACATTATAAATAAAATACCATGATACATGAAATATTTTTATATTTCAAATTAATATTTATAGTAGAATGTATTATTTATATCAACCTATTTAAAATTGTTTTAGTTAGGAGATACATGTATTTGAAATATTTCCCATTTCCTTAAAAAACTTATTACAAAATGACATTTTCACACCCATGTTTCCTCAATATGAAACATTCTCAGCCTGTGGAAGGTCAAAGTGGGAAATATCTCATAAAATATGGTTAAAAACATTATTGGGTAGGTTTATATTATTTTAATATTAATTTTTTTAACATTATTTATGTGATATTCCTTTTAACCATGGTAAATAAACATAATTACTGAGGGTACTATTGATAATGTTCAAAAAAGGTAAATATTTTGAATATTTAAACCTTATAATTCCAAATATCGAAATCATATTTCAAAATTAAAAACATAAAAGTTACAGTTATTAATCGACAATTAATTCGCATTGTCAAAACTAGAAAGCATGTTTTTAAGAAGTAAGAATTATCAAAATATTTACTTCTATTTATGTCCAGTTTAAATATGAAATTACCTTCAATAAACCAAATTGGATAAAATGGTAAAAACACAGTCTGATTACACATTAAATCCATTTTTAAAAATTTACCTACAAAAATAAATTAGATGAAAAAGATGTTTTGAATTTAAATGCAGTATTTTTTATTGTTTATAAAAATATTTATTTTTTCAGAAAAAAACCAAATGTTCATGTGATGTAAATTTTGATGTCATAATTATAAATAAGAAGTTTATTTTATCAAATAAAACTTATAAATGTGAATAAAACTAAAATTAAAAAAGGAAATTACATCTGAAGGCTGTAAAACTGATTTTTTTATAATAATTATTTTATCCTAAAAATTGAATTTGTTCTTATATAATATATAGAAAACTTATAACATAAATTTAAAACATTTACCTATTTATATAAAAAATATCTTTCAATAAATAAAAATACATAAAGTGTTATATGATTTTATAAATATAATTATTCACCTTTTAAATAGGCTCTCATAAATACAAATCCTTTGTATTCAATTGGATTGAATTTCCATTTCAACTAAATTTGGTAACCAAACAACCATTATTTATACATTATTAAACAATGTTTTTATAATTCAGTTTATTTTATTTATTCCAACCATTCTAGTTTCTAGGTTATTATGGTAACATATTAAAAATAATATTTTTTTTTCATTTATTTTTGTGATAGCATATTATGTATTCTATTGAAAATAAAGATTTTTTCTTAAAAATCTATATGTTTCACAATTAACCCATATATAAATTTCCTCCTAACATTTTTAAAAAATGGATCAGTATGTTTGTTAAAAATCCCACATCGGAAAAAGAATCAATAAAACTATCACATTAAAAAAATGAATGTGAAGTACAATGGTAACTAGATATAACACATACTATGATTCCATGTATGAAAACATGGATATGTAAGAGAAACTAGCCATCTTATTGTAATGCATAGTGATATAAAAAATGATCAGGAGAATGTTAACAAGAATAAAACCAAAAAAATTTATGGGTCAAATAGTTTTTTATTTCCAAGTAGGATAAGTAAATGAAAAACAATTATTTTTTATGATCCTTCTTGTACAGTTGAGTAATTCTTTTAAAAATTAAAATAAGAAGATAAAAAATATACTTACTTTTCTTGTTTAGTTTCACGCATTAATAAATATCTTCTAAAACTCGTATTTCTACATACGATAAAAAATAAAGATGAATTGGCCACACCAAAAGTGCTGAATAAACATCTAGAGAATCGCATAATTCACAAAATATGATCTATATATTTCCCCATTCTTTATAAATTAATCAAATCAAAAATGGTAAGTACAACTTCATATAATATGAAAAAAGGAATAGTCCTTTATAAATTGAAATACTACTCTTACTCTCTATAATTCAAAAAACAATACGCAATGATCATCAAATACCATTCAATAAACAATTTTCAATAAAATTACACAAAATAATCCAAACAAAGATCGAATCCCTAAATTCAGAACAATTTTATCACATAACAATCAACAATAAATCTTCATATTTATCACCAAATTACATCAAATACTATTACTGTCTTATATTAATATTTAATTAACCTGGTCACATATTTTCTATGATAGGAAAATCATTTCAAAAAATAACCCAAAATTCAATATGTCCACAATAAAAAAATAGATTCTTCCAAAATAACATTCAACTAATACAAATCGAATGAAATATTATAGTATTATATTTTTCATAGGTATATAGTGTTCCGAATGTGAACATATTACTAAATTACATTTATCACTTAATCACCAAATCATTTTCATATTCTAAGGATATCTATATCATAAGTAATTAGTGCCCAAAATCAACTTATTCTTAATATAAAATAATTAATATAAAATTGTAATTTATAATACTAGGGGATTTCATGTAGGCCAGTGGTAAGAAATAAATAAAATAACACTTTGGTTCTGGTATCAATTCTTAAAACCTTTTCCCACATGATGGGTTGTCACATGGTGTGAATTTTTTCCTTTTTAGAAAACTATATAATTTTATAACACTCCCAAAAATTGAGATAAAATCCTAAAAAATAACCATAACTTATTTCAACCTCAAATGTTATCTCATATCATTCAATTTTCATCAAAATTTTTAATAAACCATAATTTCCTCAAAGGTGAGTGTCTCCAAAAATACAATTACTCACCTTAATATTTCTTATCATAAATCCTAAAAATGGGTTTCTAATACATTGAACTTATGATCTACCTTATAAATATAATCACATATTGATTTCCTTAATCCTAACGAAAACATTATACTCTCCAAAAATGTATAAAATATCCTATGATACCAATTATAAGGACCCATCCTTATATTCTACATTATCATAATTTATATAAAGAATTAACATTGAGGATAAGTCTAGGGTTAGAATTAAAAAAACTAGGAAATAACTATTAAATTGCATCTCAATTATTAAAAATTAGACACTTACACTCTATCCAATTTTTTGGTAAATAATAAAACTCCTTAAATATAACACGAATTATTTTCATCATGATAATATTCATGAATTGTTCCTTTGGAATACCCTTACTTATACCATGTAAAAAACAATCCAAAACATGGGATAAGCCTAAAAATCTCAGTAAGGGTAAAAAACAAGGTTCCCTAAATAAATACAAATCAATGAAATCATACTTTTTACTCATACAAATTAGATCTTTAACAAACCTCATGAAATAATAATATTTATAAATAACTCATATAACTCCTAATGATAATATATGGCATCCAACACATACATACATTCTATATCTCACAGCCACATGGGGAGTAACCTTCATGGTTACATTTGGAATACCATCATAATTTATTCCCTAAATATATTAAGTGAAAACATAAAGTTTACCTATATCATGTTACCAAATGAATTAGAGATCTATCTTGGGCTCACCCATCCTCGTGATATCAAATAAACACTCATATATGAAAAAAATTCCCAAGAACCATAACATAATCATAAAATATGAACAAATATAAATGAAAAATGACATTTCCACATTGCATTCATATTAAGTAATTTCAAGATATTTATATAATAAATATATTCTCAAAAGCAATTTTAATACCAAAATCTAAAAAAATTAATATTCTATTAAATTTTCTTTTCAAAAACATTATTTCTTGTAGAGGAATCCAAATATCAAATAATTATCACAATGATGGAATAGTCTATGTCACAGCGTATGTTAAGAAACATTTCAATTTTTATTTAGTAAAATTATTTGTAGAAAAAATATTCCATTTGAAAATCGTTGAATGAAATTAAAAGTAAAATGGTATAATTAAACACCATATAAAATATGTTTGTATATAAATCAAAATATACCTCAATGAATGTAGACTGAGATGAAGTCCCTTACCTTGAGTCTGACATCTCAAGTTCGTTATTAAATTTCTATAATAATAAAAATTGTTAAATTTATAATTAATTTATAAAATCTTTATGTTTATTACTCATTTTTATAACTTATTACTATGTTATATCAATTTGAAAAATGTCTGTGTTTATATTGAACATTTTATTGATATTCAGTATTTGTGTAAAAATGAACTTTTATTACTGCAAATTATTGATGTGGTCATAAGTCCATTATCTCAAGAGAATTATTACTGAATTAAATATCATATATATATTATATATATATATATATATTTATTATATTCCATAAGATTTGTAGATATGAAATGAAATGAATCATTCATAGAGATGTAGTCTTTACATACACATGAGTGCTACATTAATTTCATTGTCATATTATAGAATAAAAAATAAAAGATAAATATGTATATTATATTTCCAGTATAATATCTATATTCTATATGTTTCCTAAGTTCAATTAAATCATCATTTATCTGTTTCATTTATGGAATGAATGAGTTATATCAATTTGCGGGGAGGTAGTCAACATTTTCTCAAATAAAATTATCGTACTTACACATTTTGGAAAAATAAAGGAATCTCGTAAATAAAAATTAGAGAAGAATATAAAAAAAATATAAAATATATATCATATATAAATAAAATTACATCATAATGGCCACCATGATAGGGGATATAAAAAAATTGAACAATCATCATTTCGTGAGGTAGTAGTTAATCATACACATAAATTGTATGTTTGTATACATTAGATGGTGGATTGTGTGTGAGTGTTGTTCAACTAATAATCATAAAAACAAACTTTTATATTAAATAAATTGGTCTTGATATATAATAATTGAATATTAAGATCATAGGGAGTGGATAATGAATAAAAAGGAAAAGAACATTACAGAAGACATTACATCTAAATTGGGTATCATCATTGGATTTGATCAAACAGGATCTCTTGAATTTCTTTCATCCCATGTTATGGCTTATAGGAGGAATAGAGGGATTTTTGGAGAATATTTGAGCATAAATTGGACAATCCTAGGGGTTGATATGGGTGAGTAAGTTTGTATAGGGGATCCCTTTTATATGATGGAGAAGGGGCACTTTAAGATAGTTTTAAAATATTATTTAAATTTAAATGGATTTTCAAATTATAATAGTTAGAAAGAGGTATATTTAGATTATAATATTACTTTGGTTATGATTCATATCATCTAATAGGTTTCAGACAAGTTTGGGTCATAAATGTAACATTATCTTTTGTCTTTAACCCTTAGTAAAAAAACATTACATTTTACAATGTTTTCTTGTATTTTCATATTATATGGTTAATATAGTTACTATATGATTCTTGTAAAACCACAAGTGTACCACAAATAAATTTTTTAAAATTTTATAAATCATTTTTCCTAATCTTATATTTTTAAGAATATTATATCATTCAGTAAAATAATATTTATTTTAAAAACTCATTTATGTCGATTTTAATACAATTTAGTAATTGATTATATGAACTCATAACAACATTATTACATCAATCCGAAGCGATTAAATAAAATATAATATTTCAAATTTATCATTTATATTAATGTATGGCATAAAAATGTTCAAAAGGCATTTATTTTAAAATTTATAATACCATTTATTTGAATCATTCATTAATATGTTAATCATTGCATCAACATTGTAGAATAATTAAATTTATTTATTTAAATTATAAATATTATAAACAAAATACCATGATGTATGAATCTTTTTTAAATATTTAATTAGTATTTATTGTCTATGTAAAAATTTATACTATACAATTTTAAATTTGTTTAATTATGAGATGCATGTTTTATGTTATATTTTCGTTTCATTAAAATAAATATTATAAAAAGTCATTTCCACACCCAAGTGGCTCCAAAATGCCAAAAAATCGTCCTTGGGATTCTCATGGTCATTAATATCTCATCCAATCGAATAATGACATGATTCATAGTGGTTTTATATTATTATAATATTATTTTTTTACCCTTATTTAACTGATTTAATGTTTAACCATGGTTAATGAAAATAATTTCTGATGTGACTATTCATAATGTTCTAAAATAAAATGTAGCTATTTTCAAAATGTTGGCCTTAATATTTCAAATATGGAATAATTTTTTTTAAATTGAAAACAAATTTTTTTCAGTAATTTGATTTAAATAAATTCTTTTTTTTCAATACTAGAGAGCGAGTTTTTATGAAATAAAAAAATATCAAAATATTGACATGTGTTTATATCAAATTTAAAAATTTAATTGATTAAAATGTCCAAATTTTTATTAAATTATAAAATCATAATCCAATTAAACATTAAACTAAATTATACATAGATTCTAGATATATAAATAAATTAGATGAAAAAAAGTTTTGAATTAAAATGATTTATTTTCCCCTATTCATAACAATATGGATTTTATTACAAAAATACCAAAATTTTAACTGAAGATTGTTTTATTATCCCACTTCAAAAAAAGATGTTCATTTTATCAGATATAACATATAAGTTTTAAAGTATCTAAATAAAAAAAGTTTTCTCCATAAAATGGTGGTAAAACTAAATTTTTAGAAAAATACTTCTTTTATATCGAAAATTAAATTTCTTCTTATATCATATATAGTAAAGATATAAGAGGAATTTAAAACAATAAATTTAATATAAAAAATATAAATTTCATTCAAAAAAAATCCATAAAGAGTTATATCATTTTATAAAAAGGGTTAGTCACTTTTTAAATTGGATTTCATAAAATTACATCCTTTATATTCAAATTGTATTTATTTGAATTTCTAAAAAAAATAGTAACAAAAGATTCGTTAAAAAAAATTATAAAACATTTTTTCATATTTTAGTTGATAATAATCATTCCCACTATTCCATAGGATAGGTTATAATGGAAAAATTTAAATAATAATATTTAGTTTTTTTATTATGATTTATGGGCCGTATCATTTATGTTATTGAACACAGTGTTTCATTCCAAAAACATAGGATTCTACACCTTCTCCTTTGATTTCATATTTTGTATATATACAATGCCATATATAATTGGTATTTAAATAATTAAAATAAATATAAGAACAAGGGAGAAGAGTTTTAGATGTATTATTATAGGTATTTTTTGAGTTGGCAGTGCTAATTTTTTTATTGGTTTATAGAGGTGATGGTACTTTTTATTAGAGATGAGTGACAGACTTTTATATCTTAATAGAATTATAATGTAATAATTATTTTTATAAAAACTGGATCCCTATAAAACCAATATAAATGTATATATACTATATGGTCGCAATATGCTAAATAAATATAAAATTATGAATTATCCTGGATATTTGATTCCTTACAACTATTTACCCCCTCACATATTTGATAAACCATTTTTACCCATAATGAGGTGACAAACATTTACCTTGGTAAATAATCATTTTGACCAAAAGAGAAATTGAAATATTTTTAAAATTTGAAAAATATGATTCTAGCAATATATTAAATTTTCTATTTTACAATATTATTATGTGTTAAAAATTTCCTTCAATATAATTGTACAGAATGACAATTTTTTTACAAAAACAAATTTTGTATAGATAAAAATAATTTTAATACAAAACAAATGTGAATAATTGACATCCATGTCTTAGTTTGTATAATAATAATTAAATGAGGGTTTCAAAAAATTTAATCAAATTGAAATCATAAAATTTCATTGTGAATACATAATCATCAGAATCATTATATTATTTTAAACATGAAAATTTCCACTATTGATTCAAGAAAATAATTTTTCATAAAAACCCAAAAGGATTAAAATGTATGATAGCTTTTAGGTAACTATATATATAATTATGTTATTTTCATTATTTAAATTTTAATAAATTTATAAATGTATTTTTTTAATTATAACCATATGATAAATAAAAAAATTATTATTAAAAATTATTTCTATTTTTATTGAAAAATTACAGATATTATGTTATAGTGTATATTAATCTATAAACTATAATGCTAAATTTTCTAAATTTTCTAAATTTTATTTTTATTAATATTTTGTTTCTTTACATATTATTTCCTGTCACGAACCAGCCCGGGTCGACCCTGAACCGGTCACCCGATCCGGTCCGCGGCAAGTCCCGAGGGGCGTTCCCGATCCCTCCGGGATGGCAACAAGTGCCGGGCATTAAAATTTCAAACGTTGGGAACTATTTCAGCCCAAACTAAAAACAGGATCAAAAGAACGATTATAAAATATACAACAGACAAACACTAAAGCCATAAATAAACCTACACCACGACATACCTCCTCATGACCTCGCGGGTCACCACCCAACTACAACCAACGTCGCTCCCACACTGAGCGAATCAAGCAGGAAAACCTGAACAAAAAGAACCTGCAACTGAAAAAGGTAAAAGATAGGCATGAGGACAAAAGTACTCAGTAGGTGAGCCCACAACAAAACCCAATGCACTGCCAGTAAATAGAGAATCTACATAATCCAGGGTTTAACTATAATGTATAAAAGTAAGTTTTCATAATGCTTCACTTGAAAATCAAACACGAGACATTTCCCTTATTCTTTTTTTGAAAGTTAGTTCCATTTCATTAGTTTTGAACTCATTCTGAAAAGCAAAGTGTTACATTTTCAAATCTGACCCAAATAGAATAAAGAATTTTCATTTGAAACCCACTTTCCCCAAAGTCTAACAGTATAGGCTGTGAAGGATGACTGGAAGTAAAAACGAAGGGGAACGAGTGCAAGTAAAGGTAAACAGGCAAGGAAAACCAAGTGCAAGTAAAAAAATAAACCAGAAGTTATCAGCAATAACCATGGGAGATTCTGAACATCCCTAGAAAACCCCTGGACGTACTCAGGTTCAGACTACCTGCCGGCATGGTACTCCACAGTCAATAACCAACTGGCCGCCCTAATAGCCAACCAGTGGCACATCCCACCTGGCCTGTCCACAACTCCAGGGGGTACCAACCCATCTAATCAGGGTTAGAAAGCAACCGTCACTCGATAATCTACAAGACGCCCAGGAACCCATGGTGGTTTTAGTAACACTGTGTAAGTGGGAGACCCTCGCACACGTGACTCATCTCACCGCACTTGCCAACCCCTTACACGGACATCGCTACACGACAACCCTCAAAGGGAAGTCCCCCCTATAGAAATACCCTCACAAGTACGTATATATATATATATGTATAATCACTTCACATTTATTAAAGTGCCAATCGGGCCGTCATATCATTTACATTTTTAACATTTTACACTAAAACATTTACAATGGGGTATGACACACGCCATGCCATTGAAAACCAGAAACACACTTAGAACATTATTTAAGAAACTCAAATCAGAAAATTAAACCCGAAACACACTGGTTCCACAAGTAGTACCATTTTCCGATATCCAAACGCAGCCACTTTTATCAAGAGCCAAACGGGCCTTAAATCATTTTTTGAAGGAACAACATTTCTCAAATTAAGTCCAAACTTTTGTTCACACGACAAAGGAAAACATTTCTCGTCAACCAAGAACCACACTTTAAGTTTCCAAAATCAAGTTTAAAGGACATACGGTCATTTTCTCTAATCCAGGTCCTAAGAAACACCCCCCCTTTTTTTATTAACAATACGTCTACTAATTTACACACACTAAAAACATTTCAAAACACAATTTAACATGTCTTTCATTATTCAGGAAGAACCATCTAGCAACACTACCATGGAAGCACACAATTAAATCCAAGAAAACGCTTTTAAGGAAACGCTAGAATTAAAACAACTTTTATCATCAACATATCACCAAACTATAGATAAATACTTAATGATACTTTTAAATTTACTGAAACTTTATAAAATGTCGAGGAATAAATAAATTCTAAATTTAAAGGTGAGTGAAAAAGGAGACCTACCTCAATACGCAGCTTGGATATGACGACACAATATACCCCGCACTGGCGCACAAGCACGCGCAAGCTGATGTTCGCGGTGTCATAGGGTTACCTCGCCAACACGCTGAAACAAACACATGGTAACTAAGAACACAAAGCCACTGACTCAGAACAAAACAAACGAACAACCAATGTAAAGGAACCAGCTTGATACTTTTTCAAAACACATCCCGCGAAAGAATAAGGATTTATCCAAATTAAATAAAAACACTGATATTGAATAAAGTGAAAATTAAATAAACAATAAGACATAAATACAATAATAAATAAATAATCAAAAGAATAAAATAATGAACAAATGAATTACCAAATAGATAAATAACTAAAATAATACATAATTGAATGAATAAATAAATAATTAAACAAACAATTAAATAGATAAATCAATAAATGAAAGAAAGAATGAATAAGTAAATAATTAAATAACTAATTAATTAACAAATACTTAAATAAATAAATAAATAATTAATTAATTAATTAATCAATTTATTAATTAAAAAAATAAGTAAATAAGTAAATAATTGATTAATTAACAAATACTTAAATGAATAAATAAATAAATAGATAATTAACTAATCAATCATTTAATAAAAAAAATAAGTAAATAAGTAAATAATTGATTGATTAACAAACACTTAAAAGAATAAATGGATAAATAAATAAATAAATAAAATAAAATAAAATAATAAAAAAATATATATATATATACCAAAGGCTGGGTCGGCGGGAGTTGGGCGCGACGGCACGGGGGAATGAGGGTGGAGGCGGGGCGAGGCAGGAAGCTGGGGCCGGGCTGGCGTCGGCGCTGAAGGAGAGCAGGGTGCGGGCTGCCGGAGAGGGAGCGCGCTGGGGCGGGGGTCGCCGGGATGAGCGCTGGCAGGCCGGGGGAACCGGGGGAGCCGGGTGTGGGCAGCGGCGACAGGGATCAGGGAGCCGGGACGGGCCGGGAGTCACGCGGACATGCGGGGAGCAGTGAGGAGTGGGGCGCCGGACAGAGGCCGGGCGTGGGCGGTGGGCGCCGAAGGGAGCAGGGCGCGCAGCCGGGGTGCCGAGGCGGAGCGAGGTCGGAGGGGAGGGGAGGTCCGCCGGACGGGAGGGGAGGCTGGCGGCTGGGCGTGGCGACAGAGCAGGAGCCGGAACGGTGGCGGCAGGGAGCAGGGAGAGGGCGGTCGCGCACGGTGCATGGGATGGGGAGCGGTGGATAGGGCCGGGGAAGGGTGACAGGGCGTGGCGGGGTCGCGCGAGGGAGACGGCAGTGGCGCTACTGAGTGCGGGGTGCGGCGGGAGACGGGCGCCGCGAGGAGGCCGAGACGGCCTGGATGGGGGTACCGTGTGAAGGAGCTGCTCGCGCAGCGAATGGGAGAAGGGAGAGAGAAGCGAAGAGGGGAGGGCTGCAGGAAGAGGAGAGAAGGGAGATGGGTAGGCGGATGGGGTAGATTTAGGGTTAGATTAGGTTTTATATACATATATATATATGTGAAAATAATAATAATAATAATAATAATAATTATTATAAAACTTTATAATAATAATAATATTAAAACGTTATAATAATAATAATAAACTTTATAAAAATGATAAAAAATTTATAATAATAATAATAATAATAATAATAATAAAACTTTATAATTATAATAATAATAATAATAGAATAATGAAAATAAAGAAAAGTTAGTTAATTGTAATAATAATTATTATAATCAAAACACACATATATATATAGGCGCATACCCAAACATATATATATAAACCTATATATATACATATACACATAGATACAATATATATATATATATCCATATATAAACATAACGTATTAAAGTAGATACATATGTATATATATACACATATATAGACATATATATATATATATACTTATACACGGAAGATAACTACAATAATAATAACTTAACTCAAATAGTAATAATAATAAAAAGTCAACGTAAAAACTTTAATATTTAAAACGTCAGGTGAACACATAGTCACCCGGGCCGAACGCACGATCACCGCTAGCGATGCGACGACCGCGCACCGGCGCGAGACCGCCGACACAACTAAACCTCGAAAAATTTAAATCGGGAGCAAGAAAGAAGTAAAATAAAGATATATGCGGTCGGGGTGTGACAATTCTCCCCACCACAGACACTTTCTGCACCCAGAAAGTCACCAAGCCACAAGTCAGCCAAAATCCATGTCTATGCCCAAACAGAACTAAAGGAACTGAAGAGAATTGAGATTTTCAGGATATCCTTACCCCATACAGGTCACACCCGACCCATCCAAGAGAAAACTAGAGTCTGAGGTTGAGGGGAGAACACGAAAGGGTTCTCCCCACCACAAGAACTCAACTAGTGCAGAAACATTTACCATCTAAATAGACAAACCTAGGAAAAAGGGGGGTCGATGTGGGAACTCCCAACCAATTCAAACCAACTCTTATAGCATGATTAAAACAACACCTCCGTCGAGACATTGAATCTTCGACTAGAGTTAACAACCTTCAACACCAGGGAAAACCCATAGAAAAAAATTTAACCAACATCAAATTGGAGACATGATCCACCGAAGTCCAAAAAGCATAACCACATCGACAACATAACTAAAAAGAGGTCAACCCACACGAGAGTCAAACACACTTTTATGGAAACACGATTTAGAATTTTACATTCACACGACAAATCCACTTACATTTATCATAGAACAAGTCCATCGTCACTTTATAGAAAAACAATGCATTTACGACGCTGTTGAAACTTTTGTCGCAGGAAAACAAGTATGAAAAAGTTTTTAATTGTCCAACCATCAATACGGAAGACAGAACCCGGAACAAGGCTTCACAACCCTAGGAACTCCTGACTGTGCGCGAGCTTCACCCCATGACCTGTGGTTGGGGCTCTGATGGCTGAATCATCTTCTGCCTGACAGCCAGGTACTGACGTTCTCCCATTACGGCGTCCTCTTTAAGCGACGCTTCCTAAAAAACTTCTCCAGATGACCCAGACAGCCGCATCGATGACACATCTTCGGAGGGTTGCGACAAGACGGCTTCAAATGCCCGAAACGACCACACTGATAGCATACCATCGAACGATCTGATGAACTGGAAGCTAGGACCAAAGGGGATAACTCCTTAAGAACAGGTGTCTATGGCTCCTCTTCCTCACCAGAGGGGGAACTCTTACGAACGACAGGGGACGTTGAAGGATTAACCACCTGCACACCGGAAACCAACTCAGCCAAGAATGCTACCTCTACGAGCTTCTCGAAACAAAGGTCTTTAGAAGGGAGGACTCGCTCCTTGATCTCTGGACGAAGACCCCCGGTGAAAAGAGATACCTTCATGAGTTCATGAGATGCTACCTCTGGAAAAAAGGATATCAGTTCCTTGAAATGGTCAACATACGCTTTCACCGTCAGTTGGCCTTGTTGAATATGCACAAGCTCTCTCTTTTTCTCCAGCTTCACTTCCTCAGGTACAAACCATTGGATGAAAACGGGTTTAAAGGCATCCCACGTCATTTCAACTTGCGTTGATGATGGGGTAACCCTCTTCCACTGGTCCAGAGATGGACCCTCAAACCACTCCACAATTGCACGAACCTTAACATTATTGGGAGTTCCCAACATTCTAAAGACACGCACCACTTCCTCGAGCCATTTCACTGCTTCTAACGGACCCTGATTACCATGGAGAATAGGCAGAGTCTGAGGAGGACTAAAAACTGGGCATGACATATCCGAATCCTTAGAGACCTTTCTGGGCATCATTTCCTGAGCGACATATAAAACACAAAGCCAAAACCAATATCAACCCAAAGCAACCTCAATAAAAGCGCTTCACCAAAAACAGTCAGCACAAACCCAAACAAACACAAACACCACCCAAAATAAAATCTCCTTTTCAAAATCCCCTTTTTATTTTAGATTTCAAAACCACCCTTTTTCAAGATCACTTTCCAAATACCAATCCACTTTTAAACCAAAAACATTCCAAACCCATTTCCCCTTTTTAATCCAATTGAGAAAACAAAGTCAAACCTTTAATTTCAAACACACCCAGGTACTCTCATGAACCGTTTCACATGTCTCCATCCATTGTCCAATAATACTCACACCAACACACATTTTGCATGCATTCTCACACATGTGCTAACGTTCAGAAAGAGGACCTGGGGTTTCACCCCAAATTATTCTTAACCAATTTCCAGCAAACAACAGATTTGAAAATCAAGAGATTCCGATTTTTTTAAAAACCCATTTCATACATTTAAAGTCTTTTAAAAGAAACCAGTCCAATTTTCAAAAACACTTTTTCATTTCCAACTATGCACTCACACTGACCAAAACAAAAACAACATCCAAAATTGCATTAAACACTAGAGTGATGGACTAGAAGTCATGCTCAACCTAGAGACATGGTAGTGGGCCATGTCCCAAGTCAGTGTCGACCACTAGGAGTAATTCAAACCGTGTACTCAGACTCCACATGGGTCACTACTCCAGGTGAAATCACGAAGTATCTTCGGCTTACCTCCATTTTCATCTCTCAATCCAAGACAAACCAGAAAGAGACAAGGACACAACTCCTGGACTACCCTGGTGACTCGAGGTGTGGAACAGGCGAGGGTTCATGACGTCCTCCCCGTACCTAGCTCTTGAGTCCCAACAGTCCTAATCTCCACCTACCAGACAGCCCAAATAACAAGAAACCACCATTGATACCATTTTGTCACGAACCATCCCGGGTCGACCCTGAACCGGTCACCCGAGCCGGTCCGCAGCAAGTCCCGAGGGGCGTTCCTGATCCCTCCAGGATGGCAACAAGTGCCAGGCATTAAAATTTCAAACGTTGGGAACGATTTCAGCCCAAACTAAAAACAGGATCAAAAGAAAGAATATAAACTAAACAACAGACAAACACTAAAGCCATAAACAAACCTACACCACGACATACCTCCTCATGACCTCGCGGGTCACCACCCAACTACAACCAACGTCGCTCCCACACTGAGTGACTCAAGCAGGAAAACCTGAACACAAGGAACCTGCAACTGAAAAAGGTAAAAGATAGGCGTGAGAAAAAAAGTACTCAGTAGGTGAGCCCACAACAAAACCCAATGCACTGCCATTAAATAGAGAATCTAAATAATCCAGGGTTGAACTATAATGTATAAAAGTAAGTTTTCATAATGCTTCACTTGAAAATAAAACACGAGACATTTCCCTTATTCTTTTTTTGAATGTTAGTTCCATTTCATTAGTTTTGAACTCATTCTGAAAATAAAAGTGTTACATTTTCAAATCTGACTCAAAGAGAATAAAGCATTTTCATTTGAAAACCACTTTCCCCAAAGTCTAACAGTATAGGCTGTGAAGGATGACTGGAAGTAAACAAGCAGGGGAACAAGTGAAAGTAAAGGTAAACAGGCAAGGAAAACCAAGTGCAAGTAAAAAAAATAAACCAGAAGTTATCAGCAATAAC
Source organism: Viscum album (assembly GCA_963277665.1). Taxonomy (NCBI): domain Eukaryota; kingdom Viridiplantae; phylum Streptophyta; class Magnoliopsida; order Santalales; family Viscaceae; genus Viscum; species Viscum album. The sequence goes on along the minus strand of OY728152.1, from coordinate 1,709,376,430 downwards.
CATGGGCGATCCTGAACATCCCTAGAAAACCCCCCGGTCACCCGAGCTGGTCCACGGAATGTCCCGAGGGGCGTTCCCGATCCCTCCGGGATGGCAACAAGTGCCGGGAATTAAAATTTCAAACGTTGGGAACGATTTCAGCCCAAACTAAAAACAGGATCAAAAGAACGAATATAAACTAAACAACAAACAAACACTAAAGCCATAAACAAACCTACACCACGACATACCTCCTCATGACCTCGCGGGACACCACCCAACTACAACCAACATCGCTCCCACACTGAGCGACTCAAGCAGGAAAACCTGAACACAAGGAACTTGCAACTGAAAAATGTAAAAGATAGGCGTGAGCACAAAAGTACTCAGCCGGTGGGCCCACAACAAAACCCAATGCACTGCCATTAAATAGAGAATCTACATAATCCAGGGTTGAACTATAATGTATAAAAGTAAGTTTTCATAATGCTTCTCTTGAAAATCAAACACGAGACATTTCCCTTATTCTTTTTTTTTGAAAGTTAGTTCCATTTCATTAGTTTTGAACTCATTCTGAAAAGCAAAGTCTTACATTTTCAAATCTGACCCAAAGAGAATATAGCATTTTCATTTGAAAACCACTTTCCCCAAAGTCTAACAGTATAGGCTGTGAAGGATGACTGGAAGTAAACAAGTCGGGGAACAAGTGCAAGTAAAGGTAAACAGGCAAGGAAAACCAAGTGCAAGTAAAAAAAATAAACCAGAAGTTATCAGAAATAACCATGGGCTATCCTGAACATCCCTAGAAAACCCCTGGACATACTCGGGTTCAGACTACCTGCCGGCATGGTACTCCACAGTCAATAACCAACTGGCCGCCCTAATAGCCAACCAGTGGCACATCCCACCTGGCCTGTCCACAACTCCAGGGGGTACCAACCCATCTAATCAGGGTTATCAAGGAACCGTCACTTGATAATCTACAAGACGCCCAGGAACCCATGGTGGTTTTAGTAACACTGTGTAAGTGGGAGACCCTCGCACGCGTGACTCATCTCACCGCACTTGCCAACCCCTTACACGGACATCGCTACACGACAACCCTCAAAGGGAAGTCCCCCTGTAGAAATGCCCTCACAAGTACGTATATATATATATATATATATATATGTATAATCATTCAAATTTATTAAAGTGCCAACCGGGCCATCATATCATTTACATTTTTAACATTTTACACTAAAACATTTCCAAAGGGGTATGACACACGCCATGCCATTGAAAACTAGAAACACACTTAGAACATTATTTAAGAAACTCAAATAAGCATATTAAACTCGAAACACACTTGTTCCACAAGTAGAATCATTTTCCGATATCCAAATGCACCCACTTTTATCAAGAGCCAAACGGGCCTTAAATCATTTTTTTGAAGGAACACCATTTCTCAAATGAAATCCAAAATTTTGTTCACACGACAAAGGAAAACATTTCTCGTCAACCAAGAACCACACTTTAAGTTTCCAAAATCAAGTTTAAAGGACATACGGTCATTTTCTCTAATCGAGGTCCTAAGAAACACCCCCCCTTTTTTTATTAACAATACGTCTACTAATTTACACACGCTAAAAACATTTCAAAACACAATTTAACATGACTTTCATTATTCAGGAAGAACCATATAGCAACACTACCATGGAAGCACACAATTAAATCCAAGAAAACGCTTTTAATGAAATGCTAGAATTAAAACAACTTTTATCATCAGCAGATCACCAAACTATAGATAACTACTTAATGATACTTTTAAATTTAATGAAACTTAATTAAAAGTCAAGGAATAAATAAATTCTAAATTTAAAGGCGAGTGCAAAGGGAGACCTACCTCAAGACGCAGCTCGGATATGACGACACAATATACCTCGCACTGGTGCACAAGCATGCGTAAGCCGATGTTCGCGGTGTCATAGGGTTACCTCGCCAACACGCTGAAACAAACACATGGTAACTAAGAACACAAAGCCACTGACTCAGAACAAAACAAACGAACAACCAATGCAAAGGAACCAGCTTGATACTTTTTCAAAACACAACCTGCGAAAGAATAAGGATTTATCCAAATTAAATAAAAACACCGATATTGAATAAAGAGAAAATTAAATAAACAATAAGACATAAATACAATAATAAATAAATAATCAAAAGAATAAAATAATGAACAAATGAATAAACAAATAGATAAATAACTAAAATAATACACAATTGAATGAATAAATAAATAATTAAACAAACAATTAAATAGATAAATCAATAAATTAAAGAAATAATGAATAAGTAAATAATTAAATAACTAATTAATTAAAAAATACATAAATAAATAAATAAATAATTAATTAATTAATCAATTAATTAATTAATAAAATAATAAGTAAATAACTAAATAATTGATTAATTAACAAATAATTAAATGAATAAATAAATAAATAGATAATTAATTAATCAATCATTTAATCAAAAAAATAAGTAAATAACTAAATAAATGATTGATTAACAAACACTTAAATGAATAAATGGATAAATAAATAAATAAATAAATAAAATAAAATAATAAAACAAATATATATATATATACCAGAGGCTGGGTCGGCGGGAGTTGGGTGCGACGGCGTGGGGGAATGAGGATGGAGGCGCGGCGAGGCAGGAAGCTGGGGCCGGGTTGGCGTCGGCACTGAAGGAGAGCTAGGTGAGAGCTGCCGGAGAGGGAGCGCGCCGGGGCGGGGGTCGCCGGGATGAGCGCTGGCAGGCCGGGGGAACCGGGGGAGCCGGGTGTGGGCAGTGGCGATAGGGAGCAGGGATCCGGGACGGGCCGTGAGTCACGCGGACATGCGGGGAGAAGCAAGGAGTGGGGCGCCGGACAGAGGCCGGGCATGGGCGGTGGGCGCCTAAGGGAGCAGGGCGCGCAGCCGGGGTGCCGAGGCGGAGCGAGGTGGGAGGGGAGGGGAGGTCCGGCGGACGAGAGGGGAGGCCGGCGGCTGGGCGTGGCGACAGAGCAGGAGCCGGAACGGTGGCATCAGGGAGCAGGGAGAGGGCGGTCGGGCACGGTGCATGGGACGGGGAGCAACGGATAGGGTCGGGGAAGGGTGATAGGGCGCGGTGGGGTCACGCGAGGGAGACGGCAGCGGCGCTGCTGAGTGCGGGGCGCGGCGGGAGTCGGGCGCCGCGAGGAGGCCGAGACGGCGGGGATGGGGGTGCCGTGTGAAGGAGCGGCTCGCGCAGCGGATGGGAGAAGAGAGAGAGAAGAGAAGAGGGGAGGGCTACGGGAAGAGGAGAGAAGGCAGAGGGGTAGGCGGCTGGGGTAGAATTAGGGTTAGATTAGGTTTTATATACATATATATATATATGTGATAAAAATAAAAATAAAAATAATAATAATAATAATAATAATAATAATAATAAAACTTTATAATAATAATAATATTAAAACTTTATAATAATAATAATATACTTTATAAAAATGATAAAAAAATTTATAATAATAATAATAATAATAATAAAACATTATAATTATTATAATAATAATAATAGAGTAATGAAAATAAAGAAAAGTTAGATAATTATAATAATAATTATTATAATCAAAACACACACATATATATATATAGGCGCATACCCAAACATATATATATAAACCTATATATAAACATATACACATAGATACAATATATATATATATATCCATATATAAACATAACATATTAATGTATATACATATGTATATATATACACATATATAGACATATATATATATATACTTATACACGGAAGATAACTATAATAATAATAACGCAACTCAAATAGTAATAATAATAAAAAGTCAACGTAAAAACATTAATATTTAAAATGAAGGGTGAACACATAGTCACCCGGGCCGAACACACGATCACCGCTAGCGATGCGACGATCACGCACCGGCGCGACACCGCCAACACAACTAAACCTCGAAAAATTTAAATCGGGACCAAGAAAGAAGTAAAATAAATATATCTGCGGTCGGGGTGTGACATTTCCCCCTTAGAAAATGGGAAACTCAAAAATTTTATTCATTATGTAAACAAATCTAGTCATATTTCCATTATAGTTTTTTATTACCTTAAATTTTCCTTAATCATATTGTTCATTAATAAAAAATTAATTGGATGGGTCATACTATTTCTTGAAATTATATATATGTGATCTACAATCTATACTAGATTATATTCATAATATATATTTTCTACCAAATGTATTACATTTGGTCTTAAAATGTGATATGCATTATGTCTATATTTTCTCAGTTAATAAATATATATGACCACATGAAAGTGATATAAACAATATGAAATAGATATTAGGTTATTAACTAATCAAAATTTATCTTAAATTTTATATGTACAAATAAATCCTTTTAATAATTTTATTTTGGAATAAATATGAGTAACACCATCCATTGAGTTAATTTAGAAACCATTATCTTATACATAAAACGAGAGATCATTCCCTTACGTATCTACGTACTATAATTCATGATATATCACACCCTCATATACTGAATAATAATATTAACTTTCCTAGACATATTTTCTACAATTATATCCCCAATAACATTTCGTCACCATCGTTATCCCCAAAAACATATTTTTACAACTACAACATATATGATGTATAAAATGGTTAAATCATAATACATTAATGTTAATTTTTTGTAATGAAAATTACACTAATGAATGATTCCAATAAAAACATAAATGATAATAAATGGGAAATAATAGATAACATCATCCAGTTCTAGATTTAACTAATTGAATAAAATAATTATATTGATGATGGAATGTCATGCTGATATTTAATTCAATACCCAAAATCTATTGAAGTCCCTTTAAAAATATTTTTAATCCACATATATTGATTAGATACAATTTATATTGAAAACCCGTTTTGTCTATTATTATAATTAATATAATGTATATAATGGATCCCCAAAGAGATTTATAAGGTCACGTTGACCCACAATCCTGGGTCCGCTTTAGAAAACACACAATTTTATAGATGAAACCTGAAAACAATTGTTATTATCCAAGATGAAATTCTAAAAATTTCACATTATTATTCCATTTCAAAAAGAAAATATTACCAAAACCGAAGAAACATTTGGGTTACTATCCTTGAGGGACTTATAAATAGGTTTTTTAGTTTACAAAACATGTGAAAATTTATCAACAATAAAACTCCTCTATATTCCAATGTTGAAATCACAAAAATTTTACTTATTCCCATATCCTAAGGAAATAAATCATCAAGATGTTTCAGTTGAAAATTATTTGGGGGAAATGTGTAAAAAAATAATCATTTTTGGGATAATAATAGTCTGAGAAAACATTTGATTTAGATAAATGTAAAATTACAATGAATATGGAAGTAAAGTGGTTATCTAGAAATCATGATATAATGAAACATATTCTGAAATTATGAAAACTCAAACATGGGAAGAGTGTGTAGAATCATGAGATGATAAATATGATATAGTAAGCATTATCATGTGAATATGATATCGAAATAAAATATGAAATGGATTAAATGAAGAAAAAGTTACATTGGGAAAAATAGTATATGGTAATAATAAAATTGTGAAAAATCATCCAGACTTCATATTGTTAATAAATAAATTTCCACAGACCCTATTTCTCATATAAGAAATTTATATTCTTTAAATTGATATATAATATTTTCTTAAAATTAAATAATTCATAATATATATTTATTGAACCTAATAAAAATGATTGATGCTTCAAAAAACGTTTTTAAGGATATATCTTTCCCAAAAAAACTCTTATATTTATCAGACCCAAAAAATTATAGGGAATATCAATCCCAATGTATCTATGAGATTTATCACACACCAACCATTCCATGGATTTATGGGACACAAAATATCTAGGGGTTTTAATTGGATAAAACTATCTGAATACATTATAATGACCAAATAATGTAGAATTTTATTCCATACACAACATTTCCATACAAAAATATACTCTGAAAGATTAATTTTACGAAATCGTGAAATGAAATTTAGTTTTATGTCATTTAAAAATGGAATAACCAATATTTCTCATAATAATATGAATAGTTGATACAAAAAACTCAATCACTGTAAAATATCATTTAATAATTACATTTATTGATTATTTAATGAAAAGTAATTTCATAGGAACAAAATGCATTATATAAATATATAATAAATTTTATAAAAATTTTAGATTAATTTTAATCGAATTTTTTTATCAATGGTGACTAATATTATCTTATTGTCACTTTGAAAATTAATTTTGAAAATATAACATGAAAAAATGAATAATATTTTAATTTAAAAATTAATATTCAATAATATGGCTTTGAAAAGACATAAATCTAATGGAAAATTAATGTGCATAGGATGTTAAAACATTTGAATTTAATATGATGGAAAATTTTCATAATATTTCGATACACCATCCTTAAAAACGCACATCCTGAAAATCAACGTATTATAATTTCTAAAAGAGTTTAATAGATATATAAGGACCACATGAGATACCACATAATTTGTTACCAAATAATTATGGAGAACATTCATAGAAAGGAAAATATAAACTATGAATAATGTTTATAGTTAAACTGAAAGTGAATTATCTTTGACCATTCAAACATTTATGAGTAATAAATTCATTATGATATAATATTTTATTTATATTACTTATTTTACATTGAAAATTATTCACAGAATTGAGAAAATAATAATACGATTGATGAAAAAAATATTGAAAAAATGATAGAAATGTAAAGAACTATAACTCAATGAATAACGGTGATTCTAAAAACCCCTTTAAAACTTGAGTACATTGATCCAAAATTTATTTAAAAAAGAACTGATTATAGATAATAGTATCCAATGTATTATATAAATATTTTTAAATAAATTTATCACATCTTGATCTAATAAAATCAAACATGTCATGGTACACAAAATGAAATATGTCTCATGAAAATAAATCTGAAACAAAGTACCCTTTAAATTATTTCCATGATTAGTATAATGTGCTATAAAATAACATTAAACAAAAATATTGTCTACATATTAATGAAAAAATATTTTCCAAAAATATTACCATTTATATGATAAATTTTTTAAAATTTATAAAGGATATTTTAGTCTTTTAAAATTTGTTTTTGCAAACGAGCGTCAGTGGATTCAGTTGTTTCATGCATGGATAATGATGGTAATTATAGTACACATTATTTAATAACAATAACACAAATCCTAGAGAATTTATGGTTTGATATTAGATAAATTATATTAATTTATAATTTTTTATCCCATTCTAAGTGTTTCATATCATTGATAAATGAATATGTAATCAATGTTTGATATTTTTATTATTTTTGTATCCAGAGAGGATATTTTAAAAATAAGTTAAATGTAATATATGTACCATTTAGAATCATAAAATATTAAAAAAAATATTGACATATAATATTATTGAGCTATATGTTCCCAAAGACTTACATCATATAATTTAATAGCATTGAAAATTAGTTGTTGAAACGGACCCCAATATGAAAATAAAATTGATAATGAATGATTATTTTAATGGATGTTGTTTATTATAGAATAATATAATTATTCTATATTAACAATAATAATTTTAATATATATTTTAATGTTTATAATTCAATTAAAACATTTTCAGATAAATAATGAAAATAAAGATAAATAAATATTAGTTACTTTGTAGTGGTTATAATTTTCATAATACATAGTTAATGTTTTCCCGTACTATTGAATGAGAGGGTATGAAGATGAATTTTTAATTTTTATATATATTATCAATGATAAATTATATATATATATTAGGTTTAATCATCAATTATATTCGGTTGACTTGAAAAGAGCATTTGTGGTGAAAATAGAACATGTTGTCACGACCCGACCCCTGGGGCCCGTGCCGTGACAACCCCAAGCCCGCCATCCATTGGACAGGGGATGGCCACAAGAAACAAACAAGTAATTCCCTAAATCTGAGAAGGAATTGCTTTTATATCTGAAAACACACACCACATAGCACACATCTTGATACAAAACACTATGAAAAACTGTATAACAAAAGCGTGCTCAAAAGTAAAGTGGCCGGAAATACAATCCCAACTATAAAGTACATATACAAAAAAATGGTACAAAGATGCTGAAAGATGGAAAGTAGCTTCGGGATAATCCACCATGGATCCTACCTAAATGGTAGGTACAAATATCCTCCTCAGCACTCCATATCCGTCAGTCTCCTCCGGGTTTCGACTCGTCGTGAGTTCCACCTCCGAGCACCGTCTAGTCCTAGTATACTCAGCCTCGGTCAACATTTTCCGTTGTATGCATCCAACACAATGTGGTTCGTGAATTGCACGTGTAGGGTTGAGTATAATGATACTCAGTAGGTAACCTGATACCCTCAAGGTCGCACAAAATCCAACAAGGATAAACCAAAAAGTATGAAATCAACAGATAACCCCGTATAGATATATGCCCATTCATATACCTAAGTTATCAAGTAACCCATATCAATCATGTGGAAAACACAAAGTTACTGACTCAACTCTCAGAGATATACAACTGATGTTGAGAGATAGAGATGATCAGATGTAGCCACTGATTCATTTATTCTGTCAAACCAACACATGATCAAGGAACATAAATGAGAATTGTCGAAGCCATACAGGATCCAAGAATAGTAAACGGAGCTATCGAACCCACTTCAGATCGAGGAATAGTCGTCGAAGTTGTTGAACCCACATAGGATCCATGAATTTTTGTCAGTGCTATCGAAGTGACACAGGATCCAAGAACAGTTGTTTGTTCTGTCAAACCCACACCATATCAAGGAACAGTCGTCAATGCACAGCCTGCCACAAGGTTTCACACGAAGCATGCTTGATTTCGGGAGGGTCTTCTCCTCAAGCCAAATTTCTATATATCAACTAAAACAAAGTCCTATGTTGATTTATCCAAAAGATCGGTCTTTCCATAAGAAACTCAACGCGATAGACAGTGCGTCAATGGGGCGCCTGGTCTGAGAGTTTTTGACATTTCCGTTCCAAGGTCCTGATTGGATTTTTTGTGCGATCCAACCTTGTCAAACCCTAACTATGTCCAAACCTCGAGTCGGTAATACCAAAAGAACCATCTTTTTCCAAGGTTTTCGTCTCTTTAGAGGATTCACCAATAGGATGCATGCAACTCAAGTTATGGGAAAAAGAGTGGAAACTAGTCAAATGGGTCCGGGTTCGGTCTGGTCCATTCGGACCGACCCAACCCAGCTTGGGTCTGGACTGGGGTCCGACCCGGTCTGCAGGGGTGGTCGGGCCGAAGATGGTGGCCCGGCCCACCCTGGGTGGATCGACCCACACTGGATCTGGCCCAGGTGGCTGGAAGCCCACGTGGCTAGCGGCCCGTGAGGCTGGCGGCCAGTGGGGTCTGCCTATGCCACATCCAGGGGAGGCCGTGCCCCCTTGGAATCTATAATGGCTATGTTGTTCGGGTGGGAGACAACCCAGCACTACGTGGTGACGGTCTACGTCACGATGGACCCATTAGTGGGTCCCACTCTTCCTGACTGGCCGATCGGCCAATCAAATCCTGTGTGGAACAGATTCGTCGGGCCTCCTCCGAAAACTCTGTATCTTGGGCCGCCGGTCTTGCTCATGGAGAGCCTTGTGTTGGATGCCGTTGCACCACCGCGGCCAAGGGCCATGGCCCCCTTGTTCTCCATTTCACCGCGAGCTTGCGCCCTCCCTTCTCCCGTAACCTAGCGGCTCGAGCCACTGATCTTCCTCATGGCTAGTCTTGTGCTGGCCTCTGCCGCACCGCAGTAGCCCTTCGGCCGCGAGTTACTCCTCCGGTGGTTCGGTTGCACTGTCGCTGTCCTGGCAGGGAAGATTTTCATTTCATCCATAGGAAAACATTCCACGGGTCACCAGAAGAGTTCTGGTGGCCCGATTTTTAAATCCGGAAGTTTTCCCTGCATTCCACAGGATGTCACCTTCGATCCGCAAACCTTTTTAATGAGTAACACTCATCCCATACTCAGGCCACATTTAGTGTAAAATTCCACAATGAAGGATTAGGGGTCAGTCTTTGTTTGTTCGACCCGTGCCCTCTGCGTTAGGGTGTTAACAAGCATCTTCAAATTATAATCCATGACGTAAAATGAAGAACACACGAAAATTAACAAAACTAGAAACCCAAACATTGTTCTTTGATCATTGACGAAGTCGCAGAAAGTTGGACGTCGATTCATTGCATACGAATGCGTCTTACATCGAGAAGGTTCGGAGAGAGGAAGTCGGAATCGGAATCGAGGTCGACGTTCTTCATCCGTTGGAGTGATCTTCATCGACGGAACACGTTCTTTGCAGGGAGCCTTATCCCAAGTTCCCCCCTCTCCCAAGATACAAATACCAACAAACATAATAGATTATCCTTACCTATTATTTAATTGTTGGCATATAATTCAAAAATATTCAAATTAATTAATTGAGAGGATTTATCAGCATAATTTTGGGAGTTCAAGAGGTCCATCCCCACATAAGGGAGAGTTAAAGAGGTTTTAACTTTAGGTGGTCCCCACAAAAATAAATATGAAGAGGAGGTTATGTTATGGTGGGCCCCACCACCATAACCTGTCATGGGAGGTTAAGGTGTGGTGGTCCCACCTCCATCTTCCACATGGTAGTTATAAAAAATAAAATAAAATAAGACATGCAATTATTTTATTTTTTAACATTCATATAAAAAAAACTATATTTTATTACTGACCATATGTCCTCGTGGTTAATGTCTTTATATGTGAATATCAGTGCTGCGAGTTCAACAATGTCCTCATTTTTCTGTTTCGAGCCCCAGTTCAAAAGTTATAAAAAACCCCACTCGTACGTTTATTGAACGAACCCGAATAAAAAATTAGAAATTTATTCCGAGCACAATGGTCCTCGGAATTGTGCGCTGATAGTTTTCATGGACACATAAAATTCTCATATATTTATGAAAAAAAATTCCATGAAAATTTTAGGTCTTTATATTCACCCCACCTTAGGGATTTACGTCCCCGTAAGCTACAACTTGATCTAAGGGGACAAATAGGGTTACTGAGCATGCATCTATGCCTCCCGCCCCCATGTTCTTTTTGGGAGGTTCACATACTGCCAACGAACGCGCACTAGAGGTATCGTCCATCCATGAAGGACCTTCTCTTTTTGATCCTCAATCTCTACTCAAACCCCCGTAAAAGTCACCCAATCGTCGACGTCCATCTCTCAATGGTCGATGATGTGAGAAGGGTCATGCACATATCTCCTTAGCAGGGATACGTAGAAGACATCATGCAACCAGTGAAACTAAGGTGGAAGATCTAAGTGGTATGCCACCTCTCAAACTCTGATGAGAACGTAAAAAGGTCTGATGAAATGCGGAGATAACGTTCCACCTCAGCCAAATCCCGGTAAACCTCATCGTGGTAAGACCCATAGAAAGACGTGGTCTCCATCTTTGAACTCTATAGGTCTTCTTCTCCTATCTGCATGTAACTTTTGTCTGCTTCGTGCTGTCTACATCAGCTCCAGGATGATCTCACCCTTCTTTATTGTAGCTCATACCATCTCTGGTTCTTATAGTGTTGACTCCCCTAGGTCAATACAGTACAGTTGTGATATGCATGGTCGACCATACAAGGCCTTAAAAGGTTTCATCCTGATGGTGGAGTGATAGCTGTTGTTGTATGAAAACACCACCAACGGTAAATGATCCTCCTAGCTGCAACCAAAGTCGAGGAAGCATGTACTGAGCATGTCCTCGTGATTCTTAACTTTCCACTTAGTCTAACCATATGTCTGAGGATGGAAGGTGGTGCTCAGAAAAAGATTCATCCGGAAATCCTCCTACAACCCCTTCCATAGCCGGGATTTAAATCGTGTTTCACGATCGGACACAATAGAAGAAGGTAATCCATGTAGCCGCACAATATCCTGCACGTAGAGACATCTCAATCTCTCTACAAAACCCTTCTCTATGATCGGTAGGAAGTGGGATGACATGGTGAATCTGTCAATGATCACCCAATTCGAGTTGTGATCCCTGGATTTACATGGAAGTACTATCACGATGTCCTTGGATATCCCATCCCACATCCACTCTGGTACCTCTAAAGGATGAACCAATTCTTCTGGTACCTGACACTCTATCTTCACTTGCTGTTAAGCGAGGCACCGATAGACAAATTCTGCAACTTCCTTCTTCATCCCCGGCCACTAGTGCTGTCTCTGATGATCCTGTACATCTTCACCACTTCTGGATGTACTGCTAAAGGGGATGTGTGGAACTCCCTCAAAAATTCCTCCTAAAGTGAAACTAGGCCCATAGTAGGTTCTCTGAAGATAATGGCGTGCTCCCCACCTTCAAAAAATCCATCAGGTGCCTACCCTGTGGAAATAAGAGAATGTCCTGTCTTGCAGTCTGCGTCTCCATGTTGTGCCTCCCTAACTCGCTGATGAAGTGGGGGAGTGACTCTAAGAGACTGTAGAATGGTTGTTCCATCTCAATCCACAAATGATATCTATAATGTAGCTAGCTACTCTATCACCTCACCTAGCTGCTCTATACCAGATCTCCTGCTGATTGCATCTGCAATAATGTTTCCCTTCATGGGAGTATAGACTATCTCAAAGTGATAGTCTTGGATGAACTTAAGCCAACGGCGATGTCTCGGGATTATGTCCTTTTTAGGGAAGATATACATAAGAATGTTTTTATTAGGTTACATGGTAAAACGTTCTCCCATCAGATAATTTTTCCACAAATTTAAGGCGAAGAGAACTACTTCTAACTCCATGTCATGGGTAGCGTAGTTTGTCTTGTGATGTCTCAGCTGCCGAGAACAATACACGATCACTGCTTTCTCCTGCATTAGGACACACCTGAGTCCGGTACTGATGCGTCACAGTAGACTATGTAATCTATTCCCTCCTCTGGAATCCTCAAGATGGGGGCACTAGTCAGCCTCTTCCTCAGCTCGTGAAAACTCTACTGATATCTCTCAGACCACACAAAGGGTTTCCCCTACTTCATAAAGGTTGATAGTGGTGTTGTAACTCTGGAGAAGTCAGGTATAAAACTTCGATAGTATCCAACCCAACCCATGAAACTCTGAACCTCTGTCACTCTCTTGGGTGGATCCCAAGCAAGTACCACCACAATCATTGCTGGATCTACTGCAACTCCAGTGTAACACCCCAAGATTTTATGAAAAATATTCTTTGTAATTAATGTCTTTTGTTATACGTTACACAAAAAGGATCTTGCACAACATACATCCCTGACTTGTCTTGCGTTACACGCAATCACGACCTTCCTCAATAGCATGTGTAGTACGCAATACCAAGTTTCACTAAACGAGATATTATTATAAAATTATTATGAACTAGATGTTATTAACAGTAATACCCACCTTTTGAAATTTTATAAATTTTATCTTTCAAAATGGACTTCATTTTTGTATTCGGAATATCTAAATTGTCTTAGGGTGAAATTTTTGTACTTTCGGATAACTTTCATATTCTGATGAATAGTGAAAATTACTAAATTTTAATTAAAAACAACTTTTTTAGTCGAAATAATTAATAGTGATAAATTATTAATTTTAGTGGTTTTAAAGTATATTTATAATTTGTTTTTACAATTTAATACAATTTTGGTCATTGGATGTAATTTCACATTTAAACCAGACATAAACAAGTGTCAATCTTTTGATAGTTTTTATCTCTTAAAAACACGCTATTTGTTTTGACGACGGGAATTAATTTTTAAATTAGTTAATGTAACTGATATGTTTTTAATTTGGTAAAATAGACATCATTTTTTAATTCATGATATCAAATATATCTTAGGCCTAATTTTTTTTATTTTTCTGGAAACTTTCATTTTTTGATGAACAGTGAAACCACAAAGTGGTAGTTAAAAAACTGAATTTTTCATAAAACATAATTTTACCGCTTCAGTGAGTGGAATTTCAAAAATCTGAGAGACATGTTAATATAAAGGAATAAAATTTGGTTCAACGAGATGAAAATAATTTTTGGTAAATAGTAACTTTTTACTTTTTTTTACCACGGTTAAAAGTAAATAGGGTAATTAAGGGTAAAATGGATATTATTATTACACTAAAACATGTTCTAATTCTATTGGATAAGTTTAATTCGACCAAAAACAACCTTAGGAATACAATATGACCATTTAAGCCCACATGGATTAGATTAGGACATTTAATATTAATTTATTTAAAGAAGGGTTAAAATAGTTAAAATCAGTGTTTAATAAGTAAATCATTTTTAATATAGGGTTATACATAATATAAATTCTACTATAAATATTAATTAGAAAGATAAAAAGATTTTCTACATAATGTTATTTTATTTATAATTTTTAGACATTGAATAAGTTAATTTATTTTTGACACAATGATGATGTAGTAATTATCTTATTAATGAAATATTGACATAATTGATGTTATAAATACCCAAATAAATGTAATTTGAGACTTTTTATGAATTAAACTAATTTTATAGGTTAATATGACAAGTTAGTATTGATTTAGTTTACTTTTTCTGAACTAATAATTCTGTTATGATTTTCACAAAAATCAATTACCAAATAGTGTCAAAATTGACATAAAATAGTTTTTAAAACAAATATTATACTATTAATTGTTATTTTATTCCTAAAAATCTAAGGATCGGCCAAATGACTTAGATAAGGATATATATATTATTTATAAACAACTTGGGGTTCTTTTGTCTTGTTATAGTAAATTTATTAACCTTATAGTGTAAGAAAACAAGAAGACACGGTAAAAGTAAAATTATTTAACTTAAGGTTGAATCTAAATGATAAGGATAAAATAGAAACCTAAACATATCTAAATTCTATTAGATGAGAGGATTTGGACCCATACCAACCTTAGCTTCGAAATAAATTAATTTCGAGCTATTAAAAACCGAATATGACTTTATAATAAAATAATATTTTTAGTTTTTCCAAAGGTGCCCCTCTCCTCCCATATAAAAGGGCACCTCTTACCTCTCTTCCTCACACCATTTTGAGCCAAGAAGCTCAGCCAAACCCTGAAATATTATATTCTCCACTTCCCTAGAAACATAATACAGGTCCTGGTCTTGTTAAATGACAAATTTTAGTTCCCTAAGATGTGGTCTCAAAGAGGCGCTTCAAAGAAGAGGCAATGTCCGTTACCGATTCTTTAGAAATTATTTCTTCTTCAAATTCTTCTTCTTAGGTTGTTTCATTATGAAGTAATAACATCAGTATCACTCATATACTGATATGTTATTATAAGTATTAAACAACCGTATTTCACCATCTATCCATCCTACGGAAAACGAAATCACCGCGCGTGCGTACGTACGAAATACCGTCTCCACGCCGTCGTGTAATTTATTGTCCACCACCACCTCAATTGGATTCGTATAATTGTGTAAATAATAACTATATGTGATTATTTTAAAGTGATATTGACTCAGTTATAGTATACATACACTCCAATAAAATTCCACGATCATGGGAACGATATCATTGCTCGTGCGTACGTACGGAATACCGTCTCCACGACAAGATGAGATTCATTCTCAATGATTAAACTTTCATAAATGATTATAAAGTATATAAAATAAGTAATCATGAAATATATGACATAATAATGATACTATATTTATTTATATATATATTTATGTCATCCAATTAATTCCATTCAATTCAATGAGGAAACGAAAACAACGTTCATGCGTACGTATGGCCTACCGTCTCCATGAACGGTGTATTTCTTTCCATTTATCGATATATTATATATATGTATATTCTGAATATATATTATATATAAATCATGTTTTATATTCTGGAATTATGTAATCATTATCAAAGTAATCATATGAATAATTACAAGTCAAAACACGGACGACAAATGAAACGATTTTACCCAAAACGCTCTTTAACATTGAATTTACAAAAGAATGGGTAATATAAAGTCATAAGTGAACCATATATGATATCATAATAGTAAATATGATTCTGTAATAAGTCAATGAAAATATTTAAATCATTATACAGGAGGTTCAGATATGTACGAAGCATATCAGACCTTAGGTAAGAGATAATTTTGCAAATCTCATTTTTATCCGAGATTGCTTATTCGTAAGTATTTACTGTTGTTATTGTTATCATCCATGTCCATGTTTCCTAAAAATGGTTTCATGTATTTTTAATGTCCTTTTTACCCATTTTTACTATTACCCAATGGTATGGAAGGAATCATTCTTTTATTTACCCTAGAAGGTACTTTTTGACTTTTCTGACAAAAGTACGAGAAGAATTATTTTTTTAACATATACGACATGAAATAATTTTTACGGTTTTATAAATCCTTATTTTCATGAAGCTTCCTCAAAAATATTTCATGAATATTTTCAACAAAATCCATTTCTTTTCAAATTGCATGACATTTTGTGAAAAGAAAATGATTTTGAAGAATAAAGGATATTTTCCTCATGAATTCATTTCAAGTGTTTTATCAAAACCATTTTCCATATAAGATGACATTAATTCATATTTGTATATTTCTTTTACAATGTCTCTGTTATTAACATGGTTTCACATTTCTTATGATGAAATATCCATTTTTTATACATGGATTATGTGATTATGGGATGATGTTTATGAAACACATTTTATTCTTTGGGTTATGATGAATGTTTTAAGTTTATTTTGTGGAACAAGTAAGAATGATTTCACTATGAGATGGGTGGGACATATATCTCCCTCCAATGCATTGGGTAAAGATTTATTTCTCATGAGATAGACATGGCTGGAATGGTATGTTTATCTGGTTCAGTGTTACAGGACTGAATCGAGGAGTGAACTCGATTCAGAAAGTGACTTCGTCCACTAAGATGGTCTTGGTAGAAATGCCTTGGCTACTATGGAAATAATTACATGTGATTAATGGTTTCCACAATTACATGTTTTATTCACTTGTTATTTTATCATGATTAATGTTCCATTATGATTTATGCCTTATGTACTTCCATGTTTTACATCGTTTCTCAAGATTTTGATGTTTAACCATTATGTTCATGTTTTTAAGTTCAAATGTATATAGTATGTTTTATTTTATCCATGATTACCCTTACTGAGCATTTGATTTCACCATTTTTATGTTTTATTTTCCCCCAAGATTAAAAGAAAGGTTTTAGGTAAGGAAACAAAAATTGGGAGAATTTTATGGGATATGTTGAAGATCTTTCACCACGATTATAAGATTACGTTCCAGGATTCCAAAGACACTAAACTATTACGGTCCTTGTCTGTCTGTTTTTGTTATGTATTAAGTATTCTGCAAAAGTAATGTAATGTCCATGTACGTCATGCTTCGGGTCTCTACAGTTGGTATCAGAGGAAAGGTTTAGTCAACCTTTGGAAACTAGGATGCGAGAACTTTAGTGAGATCCCTAGAGATATTTCTATGGTATGTATAGGAATGTCCCTAAGGATAAGTATAAGTATAGGTTATAGTACTAGAATTGCGCTAACGATATTAGATTTTAATCGAAGATGTTAGATATTTAGGGTACTCCCCCTTTACTATGTTGTTTTCCCTAGCATGATTTTTACCTCTCACACTATTATTTTTGGCTTTTAGATGATGGCTGGAAACCGAAGGAATCGTGTTGATCAATGCGATGGAAAATGCAATGATTGTCCTAATGAACAAACAAATGTTATGGGAAATGGAGTGGAAAATCTTATTGCTATACTTACACAAGCTATGAATCATTCTGGACTTCCAAATGAGCAGAGAAGGGAACAATATTCTATTGAGTCCTTCATGAGGCAACGTCCACCTTCTTTTAGTGGGTCTTATAATCCACTTTTTGCTGAACAATGGATCAATACCACTGAAAAGATATTTTCAGTTCTTCAATGTTCTGAACATGATAAAGTATTCTTAGCAGTATATCATTTGGAAGGTGAAGATGATCAATGGTGGAATCTTATCAAGAATACGAGGCCAAGTGATGAAATTGAGTCCATTGAATGGGATGAGTTCAAGAACTTATTTTTCAATAAGTACTTCCCTCGTATTCTTCGAACAAAGATGGAGAAGGAGTTTCTTGAACTAAAGAAAAAGGATGATGAATCTGTTTGTGTATACGAAGCGAATCTTACAAGGCTTGCAAGGTATGCCTCTGGATTTACCATCCAACCTGAAAGTAAAGTTGATCGATTCATTAGTGGCTTAAAACCAAATATTCTAAGGGAATTAGCTATAAGAGACTTAAGTAGAAATGAATAAATTGTTCGTTGTGCTATCAAGGTAGAAATAGAAGTTGGTGTTACTTATCCATCTCATAGTTTTGACAAGAAATGAAAGATGGAGTTCACGGAGAAATCTCAGAATAATGGTGAAAAGAATATGAAGGTTTCCTTATGCTCAATGTGTGGAAATAAGCATGGTGGAGACTGTCTTAAAGGGACTAGAAAATGTTTTAAGTGTGGAAAAGAAGGTCATCGAGCAGCTGAGTGTCGAGGTAATGGAAAAAGGGTTTCTAATGATGTGAATAAAGAAAAGACTGCAGAGAACGCACCACCAACACATCAATTCTTCAAGTGAATGGAAATGGGGAATTATGTTAATAAATTCCCTAATCCAAGGGTTAGTGATGATCGACATGAGCAAACACTTAAGGCAAAGGACAAAGGGAAGTCACATGCGATCACTATTGGAGATGTTAAATATGACAACGATGTGGTGGAATTATTAAGTGTTTATGTAGTGGGATTCCCAAATAATGTTGTATATAGTATCGTGGAATATTGGAATATTTATGTATTGGTCTATTGTGGTTTTCAATAATTTTATGGTACCGGTAACCATGGAAAGTGATTGAGATATTTTTGGAAAAAAGATGATATGCACATAATGAAGGGATAAGGAGAAAATGAAATGTTTGACAGTATTCATGAGCTCATGACTGATATAAGGAAATAGTTATATCCTGGTTTGACGTTTTGGTATGTGAAAAGAGTTAACTTTTAATAGCACTCATGTTTTCACTAAGATTCAATGGGTATTCATTTTTCAATAGAATACATGATTAAGGCCTTCAAATGTTTGGAATGTGACAAACAAGACATATCTCTTGATATACGGGGATCAATGATTGTATTTACATTCTTGTTATATGAACTCTTTGGTAATCATTTTCACTATAATATGAGATTGGACAGTAGTATTTTGGATAAGCCTAAAGATTGGAAAGGATTATGCTGGACATAAGTTAGTATTCCTTAAGGATAAAACTTTTTTTGATATTATTGATGGGATGTTATAGTAATGTAGTTTTAGAAAAAGGACAACCTGCAGGATGAGCGACATCCCATCGCGTCGGACAAGGCAGTGGGAATCGAACCCACAACCGAAGTGCGACTGGCCTTTATCACCTACCACTAGCCTACATGAAGTCCATGTTTAGTAGAAACTAGTTTTATTATATTAAGCAGTATGATATATGAAGTATAAGTCAATTTTAGGAACCATATGTGATTAATCTCACTATAGATCGACTTGTGTATATTTAATAACTTTTTCTAACCTTTTCTTGAGACAGATGGAATGACCTATCATTATATCACATGATCTGCTAACACTTTACAAATAAGAAGTTAAACATCATTTCCTTAAGAGATGAAGTGGAAATTGTTCAAGGAATGAACAACAGTGAGATTGTACCAAAATAAAGTACGTATTTATTCTAATTCAAATTATTCAACTTTTGGGAAATGATCTTGAAAACCAAAAATGTTGTCCTAGTGCCCTTATATCTGATGAATTAGATGGTGCCATAGATCGTCACAAATTAATGGCTTTGTGATTGTTGGATTTTTCATAGTCATGTTCTCTACCACTCTCCATCAGATCTTGATGGTTATATTTTTCTTTTATATCCATATTTTCACCTATGTTCTCCTATCTGAAAACCTAGTGATTAGTTAATTTGGGTAACCGTTACATTTCATTCATTAATTTTTAAAACCATGTTTTGGTATTCCTTTTTACGATGTGGGTGTCTATTAAAGAAACTTTCGAGTTGTAAACCATTTATAACCCCGATGAATTTCGAGGGTGAAATTCATTTTAAGGGGGGTAGAATGTAACACCCTGAGATTTTATGAAAAATATTCATTTTAATTATTTTCTTGTGTTGTACGCTACACCAAAAGGATCTTGAATAACACACATCCCTGACTTGCCTTGCATTACACACAATCGTGACCTTCCTCGATAGCGTGTGTAGTACGCAATACTAAGTTTCACTAAATGAGATATTATTATAAAATTATTATGAAATAGCCGTTATGAATACTAATACCCACTTTTTGAAATTTCATAAATTTTATCTATCAAAAAGGACTTCATTTTTGGATTGGGAATATCGAAATTTTCTTAGGGTGAAAGTTTGGTACTTTTCGGATAACTTTCATATTCAGATGAATAGTTAAAATTACTAAATTTTAATTAAAAAAAACCTTTTTAATCGAAATAATTAATAGTGATAAATTATTAATTTGAGTGGTTTTAAAGTATATTTATAATATATTTTTACATGTTAATACAATTTTGGTCATTTGATGTAATTTCAAATTTAAACCAGAGATAAACAAGTGTCAATCTTTTGATAGTTATTATCTCTTAAAAACATGCTATTTGTTTGGACGATGGGAATTAATTATTAAATTAGTTAATGTAACTGATATGTTTTGAATTTGGTAAAATAGACACCATTCTTGAATTCATGATATCAAATATATCTTATGCCTAATTTCTGGTATTTTACTAGAAACTTTCATTTTTTGATGAATAGTGAAACCACTAAGTGGTAGTTAAAAAACTTAATATTTCATAAAACTTAATTCTACCACTTCTGTGAGTGGAATTTCAAAAATACAAGAGACACGGTAATATCAATGCCTAAAATGTGGTTCAATGAGATGAAAATAATTTTTGGTGAATAGTAACTTTTTACTTTTCTTACCACAGTTAAAAGTAAATAGGGTAATTAAGGGTAAAAATGATATTATTATTACCCTAAAACATGTCATAATTCTATTGGATAAGGTTAATTCGACCAAAAACAACCTTAGGAATAAAATATGACCATTTAGGCCCACTTGGATTAGATTAGAACATTTAATATTAATTTATTTATAGAAGGGTTAAAATAGTTAAAATCAGAGTTTAATAAGTTAATTAATTTTAATATATGGTTATACATAATATAAATTCAACTATAACTATTCATTAGAAATATAACAATATTTCCTAATTAATGGTATTTTATTTATAATTTTTAGACATTAAATAATTTAATTTATTTTTGACAGAATGATGATGTAGTAATTATCTTATTAATGAAATATTGACATAATTGATGTTATAAATACCCAAATAAATATAATTTGAGACTTTTTATGAATTAAACTACTATTATAGGTTAATATGACATATTAGTATTGATTTAGTTAACTGTTTTCAAACTAATCATTCTGTTATTATTTTCACAAAAATCAATTATCAAATAGTGTCAAAATTGACATAAAATAGTTTTTAAAACAAATATTATATTATTAATTGTTATTTTATTCTTAAAAATCTAAGGTTCGGCCAAATGATGTAGATAATGTCATATATGTTAATAATAAACAAATTGGGGTTTTTTTGGCTTGTTATAGTTAGTTTATTTACCACATAGTGTAAGAAAACAAGAAAACACGATAAAAGTAAAATTATTTATCTTAAGGTTAAATCAAAATGATAAGGTTAAAATAGAAACCTAAACTTGTCTAAATTATATTGGATGAGAGGATTTCGACCCATCCCCACCTTATCTTTGAAATAAATCAATTTGGAGCTATTAAATACCGAATATTACTTTATAATATAAAAATATTTTTAGTTTTTCCAAAGGTGCCCCTCTCCTCCCTTATAAAAGGGAACCTTCTCCCTCTCTTCCTCACACCATTTTGAGCCTTGAATCTCGGAAACACCCTACCAAATCCTCTTCTCCACTTCCCTAGAAACATCCTAGATGTCCTGGTATTCTTCAAAGACCAAATTTAGTGCCCTAAGAGGAGGTCTCAAAGTGGCGCTTCAAAGAAGAGGTAATGTCTGTTAGTGATTCTTTCAACTTTATTTCTTCTTCCAATTATTATTATTAGGTTGTTTCATTATGAAGTAATAATATCAGTATCACTAATATACTGATATGTTATTATAAGTATGAAACTAACCTATTTCACCATCTATCCATCATACGGAAAATGAAATCACCGCGCGTGCGTACGTACGGAATACCGTCTCCACACCGTGGTGTAATCTATTTTCCACGACCACTATAATTGGATGGATATAATGGTGTAAATAATAACTATATATGATTATTGTAAAGTGAAATTTATTCTTTTATAGTATACGTACACTCCAATTAAATTCCAAGATCCTGGGAACGATATCATCGCTCGTGCGTACGTACGGAATACCGTCTCCACGATGCGATGAGATAATTATCAATGATTAACCATTCATAAATGATTATAAAGTATATATAATAAGTAATAATGAAATATATGACATAATAATGATACTATATTTATGTATATAAATATATATTTATGTCATCCAATTAATTCCATTCAATTCAATGAGGAAACAGAATCAACGTTCATGCGTACGTACGGCCTACCGTCTCCATGAACGGTGTATTTCATTCCATTTATCGATCTATTATATATATATGTATATTCTGATTATATATTATATATTAATCATTTTTTATATTCTAGAATTATGTAATCATGATCTATGGAATCATATGAATAATTACAAGTCAAAACACGGACGACAAATGAAACGATTTTACCCAAAACGCTCTTTAACATGGAATTTACAAAAGAACGGGTAATATAAAGTCATAATTGAACCATATATAATATCATAACAATTAATATGATTCTTTAATAAGTCAATGAAATTATTTAAATCATTATACAGGAGGTTCAGATACTTACTAAGCATATCGGACCTAAGATAAGGGATAATTTTTCATATCTCGTTTTTATCCGAGATTGCTTATTCATAAGTATTTACTGGGGTTATTGTTATCATCCATTTCCATGTTTCCTAAAAATGGTTTCATGTATGTTTAATGTAATTTTTACCCATTTTTACTTTTACCCAATGGTCTGGAAGTAATCTTTCTTTTATTTACCCTACAATGTACTTTTGATATTTCCGACAAAAGTATGAGAAGAATGTTTTTTTAACATATACGGAATGAAAGGATTTTTATGGTTTTATAAATCTTTATTTTCATGAAGCTTACTAAAAAATATTTCATGACTATTTTCAGCAAAATATTTTTCTTTTAAAATTGCATGACATTTTTTGAAAAGAAAATGACTTTGAAGAATAAAGGATATTTTCCTCAAGAATTCATTTCAAGTGTTTTATCAAAACCATTTTCCATCAAAGATGACATTACGTCATATGTGTATGATTAATTTATAATGTATCTATGATTTACATGGTTTCACATTTCTTATGAAGAAATCTACATTTTTTATATGGATTATGTGATGATGGGATGATGTTTATGAAACCCATTTTATTCTTTATGTTATGATGAATGTTTTATGTTTATTTTGTGGCACATGTAAGAATTATTTCATTATGAGATGGGTGGTACCTATATCTCCCTCTAATGCATTGGTTAAAGATTTATATCTCATGAGATAGACATGGTTGGAATGGTAAGTTAATCCGGTTCAGTGTTATAGGATTGAAACGAGGAGTGAACTCGATTCAGAAAGGGACTTTGTCCACTAAGATGGTCTTGGCAGCAATGCCTTGTCTACTGTGGAAATCATTACATGTTATTAATGGTTTCCACAATTACATGTTTTATTCCCATGAAATTTTATCATGATTTATGTTCCATTATGATTTATGCCTTATGTACTTCCATGTTTTACATCTTTGCTCAAGATTTTGATGTTTAAACATTTTGTTCATGTTTTTTAGTTCAAATGTATATTATATGTTTTATTTTATCCATGCATACCATTACTGAGCATTTGAGCTCACCCTATTTATGTTTTATTTTCCCCCAGGATTAAAATAATGTTTTTAGGTAAGGAAACAAAAAGTGGAAGATTTTTATGGGAGATGTTGAATATCTTTCACAACGATTAGAAGATTATGTTCCATGTTTCCAAAGACACTAAACTATTATTGTCCTTGTGTGTATATTTTTTTTTATGTATTAAGTATTCCGCAAAAGTACTGTAATGGCCATGTACGTCATGCTTCAGGTCTCAACATCCAATCTCTGAGATGACTTGTCTGAGAAGGTGAGCCCCTTTGACCCAGAACATGCACTTCGATAGCTTACCATATAGCTGGTTCTCTCAGTGTATGTCTAGTACTACCTGCAAATGATAGGCATTCTCCTCCTAAGTGGTCGAGTAAATAAAAATATCGTCGATGAAGACTAAGACAAAGAGATCGAGGTATGGATGAAAATCATATTCATGAGAACCATGAACACTACTAGAGAGTTGGTTACACTGAAAGGAATAACCATGAACTCGTAGTGGCCATACCGAAATCTGAATTCCATATTCTATACATCCTCATCTCGAACTCTGTGCTGGTGATATTCTGATATGAGGTATATCTTTGAGAACCACCATGATCCCTTTAAGTGATCAAAGAGGTCGCCAATCCCTGGGAATGGGTACTTGATCTTCACTGTCACCTGGTTCAGGAAATGGTAGTCGACACAAATCCTCAAGCTCCCATCTGCCTTCTTGGAAAACAGAGTTGGGGCTGCCCAGGGAGAGAATCACTGGGCTGGATGAATCCATTCTCCTGCAACTCCTCCAGCTGTACCTGCAACTCACGATGCTCTATAGGAGTCATCCGATACGCTGGTGTAGATATATGTGCCATCCCTGGGTACAGGTCAATGTAGAAGTACATCTCTCTGTGATGAGGTCATCCTAGAACATAATTAGGGAAAACATCCGCCTACTGGTCCACCACTACAATATAAGTTGGACTCTCCACATCAACTTCTCTAAGGGTAAGGCAGGCCAACTAATGAGTGATCGGTTGCACCCTCCTCCGAATAAGTACATCCTGCCCTGTAAAGGCTACCTTCTCACAAGTGATGGTCAACCAGGACCCATCCGTGCCGACAAACCGCACTTTTCACCTAATACATTCGATCTGAGCATGGACTGTAGATAATCTGTCTATACCCAAGATGACGTTTTAATGCCTCCACACCACTACTAGGAGATCCCAGCCAAAGATCTCACCTCTTAGAGTAATATCACACTGTCGGCACCAATGTGTAATCATTGAACGTACTCCCGTAGGATTCCCTAGTTGTATGGATTAAGCCAACGAATCCATCGGAATCTACTAGCACTGAATGAGGGAAGTGGCAATGAAAGAGTGAATGGATCCTCTGTCTATAAAAACTAAAGCTATGGTGTATTAGACACAGATTGCACCTCAAATATTCTCTGAAGCACCGTGATCATAAGCCTCAGGTTCCTAGAGCTGAGCTCTCACCTATCCACCTACTCCCTATGGTCGGGGTGGACCTCCTGGTGGTGGTGGTGGTGGTGACATCCCGTAACGCCATCCACTACCAGCTACACGACTAGCTGCTTTGCCACATTCGCCTGAGCCCTGAAGATCGCCTCGATCGAACCTCTGCCTCTACCTGGGAGGTCCCTCAACTGTCTGTTGATCTTCCGATCAATGGGTCATAAAGTCCTGATCCATGTGACTGTACCCTTTTCATGTTAAACACTACATGTTCCTCGAATGACAAGATCGGTCTCATGTTCCTCGCACAACTAAACCTATGTCCTGAGGTCATCCACCGGATGGTCTGGTCCACTTAAACCTCAACAATATCATTATTCTTCCTTCTATAGAAGACACTTCTACGTGACACTCGGTGGTTGGTCTCTCTTCTAGTGACTACTTATCATGGAAATTCTCCACTAAGAAAGCTCGCTACAACAGCCTTGCCTATGTCGGGATGTTGAGAGAGATTATCTAAGCCCTGATCTCTTGCCTGAGCCCCGTCTTGAAGGTTAGGGCCATGAAAAATGGGTCATGTACCATATCTGTTGATTAGCATGAGAGGTCGGCGAACCTCAATGATTAATGTGCCTCCATCATGGTACCCTACTGTAACGTCAGTAGCTCCTGTATCCGCACCACACATAGGGTGGTTGGGACAAACTCTACCCGAAACAGGATCTCAAAGTCTGACCAGAGAATTGTCTCCTTTTCATGAACCTAGAGCATCAGGCTCCACCATCTACCTACTGATTCCTAAAGGATAATTGCGATAAGGATCACCATAAGGTCAGCTAGTGTCCCTACCAGTCTAAACAGTATCACAACAGCCACCAGCCAATCCTCAGCTACTTGCGGGTCTATATCTCTCCTGAACCTAGGTGGCCTCTAGTGTTGGAACTCATGCAACATGCTCAAGTGGTGTGCATTGTATGCTATTGTGGCTGGTGGAATTGGTGGCCCAATGGGGAGTTGTACCGCTGGTGCCTCTATTGGTAAAGGGACCTAAACTAAGGCCTCATCGCTCGGTGGGCTGCCATCTCGTACAAACCCTAGTACCCTAGTTGGTTTTCTATATGGGGCCATCCTAAAAATAAAACAGATGCACCATGGTCAATAAGTTATACCTGTTGAGATGACTTGAAAATATAACTAATAAAACTCTTGAAACACATACACAATTAGTGTTTTGAAACACTGAGTCAGAAATTAGATGTTAGTGTCCTGGTGTATGGATACATCGGCCGCCACACGAACAATGGATTCCCTAAACTGAAAACCTCAATGAGTACCATTAACACTATTTCTTCACCGAAAATATCAGAGTATTATGTTTTGTGGTCGAACTGACTCCTTTGATATAATTATTTCATGACCCTTCCCCTATGGCTCGTGTCATGACTACCACAAGGCCACCTTCCATAGGTCAGGGGATGGAGACTAGCACCAAAGGTGTAATTACCTAAATATTTTATGGCTTTACCTTTATACCAAAAAATACACAAAAGAGAGCACACAACTGGATACAATAAACTATGCAAAACTGTATAACAAGAGAGTTCCAAAATGTAAAGGGGCTAGAAACACAAGCCCAACTGTAAAGTATAAGTACAACAAAAAAGTGAAAAATAGCTGAATGATGGAAAGCATCTCTTGGATCGTCCACCACGTATCCTACCTGAAGGATTGGTACAAATATCCTCCTCGTCAATCCATGTATTTCAGTATCCTCTGGGTAATACTCATCGTGAGATCCACCTTCGGGCACTGTCCCTTCATAGTACACTAAGACACGATCAGCGATGTTCATCGTCTGCATACAACACAACGTGGTGTGGGCCTAGCCCGTGTAGGGACCCCGAGACTCTCATGATCTAAAAAAATAAAACATGGATAAACGACAAAGTATTAAATCAACAGATAACCCCACTTAGGTATATGACCATACATACACCTAAGTAATCAAATAATCCATCTCAGTCACGAGAAAAACACAAAGTTACTAACACAACTCTCACATTTATACAATATATATAGGGAGATATAGATGATAAGATGTTTCCATTGAATCATCTATTCTATCAAACCCACAGAGGATCTAATAACTAAAACCAGAACTGTCAAACCCACACTGGATCCTGGAATAGTAAATAGAGCTATCAAACCCCCACAGTATCCAAGAACAGTTGTCGAAGCTTTAGAATGCACACATGATCTAGGAACACTCGTTAGTTCTATCGAACCAACATAGGATCCATGAACTGTCATCAGTGTTGTCAGACCCACACATGATCTTGGAACAGTCGTCAGTGCAAAGTCAACCACATGGTTCCCCAAAAAGCATTCTTGATTCCGGGAGGGACTGCTCCTCAATCCAAGAATCGATACATCAACTTCCACAAAGTCACATTTTTATTTACCCAAACGATTTATCTTTCCATAAGAATCTCAACGTAATAGACGTTGCGTCAATCGGATTCCCGGTCTAAGAGTTATTTGCATTTCCGTTCCAAGGGCCCAGTTTGATTTACATTCATTCCAACCCGGTGGTGCCCCAACTGTGTCCGAACAATGAGTGGGTCATACAAAATGAAAAATATTTTTCCAAGGTTTTCGTAATCATAGAAGGTTCGTCAATCGGATGCATGTTTCTCATGTTAAGGGAAATAGAGTGGAAACTAGTCATACGCGTCCTGGTCCAGTCCGGCCCAGTGGGACCGACCTAGTCCGTGGGTCCGATCCGGTCCGCGAGGGGGGGGGGGGTGAACCGCAAGGCCTCCCCGGCCCACGCTGGGCTACCCATCCCGCGCTGGGTCCAACCCGGACTCGGTCCGACCCACGCTGGGTCCGGCCTGCACAAGGTCTGGCCCGCGCTGGGTCCGGCCCGCTCTGGGTCCAGCCCGTGCAGGGTCCAACCCGCGTGGCTCGCAGCCCGCACGGCTGGTGACCCTTGAGGTCCCCCCTAGCCACATCCAGGGGGTGGTCATGCCCCTTGGGAATCCCAAACGTCTATTCTAGTTTGGTGGGTGACAATCTAGAGACATGTGGCGCCAGTCAGTGTCATGCGGGACCCAGTGGTCTGTCCTGCTCCTCCCGGTCGGCTGAGCGGCCAGCCGACTCCCGCACAGTGCAAATACGCCGCGCCTCCACTGGAGAACCATCGCTTCAGGCCGGTGGTCTTCCTCATGACCGACCATGCACCGGCCGCCGTTGTACCTCCATGTCCAGGGGCCACGGCCCCCTTGT
The DNA here is from genome assembly GCA_963277665.1 of Viscum album. NCBI lineage: Eukaryota > Viridiplantae > Streptophyta > Magnoliopsida > Santalales > Viscaceae > Viscum > Viscum album. Next base: position 1,709,347,367 of record OY728152.1, on the reverse strand, counting down.
GCTCCACCGCATGTCGCGGTTGCACCGCGCCTTCCTCAGTGACCCAGCGACTCGGGCTACCGGTCTTCCTCACGACATGGATTGCGCCAGCCTCTGTTGCACCACCGCAACCCATCGGCCATGGGTTACTCCACCCAAAGCACAGTTGCGCCGCCGCCATCCATTCGTTGACGATTGTCGTTCCGTCCGTCTGCGGACTTTTCGTGGGTCACCAGACGAGTTCCGGTGGCCCGATTCTCGTTCCAAAAGTTGTTGTGTACTCCTCGGGACATCGCATTCGATTCGTAACCATTGTTGATATGAAAATATCATCCTGGACTAATGCCATGTTTTTCATCAAATTGCACAAAGAAGGTGGAGAGGTCGGCCTATGTTTGTTCGGCCTGTGCCCTCCACATTACGGTGATATCAACCAACTTCGAATAATAATCCACGATAGAAAATGAACAAAATGCAACAATTAACTAACCCTGAACCCCTACCATATTTTGTTAATTATTGATGACATCTCAGAAAGGTGGACGTCAATTAATCGTAGACGAATGCATCCTACGTCGAGGAGGTTCCGTGGAAGGATGTCGAAGTCAGAATCGAGGTAGATGTTCTTCATCGGTTAGAGCATTCTTCATCGGTGGAACACGTTCTTCACTGATAGCCTTCTCCCATGTTCTCCCCTATTCCATGAGAGAAATTCCAAACTACATAATATATTATCCTTACCTATTATTTAATCGTTGGCACATAATTCAAAAATATTCAAATTAATTAATTGAGAGGAATTGTCACTATAATATGGGGATCTGAAAAGGATTCTCCCCACTTAATAGGGAGTTCAAGTTGTTTTAACCTCGAATGGTCCCCACCAAAATATATATGAATAGTAGGTTAGGTCTGGGTGGGCCCCACAACCATAACCTCTCATGGGAGGTTAAGGTGTGGTGATCCCACCACCAACATCCATAGGGTGGTTATAACAAATATAATAAAATAAGACATGCACTTATTTTATTCTATTATTCCCACATAAAACCCAAAATTTATCATTTATTTTCGACCATCTACCATCGATGTGACGGTTTTCATTAGCGAATATCGGCGCTATGAGTTCAAAGGTACCCTCGGATTTCAATTCCAAGAACTAGTTCATAAGTAATAAAAAACCCGCTAGTATGTTTACTGACTGAACCTAAAAAAAATTCAGAAATTGTTTCTGGGCACACCGGGGCTCAGAATCATGCGCCGTTAGTTTTTCCAGACTTGTAAATTTACCATGTATTTTAGAAAAATATTTCCATGGAAATTCCGGGTCTTTATAAAAGTCCATATGTAATGGAAGTAGTAGACACATATGAAATATAAACATTCATTAGTTTGTCTAAGTTGATGTGGATGAATAAATATGGGGGTTTTCATTATATAATAACAATTAATTATACTAATGATACAAAGGTCATTAAAAAATAAGGAAATGGTATGTTTGGAATTGAAATAATAAGAAAAAATGAATATGTCTAAAGTATTGATCACTTCGGGTCCTCTATTTATCTACCAAAAACACCATATAAAATAGAGGGATTATTCTAAATATTTTGTTCTATATGATTAAAAAATGCATATGATATTATATGTGGGGTAAAATATCATATTTTAAAGATGAAATTTTATGAAATGAGTGATTCATGAGGGGATGTAATGTTAAACCTTTTTTAAGGGATGAAAATCCACTTTTATATACAACTATTATTTTATATAATGTAATGATGATATCAGGTGTTCAAATTATCCAAAAGTTTGAAATAATTGAATTTGGTTTGGGACAATTTATATAAATAATATTAATTTAATTTTAATGCGTGTTTAAAAAAAATTAATTTACCTGTAGGTTATTCCAACAAAACTTTTCTATTTTTACATTAGAAATATGTTTTCAACAAAGTAATATATTATATTAAAAAATTAAAATAAAACATCATAAAAAAAGTATTATGTTATGGACCTAGATTTAACCGATATTAAATGAATTTTGTTGTATTGACAAATATAGTTAACTTATATTTTAATAATTTTAATATATAGAGAAGCTATTATGTAGAAAATAATTTTTTTTATTAAATTTTTTATATTAATTATTATCGATGACCTATTTAATGAGTGACAATATAGTAATTTATAGTTTTTAAAATTACATAAAAATAATTTTTATATGTGATTAATTTATTTGATTTTATAAATATAAAATCATATTAATAATGTAAAATTTTTAAAATGAATGCAGAGTAGATTTTGCGGTGATTAATAATAATATCTGTAATTATACTTTTTTGTTCGAAAATGAAATATAAATTACTAAATAATTTGATATTATTGATATAAAATACGAAGTTCATCTTCATTAATTTAATTTCAATACCTGATGGATGTTAATTTTTTATAAAAAAAGTACAATCATTTTTTAGATTAAAATGTTACTAAAATAAAAAATCATGAGTTAACAAAATTCAATATTATATTTAAAATATTTTTTTGTTTATATGTATATATATATATTGAAATTTTTTTATAAACAATTAATTTTCTTCTTCTTTTATAATTGTATCATAAAAGAAATAATATTTAAAAAATTGATACCTTTTCATTATCCACTAAAAATAATTTATTTTAATATAATCTCAAAAATTAATAAAAAAAATATTAATATGTAAAAAAAAATATTAGCTCAGTTTTGAAATTCAATTTCAATATTTTTTAATTTTAGCTATTAAATTTTAATGTATAAAAATTAAATATGTGAAAAAATTATATTTTTAAACATAATGTGTTGTTCTTCCTCTTTTTAATTAATTTTTAATTGATATAAATATTTTAACTTAATATATGTTTTTTTTTGTTTTTCAATTTTGTTAATCTTATTCATTTATTATTGAATGGACCATATTACAAATTGCAATTTTTATAGATAAATCAATCATTCATTGTATTAAATTAGTGGAAAAGATATGTATATATATATATTAAGAAATATTAGGGTTTTATATTCAATAAGAATTAAATAAATTTTAACGTTAAAATTTGAGATTCTCTCACTGAGGAAATCAATGATAGTATTGTCATTATGTTCATTAATAAATATGTAACTTTTAATGAAAATTCCATTTTAATAACTTGCGTTAAAAACCAGTGATCATAATTTCCATCCTAATTATCTTATATTAAAACCATTTATTAATAATTTAATTTTATAGTTCATTCAATACTTATTTTTTTATAAAAAAACAAATTTAATAAATTATCACTAGGTAATGAAATCTCATTTTTAAATAAATAGGATTATAGGTTTATTTTGTGAGGTCGATGAGTTGGTACAATAGAACATAAGGATCCTAAATTAATGGAATTATTTCTCCCTTACGCAATGGTGAAAAAAATATGAAATGAAGTTTTAATAATAATTTATTATGATATACATATACTGAATTTTAAATTAATTATTAGAAAAATAACATCATTATTGGTGGAATATCATATTTCCATGTCATTCTTTTATAATATTTAACGGTGATTTTTATCACACTATTATACCTAAGATGTTAAAAAATAAAGTTTTGACTTTATTTATCATAAAACCTACGTTACAAAATTAATAATAAGGAAATTTTTTTCCTGTATCACCATCAAATGTTTCTGTATCCTTGTATTGAAAATAAATTTTCATATGTGTTTTATAAATTTAATTTATGTGGAAATAAGGAAAAATATAATTCTATATCAAAATTGGTTTTAATGTAGAACTGACATTCAAAAGATTTCATTGAATAATTCAAAAAAAAATTAACTATAAACTGGTGTTCAATGTCCCATTATTTTTATATATAAAAATCACATGTGGGTTCTTACCAAAACTGATGTGGAAAGTGACTTCTGACATTAGTTATTTTGAATGAAATATATTCTAATGTCTCAATAGTTTTTTCCATATCTGTTTTTTAAACACAAATGGAAAGATACTATTAATTTAAAAAAAGGTTATTAATTTAATTACCAAATATAATATGAATTCCCATAAAATAACACATAATATATTTCAAAGAACAAACCCACAAAAAATTACCTATTTAATATTTTACAAACAAAAACTATTATTCATTTACATAAGACACATTCATGATACTATTATATTAAATAAAAAATTTGTTGAAAAAAATGTCAGATAGTGTTCAGTTATTCATTGATATATCATATGAATCTATTGAATATTTAAAATAAAAAATAATATAACAATATTAAAAAAATAATATCTTGATATCAATTATAAATAACATTTTTCATGAACATAAAAAGATATTAAAAACTATATAAGTGATTAGGAAACAATATCTACGAAATAATTTTTCAAAAAATCATTCTTTTATAATAGCATATTTTTATTGAGTTCTATCAATAAAAATATAACATTATGAAATTATTTTTCCATTCAATAAAATTAAATTATTGTCGTAGGAAATTTTTTTAGAAAATATTTTCAAATAAAAATGATTTTTATTGCAGTAAAATGTATATTAGGAATAATTTGTAGTTTGTTTACATTGATAGTAGAATAAATTTTCATATGTTTATAAGCAATATAATGTGTAAATATATTTTCATCTTAGTTTAGTTTTTTATGTTCACTACTATGTAAATATATTTCAATAATGTAATTATGTATGGTACAATGATCTTGTTTTAGAGTTAGATAACATATAATATTTCAATGACTCTATGAGTTATTTTTTTATCTCACACATATGAGCCCATAGTTTCTTACTCAGGTCCTTTAGTATTTATGATGTTTCATTCTAAATTAAAGTATTGTTCATTATAGAGATTATTTTATAAATCCATATATATTATAATGGTAGATAACAATCCTATAACAACTTCTATAATATACCAACACAATACAAAAACTCTACCCGATTTGTCATTCTAAATTAATTTGTTTTATATTTTGATGAATATTTTATAAATCCACAACCCATTATACAATATAAAATGCTATATAAAAAAATACCACTGTAGAGAATAAAATTACTCTCTACATAATTATTTTTAAATATTAACTAAAAGAAAGATACATGATGTATGTTTCTAAATTTAAGGCTTCTCTAGTGTGGATATTGAATTATAAATCCATAATGATTTATAAACCGATAAACAACATCGCAAAAACTGAATCTGCAAGCATATTTTAGTAATATATTATTAAATATTTATATTTAAACATCAATTATATGATAAAAACATGTTATATAATTCTATATTAATTTCATATATATTGAGGAATGTATTTCATAAATCTGTAATTCATTGTATTGTGTTTAACAAACATAAATAACACATAATAAACTATATTAAAGAAAAAATGTTCATCTAAATACTCATATTTTAAATATTATTTTAAATTGACATACGTGATTATTATTTTATAATTAATGTATTGTGTTTTTTGGAGATTAATTTATTAATATATATCACTTTATACAGTTGATAACAACCAAAATATATATATAATATATCATCATATAGAATAAAATAGTTATTTAAATAGTCATTTTTTTATCATTAGTTAAATGAGACATACATGATGTATCATTCTAAATTAAATTATTGTGTTGTTTTCTAATTATATTATACATCAATAACCATTTATGTAATATATAAACCCATATAAAACAAATAAGATATACCATCATAATGTGTAAATAAATTGTAAATGTAATGTTTTTTTAAATTAATAAAACATACCATATATGATTTATCATTCAATATTAAAATTATTATTACTGTTTTTATTTTATTAGATATCCATATCACATTTTATAAAAGAAAAAACCACTTTAAAAACAGAATATATCAATATAAAAAATTTAAAAATCTCTGAATACTCATTTTTATAAATTACATAAACGAGACAAACTTAAAGTATCATTCTAAATTAATGGGATGAATATTTATCAAGTTTTATTATAAATTGAATAACCACTATACAACATAAAATAACCCTTCAAAAATTGAACTGATTATCATAAATAGAAAATGATTATCAAAATTCTTATTTTTTTTATATTTTAATTTCTAGGGAATTACTATAAAATTTAAATATTAATGATGCTTAAAAAGATCCAGAAAACATCAAATATAGTTATGTAATTCACTCATGTAATATAATATATAAATAATAATCTACCCCAAAAATGAATTTAAACATTCTAAATAACAAAATATTTGGATATAAAATTTAAAATAATTAATATATCTAACAGTATAAAATCTATTAATTGTGCTAGTTATGATTTTCTAAAAAATAAATCTTAAATCACAATTACTAAATGTAAAACATTATTTTGTATGATGAGACTATGGTTATAATACATTAAACTATAAATATAAATAGAAATATATAAATAAAATTTATAATATAAGTTATATTTATAATTAATATTAGCTGTTCAATTTCATTTTCCACATTTATTGAAAATTTATCACTGAAAATTTTTTACATGAACTATATTTTCATATTTCAATTAAAAAAAATGTATAAAAAATAAAAATTAATATTATATTTTATAATGAATAAATAATGAATGTTTTAAAATTTTATATAACATTTATGAACATAACTTAATAATGGGAAAACCCAATATAAGGTCCATTTTTGTAGGATGAATATTCCAAAAATTAAATGGACAATAAAATAAGTTTTTTTACAAATAATGTCATTAGAAGTAATATTAGTTCATAATCCTTTTAGTATTTTTACCATTAATGGAATTCATAATACCAACAACTAATATCAATAATTGACAATCAATCATATTTATACATAACTCTCAAATGATTATTTATATATTTCATAAAAATTAAAGTGTATTTATAATATAAAAGAACATAAACCCATGTGGTATCATTTTAAAGAAAAGAATATGTAGAAACCTTATTAAGTAACTAATATATTAATTCATAAAAATATATATTTATTTAAAATGAAAAAAACTAAAACATAAATTTAGATATAAGAAAAATATTACATTACATGAATGATGCACTATTAAAAAATAACCAGATCTAGGATATCTATTTTGAATTTTCATAATAGATAGACCATTCCACATATATTAGAAACTATTTTAAAATCATAAATATTATACTTGAAATATTTATCCTTTGATATTAATTCTAAATAAAAAGAAATATCATAAGTATATGAATTCATAGTTTATTGAATCATTTCATTACTTTGAGACAGCGATATTGATTTTACATATTACTATATAAATTTAATATAATAAAAATTTATATATTGTATTGAATTATATTTTAAAAATATTTTAAAAAAATAATTCACACCTTATATTTAAGAAAATGAAGAAGTCTAGAAAGGAAAAGAAAATTATGACCAACAAAAAAATGGATTTTTTAACCAGTATGTTTGTAACCGATTGTATACGATTTGATTCAATATTATCATGTACAGATCTTATTACACAACCCTTATAAATAGGCTAGTCTTAATGGCCCGAACCTCTCCGGTCCATTACTTTGTGAAAATGTGGTGTTGGAGGTGTTCTGGGAGGTCAAGGTGACTTATCCCCAACACTTTGCAAATTTTCTAGTTATGTGAATAGTGTTTCTAGTTTTATGAACAGTGACAGATCGGTTTCATGGATCGGTCTGACAGATCGGTTTCACCGATCGGTCTCACAGATCGGTCTCAGTGATCGGTCTCACATATCGGTCTCACAGATCAGTCTCAAAGATCGTTCTCAGAGATCGGTCTCACAGATCGGTCTCACAGATCGGTCTCACAGATCGGTTTCAGAGATCGGTCTGACAGATCGATCTCACAGATCGGTCTCACAGATTGGTCTCAGAGATCGGTATCACAGATTGGTCTCATAGATCGGTCTCACAGATCGGTCTGACAGATCAGTTTCATAGATCGGTCTGACAGATCGGTTTCACAGATCGGTCTCACAGATAGGTCTGACAGACCGGTGTCACATATCGGTCTGAAAGATCAGTTTCACAGATTGGTCTCACAGATTAGTCTCACAGATTGGTCTCATAGATTGGTCTCACAGATTGATCTCACAGGTCGGTCTGACATATCAGTTTCACATATCGGTCTGACAGATCCATTTCACAGATCAGTCTCACAGATCTGTCTGACAGATCAGTTTTACAAATTGGTCTGACAGATCGGTTTCATAGATCGGTCTCACAGATCGGTCTCAGAGATCAGTCTCACAGATCAGTCTCACAGATCGGTCTGACAGATCAGTGTCACAGATTGGTCTAACAAATCGGTCTCACAGATCGGTCTAACAGATTGGTTTCAAAGATCGGTCTGACAGATCACTTTCATGTACAACAACGGTGGGTGAATAGTGTTTCCAGATTACTATAGTTTTCCCCCTTTTGATGTTTCTTTTGACATAAAATAAATTTAAAGCCTTATTTTAAGGTCTCTTAATAACGTTTCAAAGGCCATAAATCCTATATTAATTATTCCTAATGACGTGATGTATTTTCTTGGTCAAACCGCGTGGGTTAATGCGATCCGTTTGTAATGGAGATTTAACCGGATCTTAAATCGTCGCCCTAGTAAATCTTAAAAAGGGACAAGATATCATTATCCCTTGTTATTTTACTTTGATATCAGCTAAGAGAATCTAGAACCATTCAATAATTCTCGTAGTAGTTGCACAATCAATCATTACTCCTAGGATTGCTTCTGCTCTGTTTTTGATGCAACCAAACTGTGTCGGTCAATCTTCCCAATAAGGTATGTTTTATCATCGTTTCTTCGGGGATCATATTCTATTGTTTCTCCCTTCCATATTATACCATGTAATTTCCGAGATTCTAATGGGTTTTCTTGGGGTTGGTTGGTACTGTCGTACTGTGGCATCCTCCGGTGGATGTAGTTGTCGTGAGAGGAGGATTGTGACCCGTTGTGTGGATAAAGGACGCCAAGAACTCTTCCAGGTAGAGGATTCATGGATTCCCTAATTGTATATGTACAATCATAGAATTAGCAGGATTTAGTCCTTTGTATCAAAATGAAATTTACCTAATTAAATACTTGAACCAGATTAAAATAATTGGTTGATCGCATGTTGTTTCTTTATACCGTGATAACGGTTTGCCTCATGTTTTTATAGATAGAGTGATATCTATGTTTTCTATGATTTTTTGTTCGTTCATGATAGAAATTGATAATGAACGTAAAGCCGTGATTAATTGTTAATTAATTGGATAAATATAAAGAGGCGTGTAAATTAATCAGGTTATTGACATTGTTGTAGTTGTTCTAATTTGAGGATAATCAAATTAGGGAAGTAAGCATGGTTGTTTAATTGTGATAGCTTACTGATTAGGTATCCCATAATTGGAACCTATGAATAACAAATCTGCTAATTCAATATGGATTAAAGAATAGATTATGTGGGAATTTCTAAAAGGGTTATGAGTTACCCTCTTGTTTGTTAAAGGGTCAAGAGCCCATGGTTGTGACTGTTGTTTTCAGGCTGCTTGTGCTGTGATGTGAGCCTGGATGGCTGTTGTGATATGTGGAGGCATGGAGGCCGTGTGGTTGTGGTAGCAGATGAAGCATAGAGTGGCGAGATGCATCAGTTTATGCATGTGGGTGTCGGTGAGGACACCAGGGGTGATGGAATGGGATGGATGTGGTTTCTGGATGGATGTGGTTTTCATAGAATGTTAATATGCTTTTCTTTTCCCCACTGCTCAAGGAAGATGGTCTTTCTACCCTTCTTCTGAAGGAGGCGAAGACACACGGGGTATGCCACGTGCTTTCCATGTTTAGCCTCTTGAGGGAGAATGGGTCTATGCTCTTTCAATAGGTGGAAAAGACTCGACGAGTAGTATATCTACTCAGCGTCTTAAGCCTCCTTTCTGTTTAGAAGCATAGGATTCTTTTCAAGAATGGCTAGGAATATGAAAAGTAATTATATATTGAATGGTTGATTAAATGGTGAAAATCCACGGGGATGGAGATAGTAGAATTTAAAGGTGATGTGAATCTAAAAAGGAGCAGTTGATTTTTGGGTGTGATGCTACTGAAGTTTAATGTTAAATTATTCAAGGTTAATTAATGTTTAAAGATTTAGTTATTGTAAAGTGGAACTGATAAAATGAGAATGGATTAATCTAATAAATCTCTTCAAATGTTTGTGTACTTGTAGGACACATAGTCTAAGAAGTAGAAGCCTGGGGTCTGAGAGATATTAGTTGTAGTTGTATCTAAGACTAGGTAATTTCCATAGTGTGGATGTGAGTTATATATATATTCTGTACTTTTTGTGTTTCTATATGCTACTCCTCATGTCGAAAAGGGAAACTGACACCCTAGGGATTCTGAGCCCTAGGGGGTGTTTTCCCCAACATTCTGATGGGAGGTTGAATGGATGACTACCCCCTTTGGCCCCGCTCTCTTCTCTTGGTTGATACTTGTACCATATGGCACATCGGTTAGTTACCCCATATATGTGTGTAGAGGGCTGTAATGGCTTGTGGTTATTCACACACATATATTCGGGATATAGTATCCAATCGACTACTATAGGTGTAACATGTATTGGCTATGATGGATTGAGGATATTTACTCGGAGTATGGGTTGTAATGGTTTGAGGTATTATAAATGACGTATGATACACGTTATGCGAGCTGTGGTGGCTCGCAGGAACTAGATGGTTACTTTTGGTTGTGAGGACGGTGTGGTGCTTCACCCAGGTGTCCGCGGGCAAGCCTTTGTGTTGTACGAGGTGCAGATTGTGGAGCTTAGCCGAAGTGTCTGCGGGCAAGCCTTTGGAGAGAGATGCACATGATGTATGTCATTGGGGAAAAGCGGAAAACTAGTGGGGAAGTAGTAGTGGGGTACCCTTGATATTCTTTATTATATGCTATATTCTTGTATGTGTTACTTGGTAAGAGTAGACATGGTGAGGTTGGGAACATAGGATACCTGTTTAGGTGATGAGTTAGTTTCACTTGTTGTTCACTAGGCTTTAGAATGATTTCATTACATTTGCACGAGAGGCTTGGGGTGGATCCTACTGAGTATACTGTTATACTCACCCTATGTATATATAAACTGTTTTTAAAGTCACTTGGAGCAGGTTGGAGATCATGCTAGTTACTAATAGCTTGTGGTTGGAGGAGGAGCTGTTTGGGCTTGTCGTCGCTGCCGTTTTATATTCTTTTGGGTAAATTTAGTTTCCCCTTTCAGTTGTAGTACATTTTCATGACATTTCATATATGTACTTGGATTTCGTTTATATTTCAGTTTTGAGATGGAGTTGATTGGAGTCTATCCTATCTCTTTCTTCTGCATGTGTTATCTTAGAGGATAATGCCTCCCATTTGTATGTTTATTATACCATCGGTGCTGGTCGCCAACCCGGGCCCTACTGGAGGCGGGACTCGGGGGTCATTATCTCTCTTCTTACATTCTCGGCCCAGGAGGGGTACACTTTGTGTGGAGGGGGTCATGACAGAGTGGTATCGGAGGTCTGGTTGGGGGATAGAATGGAGTTTGGAGTTAGGCACATGTGAGGATTCATGGGATGGTAGGGTAATGATGTCATTCATGTTTAGCAAGTGGGGTAAACACTGGAGACCGGCAGAGACATAGGCATTTAGGGCCCTAGATGATCTGTTGAACGAACCTTTATGTTTAAGATGGCTACTAAACAAAGTGATACTGGTTGCAGGGTAGAGACCTAGGAAAGGATCATGCATCATTATTCTTTGCGCCTGTGTTTGAATGGGTAGACATTGGGATGGGTAATCTAAAATTAATAAAACAAAACAATTAATTAATTAATGTTGAGTCTTCCACATTCCAGGCTTAGGAGCTCGAACAGTTGTTATTTTAAAGGTATAGCTCCAGGTCGATGTCCTTGTTAGGTTTGCGCAGTAGATGCCCAGCAAGCTGTTCCAGCAGATCGCCGCTGGGTATTGGTTGACGACGATGAAACTTGGAGGAAGACACTCAGAGAGTTTCAACGTCAGAGTCTACAGAAGTATGAGGGCTCCGTTTCAGATACAGTCATAGAATACTGGTTGGAGGAGGTCGAGATAGGCTTCAGTTCGATTCACACCCAGAAGTAACACTGGGTGTCCTTGGTTGTGATGATGCTGCGTGGAGCAGTGAGGCAGTGGTGGTTCTTATTCCACGGGGATCGTGAGGAGTCAACGATCTCAGGGGAGGAGTTTCAAGACATGTTTGGAGTCGAGTTTCTTTCTTCGACTGTGAAGGTGTCCAGTCGCTAGGAGCTTCTTAACCATCTATAGGGGAGCTCCAGTGTTCTAGAGTTTGGAATCCATTTCAGGAACCTTCTACGATATACTTCAGACCTATTACCAGATGAGGAGGCCAGGGCGAGGCATTTCGAGAAGGCTTTGAATCTAGAGATCCAGCGCCAGGTCACCCCATTTATGCTAAAGGAATATCTTGAGGTGCTGTCGAGGGCAGAGGTTGTTGAGAGGACTTTGGCTAGGACCGGATCATCACGAGAGGGGAATGTTCATGATTCCTCATGAAGCAAAGCTGTGGTCTGGGGATCCTGGTTTTCAGGGAAGAAGAGTTTCTGTTCACCTGGGGGTAGGTCCCAGCCCTTCCCATCTCGTTTCTCCAGAGGCAGCAACTCTCAGGCCTATGCTAAGGGATCTGGCGCTTTTTTTCTTGTGGTGGTCATGTTCATCAGCAGCGGGAGTGCCCGACTTTTCAGAGCATTCATTGTGCACTGGGAGCTCTGCTCCAGGTTCTTCCGTTGAGGCAGTTCCAGCCGAGGCAGCAGCAGCAGGTTGAACCAGATTTATATCACTATAGGGTAGATGGAGCAGGCAGAGGAGATCCCCATGACGCTCCCCGTCCTTAGAGAGTAGAGTGCGGCCGTGGTGGTGGTTCTCATTAGGGTCAAAGAGGCTGTGGAGGAGGTCATGGTCTGCTTCATGCTCTAGCGTTGACAGCCCCAGGTGAGCCAGATGTCGTTCGAGGAACCCTTTTCTTGTTTTCTACATTGGTGTATTTCTTGTTTGATTCAGGAGAAACACACTCCTTCATATCACTTACCCTCGTCAATGCTTTGGGACTTGAGGTAGAGAGGCTTCCAGTGCCCTTGGCATTTACTACTTCAGTTATAGGTCGAGCCGACTTGTTTTAAGTATGTAGAGACTGTGAGCTAGTGTTGGGGAAACACCACTCTTGGGGAGATTTCCCATGTTTACGAATACAACCATATGATGTCATACTCAGCATGGATTGGTTGTATTCGGTGCAGGATATTGTGGATTGCTACAGGAAAGAGGTCATTTTCTTTGATGTAAAGGGAGAGAAAGTGGTGTTTGTTGGTGAGAGAGATCCTCAGATGAGTCATAGACGAGTTCCATCCTTATCATCCATGATGGTTGGGATGATTCTGAGTTATTCGGTGGTTCAACAGTTGGAGTTTCCTAGGGTCGTAGAGGAGTACCCTGACGTCTTTCATGAAGAGGTTGTATCCTTGCCCCCTCGATGAGAGATCGAGTTTGGGATCGAGGTACAGCCAGGAGCATCTCCTATCTCTATGTCTCCTTATAGAATGGCTCCTTCTGAGTTACGAGAGCTACGTATACAGATTGATGGTCTGTTGTAGTGCGGTTTTGTTTGGCCAAGTGTGTCACCGTGGGGTGCACCCGTATTGTTTGTGAAAAAGGGTTATGGTAGTTTGCGGTTGTGCGTCTATTATCGTCGATTAAACAAAGTGACAATAAAGAACCACTATCCTCTCCCGCAGATTAATGACTTTTTCGATCAATTGAAGGGTGCGAGTTGGTTCTCAAAGATCGACATGTGGTCAGGATATCATCAGATGCGTGTAAATAATGAGGATATCCCAAAGACTGCGTTCTGTTGTCGTCATGGGCATTGTGAGTTTGTCTTAATGCCATTCGGCATGACGAATTCTCCAGCTGTTTTCATGGGGTTGATGAATGCTGTGTTCCATGAATTCCTGGACATGATTGTTGTGGTTTTAATTTATGACATCCTTGTGTACTCCACATCTGAAGAGGAGCATGTAGAGCATCTACGATCCATTTTGGGAGTTCGTTGCAAACATCATTTGTTTGGGAAGTTGTCCAAGTGCCAGTTTTGGGCTTGAGAAGTTCGTTTCTTAGGGCATGTTGTGTCCCAACAGGGAGTAGCTGTGGATCCGTCTAAGATCGAAGCAGTGGTGTCTTGGGAAGCCCGCAAGACCGTGTCACAGGTGTGAAGTTTCCATGGTCTCGCAGGCTATTATAGGTGGTTTGTAGCCAATTTCTCCCGAGTTGCGACTCCTCTGACTGCTTTGACCAAGAAGGATCAAGTGATCATATGGACTGATCAGTGTCAGGAAGCTTTCGAGTATCTAAAGGAGAAGTTGGTAAGTGCTCCAGTCCTTTGTCTTCCAGCGGAGGGAGTCCAGTTTGATGTTTTTTGTGATTCTTCACATCTAGGGCTAGGCCGTGTTCTCATGCAGCAGAGGTCATTTGTTTCTTATGGGTCTCGGCAGTTGCGTCCCCATGAATGCAACTATGCCACCCATGATATTGAGTTGGCAGCCGTGGTGTTTGCTCTGAAGTTGTGGAGACATTACCTCATTGGTGAGAACATTGTGGTTTTCACCGATCATAAGAGTTTGAGGTATGTTTCCTCCCAATGTGACTTGAACTTCTGGCAGCGTCGGTGGATGGATTTCTTGAAATAATATGACTTTGAAATATCGTATACACCTAGAAAAGGGAATGTTGTAGCTGATGCACTAAACCGAAAGTCACGTAATGATGTTGTGCGTGAATCTGGTGATTCTTGGAGAGTGATGGAAAAGCTATCAGCTTTACATCTTGATATGGGAGAATTTGGGGGTAGAGGTTGTCTTTTCAAATTGACGGTGCAGTCATCCCTGATGCAGAAGGTGGAAGAGTCTCAGTTGGGTGATTTAGAGGTGGAAGTCTGGAGAGACAGAGTTGTTTGTGGTGAGGCCCCTAATGGTTGGTCGGAGGATAAACAACACCGAGTGTTATATCATGGGAGGATTTTTGTTCCCTTGGAGATGCGCGAGATGGTTCTTTGAGAGTTCCATAGTTCACCCTTGGCAGTACATCCTAGTGTGACGGAGATGTATCGATCCTTGAGGAGTCAGTTTTGGTGGCCTGGGCTGAAACATACGGTTGCAGAGTGTGTGTCTTGATTTTTAGTCTTCCAGAAGGTGAAGGCTGAACACCGTGTTCCTGGTGGTCTTCTCCAGCAATTAGAGATTCCTCAGTGCAAGTGGGAGGAAATCTCAATGGACTTTTTTACAGGTTTACCTCGAGCTCCGGGTGTACATGATGCTATATGGGTGGTAGTGGATCATTTAAAAAAGTCGGTCCACTTCATAGAGATCAAGGAGACGAGCTCAGTGGAGGTTTTGTCGAGGTAGTATCTAGAGGAGGTGGTGAGACTTCATGGGGTACCTAGGACAATCATTTATGATCGAGATCCTCATTTTACCTCCAGGGTGTGGAGAGGTCTCCAGCATGCTTTTGGATGTCAACTATTCCTTAGCACTGCTTTTCATCCTCGAACAGATGGTTAGATAGAGAGAACCATCCAGACTCTTGAAGACATTTTGCGCTCTTGTGTTATTTATTTTGGAGGTTCATGGATGAAGAACTTACCCTTGGTAGAGTTCTCTTACAATAATACTTTTCACTTTACCATTGGTATGGAGCCGTCTGAAGCCTTTGATGGCTGGCCATGCCGTTCTCTGTTGTGCTGGACTGGGGTCAGAGAGTCAGCAATTCTAAGACCATAACTAGTGCAGAATACAACAGAGATGGTTCAGGTGATTCGTGAGAGGATGAAGACAGCACATGATCGTCAAAAATCATATGCTGATCAAAGAAGGAGACCCTTAGAGTTTAATGTTGGGGATCATGTGTTTCTGAAGGTGACTCCCCGTCGTGGGCAGCAAAGGTTTGGTCGTGGAAGTAAGCATTCACCCAAGTTTGTTGGGCCTTTCGAGGTGTTAGCTCGTGTTGGAGCTGTAGCGTATCGAGTAGCACATCACCCTTAGATCGGATACATGATGTTTTCCATGTATCATAGCTCCTTCGTTATCTTCATGACGAATATCATTTTATCGATTGTGGAGAGATCGATATTGATGATGATGCAAGCTTCGAGGAGCGACCTGTGGAGATATAAGACCGCAAGGAGAAGGTGTTGAATGGGCGTTATATCCCCTTAGTTCGTTTCTTGTGGTGACATGGTGGCATGGAGGAGAGTACATGGGAGCGTGAGTCACAGATATGTGCTCAGTATCCAGAGTTTTTTAATGTTTAACTCCTTTCATGTAATGATGTTTTCGTTGTGGTTGGACCTTTCATGTTTTATTTATGTACTTTTCATGTGATGTTATTCTTGAATTGTTTGGATATGGATTGTTTGTTCCCATACTCTCAGATGTCGTAGTTTTGTTCCATCTTTCGAACAACTCATGGTGGCTTTCCCCTGAGAGGTATCATACGGGGTGGTTGTTCGGAACCCTCATTTCTTTAGGTTGTTTTTAGATTCTCGAGGATGAGAATGTTTTGAGAGGTATCTGATGTAATGTCTCGGACCTCTCCGGTACATTACTTTGTGAAAATGTGGTGTTGGAGGTGTTTCAGGAGGTCAAGGTGACTTATCCCCAACACTTTTCTAATTTTCCAGTTCAGTGAAAAGTGTTTCCAGTTTTATGAACATTGAAGGATCGGTTTTAGGGATCGGTATGACAGATCGATGTCACAGATCGGTCTCACAGATCGGTCTCACAGATCGGTCTCACAGATCGGCCTCACAGATCGGTCTCACAAATCGGTCTCACAGATCGGTCTCACAGATCGGTCTCACAGATCGGTCTCACAGATCGGTTTCTAAGATCGGTCTGACAGATCAGTGTCACAGATCTGTCTCAGATATCGGTCTCAGAGATCGGTCTCACAGAGCGGTCTCACATATCGGTCTCACAGATCGGTCTAAAAGATCAGTTTTATAGATCGGTCTGACAGATCGGTGTCACATATCGGTGTCATAGATCGGTCTCATAGATCGGTTTCACAGATCGGTCTGATAGATCAGTTTCACAGATCGGTCTCACAGATCGGTTTCACATATCAGTCTCACAAATCGGTATCACATATCGGTCTCACAGGCCAGTCAGATAGATCGGTTTCACAGATTGGTCTGACAGATCTGTTTCACAGATCGGTCTCACAGATCGGTCTGACAGATCGGTTTCACAGATCGGTCTGACAGATCGGTTTCACATATCGGTCTCATAGATCGGTCTGACAGATCTGTCTCACAGATTGGTCTCACAGATCAGTCTGACAGATCGGTTTCATAGATTGGTCTGACACATCGGTCTGAAAGATCGGTCTAATAGATCGGTTTCACAGATCGGTCTGACAGATCGGTTACATGTACAGTAATGGTGGGAGACCAGTGTTTTCAGATTCCTATAGTTTTTCCCATTTGGACATTTCTTTTGACATAAAATACATTTAAAGCCTTATTTTAAGGGCTCGTAAGGCCGTTTCAATGGCCATAAATCCTATATTAATTATTCTTATGGCCGGGATGTATTTACTTGGTCAAACTGAGTGGGTTAATGCGATCCGTTTTTAATGGAGAATTAACCTGATCTTAAACTGTCGCCCTAGTAAATCTTAAAAAGGGAAAAGATATCATTCTCCCTTGTTCTTTCCCTTTTTTCTCAGCTAAGAGACACTAGAACCTTTCAATCATTCCCGTAAGAGTTTCACAATCAATCATTACTCATAGGATTGGTCCTGCTCTGTTTTGGATGCAACCGAACTGTGTCAGTCAATCTTCCCAATAAGGTATGTTTTATCGTCGTTATTTTGGGGGTCATCTTCTCTTCTTTATCCCTTTCATATTATAACATGTAATTTCCAAGATTCTAATGGGTTTTCTTGGGGTTGGTTGGTACTGTCGTACTATGGAATCCTCCAGTGGATGCAGTTGTCGTGAGAGGAGTATTGTGACCCGTTGTGTGGATAAAGGACATCAAGAACTCTTCTAGGTTGGGGATTCATGGATTCTATAATTTTATATGTGAAATCGTATAATTAGCATGATTTAGTCCTTTGGATCACAATGAAATTGACCTAATTAAATACTTGAATCGGAATACATGAATTGGTTGATCGCATGTTGTTGCTTTATACCATGATAACGGTTTGCCTCATGTTTTTCTAGATAGAGTGATATCTATGTTTTCATTGATTTGTTGTTCGTTCATGATATAAATTGATAATGAACGTAAAGCCGGAATTAAATGTTAATTAATTTTCTAAAGATAAAGAGGCATGTAAATTAATCTAGTTATTGTTGTTGTTGTAGTTGTTCTAATTTGAGGATAATCAAATTAGTTAAGTAAGCATGGTTATTTAATTTTGATCGCTTACTGATTAGGTATCCCGTAATTGGAACCTAAAAATAACAAATATTCTAATTCAATATGGATTAAAGAACAGATTATGTGGGAATTTCTAAAAGGGTTCTGAGTTACCCTCTTGTTTGTTAAAGGGTCAAGAGACCATGGTTGTGACTGCTGTTTTCATGCTGATTATGATGAGATGTGAGCCTGGATGGCTGTTGTGATATGTGGAGGCATGGAGGCCTTGTGGTTGTGGCAACAGATGACGTCTAGAGTCGCGAGATGCATCAGTTTATGCATGTGGGTGTCGGGGAGGACACCGGGGGTGATGGAATGGGATGGATGTGGTTGGTGGATGCTTGTGGTTTTCTTTGAATGTTAATCTGATTTTCTTTTCCCCACTACTCAAGGTAGTTGTTTTTTCTACCCTTCTTCTGAAGGAGGCGATGACGCGCGGGGTATTCCACGTGCTTTCCGTGTTTTGCCTCTCGAGGAAGAATGGGTCTATACTCTTTCTATAGGCAGCAAGGAATCGACGGGTAGTATATCTACTCACCCTGTTGAGCCTCCTTTGTGTTTTGAAGAATAGGATGATTTTCTAAAATGCCTGGGAACATGGAAAAGTAATTCTGTAATGAATTTTTGATTAAATGGTGAAAATCCACGGGGATGGAGATACTTGAATTTAAAGGTTATGTGAATCTAAAAAGAAGCAGTTGATTTTTTGGTGTGATGCTAATGAAGTTTTATATTAAATTAATCATGGTTAATTAATGTTTAAAGATTTAATTAATGTACAGTGGAAATGATAAAATGAGAATGGAGTAATCTAATAATGCTCTTCAAATGTTTGTGTGCTTATAGGACACCTAGTCTTAGAAGTAGCAGCCTGGAGTATGAGAGACATTAGCTGCAGTTGTATATAAGACTAAGTAATGCCCATAGTGTGGATGTGAGTTATATATATATTCTGTACTTTTTGTGTTTCTATACGCTACTCCACCCTATCGGAAAGGGAAACAGAAACCCCAGGGATTCTAAGCCCTGGGGGTGTTTTCCCCAACATTCTGATGGGAGGTCGAATGGATGACTACCCCCTTTGGCCCCTCTCTCTTCTCTAGGTAGATACTTGTGCCATGAGGCACAGCGGTTAGTTACCCCATATATGTTTGTAGAGGGCTGTAATGGCTTGTGGTTATTCACACACATATATTCTGGATATAGTATCCTATGGACTACTATAGGTGTAACGTGTATAGGCTATGATGGCTTGAGGATCCTTACTTGGAGTATGGGCTGTAATGGCTCGAGGTATTATACCCGATGTATGATACACGTTATGCGAGCTGTGGTGGCTCCCAGGAACTACCTGGTTACTTTTGGTTGTGAGGATGGTGTGGTGCTTCGCCCAGGTGTCTGCGGGCAAGCCTTTGTGGTGCATGAGGTGCAGATTGTGGAGCTTAGCCCACGTGTCTGCAGGCAAGCCATTGGGGAGAGATTCATAGGATGTATGTCGTTGGGGCAATGCGGCAAACCAGTGGGGAAGTAGTAGCGGGGTACCCTCGATATTCTTTATTATATGCTATATTCTTGTATGTGCTACTTGGTGAGAGTAGCCATTGTGAGGTTGGGAACTTAGTATACCTATTTAGGTGAAGAGTTAGTTTCACTTGTTGTTCACTGGGCTTTAGCATGCTTTCCTTACTTTTAGATGAGAGGCTTGGGGAGGATCCTACTGAGTATACTGTTATACTCACCCTATGTATATATAAACTGTTTTTCAGGTCACTTGGAGCAGGTTGAAGATCAAGCTGGTTACTACTAGCTTGTGGTTGAAGGAGGAGATGTTCGGGCTTGTGGTCGCTGCCGTTTTACTTTCTTTTGGGTACATTTAGTTTCCCCTTTCAGTTGTAGTACTTTTTCATGAAATTTCATATATGTAGTTTGATTTTTTAATATTTCAGTTTTGAGTTGGAGTTGATTGGAGTCTATTCTATCTATATCTTCTACATGTGTTCTCTTAGAGGGTAATGCCTCCCATTTGTATGTTTATTATACCCTCGGTGCTAGTCGCCAACCCGGGGCCTACTGGAGGTGGGACTAGGGGGTCATTATCTCTCTTCTCACATTGCCGGCCCAGGAGGGGTACACTTTGTGGGGAGGGGGTCGTGACACTAGTCATGTACTAAATCAATTAAAATATGTATAAATTGATACAATGGAATATTAATATTTCGATCATAATCATACAAATCCTTGTATAATAATAGTTCTGAAATTGTAGGTGGACGATCTGAGTAGGCAGAATGTGTAGGCTTCAAAGTCTTCATAGGAAATACAGGTTTCTCTATCAATGATTATTTAATCATTTTACTAATAATACCATTAATAACTGATGGAAGTTGATTTCACATTGCCTATTGGAGGGATTTCCAATATTATTTATGGAAGATATTTTAGATACATTAATTTCATACTATGATGACAAATATCATTTCTAATTCTAAAACCAAACCCAAAAAATGTTATGCACCCATGATGCTCTAGAATTCATAAAGTGGTCAATAAGATTTCTATAATACCACTCTGGATAAAAGACCCATGTATCTCATTCTATTGAAGGTCATATCGAAATTATATATAAAAAGGCCTATTATTGTTAATAATTTAAATAATACATACATTGATGGATAATAAAAATTAATTTCTTATTATTCTATCAGCACATTCTATAGATTTCTCTATAATATACTATCATTCTCATACCATATATCCCTTTTAAATTTATCATGGAATGTGGTCATGATGGAGAACTTAGCTGGGCCACTTCTGAACCACTACCTGATTTAGCTCTAAATGAATTAAATATTTTTGAAATAATTTTCTTCTATAGTAAATGATACCATCCACATAGTAAATTATTAGTGTATACATTCTTTACCAAAGAAGGTTGCAAAGATATCTCGGAGGCCTATTACATAGATATAATCTAATAATTCATTATGTAATATAAAATAGATTTTATAATATACAATAATTATAATACCATAAATGTATCATCATGACAGTTAGTGAGAAATGTAAACCAAATATCAAATCTAAATACCCAAACCTGAATCGTGTGTTATTATTCACTAATTAGGATAAAAAATTATTTTTAAGTTTTGGTTTAATATATATATAAATCAAACTACTCTAATGATATAAATATTTTTATAATATATTTTGTTTGTTGAAACATTAATTTAAACTGTAAATGAATATATTAGATATTAATATATATAATATAAATTATTCAATGAATTAGATATATAAAAGTGAATTTAAATATTTTACCTTTAAAAAATAACAAAAATTATTTTTTTCATTCTAATCTATGGATGTTTAATGATGATATAAGTTTATAATACTACTATATATATGAATTGTGATTTGACTAATTAATATTGTTCCATTTTTTTATTTGGGATACTCTTATCCTCAACATTAATATTAATTCACCATTCTCAACGAGAGTGTGAGAGTTTATTTAAGGGTGTAATATCACTTCTATCAAATTTATATGCCAGTTTTCATTGGATAAGAAAACGAATTCATATTTTTAGGATACACACAAGTAGTCATACAAGTAATATTTTCATATTTAATGTTTACTTTGGTTAAATTATTTTTTTATTTATTATTTTACAATATTAAAACTAGACATATGGCATAGAAAATGCAGCTTAAACTGTGCGAATGCCCTTGATATAGATTAATATAATGTAATTCATTGTATATTCACAATATTATAAATTTTAATATTATCAATCAATTATTATTGAAATATATAAGAAAAAAATTTCATCACAGATGTGTAAATTTTAAAAACCTAGATTCCATTATTCATAATATTAAATATGAAATTAAAAATATTGTACATAAACAATAATTCAATGATTATTCACATGATTTACATTCAAACATTGATATATCAAAATTAAAATAATGTTTCTATAAGAAATAATTTAAATAAAACATAATGATCTAAATATAATATTTTGAGTAAAAATTATTATCCTTAACTATTACTTATTAGATATAAAACAAATATCCTATAAATATTAAATACATATATAATTAATGTTCGAAATGAAAAAATACAGATGTAAATTAAAAAAAGATATAGAATATAAATATATTCCTAAATAATTATGATTGTAATTTAGTGATTTATAATATCCTATCAGTATGATCATTTGACACATAATTTACTATGTCAGTGTTATAGTCATTATTATCATCCATATGTGTATAATATATGATGAAACATCAAATAAATACATAAAATCATCATAATATATATCATTAAAATGAATTTATTCCCTTCCAAAATGATATACCAATAAAAATTCAGTGGATTAAGGAAATAAAATATTTTATTTAAGTGTTTCATTAAGATAAATGATTCCCCTTTGGTAAAAATTGTAATCAAATAATCCATCTTTAACACATAATTATCATGTTTTACACCAATAATAATATCATCTATGAAAAACATACACACTGTTACTCAAATTTAATTATAATCAGATTATCATATAACCACATAAACAAAAACTTGTATCATTGATTGAAAAAAGTATTTTTCCTCATTTTTACATATTAACTTATGTGATTCAATAATGAAAGTTACAACACCACATTTGTAATCAGTTAATTATAAAATTATCTTATTATATATGAAGGGAAATGAAATTTGGTTGATGATTAAGAAGATAAATTCATCAATTTCCTGTTGTAATGCTAAATTCAAAAGATTTATATATTTATCTTAAACACTAAAATGGTGGGAATTGAGTCATCTCTTCATATGATAACATTGTCTGGATTAAATAGTACTCTTGTAATCCTGATAATTTTTTTAAATAATGTGTAACTGCTAATATCAAAATTGGACAAGGAGATCACATTAAATTATGACCCCATTCTAACCAATTTATTGTTTCTAATAAAGATAAAATTATTTTGAATTAATAATTAAACCATGAAATAGAAGTATTTATATGCTTAAAAATCAACCACGTTTCATTTCACTTCAGATATTATATGATTAGTTTAAAATTTTGTAATTATATATATAGTTGATCCACATCATTATTGTTCAAAATATATAAATTTACATGTATCACATTATCACATTAAATGAAAATTAACATTATGCCACATATTTTTATAACATTACTACATTATTTAATATTTAGAGATATAACAAGGCCATTATTATCCAATTTATACGAAAAATTAGAATCATACTCAATCACCCATTCCAATACATATTTTTGATGAATAGATCCCTCCAATTGATGATAAATTATAAAATATACAATTAAAATTTGCATATATATTTCAAAACTATATAATAAAATTAAATAAATAGGGCTAAATATTATTATCTCGGTCAAAAAATAATCAACTAGATGATCAATTATATAAATAAATGATGTGGGAATTACATTTCTAGTTTATAATTCATGAGAACCACTTAATACTATATCATGACTAAAAAATTTGTATTGATGGAATTTCAAGATTTGGATTTAAAAAGTAATATAACCGACTAATAATCTATATGATAGTTTTCATGAATTGATCATGTAGTTTTACTTGTATAATATTTTTCCTAAATATATTAAAATAATGAAATTTTATAGCTACTTATTTAAAATCATTCAATGATACAAAACTCCTAATTTTATTGAATATATACTATGTTTTTTAATAGCATAGAATAATGGAATAATATTCATTTTCTTACTCTTTGTTAATAAGAGGCAAGATGAAGGTAAATACGTTTGGTTCAATTTCATAGTGGTATCTAACAACCAATGTTTACTAATGGACATCATTACTAATCGATAATTCAATACATATTTAGTGTTTCTATTATGCTTTAAAAAATAAAATCCAAATATCACATTCATTTTTCTTAAATAATAAAACATGAAGGTTTTTTTGTAATTTATTTATATATTTAATTATTTATTTCAAATAAAATAAATTTTTTCATCAAAATAGTTTTTTGATTACTATAACATTCTTTCATTCCAAATTTTAATCATTAATTTTTACCTTTCCAAAATATTATTCAACTAAAAATGGTTGTGGGTGATATTATATTCTTATAAATATATCATTTTTAATACATGGCTTGAATGATAATTTCTATAAAATTATTCATATCATATGTACATTGTATTTCTTTGATTTTTGAATCTATATTATGAAGTATCATATTAAAAGAAATGACTGTATTTATCTCCCTTGTCACTATATCCAGAAATGTTCACATATTAAAGAAATTCATTTATAGTTAACATTTTCATCAAAAAAACAAGGAAAAACTCTGGTATTTCTCAAATATTGTATATCATATATCTCATCAATGTTTATAGTCAAAAGTAAATGGTGAAATATACACATAAATGATGTTTCATGGATGTTTTTCCCCAAATCGTCCCGATTTTAATAACCGATTTTTTATCATACATATCATTGTGAACAAGTTGTTTTCTAAAATGAGGACATGAATATGTTTCCTAAATGTACTTTAATATTGATTTATTTCATCCATGAACATTCCTATTCTCAAATTACAATCATCACTAAAAAATATAAGAAATGTTTTTTTTTCAAATCACCTTCACTATGGTGAATCAACAGGGTGATGTAGGTTACCATCTAAGAATAGATAATTTGTATTATATCATTACCTTTTTTATTTTTTAATTATAAATAATTTATTTAAATAATTAATTATTCTAAATTAGGGAATTATATTTCCATGTGGTTTATTTCCAACACCTGAGAAGGAATTGGAGTAGAATAGTTCATCCATATTATATCCTGATTTCAGACAGTTAATATATCTTATTAAATATTTATATTTTGTCATATAAAAACACAATCAAATGGAAATAAATTATATTTTCAAAACTCAATGAAATTGGGCATAATATTTTTTCATTATAATTCTAATATATAATCTCTCTTCTATCATGAACATTCTATTTTATAAGTGAAATAAATTTAAAAAAACATTTAACACTCTACCCATTTCATGCTATCATGTTAAATAATCTCAGAACTAAAGATAATTCTATAGATATAGTGAAACATATGTTTAATGTTTCCTTAAAACAACTATAATATTTATGAATGATTATTTTTATATTTATCATTTCAAACCCTAAAATTGATTAAATTATTTTATACGGTAGGATGACTCTTTCTAAATATTTTCATCCACATTAGATTTTATATTTCATTTTATTTTAAAATTCCATATACAATATGTATAATAATGGATAAAACCATAATACATTATATGACCCATGATTTCCATGGAATTTAAATTTCATATATTTAATCATTTCACAAAGTTATAAAAAATTAAATATGTTTTGGAGATATTTTTATGAAATTACATGAAATTAAAAAATTACTTTTTATATTCATCTATGTTTTGTTGTAAATTTATCCAATCATAATCCACCATATAAATATGATCAAAATATAAATGATTAATGTATTAAAACATATTTTCATTTAAATATACATAATATTTTTATAAATTTTTCAACGAAACAAATATCATTAAACCAATCAACTATTGATAACTATTTGATCTGTAAAACCAATTTTATATAAATAAAAAAAGTAATACATATTGTTTCTAAAAACATTAAATTATAAATAGAATATATTATAAATTTTTTTGTATTTTTTGTATTATAATTTTAAATAAATTATATTTTAAGAAAAAAAGTAACTTCTAAAAACTAGTATATAATTTTGAAAACCTAATTACATTTAATAACTGTAAAAACATCATAAAAAATTTAATCAAAATAATCAATTATATATAAATTATCATATAATCAATTATAATTAACAATAATTAAACAAATTAATTTCAGATACTCAATTATAAACAATATTTAGTGAATTCTGAATAATTATACAATGATGAAAGAATAAAAATTATTCCTTAAATATTCAAGATAAAAAATATAAATAATGATAGAAATCAATTACATGATATAGTAAATCATCATTTAGGGTCCTCAAAGATATAGGGTTCTATCATTGATTAATAGAGTGGATTTTTAGTGAAATAAAAATATGTTTTTGTGTTTTTAATATTTTTTAAAGACATTTTAATGTATATTTTATTTAAAACATGAATTAATGATTTTTTATATGAGTGTTAATGTAATTTTTTTTAAAACTAACATTATGAAGGGTTTTAATGACTACTAACATTGATTTTTTTGAAAAAAACCATTACATGTGTTTGAAATGACCAAAAAACAAAAGCTTACATTAAAACTGACATTACAAATTTTTTTAAGAACATTTAACGTCATAATATATGAAGACAGACATTAATAATATAAATAAGTTACATAATAGTCATCATTTTAAAATAACGTTGTTAAAATTTCTCCAATTAATTATATTATGTGTTTAAAAAAATATGATGTTGAAATACTTACTCCAAATCCAATATGTCTACAATTAAAGATGTGTTTTCCCCAAAACCATAGAATACAATTTTATATGAGTATATCAAAAAAGTTTTTATATTTATGATATTTAAAATTATCATTTAATAAGAGAAAAAAATACGTTTCATGAAGGAAACCGTATATTGTTTAAAAATAATAGAATTTATGCCATTTTACTCATCATTCCACTATTAAAATTTGAAAATTTCCCTTTGGTATTCTCCAAAACAGTTAGTATATGATATTTGGTTTCCCAAAACATGATGGATTGAAAAAATATAATCAAATTTTTCCCATGATACATTATGAAATTGATGGATATAATAATATTGTGATAACTTTTATATGATTTTTCATCTATTTATATTGTTGGAAAATTATTAAAATCTAATCTAAAATACATTTGAATAATTATTGCAATCTGATTATTTGAATGTGAATGTCTGTGAATTCCTCCCATATATATAAAATTGGATTTTGTACTTTCTCCACTTCATTATTAGGGTCCAAATCATTAGTATTGATTTCATGGCCTCTTTATTTGGTACAAAATCTTGGAGTTTTTTAGTCTCATCATCTGTATACATATTTTCAATAGTGATTTAACTTGGATAATACCCATTTTCACCATATTAAACTATTAATGTTACCTTAGGATTATATTAATATTACTTCATTATTTCTATTATATATATTTACATTATTTATATATTTATTTTTCTATTCTCGATAGTTAAAACATATTATTATTTACTAGAGACATCTACCTATAAGATTCAATCCATATTCTATTCACATGAGATGTTTCATCTTATTTCCTCTAATATCATTTTCACTAAATGTTCTATTAAAAAATAAAATAATATTATATAGTATTTTTAGATTATTGTAATGATATAAGAAATTATTCATAACTCTAGATAGTTAGGTGAGCCTAGAAAAATGATTTTCAACAATGATCTCTATCCCAACTTGTTTCTTATTTGGATAATTACTATATTTTCCATTACATAAATTATTAACATTATTCTTTCAAGTGGTACCAACTTCTAAAACAAAACATGTCAATCATGAGGGATCATTATTAATATAATAATGTAAATATAAAAACTACATCTCGGAATGTGTTCTATTTGAAATAATTTCATTATCATAATGTTCATACAAATTCACTCATAGTTTAATCTAATTTTATTTAGGATGGGGTTTCAAATATTCCATAAACTAATTTATCTACATTATAATTCCTAAATAATTTCATTTAATGCAAATGTTATTAAAATATATATAGAAAACGTGAGTGTAAAACCAGATGTTCATTTAGGAATCTTGGTTGTGAACCACATAATGATCATGTTAATACCCCTTCTACACCATAAAATGATATTAAACCTAGTTATGTCATTTTTAGTGATCATATCCTCACTTATTATCTAGTCTGGGATGTTATTTATAGGAGGACCACAAAATACCTTATTCAAAAATATCTTATGTATTTCCCATGACTCATAAACATAGAATTTAAAATTATCCCTATGCTTTCACAAGATTTTACTTTCCTTAATACTAATAAAATAAACATATAATAGTAAAAAATTTACAAACACTAATTTTATAAATAAAAAGGCACCCAAGACCCTTAATCAATAGAGTAGTAAAAGAAAATATACATTTAAAAATTAACATGATCAGAAAAATATATATATAAATATAAATTGTTATAAATTTTACTATATTATTATATTTCCAAATAATCTTAGAAAACTCAATGATCCTTTTAGTTTAGTTTATATTGGTAATCGAAACATAAAAATATTATTTTTACAACACTTGAAATTATCTCTTCACAATAATAATTTTCAAAACTGCCTTATTTCCATTCATAAATTTAATCCTATCCTCATATCATAGGGAATGGTATCATAAAAAACACGTGAATGGAAATTCTAATTAATGAAAGACATATCAACCTTTAATCAAGGGTAATATAATAAGATAATTTGAATATATAAAAATGGAAAAAATTTATAATTATTAGGATAATTAAAAAATATGGGTCATCAAAAAAGAAATATAGAAGTACATTTATTCTAAAATAAACTAATATATACCTTGAAAAAAGTGTTTGGAATAATCAGAAGATAAATATTATACAGGGGAAAAATGATAGGAATATAACAAGGGAATACATTATGTACTGGAATCATTGATTTATAATCTAAATTGGAGAAAACATTATCATTTGTAAATTGTAACATTGTTCACAAAGAATACTCAATTATTTATTTCATTAATAAACAAAATTTCATTGCTTCTTATCATGAGGACAAAAATATTGATTCTTAACATTCATATATCATGTGCTTTAATCCTAAAAAAATTATTTTATTGATTTAAAAAATCAAATACACATCAGGGTTTCATCAAACCAAAAATTTCTCATCATATTATAGAATACAAATCATCAATGGGATTTATCTATTTGAATCTATATTATGTATTTGTTGAACTTAAAAAATTTGCAAGGCATTGTTTGCTGCAAACTGTTTCAGAAATTTATTTATTCCTCAGTGAATTATGAATTTTTCAATACAATGGAATAACCATGATTTATCAAAACCAAAAAATAATAAACTATTAATCTACACACTTGTATTTAACACAAAAAATTAATCTAATATCAAAACATTAAGAAACCATTGATGGAAAATGGGTACAACATCATTTTCTAATGGTATTAAGAAAATTAAACTCAAGAATGTAAATGGTTAACACCAAAAATTAATTCTCATTAACAGAGTAATATATAATGAATTTTATGGGGTTATTCACCAGAAATAATTACTCTGGAGAAAAATACCATAATGTTAATTAAAAAAATGGTAGAGAAAAAATAGAAGAGTTTTTCTATAAAAACTGATGTATATTTGTGATAAAATAATATTTTACTGCCACATTGGTAATTAATTATAAAAAATATGAAGTGAAAACTATTTAAAATGAATTTAAATTTAAAAATATTCACTAATATATCTTATAAAAGAGTAATTGGTAAAGAAATGAATGTGCAGTTGAAGATAAATTCCCTGGTTAGGGAATGATGGAATTTTTGTTTGAATATATTAAAATGACACTTTTGAAGATATATATTTTTATATGTGTAAAAGAAATTATTTTTTATTATATGATAAGGTAAATATTATTTTCACATATGATAATGAATAATTTGGTGTGCATTTTTAAAAGATAACAATGGAAAGAATGAATAAATAGGAAACGAACATTGTAATCGTTAATGAGATTGAAAATTATCCTTAACAGTGTAATTACATTATGAGTAATATATCCATTAAGGATTAAAATATGAATAAAAAAATTAATTTTCACTATAGATAAAGTGAATTCACTATTAGAAAATATCAATCCCGAAGAAACCCTTCTCTATAGAATTATGCTCATGAAAAATTGTTATAACTCAATGAACTATGTTGAGATAACGATGGCCCAAAAAAAACATATTATCTAATTAATGGGAAAAAAGTTTGAATCAGAATAATATATATCTTGAAACCGCAATAATTACATGAATATTGTAAAATATCTTAATTAGTTAGTAGTAAAATCAAATCAAGGGTAGCATTCTGCTTGTGATGAAATCTGTATAAAAAAATATAATTTGAGATAAAGAAACACTTACCATCTTTCAATAATTACTCAAATGCACAATAAAATAATATTAGGTAGAGAAAAATATCAATATATTCTAATTTAAAATTGTATTAAAATATAAAACTGTTTATATAATAAAATTTATTATCAATTTTTATTTATATATTTTCCAGATGAATTTTATTTTTGTCTTTAAAATTTTGTAACTATAATTGTACCACACATCATTTATAATGATGATTTAAAAAATAGTTGTTAATTTATTTAAAATATTAATTAATATAATATATAATATATATTTATTTATAATTCCATTGACATGTTCATTGATTATTTTATTTATGTTGCGTGATAAACGAATCACTGTCGAAATATTTTTAAAATTTTAGCATTCAACGATGAAATTTATATAATAATAAAAGAACATAATATTTTATTTCCCTAAACATAAACAAATTATCATTTTAATATAATGTTAAAATAATAATAGTATTTATTTTATCACATTCATTCATGAAATATATTTATATCATTGTTCATATAGACTGTTTGAGAGAATAAACCATGATCATGCCATAATTAACACTTTATTATGGTTATCAAAGTGGATTAAGTTTGGTTTATATCATTATTAAATAATAATAATGAAATTATTTATATATTAATTACGTTATGAATCAAAATTTAAGATTTTTTGATAATTAATAACAGTTAATGATAAAATTAAAAAACATTACTTCATGGTGGTAGTAGTCTGTGCAACCCTCTATTTACAGTTTTATTTCATTAAACAATTAGTGGGTGTGAGGGTGTATTATAACATTTATATTCATACTAATATTCATATAATATGAATAATATTATTTCTATATTTATATATATTTCTAGTAAGTAGTTTTAGTGGTGAAAAACAGAAGATGCCACGTCCAGGTGGTGGTAGTTCACCCAAACATGCAATCGATGTTCTATTTTAGTTATAAGATGATGGGAAATCACATATAATGTTTGTTACATTAATATAATAATTTTTTAACATATTGATACTGAGTAAATTATCTTAGTATTTTTTTTTCTCATTGGAAGTTAAAAAAATAATAATATAATTATAAGGATTATGTAATACTCAAATTCGAACGTAAAATATTCTCTTGAATTTTTCCTTTGGAAATAAGGGAAATATGATAATTTATTCAGAATACAAGCCTATAAATTTGATCGAATAAACTAAGGAGATAAAATTTAGAGATTAATGGGATTATATTATATGGAATAATGGTTTTATGATGGGTTGGGATTTATTTCATTTATATATGATTACATGTGTACTTTCATGAAAAAACATTATTTTTCAATTATATATTAAAAATATTCATAGTTCCAAGGAATGAAAAATAAAAATAATTTATTTTTTTGTGTTATATGGGGGAGAAGGCATCTTATAATCACAATATAGTATATTTTAAACATGTTTCAAAAAAAATTCAATTACATTTTTATAGTTTAACCAATTAGTTTTAACATTAACAACTAGTTTGTTTAACTATGTCAAATATGTTATCTGAAAAAATACCTCTTACCATATTTGGTAGAAATTATAATATCTTTAACAACTATTTAATCAAATTTAATTGCTCAATAATTTTTATATAACTGCTAAATTAAAATATTAATATTTAGGAAAAATGTTTTCTATAAAAAAAATTTATTACAAATAAGCATACAAAATATTATTTATTATTGACATCAAATTGAGTTAATTATAAAATACTAAAAAATGGTTTCCAAAAAATATATTGATATAATATTTTGGAGATATTTATTTAATTTAATTGATAAATATAAAGTAATATTTATATAAATAATCATAAAAAATGATACTTTCACCATTATCTTGAACAATATATTTAATATCTGACAGTATAATTTAATATCCAATTATTGAAATTATTTATGTTACATAATATTATTAGGTTGATAAAAAATTTGAAATACATTTTGATTGATTTGGGTCCCATATGTGAAGGAAAAAAATAATAATATAAGTGAATGAAAATATTATTAATAGTAAAATGTTTTATTAACACCAAAAAAATGTTTCTAATACACTAAAAGTATTATTTTCCATGATTTAATTAAATATATATATATATATATTCATAAATATAATGTTTAAAATAATATTCAAGTAATTTTATGTTGATAATTTTATAAAATTGAATGTAGAAGAATATTTTTTATTTTTTGTAAATCACCTTATAATGAATTATTTTAGAAAAATATAAAATTTTATCCCCATTTATATTTTATTTTGGAAAATAAAAAATTGAATTATAATTTTTTAAAATAATTTCTAATATATATAAATTTAACGTTTATTTGTTCTAAATATTATTTTTAAACTAAAATATTTTTATTTACTAGTTCTTTTATTATTTTTTGAATTTTCCATATTATATGCATATATAATCTATCACCCCCTTTTAGTATAATGTTTGTTTGGAGAATAGTATTTGATATACTACATATTTTGTGAGAATTATATATTTATATCCATGGGTATGTAACATCCATGTATATTTTCAATGTACGAAACAATTTAATTCTATTTTGGCACTGTATTTTTATAATAAATAAAATTCACATAGAATTTTTGGGAGAAACAATGTTGTTCAAGAATTTATGAAATCCAATATATCAGAATTTGGGATGATAAAATAGTGCCACATGGATTGTGTAAAAAATGTATATTTGTCTTCATGGTTAGATAAAATTGTGCATGGTTACCTAAAAGACTAACTCCGCTCACATGCCTTGTTAATTTCATGCCACTCATGCTACATGAACATATAGGGTTTAGGAAATGGGTTAACATGGGATGAAGATGTTTTTTCTAACCATGCACTACAAGATGCGAGGGATGTGTACATGAATAATGTTGTTCACAAAGTTGGATCCTAGGATGTAAAATAGTGCCACAAAACTGTGAGTCCATTAAAATTTGGATGAAATGGAAATAAATCCCTACATAATTTTAATGTATATTCCCTGTTTTCTATTCTCTTATTTCTAATAGATGTCATTTCTCTACTAATTCAATTAAGTGCTCCTCCTTAAAACTATGCTAGGATTTGATCGAATTCTTATGTCTAATATCTGATTCAACTACAATACATTCCATCAGATGTCCACTAGAAATATCTGTTTAAAATTTCCTCTTCAATCAATTTATCTTCAAATAGATGGACAAATTTTGGTTTGAGACCATATTCTCTAGGCTTATGGCACTTGTTTTTTATTTAGTTTTATATTTAATTTTTTTCATAAAATGTCCGATACTGTAGAATTTTTCTACCGTAGGCTAAAATTATTTTAGATATAATTTTTCCATAGGATTTAATTATTTTATTATGTTATATCTTTGGTTCATTATGATAGTCCTTCTATAATTTTGCCAAAAATTAAATTACAATAATCAAATTAATTATCAGTCATATTTTTATATTCCATAGTTTGAGCTATACTTGGATAGTTGTTTAATAAATCAACCCGATCAACATATAAGGTGTGTTCATATATCTACACCAGGTTAGTGATGCATCATTGGATGTGTAATCTCACAATTTTTTTAGTCAGAAACTATATTAAATAAATTGGGTTAGTTAGAATCGTAAATGGCTCTAATTACATGAATGAAATAATGTTAAAGTAAATATATTGTTTTTTAAAATGAAAACATGGAATTATTTGGATATTATATTACCATATTCCATTTAATGTTGATATTTGTAATTGGATATGTAGAACAATAATTCCCATGAAAATTTATATGTATTCATGATGTTGTATTTCATAGTGTGGAACCAAATTTTTATAATGGTATGTCACCATTTTTACTACAATTAGATGTTGAATTACTGATAATTATTGGAACCTATTTCATTATGGTATATCATTGATAAGGGGATAGAGGTAAGTCACCCATAGTCTCATGTTAGGATTACTTGTTGTATTGAACTGATTTTGGATCTTGTTATTGTACCTACAATGCCAATATTATATTATTTATGGTATGGATCCATCCCGGTGATCGAGGTATAGAAGTTTTGTCCCATAGGTATTATTATTTTGAGTATTTCACTAATTAGGGGGTTTTAGGAATAGAACCATTGATAACTTTATACATTAACATCTCCAAATATAGTTGTTTGTAGTGATCACCACGGTGTCGAGACCATGTAGTTCATTTATTCTATTCACACATACAATATTATGATCTAGTTATTAACTATTATAGAAACATTCAATATATATTGATTATAATTTCTTCTAGTAGTATTTATTATTATTTGTAATATACCTTCATGTATTATATTTTATATGAATATGATGGATTAACTGTAGTCATCATTTGAGGTGTCCTACTTAGTTTTTCTCACATCCTATTTGGGTTTACCATTATACATAATAAAATTAATTGATGGTGGTAAGAATAGGGGAAGCCCCTAGATTCAATTTCTTGATTAAATTTATACATTGAATAGGGGAGGACATGACTGAGCTATGGATCATGTTTCCACCTAAGAGATTGTATTTTTTACGGTTTTTTATTATTAAGATATACACTATGTATATGTTCAATCATTATAGTTTTCATGTCATTTTTTATAGATTCATGGCTTACTCATCACTCTATTTATGGTCGGATAGTTGTCTTAATTTATTATTACTATATGGATTATGTATTTATATTTTCAAGTTTTTATTTGGAATTATGTTTCGAATATTATTCCATTAATTAACCTACTTATATTCTCTGAGTATGAGGGTATTGTATCCCCATTGTACCATTACGGACTCCCATTTCTAGTAAGTAGCCTCTTTCATATGAGGAGGAATTGTTCAGGCCAAGTGACCATTCGGCTTAGAGGACTTTTTGGTGTCTTCTAATTCTGAATGTTAGAAATTTGTATTAGAGGATTTCACTAATGTGACATAAGTAATAGATTATTTGGTTAATAAAGGTATTGATAGATTAAATGTAAAGGATTATTCAAGTGTACCCAAACATATTCTTAGATAATCAATGAAGGAGGATAATTGATCAAAGACAAATGATAATATACTTGTAAATAAATAGGTTTTATAAAGGAGTCACGAAATAACTGTCCTACTCTTGCAGTTGAACCAGGAAAGAATGAATAATTCATATATATAACATAGAAACCTACCACGATTAGTCTAAATCCTAAATCATCAAAAAATTGGGAATTTATGGACAAATTCACAGCGGAATGTTGATGAAAAATATAATATTCTTTTAAATTTATTACAGAAACCTTGGAATATATTCTTGAAATCTATTGTAAAATCATTGTCTCACAAGAAAAAGAAAATGTAAATATAAGAATGAGTTCTATGAGTCATAAAATTTATACAACAAACCCCATGGCTCAATAAACATAATCATATATTGATTTGTGGATTTATTTAAGGGATTCTTAGAAATGTATAATATTTTAATACTGGGGACAAGATGACATGTTACAACCATTTATTGACCTAAACGTTATTCCATTAACGTTGTTGTGGTTTTCATATTATAATTGATTGGGTGTGGTTAAAAATGATCTGTGAGGATAACTTTAATTGTGAAGTTAGAGATTTTTTGGACTCTCAAGTTTAAACAACTTTTTCTATAGGTTGTAAGAGGGCGACAACAACATGTAACAAGGATACACGACCTGAAAGGATTTTTAGATGTAAGTCAAGAAAGTCTTCACACTGTTAATAGTACACATTGTGAAAATTCATTACAAGTTGTGAGTTATTTGATAAGATTTTTAATTCAACTAGATTATTTTTTTGATGGTTTTAGATAATAACCATTTCACAATGTGTAATGGGACAATATGTCATGAAATAACCTGACTGCATTTTTTAAACATGCATCCTGGCTTAGATCCTTTGTTTCTACAACATAAAATTTAACTCTGTCAATTTAATTCCTTCCCCAGGTGATCATGAAGCTCTCAAAATCTACCAGATCCTTTCTATTGATGTTTAATCATCATTTCTCTTGTGGTGTGATTCTCAGGATGCATTTTGAGGTCATCTACAACATTGTTCTAATGGATGGGTATCATTTCAAGAATTTCCTCTCTAGAAAATCTTTGGGGTTTCATCCTAATTAGCCACATTGAATAAAATTGAGTTGAAAGGATTATTTATTTCTTTTATTTAATTTAAATTTCTCTAACACATTTTCAATTTATTTGAACAAACTCAATTCATTTGGGTTGTAATATTTGAAATTTTCTTGGAACGAAAAATTAGAAAAACCCCCAATTCCATTGAATTGGGGTGGGTTTATTGAAATTTATGGATTTAAATTCTTGAATATAAAGTAATGGTTAGATAGAAATAATTTCAACTAGGTTTCTAAATGTCATTATTGAAATGAAATAGGGAATTATGATATTAATTTTGAATGTATTTCAATATTATATGAATGGGTTAAAATGATTTGATATAAACCCATCTGTTTTTCTTATTAAAGATGCATGTTTTTTATAATACTCATATTCGATTTTAAATGGAAAATTTCCATTTGAAACAAGGGAATGGGATGAAATTGTATTTTATGTTGTGAATAAATAAATATCCTATAATTTATTTTATAAGTGTGCATGAAAGACCTAGGAACATTGTGAGTTATTTGGACACAAACTACGATTAAGAAATGTTCCCAATGATACATAAAGAATGTCACATTCCATAGGTGATAGTGAAGAGTCCTCTTGGACCTCTATCCTATGGATTTTTGGGTACACATATTGTCATGATCACATAGAGAGTACATAGTCCTACATTGGGAAATATTATCATACATATTTTGTATATGACCTTGTTACTAACTCGTTTATATTTCATATATAACTATATGAAAATATTTTTATAATTTTTTACATTCCCTTTATGAATATATCTAAAATACCTTATATAAAAATATTTATGTAAGAAATTTTTTTATAAATATTACATCCCATTTACTTCATTTTGTTAATGTATTTTATTTCATTTGAATGATATAGTACGACATGTATAAATTTCATTTAAAATGAAAAGAATTTTAATTTCAAATTGTTGTTATTATTTCAATTAAATTATATTTAGAAACTATTATTTAATCCTTATTTAGACCCTTCTGATATTTTTATCTCACACACTACATTTTTCTTTCTGGTGTTTATATATTATCTCATTCTAGATTCATGTAAGGAAAAAATATCACTTATAGGTGGATCCATCTATTTATCATTGTACATGGTATGTAATGTACATAGAGACTTGGGGTATTTTACAATATATCAGATAAATGGGTTTTAGTAATTTGGCCTTAAATTAGTATTGAATTTGGGTACATTACCCATAGCGTCATTACTTTTTTATGCATATTACTTTTTTCCCACAATATTGGTGGCTAATTTTTCCCACTTGTGTGTTTTATAGTGCTAGGTTCTAGTCACTGGCCCATGGGGATAGGAACATCCTTCAATCTATTTCAGGGCTATCTCATTTATCATGTTACCAGGGTACGTGAGTGGTTTTTGAAAAAATGGTATCCATGGAGGCTGTTGAGATTTTATCTTAATGTCTGTTATAATTTTTGAAATATTTTTTCATATATAGGAGGTAGTTGATATTGAGTGTATAACCGGATCTCACCACAATGAACCTTATGTCTCCAGCTATGGATAGGGAATGTTTTATTATGCATTAGTTCTACTATATTCCATATTTTGATTTGGATAATGATAAATCCAAAAAAAATTGTGTGCCTTCTATTTGGATTAAATACCCACATTTTTCAATTAGATAATTACCTAATATTTTAAATTATGTCTAATTATGTAGTGTAGCATCATGCCTCTGAGAAGATGTGCTAATCAGATCCAGGAAGAGGCTATTGTGGTTCCACAAAAAAATTCTTAGTGTGGATCCAAATCTAGATGAGGTGATCAAGTGAAATATATATGATTTGAGATAAACACCAAAACCAACCCCAATTCAGGATACAGCTAGGGAACCTCTAAAGGATGTTATTTGAAATCATTTATAGGATTTTTGATCTTCAGAATTGACCAGTTTTCAATGGCCCCCAATAATTCATCATGATAAGGAATGGATACGAAGGATAGAATGTCATTTAAAGTTCTTAGAGACACCATTCAAGAACAATGTGAAGTGTTCCACATTAATATATTATTATTAGAGTATAATAATGTGGAAAATGATTGTGATATTAAATAAACTTGATGAATTATAGTGTAGGGACTTCCTTATTCATTTTATAGACCACTTCCATTTTCATTCATTGGTGAAAAACAATGATGTTCAGCATTTTAAGCTCGAGCAGGTCTATATAACTATAAGTGAGTATTAACATTTCATTTTTGACGAAGAACAATTTTCTCTTAATATTTTATCTAATGAAGGATGAAGGCTCAACAGTCATAGTTGTGACATCAATTATGCATTTGTTCAATGTAATTCATACTAAAACTGCCCACTTATTTTCATGTATAGGAATAAGTGATTATGGTTAAGATGGTCCTGGATAGAAAGTCATGGTAGATGAGAGTTCCTTTTTCTCCCAGGGTATTTTGGAGTTATTTAAGTGGAATGAGGAAGCATGATGACTCTCACAGTGGTTCTCAATATCATTTTCATTTTAAAATTCTTGTAATGCTTGGAAGAAATCCATTGATATGCTACAATAGTGGTCATCCAAGGTACTTAAAGAGGGACTACACTGAGGCACCCACGAACAATAGATCATGTGGATGTTTATGTCAATTAATGAAGTTCTACCCCAACTTTTATACTCTACACTATGGAAAGAGATCATGATCAACTCCAAAAACCACAGGGTTATCAAATGCATCATGTACAAAAGGATTCCAACAACATGCATCCAGAATGAATCTTTTTCACACAAAGGATTTGTATATTGTGTAATCTAATATAGGTCCAGCAACTATGAGAGGTACCATTACTATAGATTCAACTTTAGTTACCTCTATATATGATACTGGCTCACCTCACTCCTTAATTTCAACCATTTTCATTAATATTATTAGTCATACTATGGGGTTTTTGTCTTCTCTATTGAATATTACTACACACCTTTATATGATGAAAGTGTACGGTATTCTTAGTCCCTTTTGTGTCTTCTCTCTATCAGAA
Organism: Viscum album; assembly: GCA_963277665.1. Classification (NCBI taxonomy): domain Eukaryota; kingdom Viridiplantae; phylum Streptophyta; class Magnoliopsida; order Santalales; family Viscaceae; genus Viscum; species Viscum album. The sequence continues at coordinate 1,709,307,390 of OY728152.1, read as the reverse complement.
GTTGAGATTTAATGTTGTTTTATGGTTATTGAAATTAAAAACAATGACACCATATTCAAGATGGATTACATCATTACCAACAAGGAATATATTGACTTTTATATTCGATGGGTGTAGAATACTACACCTAATGGTGTGTCTCTTTTCTTTAATGGATAATGATACCCATGGTTGAGCAGGGATGGACCATCTTTTACGGATTTGGGGAAAGTGATATCAATTTTTTCTTTTGATATGGACTGTTAATATTTGTACAGTGATCTCCCTCTAGTTATCATCAATTTTTTCAAAGTGATTCAATCAATCTTCTATTGTTTTCCACTAGTAATGGAGGTTGGGAGTTACAATGACATAATATCTAGAAATAAAATCATCTCAATTACAATATTCTGAATGGATCCATTGAAAATTAAATATCTAAATTATATGGGGGGAAATCATCTTGATAAAGTCTTTTTACAAACTAGTGTTTCAACATAGGGGGAACCGATTCTCTATTCTAGTAAAGATTATTGTTCTCTGCATTTATGTATGTATAACCAAAATCCCAATACAGTTAAGGTGATTAAAAAGTATAAATTACCACAAATTAATGATATTTTAGATCATTTGAAAGGAGAAAAGTTTTTTCAATGATCGACATCCAACCAGGTCACCATCCTTGATGTTAAAGGAATTTATCATTCATATTATTCATTTTTGAGCAGGTGTGACCATTATGAGTAAAGTTTTGTGCCATTTGGATTGATAAATGATTTTGTGGTTAACATGGAATTAATGAATAATATTTTTCATGAAAAATGATTCTTTTCGTGTAGTCTTTGTGGATGATATCTTTGTTTACACCAAATATGAGGATGATCATGTTCATCATCTTAGAATAGTTCTACAATTGATGAGAAATCAATGACATAATGCCAAAATATTGAAATGTAATTTATGTATTATGAATGTGATATTATTGAGACATGTAGTGATATAACCAGTAATATTATTCGATCCTAATAAGATAAAAGTTGTTATGAATTTATTGAATCAACGAAATGTCTTCTACATTCAAAAGTTCCTAGGATTAGTAAGATATTATGGTTGTTTCATCAAGGACATCTCAATGTTGGCTTCCGATGACTAGTGTAACTCTCAAAGAAGTGATCTTTTCATTGAATGATAAATTTCTGAGTTTTTCTGAGTTGAATCATATTTTGACTACAGTATCGGTGTTAACTCTTCTAGTGGTTGGGAAGGACAACCTTGTTTTCTTTGAGTCATTGGGTTTAGTTGTGGGATGGGTTCATGTGCATTTCATCATGTTGTTGCCTATCCACATCTTCAACATAATCTACACATGAAGAACTATCCTACCAACATCCTTTAATTTGGAGATGTAAGGAATGTGATTTCGTCTTGGAGGCATTACATTTATATAGAAATGTTTATTGTGTATTCATACCACCATAAAATGAGTTATATATTCTATAAATAATATTTGAATCTCCACCAATGGTTTTGGGATAATTACCTACAACTATTTTACTTTGATATCACATTTACAATTGGGAAAAGGAATTTCATTGTAGATTATTTATGTAGGAAACATCAAACACGATTCGTGAATGAATCTTCAAAAGAGTGGATTTTGAGTCCACTTTTTGTGTTGTTCCATATTATTGATTAGGAGAAGGGGGGTATATTTTCTTCAAATAGTGCTTAGTTTACATCTTCACATCCTAATATGATTCTTCAAGAAAATAATTTTAGTGATGAATTCAGTATATTTTGAGACACCCTTTATGGTGGGGAGACCGATGAACAATGGTATTTCTCCAAAGATGATGTTATGTGTTATCACATTCATTACATTGTTCTGTTAGCAGCAAAGAATACTGTGATGGGGGACTGCAATAATTCCCAAAGGGTTGTGTAGCACATAAAAACTAAAATTTAATATGACATGATGCACCAGTTTTTGTGTCATGGAATGATATGTGAAATTTATGCGTTTGTTTCACGTTTCTATGCATTCGAACAGGTGAAATTTGAGCACCAAAAACATTTGGGTTTTCTTAACCACATCTGTTCCTACTTGGAATTGGTATGAAATATCTATGGACTTTGGGGTTTGGATAGCTTGTACATAGATGAAGAATAGTGATATTTGGGTTGTGATAAAAAATATATGACTTCATTGGATAAATTTATACCTATTCGAGTTACAACCGAAGCTGTAGAGTCGAGAAGTCTCAATGTGAAAGAGGTCATTCCTTCACACATAGTTCTATCTACTATATTCTATAATAATGATCCTTAGTTTACTTATTGCTATTAAATATTCCATCAAGACACACTGGGAGATATGGTCCATTTTATCATGTTCATTCGTCCACATTTGGATGCCATGATAGAGAGATCTACAATAAATCCATGGGGATGTGCTTCATGTTATTGTTCTCGTCTTTTGTGTGGATACAGATGATCAATTAGTGATGGTTGAATTTTCATATAACAAAAGTTATTTTTCTGTGATATGAATGATTTCTTTTGGGGAATTGTATGACCATCCTTGTAATCTATTTTTTTGGACAAAGATTGGTGAAATATCTTTGGTTAGAACTTGATAACTCCATGAGAAAACAAAAATGATTTTATTGATTCAATAGAAAATGTTAACATCATAGATATAGTATATGTCCTATATTTATCGTCGTTTTATGAATTTTTAATTTTAGATGGTGAAAATGTATTCTAGAATGATTCACCCCAATTTGGTCATTGACTACTTCATTGTTTGTGGAAACTTGATCCATATATTGTGGGATCTTTATAAGTTGTTGATTAGGTGGGGAAAGTTGCATACTGTATAGCACTACCAATGCAGCTGATGTTGATACATAACGTGTACCATGTATCGCCCTAGATAAAGTATCTCTCAGATCCATCTCGAATTTTGAGATGTATTTATCTTGATGTTAAACATGATTTATCCTTGATAGAGCATCCATATAGGATAGTTGATTCTGAGACAAAGGTACTTCATGGGAGGATGATAAATTTTTTCTATGTGCTATCACATCATGGTTTTGATAGTCTAATTATGTGGGAATGTGTGACCCTGATGAGAGTGTAGTGGCCTTGATTTTTTTGAATGTAATATTCTTTCATAAGATTTTTTTGGACAAAATGTTTTTATATTTGGGAGTTTCTAACATCCCATTTCCAATCCAACATGTATGAAATTTAACATTCCATGTTTTTTCCTATTCATTGAATAGATGGGGTTGTGAATGTCTTGGAATGATAACTATAATGGTGAATTCATAAATTTTGATACCATTATCTTTAATGAACATTTTTATCAGATGTAGGAGTGTTACATGTGGTTTAACAAGGTTACATGACATCTAAGGATTTACGGATGCATGTAGTGAATGCATTCATGCTGTAAAGGATACAAATCTTTAATATCCCTTAAACTTCATGAGTTAATTAATGTATGGTTATTAATACAAGGAAAACACATCATAGAAGTTTCAAATATTAACTATTTCCTGACCAATAGTTGGATTAAATGTCATGAAATAATAGGAATGGATTCTAAACATGTAGCATGGAAGAGATATTTTCCTTTGTCCTCACCTGTTTCAAATATCTAGACATATGGTCATCCCCATGTGGTTTGGAAGCTCTCCAACCCTACCAGATCATTTATTTTGATGCTCAATCATCGTTTCACATATGGAGTGATTGAAAATATAATATTCTGGTTCTCCTAAACCATTTTTCTTGATGATGGGTTTCATTGGGAGTATTTCGTTTCAAGAAATGGCATGTGCTTCCATCCCGAATATCCCAATTGATTAAAATTAAATGTCCTTTTTTCAATTATTTATTTCAATTCAATTGATAAAACATTATTTCAATTTATTTAATAAAACCCCATTCTAATGGACTGAGATATTTGAAATATTTTTGTCATGAAAATCGGGAAAAATACCTAATTCTATTAAATTATGGTGTGTTTACAAATAATAGTTCATTTAAATTATTGAATTCAAATTATAGACATGATGGAATCAAATTCAATTAATTCAAACAATTAAATTGTGGAAATTAATAGTGAAATAATATAATTGGATTTGAATATATTTCAATCTTGGGAGAATGGATTACAACGTTTTGATAGATGGCCTATATTTTTCTCTTGTTAATGAATCATGTTTTTTTTATTAAAACCTATTTTGGTTTTAAATGTAAAATTGGAATTGGAAATGGGGGAATGATATTTAATTGTATTTTAAGATTTGTTAAAATAAATCTCACATCATTTATTATGTAATAGAAGAATAAACCATTAGATAGACTATATGTTATTTGGAAACACTCTACTATTAGTCAACATTTTAAACATAATTGTAGTAGGTCGCATCCCTTATGTGATCGTGATGATCAAACTCTAACCTGCTTCTAGAGGTCACAGGTGTACACATATTTCAGTGACTACTAAGAGTGTGTGGAGTCTTTTAGCCCTAAATACTACCATGAATATTGGAATATGACAATGTTTCTCACTTATTTATATATGAGATATAAATGTTTTCCAATACGGTAAAACTATTTTATATTCCCTTGTTTAATTAACATATTTTTTTATTTCTTTATTTAATACATTTTTTGGAAATGATCCCTCACTTCTAAATCATTTTCTTAATGTACATTCCATCATTTCAAATGAATAACATGAGTTTTTCTTTATCTGATTTCAAAATCCCAATAGGTTTATTTATAATTGAAATAATTGTATGTGTTAATCTAGTTTTATAAAATGTAATAAAATCCATTGTGAGACGCCTCTATGATTTTATTCTCATACCCCATTTCTGGATTTGGGTGTTTGTAGATAATATCATTCTTGGTTTGAGCAAGGGGAAAGGATAATTTGGAAGTGGATACAAATGTTATGTGTTTGACACGGTGAGTTATGTCCTTAATGACCTAGCATTTTTACTCTGTTTCTGGTACTTTGGGTGTAGTGCATTGGGATTTAATACAATTTTAACATTTCGTACATTACTCCCAGTGGAGTTTCTTTTTTATGAATACTTGTTTGTTTATTTTTTTTGCCACATTGTTTATTGAAAATTCATTCCCACTTGGATGTTATATGGTTCCAGGTGCTATCCAATGAACCACAAGGATTGGGAAGGCACATCTTATTATGCCAGGGTCAGTTCAGTTATTAGCATACCAGGGTTCCTGGGATGGTTCATCACATGACATAATACATTGAAGACATCATAAAAAATTATCCATAGAAAAGGTGAATTTTCATTGAATAACCGATACATTTGGTGCATGAATCTAATAAATTATATTTTTTCTCAAACATACTATTGATGTCAAATATTTCATAATTTTGTTATATTGGGATTCTAATACCCCCCCCCCACTACACCTATAACTATTTTTATCATGAAAAAATTAAATTTAATTAAACAGATAAGTGATGAAAAAAATCAATACATTTTAATTAAATATTATAAAATTTATACTTACATAAATCAATAAGAACTCATGATAATATTTCAAAATATATTATTGGATTATTTAATGGGGTGTGTGATATTAATATAAATTCAATAATGTTCATTCCTTATAATATTGATCAACATTAAATATATTTTTATAACATTATCGAAATAGAATATTTAAAATTTCACATATCTGATTGATTAAACACAGAATATACCAATGGAAAAATTGGTTTATTTAAAAATAAAAATCAAAGAGAATGAAACCGAAATACACTATACATATCAAATAATGCTACATATTACATTGGAAGATCATTAATTCATCATTGATTTTTGTTTTTAAAGGAAATTATATAACTCAAATGTTTTTAATGAAAACCAAAAATCCATGATATCTAATTGTTAAATTAAAAAATCGAAATAATGAACCATAAACATGTATTTTTTAATACCAATTATTTTAATTTAGAAGAGAAGTGTGTGTCATGAAAAATGATTAAGATGAAACTGTATCATGACCCTTAATGTTTTTTTTCAAATTGAATCCCCAAACACATTGGAAGCACCTCATTCCACTATAATGAGTGTCGAGCATAACCTTTTTGTTATAATGAAAATAAAAAGATTAATTTTCACATATAGTTTTCTATATTTATTCCTACCACATATGATGAGAGAACTAGTCCATTATATTGTATTTATTCTTTAAATAAGGAGACACTATATATTTTTAGTTCCTTATAACTGTTCAGAATTTAAATGTGCTATAATATATGTAATTTCGACCATATTCTTCTAAGTCAATATTAAACTCTGTTAATAATTAAATTCCTATAAATGAATCATATCATGATGAATAAAATAACAAATAATAAAGTAATTTTTTTAAAAAAATCAATATATCCAAAATATAATTATTTCCAAAATAAAATCAGTGTCAGAATTATATTTCCTAGTATGTCAGTGTAGTCACCTGAGTTGGTGGGTGAATTGGGATGATTTATTTTAACAAAATTATTTTTCAATTTTATATTATTTGATACCCATTATTAAAACCTTGATTACAAGTGATGATAATACATGGATGTATTTATTTATTTTTCAACATCACACTAAGAATGATGGAATCTATAAAATAGATGATGAAAATATTTTGAAGGTTCAGTCTTTGTGTGGTATCATATTGTATACTATGATAGTGTTGATTTTGTGATTTAGGTATCAATTTCATTACAAAAATGAATACTGTAACTTCCTAGTTCAAGAAGCCACCCTGAGGCACCCCATACCAGGTTGGTCACATGGCCTCAAGCTCATTTTTTTAAAGCCATAGGCTGCTGACTAGCAGGGAGAGTCATGGGTGCTGTAGTGGGGAAACTATGACCCCATTGAATACTAACATGGTAGATGTATAATAGATATCAATAGACGAAGCAATAATAAAACCATACAATAGTAAATAGTATAAGATAGTATGTAATTACTTCTAGAGAACACATATATAGATGATGCATCATACATATCTCTAAGAATGGAGCAGAAAAATTACAATGTTGGAATTTAATACAAAAACCATGTACAAAATAAAAAACTACACAACTCTATAGCATCACAAGCTGTAGCTTGGTCCCATGCTCACAAGCTTCTCTGCAATCATGTACCTGAAGAAGAAGGGTGCCTGCACTTATCAAGACCTGCAAAAATATAATCATTTTGGGCCTAAAATCAATACCCATACAGGGTGTGAGATGAATCCCAGTAGGCCACCTCCCAAAGTTCTGTGCCTAAAAGTCAGTTAATATATATGGCAGCCAATAAGATAATGTAGTAGTAAACAACGAAGTAATCAATGTAAAAAAATACTACAGTTCAAATGAATTCTAATTTCAACTATCAAGTAAGGAACCAATAACAAATAGGTGACCCATTTAGATGTAATCACATACTAACACCTCTGGTTCATCCATGAAACATAATAAACCCTCGAGGAAGTACACATAATTTAACACATATGGTTTTGCATTCACAATTAATCTTTGAGGACACAACTCACCATCAATTCCCCCTCTAGTATCATAATAGTAACTAATAGGCACACTGAGGAAGCACTAAACATCCAACTCATCTTATGGCCCATATCAAATAAACTACTGACACTCAAAGGGAGAACTTACTTCTGTCCCCCCTATGGCCTCTCAATGTAAAACTAAATAGACACTCTAGAGATGCCCTAAATGTCCATTCTCCCTATGCTCTACTACAACAGGTTCCCACATCCCTGTGTAAGTCATTATTGAACAAATGATACATGGAAGCCAAATTAATCCTCAGGAATTTCTTGGATAAAAAATCTACACCATATCATTCCAAGTCAGAAAATATTCACTTAATCTAGACAATACTAGTCATGGAAAGAAAGCAGCAACCTTATAGGCAAGACTAGGAAAAATGGTCTAAACAAGAAAATGTGGAAAAAACCTCCATATCATGTAAAAGTTAACCCTATTAATAAAAAATTAACCTCTATCCGAACAAAAAAGGTATATCATGAAATAATAGGGAAAATAACAATTAACACGCAATACCCTGTTCTTTGGTATTGGGGACTTTTGCACATAAAATTGAATGACAATCTATGGAATGTCACAAACCACATAACTCGGTGTTGTGAGATTGATATACATGAAATTCAAGATTTCAATCAGCCTAAAACTCCATAGATCTATATAAACGTTACAAATTTTCAATACAGGATATCTCACAAAAGTTGATGAATCAAGAGATGAGGTTCATGAAGAACGGAGGTCTCAATGTTTCAATTCCAATGCAAATGACATATGTTGAATTGTGGAACATACATCATTTTGTGGGCTCGGTGAAGATCTTGTGGTCTCGTTCACTCATCGATGAGATATTTAGAGAAGAAGATAGATTAATCCGTCAGACGCAAACCCAGTACGTTTAATGAAATAAAACGAAAGTACCCAACGTGTTGTTTAATAGTACACAGTGTGTACTAGCCTTTTCCTGCTTTTTCTTTAAGCAGTTTCTAGATGACCATAGACAGCCATGTACTTGACCATTACATGGAAAATACATGGTCACCCATGACAACCGGGGTACATGACCTGTAATTATAAGTACATGATGTATACTCCTGAAATTTCCAGAAACACTTATTTTTCTCGAAATCAACCGGAAAAAAAATTTATACCAGAAAAAAAAAGATTCGAGTTCTTAAAAGTATCCCCCTTTAATGTAATTCTTCCCTGAATTTACCTAGCAGGGTGGTGTTGAAGAATAATCCTTGAACATCTCTAGCCACTGCAATCATTCATCACCCTCCCTCTCCCATGTCTCATCCTATGATCTCCCATTATTCCATAGCACTCATACTAGAGGAATAGATCGTCCCCTAAGAACCTCCCCAATTTGATCAACAATATGGATATGATGGTATTCAAAAGATGCATCCAACTCTAACTCAACCTCCTCAGGTTGGAAATCCTGAGGCAAGTGTGAGAAATAACGTCGATGCTGAGAAATATGGAAGACATCATGCGTATCCCGATACCTCTCACATAACTGGAACCAATAGGAATCTATAATAACTCTCTCTAATACCTCAAACGGTTTGACATACCTCAATGAAAAGAAACCCTATCTCATAATCCTCTTGTGTCCCAACATCAGTGTTACACATAGAGAATCTTGATCTCTGACCTCGATCTCCAAAGGTTATCACTGTTAATCAACATACGTGTTTTGTCGTGATGGTGTAGTATCCATATTCTTCTGAATCAACTCTATCTACTCTGTGGTCCGCTAGAGAAGACGAGGTCCCATCATAGCAGCCTCTCCTACCTCCAGCCACTATAAGTTTGATCAACATGGCCTACCGTACAGAGCCCCATAAGGTGCAATATGAATAGTTGATTGAAATATTTTTTTTGTATGTTATCTCCACAATGGGTATGTGTTTCTCCCTAGAACCTCCAAAATCTTGTATGCATTCTCGATGCATGTCTTCAATAACCTAAATCGTTTTCTCGGACTATCCATATGTCTTGAGATGGTAAGTTGTACTCATAAGTACATGTGTACCTAAAGCCCTATAAAGTCCCTACTAGACCTGATAAGTAAAATGTGTGTCTCTTTCTGAAATAATAGATTGTGGAACCCCATGTAGATATAAAATCTCTAAGATGTACAACCTTCCCCACTCATCTACACAGATGGTCTCCTTGATCTGTAAGAAGTGGAAAACATCGTGAGTTAGTCAATGACAACCGATACTACATCATTCACCCTAGTAGACTCAGAAAAAACATTCACAAAATCCATCACGACATCACTGCATGTCCCATAAGGAATATGCATATATTGAAAAATCCCTATTTGTCACAGTTGCTCCGCCTTCACCTTCTTAAAGGTAGAACATCCCATAGGAAATTCAACATAATCTCTCTTCATACTAGGCCCCCAATACAAATAGTGTAGATCTTGATAAATCAAGTTGAAACCAAGATGAATAACCCAATGTTGGAATTTATTGTCCCACATTATCCCCTCACATATGTCTATTGACAACCATATGTGAGCCTAGAAATTCCAGATCTCATCCTCACCTATGGTCCATCTAGGAATAGGGTCCTCTCCTGAAAAACATTGATTTAGGACTAGGCCTTCTGAATCTGATATCTTCCACATTCTTACTCGATTTAGAAGAGTAGAGGTAACAACTAAATATGATAGAAATGTCTCTCATGTCTTTCATTCACCCCAAAATACATCTCAGATAAAAAATCCATAAGCAACCACTTACAACTGGCCTCCATAACAACCTGTATCTGAGTCCTTTTGCTCAGCACATCAGCCATAGTGTTTCCTTTCCTAGTAATATGGTCATGCTCAAAGTGAAAGGATTGAAGGTAATCAACACACATTTTCTGTCTCAAATTCAGATCCTACTGACTGAAGATATACATGAAACTTCTGTGGTTAGTGAAAACCCCAATATTCTATCCTAGAAGATAATGTATTTAACAGTGTAAAGAATGACCAAGTGTAGCGAGCTCTAGATTGTGGGTTGGGTAATTCCACTCATGTGGCCTCAAATGCTGAGTACCTTACGCAATGAATCCTTCTCCCTACATAATCACTGCTCTCATACTTCTACTTGATGCATCACAATATATAGTATAGATCATTCCCAACTCTGAAAATACTAGAATCAATGCTGATGTCAACCTCCCTTTCACCTCCAGAATGGATGACTCATTAGAATCTATTGAAAATTACATCGCACCCATCTTAGTCAGGACTTTCAGTGGCACAGATATGTGTCAGAAATCCTATATGAAGCATCTATAGTATCAATTCAGCACTAGAAAACTCTATACCACCAAGACGTTATTTGGATACTCCTAGGAAAATTCATCCCTCATAATATAAGGGTCTATTGATAAAAATGTATATGAGATTACATGACCCAAGAAGTGAATTAGGTCTATCGAAAAGTTGAACTTCACGAGCATAGAATATAAATGATGCTCTCTCAGTGAACTAAAAATTATCTTAATATGTGTGGCATGTTTGTGTAGAGTGTGAGAGTACAGAAAGATGTAGTACAAAAAAACCACCATGAAACAATCCATGTGTTGATGTAACAATCGGTTCATTAGTCCCATGATGACTATAGGTGCATTCGTGGGACCAAAGAAAATAGCCTCATACTCACATAGACCATACCTTCTCCGAAAGGCTGTAAGAGGTGTATCAAATGTTTTAATGCACAGCTAATGGTTACTAGATATCAATTCAATCATCAATAACACTCAGGATTTTAGAATTTTTTCAAATAGATAATGAATCATTGTCAATGGATATCAGTTATTGGCCATCAATTTTTTCGACATCTAAAAATCCACAAAATTTCTAGGGGTACCATCTTATTTTTTCGCAAGTAGAATATACAAACCCCAAGGAGAAGTACTTGGGGGATGAAACCCTTGTTCTACAACTCCTCCAACTGCTTCATGAGATCATGAAACTCTAGTGTAGCTATCATATAAGGATTAATAGACATTGGTGCCACTCCTATAATAAGCTCAATAGAAAACTTCACCTCTTGCTATAGAGGAAAATTTAAAAAGTCCACTGGAAAGACATCCCTGAAATAATCCACCACTGGAGAAAAGTATTTCTATGAAGTCCCCTATTCATCAAGATACATACAAGAAATATGGGATATAACGCCTCCCAATCCATGATTTTTGGGTCCGGTTCTTCTCACTGTGACCTCCAATTCGCCCTTATAATGAAATGATCCACCCTCTAGTGATGTGAAACTCACTCTATGATAATAACAATTGAAAAAATCCTGGAAGTGAACATAATAGACCATTCCGAGAATGACTTCACAACCTGTCATCTCTAAGATATTGAGGTTCCATAAGAAGTGACACCCACAAAACACATGTGGGCACTCCTTGCACTAACATACAATAGCGTTTTTTGTCCCCAAAAGAGTGTATAATGTCAAGATATCAGCATATGAAAAGATACAGAGCCCAAGGATCTCCTCAACATCAATAGATATAAAGCTATGAGATTCCCCTATATCAAAAAGAGTATATGATAAATGATCTAAAACTAGAATCATAAATCGAATGGTAGAAGGTTCGGGATCCTGCTCCTATTTTTTTTGCTCCATCGTAAAAGTCCGACCTACATCGTGGACCTACGACCCATCCAGACCACTTTGAGCTGATTCACCGAGATTTTTCTAAAAGCCCAATGAATGGATACCATGGCCAGGACCTTCACCTCATCTTGAATGGCTAGAAGAACTCAAGTTCCCTAACTGATGAGAAACCGACACTGCTTCCCCTAAACAGGGGGTCATATAAGAACTCTAATCACCAACTATTGGTGAGAAAAACTAAAATAAACATTGAAGAGGTCCCAGTTTACTGCATGATTGGCACTTGACTAAGTCTCCCGGGAAATGTGTCCTCGTATGCCTGGTCTTACCACCGAGATAGAATATCACCTGTCTAATAGAAGAATTATCCCACCTTCTTACAATCTCCATGCGTAGACACCCTACATCGATTCCAACTGTCAATAAAAGGGGTGCAAACTCCAGAAGTCGAAATTCCCTGGCTCACAACTCCAAAAAACCATATATTTTTCTCTGTGTTCAACGCATGGTTGACTATAGATGTGATGGAAGTCAACATAAAGATGTTCAACTCAGATCGATGTCATTCCTAAGATAATCCTCAAACTTCAATTCCAGGAAAACTCATCACCTTTAGGAATAAGCATAATGTATTATAGATCTGTAAAATGATAATAGTACACCTTAACTAAGAGAGTACTCAACTCTAGCCCTAAGAACTCTCGGGATTTATCATCCCTCTAAGTCTTTGGGTCAAAGTAGTCATATAAGGCATATAAAAAATCATCCCAAAGAATAACCTGATGGGGCCTGGCCTGTGAGATCGCATCCCACAATCTCTTGGTGGAGTATAAAAGCATATATGTTGAAATCTTCACCCTCCTCTCTTGAGGAATTTCCAAATGCTCGAAGACAGATACCATGGCTTCAAGCCATGAATCTGTCGCCTAAGTTCCTCCTTCCAATGGGATGGTGGGAGGATACTCATCAGGAAAACCCGTTTCAACTCTACCCTCGAAGGTGAAAAATGCAACACACCATGGACCGTTTGAATGAACCTCATAAAGCAATCTCAGAACTGTGGACTGTAACCTATGTCTAGGATAACAGATTGATCCATGACTGGATCCACTGGAGTATCTATTGGTAGTCCCTGATCTACCATGTTCGTTGTCTGATATCTACCCTGTAAATGGCAGACAACCAGAGGATGTCTCAGTTGCATGACTCTATGAGGTCAAGTGCACACATTAGATAAAGATTAACTGGAACAGAAACACAGAAGTGTAATAATGGAACAAGAGAAAGAAAGCATTTAATTTTTTTAAAACATAGATACACGACATCTATAATAAATACATGGTGTGTTCCCTTAAGCCTTCACATGGATGTGCAATTTTTCCACCCAATGTCATGTAACACCCCATTCACATTGTGTGATGTATTAACACACGACATGAACTTGAATCCTCTTCTGATAGACGAGTTCTTCTACATCGTTAAGTGACATGGTTTCCCTAGAAAAATACTACACAAAGTGTTAGTTCCAAAAATAGAGTGTACATGGTGGACCTCACTAACCTGTGTTGTTAGTTACATGGCCGGTTACACGACTCACTCTACATAGCCTGTTCCATTTGGAAACTAGTTGTACTATAAAGATTTCACCTCCCCGTGTTGTTTGTTACACTGCTGGATAAAAGGGTCACAAAAAAAATGTTTTTAATCATGACACGACATGTATAACCAATGTTTTATCTATCTATTTCGTTAGTCAAACGGGTAGAAACATGGTCTCCATAATAGAGCATGTACATTCAGTACACAGCATGTCCCACCATGACTTCCAAACACCGTGTCTCTGCCCCCAAAGCCAGTGACAGGTTTAGAGACTGCACAATATGTACATAAAATACACAGTATATACTTAAGAATGACAATTTATTCTTGAATTGAAGGACACATGGTGTGTATACATCATTACACACCATGTATTCAAGGTATTTCCGAACAATAACCTTCAAAACTAATCCAGAATCTCCAAAAAACAGAAAAGTGAACATTAAAGTGCCAAATTATGATTTTTGAGGACTGATTCTCCCCATGAATCAATTCTAGGAATCTATTACATGCCATACAGAAGGAATAAAAATACAATGATCTAACCAATTTCGATCCATGGTGGCCCGTAACACCTAAAGAACCAATGTTTGGTTTTCATTCAAACAAAACCTTAAACTATCCAAAAACCAATCAAATTGAAGGTAAAAACTGCATGCATATATAGAAAAATAACAATCAAAGAAACATGAAATCACTAATTCACCCTAAATGGAATGGAATGAATGCATGGCATGTTATCTCTAGCAGGTGCCTATATGATGAATGAGATGAGATACCATCATTTAATTGGGTTAGAGAAGAATTATAATATCAATAATATTAGTTACAATAGTATAAAACATGTGAATCACTCAAGGTGAAATCAATCAACTATAAATTTCCAAAATCAGAACACATCAATAACAAGGTAAATTTTATTTTCCCTATAAACAGGTTAGATACACCATCTAAAAAATTATTACCAAGTACCTATTCCTACTTAACCATAGATATGGGCTCCAAATAGTATGTCATGATGAACAAAATTCCTCAGATACAACATTGTAACGTCGTAGTTCTGGAAGCCTCCCAGAGGTACACATATCATGTTAGTCACATAGCCTCAAGCGCGTTTCCTCAAATGCCAGAGACTACCGACTAGCAGTGAGGGCCTTGAGTGTGATAGTGGAGAAACAATTCCCCCTCTGGAAAAGTGACAGAGAAGAAGTAAAACATATGTCAATAGAGGAAGAAGTAATAATACCATAAAACAATAAACAGTGGAAGACTGGAAGTAATGGAAATTAGAGCACACATAGATACATGATGCATGATACATATGTGAAGGAATGAATCCAACCACATACCAATGCTGAAATAAAGTAATAGACCCATGTACTAATGAAATTTAAGTAAATAGATACACAACATCACAATCCTCAGCTTGGTCCCATTCTCTATTGCTCGTTCGTAATCATGTACCTGATGTAGAAGGGATATTTCCCTTATCTAGAACTAGAACAATATAATCTATTTGGGCCCAAAATCATGACCCAAAAGGGGATGAGACGAATCCCAGTCGGCAACCACCTGATGATATATTCATAACAGTCAGTGAATATATATAACAGGCAATAAGAAAAATTAGATGTAAACAAGGATTTACTTAATGTAAAAAACATACAGTTAAAAAACATTCAAATTCCATGTATCATGTTAGCAACTAATCACAAACAGGTTACCCTCTCGGAAGTACTCATAGCCTCACCCCTCTAGTTCAACCAAACAACACAAGAAACCATTTGAGATGTAAAAACATTGTAACCCATCTGGTTCATCATTCGGAAAGACTCTCTGATGAAGCACTCACTGTCAATTCCCCATGTACTCTTGTATCGAAAACTAATAGGCACTCCAAAGAATCACTCAACAGCCAATTCGACCTGTGGCCCATATCATTGAATCTACTGACACTATGTGGTAGAACATATGTTCATCCCCCCTATGGTCTCGCAACGTAAAAGTAGATAGACACTATATAGAAGCCCTCAACATACATTCTCTCTTTGGTCTACTACACCAAGTTCCCATAGCCCTGTGTAACTTATTGGTGCGCAAACAATGCATTACAGCCAATGTGAACCTCATGAACTACATGCTTAAACAATCAATATCATATCATTGCACGTTAAATAATATTCACTCCATCCTAACAATACTAGGCATGGTAAGTAAGCAGCAGCCTAACAGTCAAGGCTTGACCAAACTGTGAAAACATGAAAACTTGGGAAAAAAACAATATCATGGCTAGATAAACCATATTCCGAAATAATTAACCTTTATAAAAACAAACAAGGAAGAGTGGGTAATAACATGGCTAAAAACCATAAACATTCAATACCCCATTTTTGGGTATTAGGAACATTTGAACATAATATTCAATGACTATCTACGGAAAGGCATAAACAACCTTAGTCAGTGCCGTGAGATAGGTATAAAAGATATCCATGACATTAATAGTCCTAGAATTTCATATATATACAAAAACGTTAAAAAAATCAACTGATGATATCTCATGAAAGAGGAGGAATCAAGAGATGTGGTTTAAGAAGAAATGAGAACTCCCTAATGTGATTCCAACACAACCGATGAATGTCAAATCAGAGAATGGACAAGTAGTCATGGTCTCAGCGAAGATCTACTGAACTCATTCACTACCAGATGAGATAGGTTTAGAAGACGATGGTTATATCTATCAGAGATGAGACTAGTCCATTTAATGATATAAAATTAAAGTACATTGTGTGTTCATTAAAAGTATTAGGCGTGTATTGGCCTTTTCCGGATGCATTTTACGTGGTCTCCTGGTCACTAAACATGTCCATGTACATTGCCATTACACAACTAGTACATGGTCACCCGTGGAAGGTGATTACATGATGTGTTCTTATATGTTAACTACATGTACTCCTAGAAATGTCTAGAAACTCCTCTTTTTCTCAAAAACACCAGAAAACAAGATATATAATGAGAAGAAGATCAAGGTTCATAGTAATACAATGGGTTATCTCCATGAAATTCCTTATCATATATCAAAGGGTTCTTTTCACAATATCTCACCAATTTACAGTCTCACAAGGACATCATTATAATAGCTACAACTAGTATTCAATGGGTACCCCAAACAAATTTTGTAGCATGGGTATTTCTTCTAATCTATATTTAATAGAATCACCAATATAAACTAATTTCAATTAATGATTATGACTTACATTTGTTATTTCTTCATACACAACATACAGGTTGGACATATTCATTATCTACTCTCCAATAAATATAAAGATAAAATAAAATTTTTCATTAATCAACCATAAAGTAGTACCATCATTGGAATTATTCTCTTATAAAATGTATTGTATGATATGTGGATATCATATGGATACTTATTCCCTCTTAGACCTCAATACACAAATTCATCATTCATAGATTTATTAATAAAATAACTTTTATACACTTCATATTATAATTCTTCTTATCATAATAACTTCTAAATTATCAAAATAATCCCTATTTTGATAAACATTAATAGATGAATACAATATTACCAATTTGTTTCTATATTTTAATATGGAAACGTGCATGATTTAAGATTTATCATTACATTATTAAAAACAAGTTAAAAATATCACCACATTATATTTTCCTTATATATGACTATTGTATATCTCAATAATACTATAATAGAATAGTGCCTCTTGTTTTCCACAAAATGTCTATAAATGTTGTGGGTATATTTTAACTAAAAAATCTATTATTTTTATAACCCAGGGTGGAATTCATTTCCTCAGGAAATGAACGTAATGGTGTGGAATCATTTCTCCATGATAAAATATTTCTATGAAATTGCTCCTTAATAGTGATCTATGATGTCATCAATTCTATGGTACATTTCAACTCAAACAATATAATAGATGAACACTAGTATTTCTGCATAAAAATAATTAATGATGTGATACTCATAAAGATGGAATTTCATCTTTTAATTTTATATAAAAATACTTATTTTTTTCTCAATTCCTAATCTGATCAAATCTCATTACTTTTATATGTTTGAATATAAATTCAGATATTAAATTAAATTATTTTTTTGACTATCAATATATTTTAATTCTTATAAATATATTTTATACAAAATTTATCTTTAAAAATATATCTTTGTGTATATTTTAAATAAATTATGTATGTTTCAAAATCACTTATGTAATATAGTGTGTGAAAAATTTACATCTGTATTCTACAAAAACATCTTATGTACAAATGTATTATTTTCTTAAACAATCAATTTTTTATTAAATATAATATATTTTTCATAAAAATTAAACATATCATATATATTTCTGTCAGATAAAAGTCTATGCCACATTTTTATTATATATCGAAAAATATAACACACATGACTTTAAAAAATGTTAGAAATAAAATAACATTTCCATTTTTTAAACCGTAGAAAGGTATCTTCATTACAAAAAATATTTTATATATCTTATGTATCATTCCTTGACCTTATAGAATATATATTATAATTAAATAAATTATGAAAATAATGAAACTAAAAATTATTCAAATATTTTACATAAAAAATATGTACACACACACACACACACTAATATATATATATATATGGCCCTCCCAAAACATTCCAAATTCACGAATTTCATCCAAATATAATATGTTATGAATGAATTTATACCTAACCAATTCAACTAAAAAATATCATGGATTAGGTCTTTTCATTTTCTGGTTTATGGAATGCCAAAAAAAATTAATATATTCAAATGTGGTGTTTTTCTAGAAAACATTTCATATGGATTCATATTTGAATATGTTTTTTAGAAACATTGGTTTTTTATTTAAAAATAATTTTTCATGTCTTCGCTTCTATATGAAGGAAAAATACCATGTTCGAGTAACATAGTTCTTTCCATTTCCACTAAACATCTATTTTTCCTCTCAGTAAGATAATTTTTTTGGGAGTGTATGAAATGGGGAACTCATCCCGAATACCATGCTTCCCAAATTAATTTTATAAATCTCCATTTATGTATTAACCACTGTTGTATGTTCTAAACATATTTACTGAATACCCAAATTCTTTCTCCATATCTCTCCATAAACATTTATACATTTTCATTGAATATCACTTATGTTATATATATAAAACAAAATTAATGTGAGTATTTTATTCAATAAATGTGATGAGATATATAAGTCCATGAGTTGATTTTATACTCATTGTACCTTGAATTTCTTATCAAATAATTTCCATACATCATTTTGAAAAAAATAACATCATTATGCACATAGTAAATTATTTTTCCCTTGTGAAAAGAATTTCATCATAAAAATATTCTTCATTACATATCAATAATTCCATAGAAAAATTCTCTCTTAGATCAATTTATCATTTTAATATGACACATTTGTGGAATAATTTTATTCCAAAACTAATTTTCTTCCACTATACTTATATGAAAATATTTTTGAACCTCACCATCTAGAAATATGTTTCATTTTATATGTTTACCATTTTTATCTATCTTCCCTCTTGAACATTTTTCACAAAAAACCCATATTTTATAAAAATGACTTGGTTTCCTTAATCAAAAAGTTGAGAAACACTTATCATGTTCTTTATCATTCTATCAATAAACAATTAATCCCTTTATGTAAATATGTATTCTTTGATGATGGATAATCCAACACCTTCTCTTATTAGTGACTCATCATTTCAAATTGAAATAATTCATTTTATGAAGTCCTTCATATTCATTAACAAATTTATGTCTCCTATTATATTATAATAACACCCAATATCTAGAATCCAAGGTCATTCTTATATTTTCCCAATAGAGTTGTTTTAAAAACAAGTGATTTTTTAATCTGGACATCTAGATATTGATTATTGTTCCTAGGAAGAGGTGAATGGTTATTTAAAAACTGTGTCTGAACCATGTATAACTCAGTATCAAAGATTTCATGGTTATAACATATTGGTCACATGGTTGGAAAACTGTGACAAAAAACATGAGGACACCACTATCCAATTTCGTATTCATTGAATAGTTTAGATTCCTGGTTTGTCAAACCATGCATAACACTTGCGTATACCACTGTCCATTTTATATCCTTAAATTTTTACCAAATCACACCCCATTCTACTAATCCAAGTAAATGGTAGAAAAAATATTCAAAAAGTACATAAAAAGGAGCCCGAGAAGAATCTTGAAATGCCTGATATCTTACAGTAAGAGAAAATCTCTATGATGGGTTTTCAAGGGTGGTACATTCTTATAGTAATTAATAAATTTCCTTGAAATTTATATATATTTTATATTATTTTAATTTATTTATATTGTTTTAACCACGTTTCATGCATCATTAAAAATCATTAGTAGTGATTGGATCTTCTAGGAGCAAATGTTTCACTAGTTTATGACCTACATTTTATTATTTCTCTCTAGTATGGGGTTCAACATGGATTGGTAATGTTGCCATAATTTAATCCAGTGATGGAAATTTAAAGTATTAAATTGGATAAATTGAATCAGGAATTCAAATTTATATTAATCTAGAATAACTTGTTCTAGAAGTTCCCCAAATATTCAATGATTTCCATAATCACAGATATTTTGTAATATTTTATTATAGTTTTTTTTCTTATTACTATGGTGACAATCAATTTTATTCACATTTAACCTATAAATATATTTCTACACCTTCATCATGTTTCTCTTATATAAATTCTTAAAAAATAAAAAATTGATTTAAATTTTATAGAAGAATATTCAAAACATCTTTACGTGGCCCCTTAAATTGGTTTTCATGTTTCAAATGTGTCAACATCTATTTTTTAGAAATTAATCATGTTAGAAAATACGTAAAAATACTCTGATTGACTATTGACCTAAAATTAAAAACATATAATTTGTATAGTGTATATTAGAACTATCATGATATAAAAAAATTAATTAATTTTAACATATGGTGTCTGGTTTCATTTTAAATCCAACTAATCTTGATGACCACATCTATATTTAAAATTTTAGTTTTAGGACCTGGTATTGTTTTTTATCATCATGTAGGATCATTTGTTATTGAAATATTTTTACATTTGGAGTCTCATTGATATGATATTTTTATTTATATTTATATTATTTTTTTATTTTTTTTGTTTGTTATAAAATATGAACAATCATGTAAATTACCTTGGTTCAAAAATTATTCTTGTTTTGGTGTCATTGATTATTTATTTATTATTATATTCATTTCCTATTTAATATAATATATTCTAATGTTATTTATTCTTCTTACTGAAAATATTATTTATAATAAATTATATTTATATTCGTGTTTCATTCCATCGACGTTCAAATAAAATATACATCATTCTAGAATTTTCATTGATGTTATGTATAATGTCTAATTTCATTTATCTATGTAAAATCAATCTCAGTAGATCATATTTGGTTCTATGTAAATAGTTAATATCCTAGGTAAATTGTAAATGAGAGTCATGAATATTAGGGGATAGGTAAGGTTCTCAGTCCATGTGGTGGCTTCAGTTGGTTCATAACCTGAATACTATAATGAATAACTAGTGTACAACGATGAAATTAGAAACAATTAAACGTATTTCTAATTTTTTCAATGGTGGTGGTGAAAATGAGGTGGAATTAAAGAAAAATTTATTTAGTAATGAAAATAAAATAATGATAATAGAAGACCATAGAAGCTAGAGAATATAGATAACAAATCCATTGGAATTAATGTTGAGAAATATTGTGAAATAAACATCCCCAATTATGAATTGAATTTTTTTGTGAGTTCTTATAGGGTAGCAAATAAGAAAAAATTCAATCTAAATCATACCTAAGAAATGTAATATTGATTCTACCCTAAATGGGATAAGCTGATTTTTTTTGTATTTGGGGGGACACAATGGATCATTGTTAAAAGGAAACTTGATGTAATACTGATAGAGGGGGATAATAATATAAGGGATAAGAGTAGTCTATGTGATGAATAAAAGGTATTAAGTAGAAATGATTACACATATTTAACCATATAGAAATACCAAATATGTTTATTATATTCCAGAAAGAAATTTATAAATCTTTTTATCTTCTTTTGTGAATGAAATATAAATAATATCCAAAACAATGATATATTGAAAGGGAATGAAAATGTTATACATGAATGTTAACTACAATAACATGAGTTTTTCCATAGGGGGATGAACATAGATCATATGAGCAGATATGTTTTAGGTGTAATCATTATTAAAACAATTCTGGTAATAGTCTCACAATTATTCCACCACATGAAAAAAGCATAATTAAATTGAAATATTTTCCAAGTGATTTATGTGGCATGATTGATCATGCACAAATTATTATCCCACATAGTGATATGAGAAATGAGATTATTCCTCCTAAGAATCACTTTTTTTAGAATAGTTCTATAATCATGATATATTCATTTCTATGGGGATATATTTTGGGGATGGAAAAATAGTTCATATGGAATTATTATACAAAATCATCACAATAATGATAAATAATGAAAAAAATATTCCCTTATACAGTTGTATTTATTTATATGTCATCCTTTTAAAGAATTGAATATAATTTTTTTCTCAAATGAATAATAAATGAAATAATGAAATTTTTAATAACATATAATGATATGTTGTAATAACCATCTTGATATGATTTTTAGAAATTAAAATCTTATGAATATAAATATATATATATATATATGACTAACAATGATATATTATAATGGGTCATCAAAATGGTTGAAATTGTTATGAATGTTACCATATTGGATGAATTAAATACAATGTATTGAAAAAAATTGTTTAAATAAATCTATATCCTATGATGAAAAAATAAATTTTCCATAATGTTTTTTTATTAACAATAATAACCATAATAATAATTTTATGATTTGGTAAATGTGTATGAAATGAGTTTTGTTATAATCCCATGTAGGAGAGTGTACATTAATAATCATACTGATTTATTAAATCAATATAAATCTAATGTTTTTGTAAGGGACTTGAAATTTAGAAATTTAAAATGAATTAATCTTCATTCTTGCATCCTTTTTTGTAACTAATCTATGATTAAATTAAATGAATGTCTATTTTAGTCAATGATAAAATATTATTAATTTAAAAAATCTAAATATTTTTTTTGAAATTACACACTATTGGTTAAACTTGAATGTTTTTAATCCTTGGGATCATAAATTGTATGTAATATGAGTTGAAAGTGTTTTAAAATGATTATAAAAGTTTAAATAAAAAATTAGTATCATCTTAGAAATTTTTGAACATACCATAACGAATAAATTTTATTCAAGGCAATTGTTGGTGTTATATTATGTATATTAGGGATAGTGTGAATGTCTACATATAACCTTCTTACCTTGTGCACCAATTTTGGATAATGTATTCATACTATATAATAAATGAGGGGTCATTTTTTATGAATTAATGGTACAATTAATTAATTGGAATTCATGGAAATTTTTATCGACGATATTGAATGAATTAAATTTAGTCATTAATGATTATGTGGGATAGAATGAAAATTTTATTCTAAAAATGGATTAACATATTTACATAAATTATTATTATTAGTATTTCAAACCAATAAGATTGGTATTTTATTTAGATTACTTTTTTTGCGTTGTATTTTTTTCAATATGTGTCATTACATAAAAGTGAAAATATTTTCGGTTGACTATGAAGATCCCAAGAATAACAGAAATATGATTGGATTTATTAAGATAGAAAAAACAAGATATTTTTCCCCATAAACCATGGACATTGGTTATATCCATGGTTCACATGTTAATGAAAAAATAACTAAAAACTATAAGATACTAGTATTTTTTGAGCTATGAAACGTGGATATTCAATAGGGATATTGTGCTTGTACTAATTCTGAGATTTTGTAATATTTATACGACAATGGATGTACTTTCATTGATTTCTTCTAGAGATCTATTCATTGATGTAATGATAATTTTCGTATTATAGTTTCTTCAATAATATAAATAAATAAATATTTATTAGATAGAATAGATAGTTAGAAAAATTTCTTAGTATTTCACAAAAATATATAGTTTCATTATTTTTTTTGAAAATTACACGGACCATCTTTATTAAAATATAATTCAATTAGTTGGAATATGTGTGATGTGTTTTCGTGATTTTCTTCATTTTAAGATACCAGTGTTCTACTTGAAGTGTTTTCAACATCATTTACTGGTATATGGATATGAAACTCTTAGATAAAGATTTTTTAAGGTTGAAATCATGTTGAGATAGCATTTAAGTCATTTAAATGAAATCTAGAAAACATGTCATATAATGGTGATGTATAACGAAAAAGTGTCTATATAAAAACATCATCAACCTTTGTATATACAAAACATTTACTTTGTCAACTTGATATTATTTAATTTGTATAAATATGATACAAGACTATCATATTCATAATTATCATCTCATGTTTTGTATAAATTATTTATAGCTTCATAATCATAAAGAATAACATATGTAGGCATTATGAAATGAACAATTGAAATGTATATTATTTGAATCATCATGATCAATTGATTGTAATGGTAAACTATGAAATATTTTATATGTTCAATCAACAACAGTCAATGGTTTGACATTTATTCAATATCCATTATTAATAATCATGGTTAGTTATTTTTTTATGCAGTTGCATCAGTACTAGGTGAAAAATAGATTTTCATGAAAATTTCAGATTTCAAAAAACATGAAAATTATTTAATTTTTTTTTGTTTTTTATTTTTTAATCATCATGATAGTTTATTTGGATTGTGACTATATCAATATCAGTGGATTCAATATGTGAGTTCTGCAATAAAATATATTGATACCATAACAATTAAAATTTGGTACTATATACCAATGTCTATGTGGAAATATTTGAAGTATATAAATTCATGTGAATTTCTGAATTAATTAATATCATAATTTTGAAATATCATGTGAGAGTTTTAATGTAATTTTAATTATATTTAAATGGTAATATGTGGCCTTCAAATATGAATAAAATGTGGAATGTGACAACTCTAAAATAATGTGATGCAAATAACACTATTCCATATTTATATTTTCCAGATGATTTGAAAAAGGGAATTTACACATGGATACTATGTTTAAATGGTATATCTTTTTTTGGATAATGAAATGGAAGGACTTCTGATGATTCAATGAACTGGAGGAAAAATATTTCATGTGTTTTAGATTTAATGAATTTTGGAATGTGATTTATAAGTCTATAGAAAATAAAAATGAAATATATATATTATTTGAGGGAATTTAAATTTTAGAAACATTTGGAGATACTACAATGATTATATATATTATATTTGTTGAATACAAAAAATATGTGGTTACATGATGGTACCCATTGAAAATTTTATAGATTGAATCCATTAAATAAAAGGAGATCCATTATTACACCTTTTGAGGATATTTGGTATCATGGAAGGAGAAATTAGTAGATACAATGATGCATGATGATGGCTTTCCTTATACACTAAAAATTGATACAAAGATAGATAAAGAGAGATATAAGTACAGATAAATCAACATTTTTCATATCTTATTTAATATAAAGAAGAATAAGGTGTTAATGATATATTCATAATTACTAGATATGAATATTAGAAAAAAAGGTTATTATAGGAATAAATTAGTTGATCATACATAGGTATATGTTCTGCGAGATGAAGCCCATAAACATCTTGGTTTAGATATTTGAGGATAAGGGAGTTTTGATGTGTTTCTAGACATCATATTACCTACTGACAATAAGATTAGACTAGCCTAAATTTCTATATTATTGAAAATAATGTATGAATTAGGTGGACCATATATATGATTAATGTGAGTAAGAATATCCCCCCCATATAGTTTATGAATTAATGATACTAAGACTAGTTATCTTTTAAAGAGGATATGAAATTTCATCCTCTTCTATAAAGGGAATACTGATTTATAGATTTTCTACATCACATCTAGGATAATTAATTCTATTATATACCTGTGATCATTTTTTAATTTATAAAAATAAGTATTTTTTACACACGAGGATAATAATTATGATTTAATTGAGACAATTTCCTCCTTACTGAGGTAATCTTTTTTAAAAAAATGTTTTATTTTCTGATTTTTTAAATTCTATATATTGATAGCATCAATATATTCGTAAATAGGCATATACTAGAGCATTGTACAAGTTAGGATCTTTATGGTATTAAAATGAAAATTAGTATAATTGTAATCAAACCCTAATTAACTAATCCCCCATGTTCCATTCACATCCCCATGTGATCAAAAAAGGGTGTCAATTATAAGTTAAATGGGATGGTATAAATTTGGGAACCAAATTATTGTTACATTTAGGATGTTCGTGGACTTATATATCCACTATATTATATACGTTCTTCGAAAGGAATATCATCCTGAAATACATTATCATCCCTTATGGTGGTCTTAATGTACCTCAATCTTTGTACAATAAGCCCTCCCATAAGAACTGAGTAAAAATATTTTTCTCTTATTTTTTTGATACATAATTAATTATTGATATTATTCTTTAATAAATAGAAAATTTAATTCTTCTATTAGACAATAAACCATGAATTCTTCACAAATTCTAAAACTCATATCTTAACTGCATTATGATATCATAGGTTAGGTCACTTTATTCTTTGATACAACAACACAAATTTCATCACTATTGTCTTCTCAAATGTTTTTAGTTATATGAGGATATTATAAGTTTCTTTGTTTACATTATTCATAAAAATGTTATTCTTTTAAATAATTAGTCGTTCTATCCCATTGATACCTTTTATGTTCTCTTTTTGAATAAAACATCATATTCCCCATTATCATATAATCTCCTCATTTTATTTAGATTTAATACCTGCTTAAAATCATTTCAATACATTTTCTTATTTCAATATAGAAACTTCCAAAAGTTTTCAAAACTGAATCTACCTATTTTATCTTGTTAAAAATATCATCATTTTTTATCGCTTCTAAATAGAAGTCAAATACATCTCTTAAAAACTCTCTGAAACTCAATCTTTTTATTTCTATGGAATGTCTATAATATTCATTTCTCCAATTTCTCTACAAAATACATTGTAGATTTAATCCATAATAAAATGCTTATTTGTATGCAGATAACCACACAAAGTGGAATCTAAAATCATTTTTAAAAATCTTAGAGATTATCTTTCTGAGTCAAGATTGAAGCAGTGTTCATTCCTTTATTGTTTACACAAAACCAAAATAAAAAAACCACCCTCGATTGTTTTTTCATCTATAGTATAAAAAGTGTACTTTCACACTTCGTCATATTCTATGTATATATATCATTACATAGCAATATTATTCAATTATTCATGATTTCTCATCCTTTGAAATTATCACAAAATTAAAAGAATATAAATATTTATTATGGTGTTTAATTCAATAAATTATATTTTCATAATCAATACATTTTATTAAAAAATATTATTAATTTTTATTCATAAATTTATTCATCTATAGAAGAAAATCATTTCCGGGAATAAACATGCCTAGGATTTTCAAAAATATACATACCACAATGTGAGAAATTTTATCTTATAATTATAGAAAAAATGTTATGTGTATATATACTAATGTTAATCTACTTTTAGACATTTATTATTCAATACAAATTATATTATATACTAACAAAATATATATAATATATATTTTTATGAAAATTAACATAGGAACATTTCATTTTAACATTGATATGAGTTTTATAAAATTCAAAAAAAATTATATATCAAATGAATATTCCATTTTTTAATTTAAAACTCTTTCAAATGTCTAATATAAGAAATAAATGTTTATGTAAAACAATTAACTCCTATGGGAAATTATAATTTTATTTGTATATCTAATATAATTTTATTTATTTTTATTTTACATATTTTTACAACTATTTTGTATATAGAAAACATACATATACAATTTCTACCTTACACTGACATTTCATGAAATATTATCTAAACATAATATATTTTGTTTGAATGCATACATAAAAAAATGGACTCAAAACATCTTCAAATCATCAGGAAACTCAAATATTTTCAAATCATCTCAAATGAATTTAAATTATTTAGAAGAAAATTCAATATATCTATAAACTACATCATTTATTCCAATGTATTATAGTACACTTGTATTACAAAATTTTTATAGTTACATAGACCATTACATCCTATTGAATCTAACATTATTTAAAATTCATAAAACCTTGAATATTGTGATATTATTAATTGTATATAGAATCGTTCATGATCCGAAATATTTTTATGGTTTCTCAAAACATTAATTAGAAATTTACAACTTCAATTACCACACACAAAATATCTAATATAGTATTCATGTTTTCTATCTTGACATAATAAATTCAATAAATAATTATTTTCTAGAGTATATATCCAACATAAACAACAATTATCATTTTTCATTTTCAAAATATCTCTATAATTATTAGATGTGTGGGTTGATCACCAATAAATAGACAATCTAAACTTATTTATCAACATAAGAGTGAATCATATTCTAATATGTATCTCTAACATTTAATTAACATAATTATGTTCAATGTAAATCAATAAATAAACATATTCACTTTTATATTTACAAAAAATAAAACCATAATTCCTCATTCTATTCGACTTGTTATGAAATCACTACCCATCTTCTGTTATATAATCGTAAAAGTTAATTCCCTACACTATAGGCTGTATAATGATTTAGTGAATATTATACAATCATCTACATGTAGTAAATCATTATTATCATAATATAAGAATTAATAAAACAGTATATCCATCCAAATTACATTGGTTATTATTTCTGTACATGCTATCAATACATAAAATACAATTTCGACCAAAATATAAATTATATTCTTTATCCTAAAAAACAGACCCTTTTAATTTTTATAATAATAAATAATTACTAAATAAAAAAATCTAGAATTTTCTATAAGGAGAGGGATCTAGAAAATAAATATTTCTAATTATGATATAATGTGCGATGTAATGATCTTGATCCATCAATCTCGTATTTATATAAAATCATTTCATCTACATGATGTGTATCTTCAAATAATATTTATTCTTAAACAATATCAATTTTTATGACTTCCATTCAAAAAATAATGAATTCTAAAGTTCAATGTAGTGTAGATAAATTTATATATATTTAAATCATTGATAAATAATATAATGATTAAATGGATGCATCTCATGACATTAATCCGTGTAAATAACCATAAAATATATCACTAAAAAAATAATGACTATGATTTTCCAAACACATGAGGTGTTATTTTAACTAGAATAATAAATTCTATATATATGATTATCAACATACCCAACCCATCCTTGATTATAAGTTCCATTAATTTTTTGTAATAAATGAATGAAAATATGATGGTTTAAATTCAACATTACACAACAACCATAGGTAATAGTATTAATATAAATTATTAATCCCTAAACGAATAAATGATACATGTATTTTATTCCATGTTATATAATATTTTTAGTCTAAATATAATTATCATGTTCTATATACTATAATTACATTATAACTCATTAAATACAATACTCATGCTAAAAAACTATCATCATAAAATATAATAAATGATGATATTTGTTGAATATTGAAGACTAAATTTTATACATAGGAGGATATTAATCATTCCACAATATTGTAAAATAAAAACAATCAGAAATAAATGACAAATATAGATATCATTTTTTATAAAATAATAAAAATTCACATTAAAAAAATTATTACATCTAGTCTCCCTTGTCTTCAATACCAAGAGATATTATATGTCTGAAAATATTGGTCAATGTTAATTTATTTTTTAATGAATTTAAATATTTCGATTTATGGAAAGACAACATATATTTAAATCATCCCAATTAATGATTTCATAAATAGGATGGTATTTTCAACAGATTTTATTTGTTTTTTAATGCCACATGTGTCCCTTATTTTATGAATTTTTTTAATATGGTAACATTATATATACATTCATCAAATACTATTGGAAGTAAAATAAATTTATGGTTAAAATTTACTATTTAAAAAAATATCATTAATTGTACATTATACAATGATATACATTTCCACAATTGTCAAGTCTTCAACAATGGGTTTTTTAGAACAAATATTTAAAATATATCCATTATTTGTAACATACTGATAAAATTTATGATATTAAAAAAACATCATAATTTTCAATACAAGAATTAGTGCATTCATATAAGGTGATATATGTTTCATATTTAAAGAAAATAATAATTTAATATTTCTCCTCAGAAACATTTGAATTTTATTAAATAAATATAGTCTCATTCACCATGAAATGATTTTTCACAACTAGTAATGATCAATGCATATATGATAATGGATCACGTAAACTAATGGAAAAAATAATGTATCTAATCATAATATTTTATGTAATTTCATTAATAAATTTATTTTGGAAATCTACAGAAGTATATTGTGCCTTTATATGACACATACTCTGTAACATTCGAATTTTTTTGGTGTTATATACACTAAGACAATATATCACATTACTAGAGAATGAGTTTTGACTAATTCTAGATAAACTCTATGATCTATTAATAAATATCATAATAAATTAAATTTATTAAATTTCACTCATATATTTGACTAAGAATCATTTTCCCATATTTAAAAGTACAATTACAATTA
The DNA here is from genome assembly GCA_963277665.1 of Viscum album. NCBI lineage: Eukaryota > Viridiplantae > Streptophyta > Magnoliopsida > Santalales > Viscaceae > Viscum > Viscum album. The sequence continues at coordinate 1,709,276,669 of OY728152.1, read as the reverse complement.
TGGGATATAATTTAATATTAGTTGTAAGTCATCCACAATAAAATAATTGAAATATAGTGACATTAAAACTATATCCCAAATATATATTAAAATGATCTATCAATGTTATTAAAAAAATTAATTTATTTCATTATCAAATAACATATTCCACATTATTGAATCATCTTGCTATCAATAAATGGATTGTTGAAACTATGATACCACTTTATTTGAATCCTTAAAACCCTCAAATTGTACCATATAAATATATATATATATATATCAAAGAATAAATTTGTAATAAATGAATAATTTTCATGAATATATTTGATATATATCAAATTCATATTTATTTTCAATGGAAAAAATATCCAAATTACCATTAGCATTTTATCTAAAAAAATTTCCCATAATTTCAAATATCAGCAATGTTTTATAAAAAGTTTCTACCAATTCAGATTTAATGATCGACAGTCTACCATCAACGAATGTTTCGTTAATAGATGAACAATTTCATCCTATAGGACTCAAACCATAATGTATGTCAATAATGTTACCAATATTGATTAATGAACCAAGAATAAGTCTCTTAATTAATGGAAAATGATTAACAATTACAATTAGAAATCAAAATGGACTATTAGTATGCATTGTGAATTTATGTTTTATGTTTTACAAAATAATATATATACTGATAAAATACATATCTCAAATAATAATAATACATTCTAACAAATTTTTTATGTTCTTATATTACCTAACAGAGTTTAATTTTCACTAGCACTATTATATATTGAGTTTTCATCTTCGTAGAACTAAAAATTATATCATTCAAGTGTATGAGGTATAAGAAAGAATTTAAGAGTCTAGTTTTTGATAATGGGTAGTGTTTTATGATTAAATATGAAACATTATATTTTTTAATAAAAATATCTCTTTCACTTTGATAATATTATTAGATAATTTTATTTTCATATTGTGTATGTTTTTCATAAAGAATGGTAATTTTGATTTAGAAGAAGTTATATTATAGTATAAAACAACTCCCATGTTTTTATTGTGGTTTTCAATACCATTGGGGAAATTGTGTTTTGGAATGAGTCTATAGATTCAAATAATGAGGTTGTAAAGTATTTTATGATTTAGTATTTGGAATGGATCACTATTTGTTTACGATTGGAGTTTTATACTAGGTGTCAAGATTAATCTATTTCTACGTTTTACCTTTTTGTGATTAACTAAATTGTGATAACATTTGTTTCACCATGACCAGTTTATAAAAAGATATAATGTGTATTTTAGATGTTGGTTATTGGATCATGATCCCTATAGATTCATGTGTTTGGAGCACTATTAGGTTATCACCACAATTATTTCCATTTAATATAGGAGGCATGGCTCACTGAGATTTAGAGAGGTTCATGTCACGAATTATAGAAAGTTCCACCATTGATACATGATATGAGAAATCAAGCCATTCTTATCATTATAAAAAAAATATAAATTTATGTACCTTTATTGATATTTTCATGTACACTTATTTCACTTCATACCCTATATACTATTTAACCCATCATAAGTGAACATCAATTATACATTTTTGATATTTTACCCTTGGCTTGGAGTGATGATGATCATTCGATCATAGGTATGTTTCTCCCCGCATTCGGTACTATTTTTCTTATTCTCATGATTATTTTTTCTAAGGAAGTATGGAAGTAAAATTCAAACATTTTAGTGTTTTTTGTCATGTTACTAATGAGATTATTTATGTTTTTTAGTGATTAAATTCATTTTTAGTGGGTTTTGATCAATGGTTCACTTGTATTCATCTAATAAGATAATGATATATCATGATGAGGGAGAGGATTTTATAAAAACCCTAGTTGTTTACTTCTTCTTTTGAAATTATAACTCTATTCTTTTCCATGATTCGTGGTTTTAATTTTAATAAGCATATAAAATAAATAAGTTAATGGAAATATGTTTATTTATATATATATTTTTAGGTTTTTTATTTTTTATTCTATTTTGATGCTTTTATATTGATATTTATTGTTATGAATAACATTTTTCTCTATTACTTATGTTATTTAATCACATTTTATAATCTGAATAAATATTAAAGATAGTAATTTATGGGTGTGATAGAAATATGGAATTATAATATCGTTTTTCATGTATCTGATTCAAAAAAATTATGCAATCCTGATCTGAATGGGAGTGAATTATTATCTCTTTTGGTTTCATTTTGGATTTATGACATAATTTTGTGACTATAATATTGTGGTCATTTTGAGATTTTAGTGTGCCGAAATTGTAGATATGGATTTTCTTGGATAACATTGAAATAATAATAGATGATAAGGTAAATATAATGGTGACTTTATTATGGTTGGTTTCATTTTATGGTGTGGCATCCTATGAAATTACAATAGTGGTTGACATGGTTTATGTTATTTATTACCAATTATTTTGTGTAATTATCAATTTAAATGAGTGAATTTGTATCTAATAGATAATAGAATGGTTTAATGGGTATATTTTGTCTTATAAATAACAACTAAGGTAATATGTATTAGCATCTGTTAATGTGATCTAGTAATACTGAAATGGAAGTGGGAATATGAAATTTTAAGGTATATAATTCAAACATATATAATTAATAAAATATTTTGGAAACATTTAATCAATAAATTGAAAATTATACGATAAAATTAGAAGTTATAATTATTTTAAAGCTACTTTTAGTATCCATTTTTTAGGTTTGTGTGGTCGTGGGTGTGGAACTTGTCATTGCTGTGAGATATTTAGTTAATTGTGGCTTTATAAAGATATAGTAATAATTGAAATCATGTATATAGTAGAACATTATGTTGGTTCAAATTATTTTCTATAAATCCATATATTTTCATTTTTTTCCATATGCATAAATATATAATATTGGTATCCTTATATATTACCGTATAATAACATATTTTTGGGATGATCTCACCATCCTTCAAGATATAGAGAGACTGTATGAGATACTACTCCCTCTCTTATGCTCTCTATGCCCAATGTAGTATATGATATTATATCATGGGGATAAGATATAATCTATAATGGGATGAGTTTATGAATATATTGTTATAACAGGTTTAAGATAGAGTGCCTATGATTCTATTTCGATATGTAATCATGGTTGGGAACAATTATTATAGAAGGCATGAATGAGGTTGATTTCCATCATGTTCATCATACACTATCATGATGAGAATCTGATGAGTGGTTATGATTTGGTAATATGTATTGTGTTATAGTATACATCGATAATAATGGTGATGTGGGTTTTATTTGCGAGAAGGAATGTGGTTGTGATTTTTTTCGTATGGATATGATAGTATTATTTAGTTATGTGTTTATATAATAGATCGAAGTATAAGGATGAATGAAATTTTCCCGTGATAGTTGTTATATCAATGTGGATGAGTTTTTTATACTTTACTCATATATTATTTTTATGTTATGTCACTATACATGGATACAATATTGAGAGAGTTATGCTTGGAAAATATGGGTGGTTGTTGAATTGGGTTAGATTATGAGTTGGTTTGATTATTTATTCACCATAGAATTATAATGACTATTCCATATTTTCATGGTACATTTCCTGAAATGTTGTATACAATACACTTTTATTCCTATCTATGAAAAAACACAGACCCATATATATTTATATAAAACCAATTACAAATTTTGTAATTTCATTGATGGTGGATTGTTTGAATCTGGGAAAGATTATTTCTTCTAATAACCTTCTCTAACCACTATGATCCACTATTAATTGGAAATCCACAATCCATTATATCATCTATAATGTGATAAATTATGTTACAAGATACACATTAATTTATAAAATTTCCCACACAAAATAGTCTTATACAAGGAAAACATAATTCGGATATACCTATATACCAGAAATATTATGCACTATATATTTTTTATTATATCCAACAGTGATCAAACTGATCCTAATGGTTTACAACCAATGAAAAATAGAAAAATCACAAAAACAAATAACTAAAAATTCTCACTACTCATCAATGTGAAATTGTATCAATTTTAATGAACCAGAAAAATGAGATCAAATTAGAAATGTTATATAATCTGTATATTTTTACATCCATGTTATAATACCCCTGACCCTTACAATTATATAGACCATAGTATCTTTAACATTTCTAATATTGTTCATTAAAACTATGATCTGAAATCCTCAATCTACAATATTCATGATCCTCCATTCTTATATAATGATATCATTACAAAATAAAGGGAATATGAAACATTACCATTCATATGATATTAAATTAGTTAAAATTTATATAAAAAAAATGATCCAAAACAATCTATTAATTTTGATTCATCCTTCCCTAATCTATGTCACAATTAATCTATAAACATAGTATATTTGACTAATGGATATTGTTCGTAAATCATTTTAGTTTATGTATGATAATTAATATCATGTATGAATTCATTACTTCCCTTATATACCAATATTTTTTATACTATCAATGTTTACAAAGAAATGTCCTGAACACATATTTCTAGGAATAATATAATTCAACCATGAGTTTTCATGAATTTATTCCTATATTAACGTAATGGGATAATTAAAATGATTACACTTCACAGAAGCCTTCATGGAGTTGTATTCCCTTCATTGGATATCAGTCACATTTGTAAACATAGTAATATATTAGAAATTTTATTTCATGGAACCATTCCTACCTATATAGTGTGATGTATCATTGATCACTCCATGTTTATTATTACATTATTATGATTAAATATCATGTAATACATGTCATTCCATGACAACTAGTTCCCATCACTGAAACAATCAACTGACTATGGATATTATTGAACCTATCATTCCTGGGAATGATTATTGGAATGAATCATTTACCACAAAAAAATCCTTCAAAAAAATTTAATTGGACATAACATTCTCAAACTATGACATAAATCATGTTGTAATGGAATGTTATTCATTAATCATACATATATGGTATTTATACCTACTTATAATTGACCTCACATTCGATGGATATTAAATTATTATTTCATAAAAGCATTTTCGTTTGGCCACTTCCTTGATGGTGTAACTTCTCTTCCAACCAAAAACATATTATTTAGGAGAAACATATAGTGTTGTTAAATTTATAGTTGTAGTGCGATTTATGATCAACAGATATATGTACTCATGTTGTGACCAAAACTATTCCAATCACCATAAAACCATTTCATAATCGTATGTTTAAATATATTTGTTAGCTCTATCAAAGAAACATAGACCAATAATACTATATATGTATTTTTTATAATAATGTTGCCTAATGTTTTGTTGGGAACCCATCACCACATTTTCAATATATCATATGATGAATCATTCAAGACCAATTAAAAACACATTATGAAACTTATTTCATTTAGGTAGTTTTTAAATGATTGAACATGAATTATATATAATATTACCTGAGTTATAGTCGTTGTTATAAATTAGTGTTAAATAAAATTATCATCAAGGAAAAACATCATGGATATTTAATGTATTCAACAATTATGAATCATTCCTATCTTGTGGAATTTAATTTTAAAAACTACCACCCATTAAAAGTCACTAAAATGGAATATCTTTCACTTTTAAATCATTATTGAATAGGTATAACTATCTCCACATTCATTATACCATAGAAATCATCTCCACCTTGGTAAGTAGACCAAAAGAGATATTTTCCTTGACTTTAAAATATGGAAATTAAAATTTAGAGAGTTAACTCATGAGAAACACTATAAATTTATATGAATGTATAATTACAAAGAAAATTGTGGTTACATTCCAAAAAGAATCTTTTTATATTTATATAGTTTTTCAGCAAGTTCAAAATAGTACTTTTCAAAATCAATAATTCCTAGTTTCTTTGTTACAATGTCTATAATTTTATATCTTAACAACCACTATATATTCAATATACCATATTAAATATTCTCATTCATTATGTGATAATTTATCGAGATATAATAAGCACATGAATGATGGGCATGTTTTTTATGATTTATTTCACTCTAGTTGCCAAACTTCATTGATATAATGGATTCCATGAAAATGAAATAATAGACCAGTTGATGTATCGTAAATATAAATTTAACACATTCTTGGATATTCATAATATACTCATATTCTATTGTACTAAAAAATAATTTTTTTCTTTAATATTACAAATATATACATAATCATATATGATATAATTCATCAACCAATGTCGACTTTTCATTGTCAAATAGACTAGTCAAATATGAATATGTAAATCCAAATAATTATTGTTGTGACGAATCTTGATAAATTTTATAAAATTCCACATGAATTTGAAATCATGGAAAAACAATTTTTCTGTGACCAAGTGAATTTCAATGGTATATATTTTTTGATTTGTATTTTGAAAAGAGGAAATCATAATGGTAGGTTATATAGTTTTTAGATACAGTATGGTACCATTGAATTTTCATTATTCCGTTACATCGACCTTTCTACTATCATCATCCATTGAATAATACATATAGGTTGATATTAATGTCACAATTTACATATAATTATAAATTAAATCTATAATCATCACTACCATGTCAAATCTGGTTCTATTAACAATATTTATATGCATTGTATCACCTGGAAACAAAGGAAAAATGTAATGTCACAAATTAAAAAAATCTCAAAAATGCACCCTATATAATTAGGAACAACAAGCATTATTAATCATTAAATAAAATAAATATTATTTAAACATAATTAGTGAGAAATGAAATAGTTTAGAAATTTTTTTCTTCATTTATGGATAGTTATCAAATCATATATAATAAAATCCATGCATTAAATAGTGTGGTTTGTGTCTAGAATAAAATTATCAATGTTCATTATTTTACTCGTACAATTATTTATTCAATTGTCATATTATTTTATTATATTAAATAACAATAAATCCAATCATTATTTAATAATAGTTTTATGTCCCTTTTCAAAACCATGAATTTTCATTACACGAAAATTTCCATGAATAATCATATTTTTTCAAATAGTACTATTGGTGAAAATACCTCAATATTACCAATACCATATATTTGGGAATATAATATATAAAAAATTTGATTCTTATTTATAAATAAAATACAATTAAAATTTATTGTTTTATTTAATAGGCATATGGAATAGATTAAATAACATCCATTCATTGGATGGATTTTATATGTTTTATTCGATTAATTATTTTCAGACTAAACCATTTTTTTCTTCATATAATTTTCATATTTATTATCCTCATTGAATTTTTATGGATCTAATTTAGATGGAATTTAGGTATTTTGTAGATCCTTGATTATTTTATTCTATTCTATATAAACTTAGTTACTAATAATATTTTCTTTACTAATATTAATTAATCTATTATATTTTCCTAAAACTATTAATGTTTCCATATTTCCATCATAATTAGTTTCATTATAAAAATTTATTTTAGTGTTATTTCATCCTCTTGGGTAACTATATTTGTAACTAAATTCATCCCATATATCATTTTTATTTTGGTGATAAATATACTTACTAATGTTATAAATATACTTGTGTTTCACTGTAGTGATTTATTTTGTTTGAATAATTGTTATCAACCTTTTATTATATCATTTTTACACAATTTTCATTGATTGTTAAAAAATATATATACCTTTATCACAATGATATTTTAAATACTTGTGTTTATCAATGTTAAAAATAATTTTTTTCTTTCATGGAAATGTGAAGTTATTTCATCATAATATCCCTCTCATACAACATCATATAATGTTTAATCTATTCATCCACATCAAATATCCCAATTTTAAAATTAGGTTGATGTTAGAACTATTAATTTCTTATAATCCTCTAGTTTCCTTTTGATGTTATCATTATTTTTATCTTATTGTTAAAGACGTAGTTACATGTCTATATGGCCCCATTTTATAATAGATTTTTCACCGATTAAACATGGTTACTTATACCTTGATTTTTGTGATATTATGACACATGATTGATTTCATAATTTCATTCCTATATTAGTCTAGAATATTTAAATTTTATTCCCAATAATTTTCTTCTATAATCTCTAAAAATTTATAATAAAATTGATATAGTCACCAACATGTATCTTATCTAGATATTTAATTTTTGTATATGAATATTCATAACATAACATAACTATCCCTGAAAAAATCATATAGTTCTAGTGCCTTTGAAAATGATGGTAAATAAAACACTGGTTCTTATGTGAAATAAATCATGTACCAAAATGTTCTCTGCAACAATAACCCTTCATAGAAATATCATACATAATACAATGCATTGTCGCCGAAGTCGGTGAGACAAAAGAAATGGTGATCTTTGATTAATAGAAATGTTTTGAAAGGTAATATTAACATAACATGAGTATATGGGTGTGAAAATATTTGAATAAAATTTGAAAAATCATACCCTTAAAAAAATTAATCAAAACAGTATCCATGTTATATGGCATGGATTTTCATAATAAATGTTTCATAAATGAAAGACTTAACATAATAAATTAGAGGATAACAATGGCATAAGAAATAGATTCATAGAATACACCCAATCATACAAAACATTTTCATTAATTAACATGTCCCATTAATAATGATATCATAATTGGTTAGGATAACTCCACAAACCATCGTACTAATTAATGATTTCTTCCAATACTCTCTTAGTAACTGGAATTCATTACTAAAATCGGTTAATACTGAATTCATGTCATGTATTATCAATAGATATATATATTTTCACTATGCATTAGAAGGATATATAGGACCCACCAATCAAATAATGAAATTAATACATATTTGTCCAACAATTCCCTGAAAAATTCTTAACATTATATCCAATTATATTATATGGGTTCCAGAAACATATCATCATAACATAACCCATGGAAATGAATTGGGTTTCGTAATAATTTTATAATTTCATCAAATTATAAATCATTTAAATTTAATGAGATTCAAATGATGTCATCTTTGTTTGAAAAATATATATAATGATTACTATGAGTATTTCATGATGAAAATATATTTTTAACTTTAAGAAAACTATTTTAAATTTTAAGAAGTTACCAACTATTAAATAAAATATATTATTTTCATATATCCATTAAATTTTTAAAAATACATCTAGTTGATGAGTGGTCACAATGATGGAAAATTACATTCATTCCATGTGAGTTAAAATACATATTCATATAACATTTCTATTTAATATTCTGAACATAATTATTTTGAAAATTAACATAAATTTCCTATTTTTATATTATATAAAATTTTAAATGGTTAATAATTTCATTATAATATAATTGTATTTTAAAAAAAATAAGTTAATCATTTTTTTAGAATAAAGGGAAATTTAAGAAAAAGGATTTTCGACTGAGGATAAAAATAATGTCAATTTCCTAATAATAAGAATTTTGGACCCCTAGAGTAAATAAATAGAAAATAGTGATTTTTTTAATGTAATAAATATAGTTGATTAATAGTCCTGAGTATCTTGATAGAGATATAATAATATTTCCTTAATGAAGTAATAATCATATGTAATCCAAATAAGCAACTATATTCTATCATAAAACTCGTACCAGTTTGGTAACCATTAAATCATATTCCACATTAATGTCAAAAACATATATTTATAATAAAAATATATTTTTTAGTTAATTAATAATAAAATAAATTAATGTTAAGTATATACCCTTTACAAGAGAATCAATTATTTGTAAAATTCATATGTCTCATAGTAATAAATGTATGATGGAAATCTCCTACTAAATTGGAATCATTGGAATAGCAAGACCCATTAAATAATAAAATAAAATAAAAAATTAAATATCATCAAAGATTTTATACTTAGTATATGAATTTTATAATGGAATTTATAAAAATGTAAAGAATATAAATATGTGGTTAATATGGCATTTAACTCTAGAAAAATAATTCATGCCACAACTCACAAACCCTAAGTCTCTGCATCCTTCATAATAATTTAGTAATATTTTTTAAACAATTATGTTTATTATATATATATATATTAATATATATTTATTCAACAACCACACACAAATACATAACTCTCTATGTGATTAATTTATGACCATTTCACCTATTTCAGAACTATTCCTTGTTAAAATCGGGTATGGTGTAATAACTGCATTGTTTTTCATTTATGTTTTGGTTTGAAAATATTTGTCCTTTTAAATTGATAATGATACAATATTTCTTAATTTTAACCATGAGAGGAATTTCATATAAACTCATTATATATATTACTATTTTAGTCCATTAATAGTGGATACATAAAACAAATTACACTATCCACAATGATGGAAGGTTTATGTTTTTCATGAATGAGGTTTCTATTGCCATGATGAACATAATAAAAGTGAGAAAAAAATTATAACACCTTTCAGGAAATATTTAACTGTAATATATATCATAAATATGCATTTCATTTAAAATTATTACAATCTATTTTAAAACTAAATGGAAATTGTTTTCACATAACTTGTAGAAGTGGTATTCTACATGAATGCTCGATGAATATAATCATTTTCTAATAGATTGGTAGGTTAACTAGTAAATCTTATATTATAATTAATTTATTATAAATATGTCATAAATATCATTTATATTTGTCAAATGTATCATTATATCTATCAATGATATTCAGTTATAGAAAAAAATACACGTGTTCGTGAGGCAATAGTTACCAGACCCACAATCAGTAGTTTTGTTTCCCATTTTTTATAATAGAAGATGGATATTGGTAATGAAATTAATTAAAACTAATTATATAAGAGATAAATAGATTATTATATAATTATATACGAATAAAATTTGATATATTTGTATGAATAAATATAAAACAATCTATGTTAAGAATTATTACTCCTTTTCATATAGTCTCTATCAGTTAGAAAAAATAGCCTTCTAATGTTTGTTTCTTAATCAAATTTGTAATGAATTAGATCCATTTTACCATGTTCTAGTTCTATACCTTATGAAATTGTTAATTATTACAAGTTATTTCATCCTATATGATATAAATGGTTAGTATATAGGAAAAAATGAGTACAAACATATGGATTACAGTACGACATGAAACTAAATGAAACATAGAAAATAAATCATACACACCTATGTTGTCTTTTATTATCCCTCAATTTCAATCATAATATTTATATTAACTATACTATTAAAATGAAATATAAAAATGTTGTGGTATTTTATGATGAATAAGGGTAATTATTCAATGAAAGCTACTATAAATAAACAAAAAAAATTAAGAAATAAGAATAAATAAAAATACTTTCCATTAAAACTTATTATTGAGGTTAATGTGATATAAATAAAATATTATCCAATAATTTTATATAAAAATAATTTATGAATGAATAATAACCAAGGATTTTATAAAATGATAATAATCACATGGATTATCAATAAATACTATCATAATGAAGGAATACACAATGGAAGACATCATAAACATACAATAGATTATTTGGAAAAGACAACAAACATAATCGGGTTATACATCAAAGAATTCACAACCTTGTTTATCCATTGAAATATACTGGTTAAAATAGGGGCTATATAAGTCCCCTACGATAAAATAAATAATCGTATTCTTTCCTCATATGAATGGTCTGAAACATAATCATCAAATACATTTATATTGTATCTATAAAATGAAATTTTATTAACCTTTCCAAAACAATAAACAGAATCCAAAACCATGAAGTGTAAAATGATTAATATTTTCAAAAGTTTACATCCATAGTAAAAATGATCATAAAAATATCAAATAAAATATTTATAAGGTATAATAATATATAGACATCAAATATGCATAATATCCATTTAATGGTGTGTTCATAGATTAAAATAATGTAATAAACCCATTTAGAAATTATTCATATAAATAGAAATTTATTTTGATATCATTTTTTAAAAAATTTATGTCATTATAAAAGAAAATAATTTATTTTAAAACACCCTTATAAAAAATAAAGGGGTTTATCACGAAATTATGGTGTCCAAATTGTGGAAAAAGTTTCTAATTACCTATAGGTCTAACAAAAACATTCATTTTAATTTTTGAAAAAATAGTATCATTAATGTAGTATTTCTTAAAAAAAATTAGGATTTATCAAAATAAATATAAAATGTGTATCAGTTATAAATTCAAATAAAAATTTGGAAATAAAACCAAAATATTCGTTTTTTGTTTAAAAAATATCCAATGAATGAACTAATAAATAGAGTAGATGTTTAACGCAAAAAATGGAAATTCATTTATGAATTTCCTTACAAAATTTTAAACAGTAGAACTATATTCCCCATAAAATTTAAGGTCAATAAATGAATCATTGAATAAAATCAATATAAAGAGATTCAGGATATGATATATTAATGTACAATATGTACAACACACAAATTAAATTAGATTTGAATATGGAATATATCTCATGGAATGAAAGGTGAGATGAGAAAACATTACAATATGACTAAAATAATTATAGACATGTACTTAATTTGTTGGATAATAAAATTTTATAAATAATTTAATTAATTAATTAACATTTAAAAATATATTCATTATTTTTTTAAAAAAATAATGTACATTAATTTTTATATGGACGAGTTATAATGATAAATTTTTTTGTTCTGAGAGCCTTCATTTCAAGGTGTTATGGTCTGTTCATTTGAGTATAAATATTGGTGTTCTTGTAAAGTGGGAACGATATCTCTAGAATTTAAATTATTAAGTATTAATTAAACTCGATATGATTATATAGATTCATATTTCATTTGTTAATATTGTCATAGGATAATTAATTCGATAAAAAGATGATGAAAATGGCTTATTTATTTTGGAGGGTTTTTTGATCAACCCGGACGTTTATAATTTTACATAATATTAAATTTATATATTGGTTCCATAACATGATATAAATTATATTACATATTAAAATATTATTTAACCTTAATATTTGTATCATGACCAGCATTGAAGGTGGTAATGGAATTAAAATATGTATTGTCCATGAAGGAGGTGAATCGACATATAACAGAGGATGTAATCATTTTTAAAAAATTAAAATAGAGGACACACAATTTGGTGATGTAAAATCAGTTAAAAAATAAATACACTTAATTTATCATTTTTAATACATTTATTAATATATTCCATGAAATAATTATATTGTATTTTCATTTAAGGGATGCATCGATATTATTTATTCTTTCATAGGTGAGGAAATTATATTAATTTAGTGATTACTATTATCAATATTCACATTACTATTAAACATTCATGTTAATATTTAATTTCATATCATTGTTCATTATTTCTAGTTTTTTCATGAAATATTAGCTAATAAATTGAATTAATTTTCTATGATGACACATATCATGAAAAATTGTGCTATTGTATTCAATAATAATTCAAAAAATACATTCTATAAATTCTCATTATCATTTACCTAAAAAATAGGATAGTGGTTTTTTATCTTATAGTATTTAGTTTCTGACATTGCTTCATCAATTTTATGGTTTCTCCAAAGAACCGTTACTATCATAGATGTCTTATTTCCAAATATATGTTATCACTTGTCAACAATATCGAAATGATCTCTATAGTAATTCAAATAATGTTCCAATTATATTTCATCATAGGTGTGTACATGAGTAGGTTCTAAAATATACATCACAAATAAATTAATATGGAACAAATACTTTACTATAGAATGGTTATGTTGTATCAAAAAAATCCATAGATCCTATTATTTCTACAATTTAAAATTTTCTTATGTGTGTGGGGATTAGTTTCCCTTTATTACTAATCCTTTTTACTCTATTCCATGATGATATATAAAAGAAGACATGATATATCACTAAAACATCATATAATGATTATTTTTAACATTTGTAAATAGATAAAATGATTGCACAATAAATTATTTATGAAAAATTATCCTCATTAATTGCATCTCCTAATTATGAACCATAAATTTCACTAATACAGTCATCTTAAATTGATTTGTAATGTTTTTTATTTTTTCCCATGTTCAATCACTATTTTAATGATTTTAAAGTGGAAATGGAATTTTTGTTTCGAATTCCTAGTATTCTTTAACACTAAAATTTCATCTCTCTTCATCCCCAAAACACTACTCATTTTAGAACATCCTTGATAATTCTTTTATGATTTTATCTAATGTTATGTACACAATATTTTACTCTGATAAATAATATGAATATTTGTCCTCACTATTCATTAAATAGAAACTTTTCATATTTTCACCCAATGGATTAGTCTGAAAATATTATTTTGAATAATTTTTATTAAAATGAAACAAAACCATCACAAATAGTAGGATACCAAAGGAATATTTTGATAGTGATATTGTCTACAAAATTTATTAGAAGGTGGATCCAATGTATATTTATCATTTATTAATGGATTTAACTCACAAAACATTGTTCAGTGTAATCATAGAAATATATATATATATCAGTTCCCATGATATGAGGTTACCCCAATTCAAATGACATTTAAGAATGTTATTTTTCTACACTCTCTATAAAATAAAATTTTATAGATTATATGTTATGATATATTGTGTTAATGTTTCTAATGTGTTTTAATAAATAATTTTGTACATGAGAATTGATTTATAATAATACTATTTATATAATTAAAATAATAATAATATATTCCTAAAGTTTTTCACTCATTCCTATTCATATAACGATTCAAATATTAGTCCGAATATCAAGAAAACAGATTACTAAAATCATGTAAATATAAAATTTTTCAGAACACTTTAAATAAATACTCATCCATACATGGATCATGAAATTATCTAAGTTCATTTTTATACATTTGATAATTTTAATAGATATAATATCAAGAAAACATTCCACTATGTATTAAATATGTATGAATCGTTTTTTTCATTTATATATTATTTATTTTCAAGATAAATATGTCCCAATAATTCATCTAAATTATTCTCATATATATTATTAGTTATCTTCACATTAAAATTTAATATTTTAATTTATCCCTTTATATCTAGATAATTAACTTAAATGTTATTTCTAATGACATAAAATAAACCTTCCAATTTATAACGATGCTTACCTATAATGAACTTCATTCTTGATTAGAGACATTAAATGTTTTATTGTGTATGGATGTATCTCTATTACATCATATTTTCACGTTTCATCCAAGATTTATCAATTAGATTTATGTCATTATCGAATAATTCTATTCAAATTTCAATGATATATTGTATATAATGAATCCATTGATAATTAAAATATTTAAACTCTATGTTCATTATATTTAACTCCCAGTAGATTATATATTCTAAATACATTGTAATATGATATCTATTTCAATAAACAACCATATATGGACTCATTTCTAAAGGTGTAGTGTATATTATCATAAAAAACAAAATGGTTTCTTCAAATCAATGGAATCAACATTTTATCATCATATTTATATTCTTCTTAAAAAAACCATTCAAAAATATAATGGTTACAAAAGTAATTTCAATTGTTTGGGGTTGATATGTTGTTGATGATTTATAGTCTACTCAGTTTATGATTTATAAAATATTTCATGTTTATATTGGATTATTTTTTTACAAACATGTAGATGATGTAATTTGTATTCAAAATCAATAAAATATTTTAAGGATAAATGGAAAAAATTTCATATGATTCAATATTCCTTGAGAACATAGCCTTAATCTACATATAAACATAATCCACAACCAAAAAATAAATTAATACTCAAAATACATGGGAAATGTTCCTATAAATTTCATGCCCCATACATCATTTATTTAACAAAATTTCATGGATATTTGAGTAATTGTTTTTTATTTTTTACCCAATACTAATGAATTGGAATTATAGTCATATTTAAATAAACTAATTGGTCTTTTTTAAAATATTTTACTAATAAAATCTAATTTTATGATCATTCATATATATTTTTATCACAAAAAGTTCCCTCCATGAGAGCATGAGTGGAATATGTTTATATTGAAGGAAATTTTTTATTAATTAGAAACCATATAAATAATTTAAAATTATTGAGTCAATAATGCATGGGACAATACCCATCATAAAACATTGATTCATCTTTTTCTCTTTAAATTTGGTATAAATGAATATCTAAAAATATTTAATATGTATTTATAATGATAACCATGTTGTAATAAAACAGAACCTCACCTTGGAAAAAAAATTATTCAAATGGATTCTACCCATTTACTGGTTCATAATATGAGGCTCGTACTACTATAGTCTCGGGTATAATTCACAGGCAATCTACAATATAGTTCTCAATTCCTATATTGCCTTTAAATTCTTAATTTAATTATTATATTAGTAAATTAAATTTTATAATACATAGATATCATTAAAAATATTAAAAAAAATATTAGAGTAACATGGTCTCCAAATAATGAAAATTTGGTTCCAAGTAGATATTGACATAATAATTGTAAGGAAACAAGATTTACATCAAACATTTTTTAGTGGTTGTATGGTTTCTTTGGGAGGAATCTAATGTGATTGAAGAATATGGTATAACCTTTTTTTATCCATTAATCCACTATTTATAGTCTATTAAAAAAATAAAATTTCATGTATAATAAATGAATTTAAATGGTTGTTAGAAATTTAGTAATTTTATTACTACTGTGGATAATATTTTACTCATAAAATCATAAAAGAAGATCATTCATGAATATCCAAAAAAATCATATTGTAATTATTTAGTATATTTTATAACTATGAAACTATATCAATGATATCTATTGTGAACCTCATATAAAATTTTATATAACATATAAATTACCTAACATGATTAATAATTTTATGGTAGGGTAGGGAGGTGATTATTTTAATATTTTATTTCTTGTTTCAATTAAATTATTTGATATAATTTCTTATTCCACCATGGAGTATTATTTCATTACAATCAACAAGATAAAACGTTCAATTAATTTTTTGAATATGTTTTTGAAACAAGAAAATAAATGATGAAATAAATTTATGATGATATTATGTTTTTCAAAAAAGACATTATAAAACTATTAAACCATGTTATAGAAATCCATAACCATAAATATATGGAATATACTATAGGAATTACACAGAATTAATTTTCATACATTATAAAATGTGGTTTCATATGGTCAAGTAACGTTCGATTCATTTAGTACAATATTGATAATTGGAACCTAAAAATAGAATTAAATTTCATCTTCAATGTAATAAAGGTTTTTTCATATTGTTATGTTGAGTATCTTTATTATGAACTTTATTGGAAAATCATCATCCCAGGTATCATGGATTTTTTTTAATGTCTATACACACAATCAAATTATTCAAAAAATTAATGGGTATTATTATATTCTATTCATTATAAATATTATTAAAAATATTTTCATAGGATCAATATGTATAGGACATATCAATATTGATTATTAATTTGGGTGAATTTTCTATGATTCAAATTATTTTATTATTTCTCTCTCTCCCTATTTCCATAATATCTCTATTTAAACATCAATGGGGTTTTATAAAATGTCTCTTTTTAACATAATGAATGTATTTTGGAAATTATATTAGAGGATAAAGCTCATTTATTTCCTCAGTATTCCACTCTATAGACTTCATATATTCTAGAAAAAAATTATTGTGTTTTAGTAATGTTTTTATTAAGAAGTTTCATGAAATTATAATAAAAAATTGAAAATGAAAAATTAAATATATATATGTTTTTATTTTAGTTCCGTTTTATTTTTCTCTGGAATAAGAGACTGAATAGGAGATATACATGTCATGTTTTATATTTCAATTTCAATTTTGAGTTCTTAAAATATAATAAACGTTTTAGTTTCATCAAATTAGAACATAATGTAAAATAAATCAATTAAATTTTAATGGAATTCATCTTCATGTAATCATCAAGTGTCCTAATATTGTTCATATACCACTATCACAACATTTAAAATAATATTTAATTACATATACTTATATTTGATATTAATCGGTCATTTCCCTTTTAAGTAAAACATTCGTTAGAATTTATGATTGTGAATAGGTAATATTAATGTTGGGGAATAATAATTAAATAGAAATATTGACATTTTATTTTCTCCCACAAAACATTATAGTGATGATTCTTTCATAATGATTAATGATATTAGGAGAAGAATTTATAAAATTCAACCATGAAATATTGATGATTTATCATATGTTATCTCATAATATATGTTAAATACATTGATGTTAGTTCGTAATATCAGGTTATAAACTCAAACAATAACATCATCTAAGACATATCTAGGAATATAATAATTTTTCAACAAGTTTTAATCATTCTTTTTATAGAATATCTCTTTAGTTTATACTTATGTAAAATTATAATAATACATTCCATTAATGGAATCCATATGAATATATAAATCATATGTAAAAAACATAGATCATATGGAACTAGGTATTAAAAATTAATCATTATATTGATATTATATTAGAATCTATTGTTCAATTAAGGATAAAACATCCCTTCATAAGCTAATACATTCATTAACCTACGACCATGTAATATATATGTATAGTAATTTAGGGACCTGATTTTTTTGGAATCTTTTTTAATGGTTTAAGAAGTGGTTAAATGATTTGGACCTTTTTGAATATGTCTAGAATATATTATTGAATTTAAACTAAATTCATCATTTTATATTTGTTCATTCATAATGGGATGGTAATTTTATTATATTTCACTTTATAAGGGGTCTAAAAATGATTACTCAGTTTTAACATTTTATCATAATTCACATGTTCAATTTCTTTTGTAATTATAGGTTACATGAGTTTTGGTTTCAGGTTATGAGGAATTTATTTACCATTAAATATGTTTATCAAAATCATATTTCTTATTGGATTCAGTATTATGTTAATTTTTTAGTTTCCAATGGTCCTTGGTCATACTTTCTATTAGATTCTCTAGTTTTTGTACTTAATTTTTTATTTATAATAATATAATCTAATGAGGTATGAGGAAGTGGTTATAAATATGGAGAGGATTCATTAAAGATAATACACTGTATAAATAGTGGATGTAGTGATGTTTATATGTATGATTTTATTATATTATATTTGTAAATTAATTTCTTCTTAAATGGTGTTAATTAAGTTGATTGGGTTATTGTATATATAAATCTATAATAGACTTGGAAATTATCTCTTTTTTTGTTGGTTTTTTGAACCGTATATGTTAATTATAAGTAACACACAAAAAATTATCCTACACATTAACACATTGATTAGTGGTATATTTGGGTGACGATAAATGACCACACACATTAAGCAAGGTTTGTTATGTTATTTCATTAATTTACTTTTGCGAATTTTTCCCTAAAACTATTATCTATTATTATATTTTAGAATAAAACATATGTGATTTTGTTAACATTGGATTGTGTTCTCTTCATTAAGAAGAAATTATTATTTCAAATTTTTGCGTGTTCTGTGAAAAAATTTCAATGAAACTGTTAGTTTGTTCTAGTGATTTTCCAATTAGATCTCACCTAAATGATGAATACATTTTATTTCTAATATTTTATAAAAATAATAGATAGGAATTTTTTTTGGATGTGGTGTTCCTTTTTGTATATATTTGTATTGATTACTAAAATATTCATTAATATATCCTATTATTCATAGTGTGTCCCTCTTGGAAATTTTTTAATGGAATAGATTTTATTCCTCAAGGATGCTCTCCTTCAGGATATATTGATATTTATGTGGAATAAATTGTTATATCATCATACCATGTATCATCTACTGGAATGTTTTTATTATATAATTCATTGAAACATGAATGGAAATTTTCACCTCTTAACTCATTCTTTTGACACTCTTCCAGATTCAATTTATCGCACCACCTAGAAAAATTCATGAGGTACATTTATGGAGCATCCCATACAATGACATGAAACATAGGGAATAATTTTATCATTAAATTTTTAAATTGAAATTCATCTTATGTATTAGGATATAATATATCATGGTATTTAATCACAATAGGATGATCACATTAATATTATAATGTCTTGTCATGATTTTCAACCATAATATAATATTAATTGTGGAATCTATTAGTTTTGTAAGAATTAAGATCTTGATTTCTATTATGGATCTAGTTTCTTGTATTTTTGAGAAAAATATGGGTTTCTGGAAATTTAAGGAGTACACACCACATACTAAGGATTACATGTCGTGTTCCCTATTATTGTGGGTAGTTGTTTACTGGCTATGTAACGACCAAGTATATGGCCTTTTGGGGTGACTTGGAAAATGCCTAATGTGGGGCCTGGTAAAGGCATATACACACCATGTTTCTTTAACGAAAACACCAAGTATTTCTATTTTTATTTTATACATCATATAGGGGTGTCGTCTAATTTGATGAATCGTCTTCTTCTAGCACCATGTCATCCAAGAGTGACAGATACTGCTGATTCTTCTATGATCCCCCATTTTGTTGTCTATCCTCCAAATTGAACATCGTCATTTGAGATGGAATCACATCGATGAGTTAATATATATTCTATAACCTCTTCTATTTATTTATATTCTTTCATTAGTTATCCTTCATAGATCATTTTTGAGGTTTTTGTAGATCTACCTCGTTAAATGATGATTCAAAGGATGAGGTTCAACTATATCAATCTTAAAACTTTGAGGTAGGTGGTTTGTTCCTTTCTATAGATTTTGTTTAATAATATGTGAAAAAGTGCCCAACAAACTAGTTTAGTTTATCTCGTGTATAGGGAAGATATCCTTACTAATTCCTTCTATTCATTATTTCCTTGAGTAGGGGTGTTTGATAATGAACAGTTTTTATTTCCATTCTATGGAGTGCTTTCCCATGTTTTTTTGATATTGAATGTTGGGTCTAGAATATCCTCTTAATCAGTTTTTCATTATATTCCTAGTGCTTCTAGGAGGGAAATATTATTAAATGACATGCTTGTGATATGCATTAAAATTGTTTAGAAATGTTTATTTGATAATTACTATGGCTTTTGGATATCAGTTCTACACGATTTTATTACACAGGGTGGTATGACACTATTATAGTGAGACCATTGAGGGAATGGATGCATAGGACATCCCCAGAGTGTATGTTACTTTTCACATTGTGTTATGATATGGGTGCTGGATGTGGGCACTCCATTCAAGTTTTTTAGAACCACATTGCAATACTTCAGGTGGAATTTGACATTGAGTGCTTCCTCAGAGAGTCTGTAGTTTACCATTATGTGACCACTAGGGTAATTGATAGTGAGAGCTTCCATAGAGAGTCATTGATTTAGCTGAACCAGAGTAATTAGACTATGTGAACATCCTAGGGGTTTGAGTGCGTTTGATGTTTTGAATAATTGGTAAATGTAAATGAATATAGTTGAAACTATAGGTTATTTTACATTGGGTAATTCCGTATTTATTGCTTCCTTTATCATATATTCTTGCTATATATATTCACTGAATGTTAGGAATATGTCTTTTGAAGGATTCCTATTGGGAATCAACTCACACTTATTTGTGTCGTACTTTTTACCAAAACAGATTATATTGTTTCAGGTGTAGATGATGGTAAGATCCCTTCCACTACAGGTACTTGATTGTTGTGGAGTTGGAGAGCTTGGAACAAAGAAAAGGCATGTGATTCTGTTGGAGTTTTTTTTACATTTTTTCATCTATACATTGGTTTAGTACTGTATTCCATCATTATGGTGTGTTTGGCTGCATTCCTAGATACTTGTATCATGCATCATTATTTAAATATATTTTATAGTTTTTTATTTATTTTTACTCATCCATTGTTTACTTATTGTTTGGTATTACTGCTTCCTCTACTATTTTTTATTTGTTTTTACTATAATACTCCACCAATGAAGGCATTGTTTCTCCACTATCACACCCATGGTCTTCTTTTCAAGTCAGTTGCATCTGTCATTTGAAGAAATTCACTTGATAACATGTGACAAACTGGATACAGGGAACCTCGAGGTGGAAACCGGAATAGAGATGTTAAAAAGTGTTATCAAAGGATAATCCTTTCTTCTTGACCAAAAATTTGAATCCTATAGACATGTATATGAATTAAGGAGTAATTTTTAATACGATGTTCCTGGGAGTATAAAACCCATGTAGTGGTAAAAGCTAATTTACCTCAATTATTTCAATTATTCTACTTATGACATTGTAAAAGTTGATTTAATTTCACTGTTGGTTGATTCATATGTTTTGGGTTCTTATCATTGACATTATTGAGGATCTATTTTTTTCAACCTGATTAGATGAGTGTTTGACATATAATACATCGTATAGGAACCTGCTAGATATCACGTGTCATGCATTCTTTTCATACTAGTTAGGGTGCATTATCGATTACTTGTGGTTATGATTGATGTTTTTCTAGATAAGCATGGTATTGTGATACATGCCATTATAGAATACATACATTTTGATAAGGTATATTTTATTTTTAATGTATCATTTTAATGTATTCCAAACATTGTATCATGAGGTTTTATGGCCCCTCATGTATTAGAATTTGGTAGATCATGTGATTGATATCACTATTACATCATATGGTATACCTGCATATAGTTCGAATCATTTATTCGCGGGGAGTTTGGGCCACCATATATTATAATTTAGAAATTAAAAGTTTTTTTAATGTTTTTATGATATTCTGGAGTAGTTTCGGAGGCATTATATCCCAAATATTATTGAATACACAGTGTATAATGATGATTTCAAATAATTTATCCCTATGTTCAACAAGGAACTGTTTTTTTTATGTACACATAGTGTACTATATTTACACACCATGTAGTATTTTACTGTGTGCGAGTTTGTGTGGGAAGAGACACAAGGTTGATAAATCATTTATGGAACACACAATGTACCCGATATACACACTGTGTTGTAGAGACCATATATCTGGCCGTGTGACCAACGACTTGGGTCATTGAAATCCTTCTAGTTGTTGTCATTTCTAGCATAAATACTACATGCAGAGTCAACAATGTCTCGGATTGTGTGAATAACGACATGGGATGTTGAAACATAAGGGGTATACATTAGGTCCAGGGAGAACATGCCATGTACAATTACCATGGAAGGAGTCGAGTGGTTTAGTCGTGTAGAGGATCTCGGGTAGGGGGAAATGAGTCATGTACAATCCATGTCATTGAGATGATAAATCCATGTTTAGGGGTGTTATATGACGAGATTTGGGAGAAGTAAATGACCATGTGAAAGATTAAGTGGAAAAGCTATGTAAGAGTCATATAGTTCATGTATCCCTATTTTGGAAAACACTAATGTATTATTTCTTATATTTATTTCTTTCACATATAATATTACATCATCAATAATATTTAACTAAGTTGTAATTTTGACCTTGAAGATTCATGCCACCGAGACGTCCTCTAGTTGTATGCTGGATACTGGTCAAAAATAAGACACCAGACATCATAGATCATGGACTACCAACAGATCCTCCCATAATGCCTATCTTCGAACTAGTTGTTATTCAAGATACATGTGTTGATTCATAGTTTTGAGAAGGCTAAATGAGGTTTATGAAGACAATTAAGGGTTCACCACATCCTTCCCCATCTACAGAAAAGTTGATGCGAGTTTTCCAGCTGCATCCAAATCCCACATTGAAAGGGTGATGAGGATCATAGGCTACAGAGTCTCGGTTAGAACCCATGCTACCTATTTTTGAGCACCTAGAGAAACCTCTACAGGGGAGGGTGAAGATCTCTATTTATATGCTTTGGAATTCCACCAAGAAATGGTGGGATGTGATATCAAAGGCCGAGCACCATCAGTATTTGGATTAGGATGATTTCCAGTGTTCTGTGTATGATTACACCAACTTGGAGACATTGATGGCCGAACGAGTCCAATACTTCATGTGCTTGGAGTTGGGCACTTTATCAATAATGGATTATTATTCTCACTTCATAGAGCTGAAGCACCTCACACCCATCTCAGGGGGTGATGAGTTATTTCTGGTGAGGTAGCATAATGAAAGACTCATGCATGCCATCAGATCACTGGTTGACACCTTCTGATTGAGTTCCACAATTTCTATAGTCAGCCAGGTGAAATTCATAGAGCATAAACTGAGGGAATCTAGGGCTGTGTTATAGGGAGGCTTGGCATCCGGAGTTGTTACCCCTTAGACGTGTAGCAGGAAGCATCGTATGGAGTCTACACATGGAGATATGAGTAGTCTGAATACATATTCAGGTTTCCCGGTGGTATGTTACTAGTGATAGAAGAGTGTTCATATGGTGCCACATTTCGAAAGAGACCTAGTAGGGTGCCGATCTTGTGGAAACATTGGTAAACTTTAGCGTTTATGTTAGCTTTTCTCACCCACATATGGTGATAGGGGTCTTGTTTTGACTCATCATACCGGAGCATGACCAAAAGTCCTATATCAGTCATGAAACTAGTGTTATTTAGGTATTTTCGACTGAGTTAGATGGCATGGTTGTAGTGGTCAGCCAGATGGTTTCTGACTAATATTTGGTGGATCAACTTAGGGATCATAGACATCTTCAAAAGGCCACTGTGTTGGCCATGATTTTTCAGTAGAGTGAACCCATCAGGGGAAGGATCTCGGACCCTCCACAGATAATGGTACGAGTCTAGTTGCATTATTTTAGCTTCATCACTTTTCGATACATGGTTATCCCATAGTTTCATATATATTATTGTTGTAGAGAGCCTTTTTCTTTGTATCTTTACTTTTAAGGATATATTGATGTAATAAACACTGTTGGGGACTAGAATGGATAGTGTACATCAGTAAAAGGAGTTCCCTCTTTAGGACATTTTTTGCCGCTTTTTATGAGACCATTATGTTATAGAGATTACAAGATATTATTTCATTCTTTGAATATTCTAGTTGGTTTCCTTCCAAGATGTTGTCAACTTCTATCACCAGATTGTGAGGATCACATCACCGGAGGTAGGATTGTTTCTACATAAGTGAAAATGGGATGTCAAGTTTGGCTTAAAATGACCCATGTATCATGGGTTGAGGGGAGTTACAGCCCGGATTTATTGTCTGTATCTGGATGACTAAGGGACTTCACTTATGATATTTCCTCTAGTGGTGGATCATTTTAGGGATTCCATCCTAGATGATTTTCATGTTTCCATCCGATACGAGAGGTGGAATTTTCTATTATACCTGTGCTCTGAGCGGAACTGGTGTCCATTCCTCCTTATAGGATGGCTACACTAGAGTTACAAGAGCTCAAGAAGAAACTAGAGGAGTTACATGTCAAAGGTTTCATCAGACCTAGTACTACATTATGGGGTTCTCCAGTCTTATTTGAGAATAATGAAAACAGTACTCTATGACTTTTCCTAGATTATTGGATGTTGAACCAGTTGATGGCGAAGAACTGATATCAATAACTAATGATCAATGATCTATTTGATTAGATTTGAGGATCCTAAGTGTTCTCAATGATTGAATTGATATTCTTTTATCATCATCTATGTGTTATACCATCATATATATCTATTATAGACATTTGGAGTTGGTATAATATATAAAAGTATGTGGTTACGCCTTTCGGTCTCACGAATGCACGTTTAGTTTTCATGGCACTGATAAACCGTGTGTTCCAACCATATCTACAAACTTTCATGTTGGTTTTTGTATATGATATCGTGTTGTACTCTCACACTAAACACGAAAATGCTACCTATATTAAGATCGATTTGAGTACACTGAGAGAGAATCAGTTATATGCTATGATCTCAAAATGCCTCATTTTGATAAACCAAATTCACTTCTTGGGTCATTTCATCTGATAGACATGAGTATCAGTAGACCAGGAGAATGTGAGAGAAATAGTTTCATGGGAGAAACCAATGAAACTCTATGAGGTATGGAGTTTTCTATCGTAGTCTAGTAAATACATACATTTTATATAGTACTTTTCATTCATAGAAGTTCCATAGAATTCCCTGAAAAAGAGGGGTGTAAAGTACCTATGTACATATTCTTGTGAGTTTTCCATTCAAGAGATGACAGGGAGGTCGACATCAACAATGATACACATTTTTATAAGGCCATAAAATAGTTACACATTTTACTTTGATGCATCAGGTATCTGGTTGGGAGCAGTTCTTTTTTAGGGGGATGGAGTCCTTTCATTCATGTCTTGTTAGTTTAGGCCACATGAGAGAAATTACTTGATTCATGATCTCGAGTTGGATATAGTTGTTCATTCAATATGTTTTTCATGACATTATCTTCTTGGAGATGATTTTGTGGTTTTCACCAACCACAAAAGTCTCAAGTATATCTACACTACGAGGGAAATAAATTTGAGACAATGAAGGTGGGTTGAATACCATATGTACTTTGATTTCGAGCTTGATTACACACCTGGGAAAACCAACACACTGGATCATGCATTGAATGTGGGGAATTAGATACATGCAGTTTAAGTGGCCAGTAGTGAGGGGGAACTTATGGATATGTTCTATAAGATGCATTTGGATATGCATGATAGATAGGGGTAGACATTTATTTCTTCCGTAGCTGTTACCTTTACTCTTATAAGTTGATTGTGTATGTGTATGTTATCTAATGTTGAAGGCATAGTCTTGCATGAGAGTGTGTCAAGAGTGGAACCTGTTCTCAGATGTACCGTTTGTGAGGATGAGATCTTGATCTTCCATAGATGCATATGGGTGTTAGAAAAAGTTCTTGAGTAGATGATGTGGGATTTCCACTCCTCATATTGGTCTATTCTCCTGGGTGTTACCAAGATGTATCATGATCTTCACTATCAATATTTTTTGCAAGAAATAAAGAGAGAAATGTCTTGTTTTGTTATGATATTATCCACCTGACCACTGGTGAAGGTTGAGCATCAATGAGCAGCTAATATTTTGCATCAATTAATCCATTAATGAGTGGAAGTGTAATAATGTAGTGATAGACTACATGAGAGGCTTGTTGAGGACACCTTGAGTGAATGATATAGATTGGGTTATCATTGAACAACCATGAAGGATTCTCCATTCTTACTGATTATGGAATCCATTAGTGTAAATGTGATATGAAGGATTTACATTCAAAATATTGTACATTTATATGTGGTTCTGAACTCCATCATTTAATACAGGGATTCCCATTTTACATATTTCATTTGTCATAGACTACATAGGGAATTGGGAATATATGTACAACTAAGTATAGATTACCATCCCTAGATAGATGGCCATTGCAAGCATTCGATACAGGTCTTGGAAAACATGCTTCGAGCAAGAGTCCTGTATTTTGGAGTTTCTTGGAATATGAAAATACATATGGTAGATTGTTTCTACATGAATTGTTTTCAAAAAACAATAAAGATGGAACCATATGATTTTTTTATAGTTTTCCATACTGATCCAAATTAGGTTGGCTGGAAGTAGTAGAGGCAGTTGCGGTGGGAAAAATCCATTCCAAGGAGACCACATAGCATGTGGATTTGTTTTGGAAGAGGGTGGATACTGCAGAATCATGACCGATGTCTTGTGTTGATCGTCAAAAAAGTCCTCGGGTGTTTCAAGTCAAAGATTGGGTCTTCTAAGGTGTCAAAAAAATGTTGGGAGATAAGAATATTCGGAGATAGTGTAATATTTCACTGAGATATGCTAAAACTTTTGAGGTTTCAGAGAGATTCTTCCTTGATTCCTACCTATTTTAGTTACCTTAGGTACCAAGCTATGCACAATGTTTATCACAGTTCTCAGTTGTGTCATTACTTCTCAGATCTGTCTCATTTTCTTCAAACTGTGGAGGTTGAGTGATAGTGGAGACCTCATTCGAGGATCATCCCATTCATAATGTTGATCGAAGTGAGAAGGATATCCATGGTCGGTCTATTCCTTGGGTAGGGGTGTTGTGGTAGCACATGTGATTACATGACGAGTCTTAGGAGATGGAGGCCGATGTATGATTGCATTGACTAGATCTGTTCGATGATTCTTATATGATTCCTTCTTTGGGAAATTTGGGGACAAATTTCTTTATGGGATATGTTTTTAAGAACCCAGATCATCATTTCAGTTGTGGATCTATTTTATAGTGATTTTGAGAAAATTATGATTTTCTTGAAACTTAAGGAGTTCACACCATATACATAGGAGTACATTCCATGAACCCAATTATCGCATGTAGTCGTGTACTGGCCATGTAATAGCCAAGTTTGTGGTCATGTTGGGTGACCTTGAGACCCCCTAAAGAAGATCCCATTAAAGGCACATATATTATGTGCATTTTTAATGAACTCACCATGTATTTTTATTTTAATTTGATATATCAGACGGGGGTCACGCCTAATTGGAGGAATTGTATTCTTCTAGCAACATATCATCCAAGAGAAACAGATTTCACCGATTCTTCTTAGACACCCCGTTTGGTCATCCATCCCCCAAATCAGAAATTTTCAATTGCATTGGAATCACATCAGCGATTTCTTCCTTCTTCTAGTGTCATTTATAATTATTTATCCTCTTTCGTGAGTTATCCTTGGTTGATCATCTTTTAGGTTTTTGTAGATCCAATGCATTCTAGGTCGATTCAAATAATGAGGTTCAACTATATCAATCATACAATGCCAAAGTAGGTGATTTGTTCTTTTTCGTAGATTTATTTGAATATATGTGTGAAAGGATCCCAATGCCTTGGTTTAGGGTATTACAAGTACTGGGATGTTAACCCTATTAATTCCTTATATTAATTGTTTACGTAAGTATAGATTTTTTATTGTTAATATGTTTAATTACCATTGTATGTATGTGTTTTCCCATGATTGATTGATATTGACTTTTGGGTCAATAATTTCTTATCATGATCTTTTTCTTTCCATGCCTACTGTTGTTAGGATGGAGTTACAATTATAAGACATGCATGTGGTATGCATTGAAGTATTTTAGCCAAGTAGTATTGAGATTTAATTTTTCTTCGGGATATTTTTTTTCCATGATTGTATTACATAGGGATGTGGGAACCTGGTGTAGTGAGACATATGGGGAATTGAAATTGAGGGCTTCACCGGATCATCTGTTACTTTTCATGTTGTGAGACCATAGGGGGGTGGATGTGAGTCATCCCTCATAGTGTCTATAGTTCCACATTTCATGTCCATAGGGGGAATTTTTCTTTGAGTTATTCTTAACAGAGTTTGTAGTTTACCATTACAAGGGAACATGGGGAATGAATGGTGAGTTCTTCCTCATAGAGGCTTTGATAAAATGAACCTAAGAGGTTAGACTATGAGAACATCCTAGAGGGTTTATTATGTTTTATTTGTTGAATAATTGGTATATTTAAATGAATATAGTGTAAACTTTATGTCTGTTTACAATGAGTACTTCCTAGTTTATTACTTCATTTTTCATATTTCCCGGCAATAAATATTCACTAATAGTTTGGAACATGTATTTTTGTGGTTTCATACTGGGATTATTTGTACACCTGTTTAGGTCATGATTTTGTTCCAAAAAAGATAACATTGTTGTTTTTGTAGATAATGGAAAGAGCACTTATAATTTAGGTACTTGATTGATGTGGATATGGAGAGCATGTGACCATGTAGAGGCTTCTGATGTTGTTAGAGTAATTGATTCTTTTGTACTTTTGATTAGTAATGTATTCTACAATTGTGGCTTGTTTGGATTTTTTCAAATATTCTTGTTTCCTTAATAAGTTTATACATATATGTCGTAGTTTTTTATTTATTTTTAGTCTTCTGTTGTTTACCTAAATGTATGGAATTACTACTTCTTCTACTGTTTTCTTTTTGTTTCTACTATGTTACACCTCTAATGAGGGAATAATTTTCCAACTATCACACCCAAGTCCCATGCTTCTATTTCACAGCCTCTAGCATTCGGGGAAATGCGCTTGAGTCCATGTGACACAAAGGGTATGGGACACCTTTGGGCGGCACCGGGAACTGGGACGTTACATCTTTTAATTATCTATAACGACGAAATATTTCCAAATTTTGTTTGTATATTATCAATGTTTAATACTTCTATATCATTAAATATAAATTTTCTATCGATGAATAAATTTATAATAAATAGATCATATGTGTTATTCATTATAGGAAAAACTGTGTGGTTAGGAGTTAAAAACATAGACCCAATTACCAGAAAGTAGTTGAATGCATATTTAATTATTTAATCATAATTTCATCATGTGCATATTTTATCATAATCAATTTTTTTCATTTGAATGAAATTTTGTGAAAACATGGATTTTGTCCAGTGAAATGTCCAACTCAATTGTTACTATTTTAAAGGTTAGCGTCAGTTTTTGTATATAGTCAAAGTAAGATTAAATTTTTTATCGTAGCCTGTGTTACTAGAAATCATGAAAAAATTGGCATCGATTCATGGGGGTAGCTATTTGTTAGATCTATGTGAAAAAATAGATTTTTGGTATATTGATAGTGAATTACCATGGCGTCATGGAATGTTGATATGCCTTAGATGGGGTTCATGTTCTTATAAGCATAATGCGATGAAAAACTATCTAAATAATAATTACATTCCATGTAACTATAAAACATATATGTAATTATTTCAAAAAACATTTTGTAAATGGTTGTAGGTCATGAACCATTTCACAATAGGAAGATGGAATTCATCATGTAATTATATTACACATCATTTAATGTTCGATAAGAATAAATAATAAAAAGTGTCCATGGATTTAGTATTTATCCCCCTAAAAAGCATAATATTAGGTGTAATTACATTACACATCCTATAAATCCCCAACCTGTAGTTTTTAAGTGTTCCATGTGGTTGATTTCAATTTTAAAATCACATGTTTCTTCTTCCTCTTGACCTAGGTTGACCTTCCCAGAAATTTCGGATGCCTTCCCTCCATTTTAGATGTCCTAATAAGGCATCTAATCATGGGAAAGTGGTTTCTGTTTAGTTTCCCTCTTCTATTCGATTGTTCTCAAACTACTTCAGTCTAACTTATAGACAATATTCCATGTGGGGATTTATCTAAAATATTTATGATGTAGTAACATTATTTTTTTACTTTCACCTTATTTCTTGGGGCTGATCATGCTGGATGATTTATTTTATCATTATATAAATTTTGTGGGTATAAACCATAACAATATAGTTTAATGACTGAAATTTATGTGAAATATTGAAATTATTCCAATAAGTATAGTGCTAAATAATTTAAATGTTGAATTAGAATATTCATTGGACTTCATTTGGGTAAATATATTCATTGACCAATGATATCCCTTCCATTTAACTGATAGAACCATTTAAAAAATGAATATACTATTTCGTTAAAGTGTGTTTATACTAGAATGAAATACGAGTGTTTTCTTAATATACATTCACCTAGGATTGGTATGTTGATTGAAATAATTGTCAAATTATTGGTTTACTACCATGTGATAAATGAAATTTGTAACTCAAATATTAATGGTAATTGTCTTAATTAAATAGTGGTTCAGATGAAGTTATATTATTATATCCATAATTTTATGACATCTGTTGTTTTCATAATAATTAAATAATTATATTTAGAATTGTACTAGTTTACCTGATTAAATGATTATACAATTGAAAATTTTCTATGACATATTGAAGTGATTATATAGTGGGATATCCCTATAAACACTTGCTGAAATGTTTCAAAATTTGGTTTTCCATGAGGAAATTATTGATATTATTCTATATTTTCATTAACCAAGAGAAACATACAGAAAATATTATAAATTGTGTTTGTCCATGAGAAACATGTTTAAATTAATTTGTGTTTTTCTTCTCCATAATTCATGATGAAATATTTACATACCATTCATATCCCTTACTAGATGACAAAAATAATATATTTCAAGATTAGATACCTATGATTGTGATTTATAACTTTGTTTTAAGGTTATATTTAGAAGGATGAGAGAAATGCTCAGTTACAATCAGGCATGGCCTCTAGGTAGGTTATGTTTTAACATGGGTATATGGTTATGGTTTTCATGTTTGTGATCCATGAAGATAGTTTTTCCCACATTTATCATATGAAGTTTGATGGGATATAATTTTAATTTAATAACTATTTAATACACTTTTATATATCTTAATTGAATAAATATATTTTCAAATTATTTTTTGACACATTGGTGTTGACAAAATGATTTATAGTCAAACATTATTCATACAACTATTTGGTAACTGATAAAATTAAATGAATGTAGATTTGGTGAAGGGTAAAGGAACATAGTGTTTGTTGATGTCTTTCTTGATGGCTGAGATTTTCATGACAATATTGACATGTGGTTTAGCACTCAGGATTTTTGAGTGTTTTTTGTGTAATCTAGTATTTTTTACTAATATTTCTAGAATGACATTTATTTATATTCAAACATGTTATTAAATTATTCATTTATTATTTATAATATTATTAATTTGGATTTTATTTTTGTTTTTTCCACAATATTATATTATTTAGTTAATTTATAGACTCATATATTTATATATAATAACCATTAAATAATTCAATTGTGTTATAACATTATAATGGAGAGGTTATAGACTCCCAAAAATACATACCGAAACCCCACTACTACTCATAATCCAATAGAATAAGAGATGGTGCACTTGAGATCTTCTAACAAACCCATTTTAACCACATGAGATATTTTCATATAATGGTATGTAAGAATTATATATGAATGGAGTTTCTTATTTTTTATTTCATTACAATTTTGGAAATTTATAAAGGATAATTAGATGTGTTAGTACATGTTAATTATATCATTCATGGGATTTGATTACCCATGTACATGTGATATTTTGATTTTTGGAGGTGAGTTGATTATATTACATTGTTTTTGAAATAGTTGACTTATTCATAAACTAGGTGTGGATATTTTTTATGGTGTTCTTGATTCTTAATATTTGTAATCAAGACCCAATATTAAACATGATGTGAATGAATACATTGTTATGGACACATGGGGATATATTCCCATGAATTGTTCATGATAGGGACAAATTTACTTTCCCTTGATATATAAATTAATGTTAAACTATGATATGAAATATCAATTATTTCTGATAAATGAAATTAATGAATGGTTCGGTCATAATAAAAAACATGAAATCCATGTGTAGATAGACCATGTGTAAATTGTTCTATGTTTTCTTATAGATATTGAGGATGATCTTGTTATATATTGTTTAATAATTAGTTGTTTAACTTCTTGTGAAAATGCCTCATTTCCATCATTGAGTTGAGCATCAAGAGGGGTTAAATCATTATTCCACTAATATTGATGAGATGTAACATCATTAAGGTATTGAGGATTAGATGGATATTCATCATGATGATATCTTGATGTGGTTCATGAGATCCATGTAAATAGAAACAATTTTCACCAATCCATTGATCGTCTTACTGAAGGGAGTGTTCTAGATGGTGTGTCAACATACATTTACTAGACAGGGATGCCCCTAAGAAGATTAGTATTTGATAGTGTCTATTCAAATTATCATTTATAACCATAAGACACACATATATTGAAGGGTACATCTTGCTACATATATTCTTCGTGGAACAACCCAGTGTTCATGAGAAATTCATGAGTAGGGAGTTTAGGATGATGAGTTATCCTGTAAGTACATAAAGATGAATTTAATGAACCATTTCAATCTCAATAGCATTAAAGACTCAAAGGAACATGAGTTCATGAACTTGACATGGAACTAATAGTTATTTCAAGACTATGTTGAAAATTTCACTGACTGGAATTTCACTGCACCATATTTGGTATCTAATGAGATATCCAGGATATGTTGTTGTTAAGATGTTCATTGTTAAGTTATCAGGACTTATGTGAATTTTATGCATCTAATTTTTTTTACAGATGTTATGATTCCATAACAGCATAAGGAAGAGAATCTACGGCTGGAACCATGCAGTGACCCTACAGTTTCAATATGGAAAACTGTGATATCGTATTCTAGTGTAAATATGAATCATTATAAAATATTATTCCAAGGAATTAGTGGTCATCCAATATAAGCCATTTGGAATCCATCTTATGACTGTGTTACTTTATAGTGATACTAGTGGGGAAATATGATATGAAAATGGGTATATTGATAGTACCCTCCTTTATAGTATAATGATTTTAGTAAGATTGGGCACCCATAATGGTTATGTAGGTGAATACATTTGAATAATACTAGAAGGGGTTTTGGATAGGTATTAAAACCTATGAAGGACTCAAACAATCCTGAACAGAAAAGTAACAAGAGTTCCACATGAATTTCTAGTTGATGAAGGGTATGTGTACCCCAGTGAGTGAATTGAAGTAATATAAAGATTAAATAGATAAAGGAAGTCATGATGGATCTGAGGATATATGGGATAGTATATTGAAAATTATGCATACTACTCCAGATAGTTTGGATTCATGACCGTATAATTTATTATGTATGATTATTGTATTACCTAACCATGATTGTGTTTTGTCTGATACAAGAGATTCAAATTCATTTATTCAACTCTTTTTTTAAACAGTTTGTCTATTATAGTAAAATTCATGAATAGAATTTCTTCCAAAGACATTCCTTTGGGAGTACGGTCATATAATATCAAACATGTCAAGTCATCTTCTCTGGAGATTGGTGATTATCATTTCATTTTGGAATAGGTCCTAATGTTGATGAAATTATTTAATTTTATTCATTTTACAACATTGTTAGTTATATATGGGGATCATATCAAATTTTACTAGATGGGATTTACATTTTTATCTTCACAAGAATGAAACTCTTCTCATAATGGTGGGTGGGATCTTTAGGCTAGTTGAACATGATCGATTTAGTGAGGACTGGATTCCATCACCTTATTGATAGCATGTTATCCTATATAATATAGTGGAATATAGAATGAGTATTTTCCTTTAGTTGTAGAGAATTTTTTGTATTTCCTTCCTGACAAGTTCTATGACTTACCAGAAAAGTGATAAATCATTTATACAATATACTGGGTATAGAGTGTGGAGAATGTTTCTATCCCACATGATATAATTTCTCCACCAAAGAATCCAATGATGAAATTTTAGATGGATGATGGAAAATATTAATGTTCTATATGGCTTAATACATATCCAAATGTATATCCATTACTATCCACAAATAAGGATTATTGGAATTTATACTTATATGATAATTATCATTGATTAAATCAGATTATGGTCAAGATGCTATAGTGTATTCTTCAGATCGACTATATCTAAATTTACATGATATGTTAAAATATCTTCTGCATGATCGAAAAATATAACTATGCCCTTTTTTAGCATGATATAAATGAACCATCCTCAGATATCATATACGAGTAGGTATGTCTTGTATGGATTCATTGTGATGTTGTTTAGTTTGACCAATGCACCTAAAGTATTCGTGTACATGATGTATAAGATATATAATACTTTTATGGATAATTTTTTTATGAATATTGTATATGATTCATCATGTACACCTAGTATGAAAATGATCATTCTAATCATGTTATCATCATATTGAGAAAGTTTTGAGAGCATTAACATTATGCCAAAATAAATAAATGATTTTTCTGGATTGATAAATCTCAATTCTTCTGTGATGTCATTTGAGGGGAAGTATTTCTAGTAGCCTCAGAAAATGTTACAATTTTTTTCATTGGATTTTTTTAAAACTGTCTAATAGATTCATACGGTTATAGGTTCAAAATTTTCTTATTGGTGATTTAACCAAAAAATTAATGTTAGGAAGAAATGATTTCATAGACGAACAATAAATGGTTGATGTTTTTTCAGTCTTATAGTAATGAGATTGATATTTATTGATTTAAATGTTGGGTGACCACCAAAAAATCCTCACATTACCTATTACATTTAATGCATATATTTTGCACTATTATGTATCCAAATATGGAAACGAAGTTGTTTGGATGAAATATGATTGAGTGGTTTCTTTGGGATCCATATAGTTGAGACTAAAAGAGTGGAATTACCCTCATCATGATTTTTATTTTTTATTTTTTTCAATTCCTTAGATGGTGGAGTCATTATATCGTTCGTGAAATATTTTTTTTGTATGCACAGACTAATGGATACTTAGATACATCATTTCTCAATGAGGAAAAATCAATTGGTAGTGGATTTGGTTTGATTATATGAGGTTATTTGATATTGAGTTGTGTTATACACCTAGAATGTGGAATATGGTAACCGATTAATTGAGACCATAAAATAATGAAGAGGAAGTGATGGAGTCTTTATATGAGTAGTGGATGGTTTCCCTCATCGTAGGCATGCATTTAGATGTTAAAGAGTCCTAGGACCGAGTAGCTCTATCTTCGACATCAGTTATAAAGATTATTTTGGAAAAAATCAAGATCAAGTAGTTTTCATATACAGAGGGATTACCATTGAGGGAAAAACTATACTATGGGGAGTAGATATTATTGTGGACTCTTTTTAGTGGAAATTATATTATTTTCTATATCCGAGTATGGGGTTTTATAGGTTTTCATGAGGATATCATTAGGAAGTTTCATGATTATAGATGGGTGGTACATCATGGTTTGACAATTATGTTTCATGATCATTATAGATTATATATGTGGCCATGAATGAAAATTGAAGTAACATGATTTGATGAAGGATGTTTTACTTTTTAGTTGGTGAATGTGGACTTTTAGATTATAGTTCCACTTTTTGAGACTATATGGGTTATTTTGGATCGACTGATAAAGGTATACTAATTCATATAAATTTAGATACCTTCACTATTAATGATAGGACATGAATTTATGTGTGTGAGGTAGTTCTACTGTAAGGGGCTTGATGTAGTATTGTTTATGAGTGACATCCTCACTTCATGTCACGTTTTTGGAAGGTTCTCTAGAAGGCTTAGTGATGGTAAGTTGTTTTATGTATGGCCAATAATCCTCATACTAACTATTAATATAATATTTCCAATCATGTTCTATATGATATTTTATGATCCTATATATCGAATTTTGGTTGTATGTAAGTGAAATATATGCAACAAGTAGTGTTTTCCAACAATAACACCTTCCCAGAATCAATCCCGATGGAACCATTTAGGTATCGTTTTTTATGTCCATTATTTTTACAACATTATTGGTTGCAGGACAGTGAGACAATTCTTTTGGGGCCTAATAACATGATAGTGATGTCTGAGCAGGTTTTGATTTGAAGAATGTGGTTGTTAACCATAAATAGTAGGTAGAAATCCTTTGATTACCTTCAGAGATTACCGCTGTATTTCATGGTGTTTCATTGTCTTTTCCATTGGGTGACAAACCATCTAGGTAAACACTATATCAGGATACCTATAATGATACTGTCTAGGATTGTAAACAATTTGTGATAATGGTAATTCGCCATTTTTGGTGATAACATTTATCCATTTTATAGTTTTTTAGTTCCGTACATGACATGTCTCACATGCCTCATCATTAATGTTATTATTTATACACTAATCACATAATAGATGTTGTAGATATAGATCATAGTGATTTTTATGATTTTTGGAGAATTATATATAAATTGTGTACTATAATGAGATGTACATATGGAAAAGAGAGATATCTTTTGAAAAAAACAATGGAATCATTGGAGAGATTAAGATAGGACATGGGAGTTGGAGAATGCTTTGTGAGAATAGTGGATTGAATTGTTTAATGAGACCCTATAGGGATTCTTCGATAACCTCAGGGATGAATTTATATATGGATAGTAGGTTTTTTGATATAATCTTTTTTGAGGCATTGGTTGTGAGGAAAAATGAAGAAACTATGGATTATCCACGAACGGAGTTGTTCAGTATTCTTATTCGAATTGATGGTGTTTATCGAAATTTGCCATGTGTTACCACCAGTTCCTTATATATTGTGTATCCTAATTGGGGGCTTGAGTTTTTATAAGGAAGATGGGATGAATAATGGTCCCAAAAATAGTTACACATCATGTTACGTTAATACATTCCATGTTATTGTATCCCTACACATGTTGTGAATATTAACAGATCATGAAAGGATTCATGACATGATGAGGGTACTCTTGATGTAATAGTTTTAAAAATCATTTTTTGTTTTTTAGGAAAAAATAATAATACGATGGGATGGGTTTTTTAGCATATCTCACTAAAAATGATTTCACAACATGTAAATATATTATACATCATTTAAATCTCTAACTTGAAAATTTTATGTGTGACTGGAATTTTATTTTTATTTCCTACTAATGGAAATATTTATTCTCTTGATCTGGGGAGACCATCTAAATGATTTTTCATGATTTCCCTACCTTATGTACATCCTGAAAAATAATTTGATCAATGGTATGTGGGTTTTCCTTGATTTTACTATTCACATCCATCATTCGTAGACAATATCAATGTACACTAATGATTGTATGAATTGTTGGTTTTGATCATCATTAGTAAAGTTCTAGTAAACATATTACCATCATCTGGGCCTTCTTTATTGTTGTGATTCCACTAGTATCTGTTTTTTGATCATTATGTAATGGTAGGAGGTCTAAACCATAACCATGTGGATTGATGATTTTCATGTATGTGAAATTTTGAAATAAAAAAACATATCATGTTTTTAATAAATTAAATTTTGAATTATATTATCCTATAATTCCCCTTTGAATCCAAAAGGTAATAGACCTAGCTCTTGGAAACTATTCATGTCTATTAACCATTGATTAAAATAATTGAATATTTTATTAATGTGTGTATATCTAGACATTAGATAAGGGTTTTGGTCGTTAAATATTAACCTTGTCATGACCTATTTATTGAAATAATAATATTAATATTTTTTGAAGACCAAATGATAAATTAAATGTATAATTGAAAGATAAATGGTAATTTTCATTTTTTACAATTGATATGGATGATGTGATATTTTATATCTAAGATGTTTTAACATGTTTTGTTGATTAAATGTGGAAATGATTATATGAGGGGCTTCCCCAATTTACAAACTAAAAAGAATATATATTCATAATGGACCTAATACACACTAAAATAATTATATAGAGATATATTCCAAGAGACAGAAGCTAAAATTTATATACCAGTGTTTTCCCTAAGACACATATTTAGATTCTTAAATAGTTGTTTTTGATCTAATACATGTGCGGAAATTATTATATATCATTTTTAGTACTGAGAAACATACTAATGTGATTTTATACTAGGATTGGAACTGATATATGATGAAATGTTTATAATTCGTCCATCACCCATATTAAATTCCAAAATGAATATTTAATATGTTTGGAATTATATTTGTTTGAAATATAATTTTTTTTCAGGTTATAGTTTTCATGGTTGAAGAAAAATATCACAGATATTCTTTCATTGCACCGAGACATGTTACGTTTTACAATGGTTATATGGTTATGGTTCGCATTGTTGTGAAACATGATCAAATTTGTTCTATCAAGGTTTTGAAGATTGTAGATGTGGTATTAATTAAATTTATTAATTAAATAAGATAATTTTATATTTGAATATTTCATACTCATATTATTGGACTAGTTATGATTAGATATAGTGATGTTGACATATTGAGTTACAATCACACCGTATTTGGGTCACTATTTAGTACTAGAGTAGATTACATGGATGAATGATTGGTTAAGTGTATATGGACATATTGTTGGTTGTTTTCTTTTCGGATGGACAATAGTTTAAAGATGGGACTATAACGATGATCTATACCAATGTATTTTGTGTCCTTTTTTTAGGCTTCTAGCCAATTAAATG
This sequence comes from Viscum album, assembly GCA_963277665.1. Taxonomy (NCBI): domain Eukaryota; kingdom Viridiplantae; phylum Streptophyta; class Magnoliopsida; order Santalales; family Viscaceae; genus Viscum; species Viscum album. Next base: position 1,709,236,553 of record OY728152.1, on the reverse strand, counting down.
TTATACATTTATCATTATGTTTTGTTACACTCTATAACATCATTACATTATTCAAATATAATTTATTAGATTATTCAATTTTCACTTATTGGTTTATGTCCTCTCTATTATATTAATTAAATTATTTATTAAATGTTATATTTAATTATTATTATAATTTAATTATTTTTTTATGTTATGACACTATAACCATGTTGGTTTGTCTCCCCACATAAAATATCACAGCCAGACTATAATTTGGCTAACTAGGGGGTAGGAGTAGGTCTGAATGAGGTCTTGTAATAAACTTGTTTCGACCACGTGAAAGATTTTTGGTCCAGGGAATGTTAAAGAATATGTTAATATTGAAACAAAAGAATAATATATTCTTGTAATAAGGTTGATTGGATTTTGGGGGCCTAAGGTTCACCTCTATATATTTTAGAGGCTGCTGACTAACAATATGTTAATTTGTAATCATATATAATGACTATACCCTCATATTAGAGTGTATTAATATGACAAATAAAATCAAAATCAAATATTAGATTATTAAGGAGAATATACATCATGGAAAGTGATAATAAATAAAAAGATATCATCTGATTTCAATGTGGCATTATGTAATTTCAACTATGTCCAAAATATGAAATAGATCCCTTGTGGGTGAACATTACAAACTGATATCAAAAAATGACATGAAATACATAAATCAATGAAAAACTAAAATATGGGTCCTAAGTTCTATCACAGTCCCATATCCCATTCCTCACACCAATTTATATATCCAGAATCAATCATAGGGTAATTTCACAATGACTGGCCATCACACATGATGTCTTCTAGGGTACTCATTTAGTATTGGGAATGTTGTAATTATAACACATTATGCCATAACCAATGGACTATGTAAACACAACTAGTTTGAGTGTAGTTTATTTTAAATATTGATCATAATATTAAATAAATTTAATAAATAAACACTATAAATCCTCATGTTCAATGCAGAATAATATAATTAGTAATACTTTCATTGGATAATTTAGTATTCAATGATCACAATATAAACCTTGGAATTCACAACTTCCATATTTTTTCATATAATACTATGCCTCACATAAGGTATCAATCAACATCATATCATTGTAAGGTTATCATTGGAAACATTTCCTCATCAAAAACATCATAAATCCTGAGTATGGTAAACCCCGAAATACTTTCTCACAAATCACCATGAGATCTAATTGAGGTAATCTGTAGTATTCATTATCATCAACTCCATTGTAACCAAGAAAGGTAATACTTGGAATCCACCATCGAAACGACAAAATTTGAGGGAGGTAATCAGGATTCACTATCATCATCAACCCCATTGAATCGAATGGTGGTTTTCTCTATCAGCCATCATAAAACATCATTGTATACTAGGGTGGTAATATCTGACATCATTCATTATAAAACACTATCAAATACATTTTTGGTAATCCCTCATTTATTTCATTATCATGCATCATCAAAATTGATAGAGGAAAGACCTTATATCCTTAATTCATAATCATTGGGCCAATGGGTGGTAATATTTGATATACCATGATTAACAAGTATAAATACCCATTAGGTCATATAAATTTAGTCAAAAAATATGTATCAGGGCCACTATATTTACATATCCCTTTTTTCATATGATTTACATTTCTTGTTCAGTACCTAGTTACATAGTAAGATCACGTCGATTAACTCATATGTACTATGGCACAATTTCTTCAAAACCCTCTTAGGTTACCTCAATAAGTATTCATGTTTATAAGTATATACACACTAATTATTACTCTTGACTAGAGGAAAGGTTCAATTATATGAAATTTCAAAACAATTCACTTATTTTTTATTTTATTTAAATAACAAAACGAGTTAGTGTGACCGCACATTGCACACACATAGAGATCAAAAAATAATTACTAGATTAATAAAAAACGACCTTATGTTTTTTATGACTATTAATCATGTTTTAGCATGTTTATTTTTAAATTTATGGAAATGAATATATATCATAAAAATAAATAGGTTATAAAAAATTTCATGAGATCACTTGATAGATGTAGACACCTACGATGGTTATAGGATGAGGGAAATAGTCGAGTCTTGGAATATATACGCATAAATATAACATAATTTCATCCTGATATAAATAATATATAATTAATTAAATAAATTGGAATAAGGATAGTACATGATGGGGTGATGCCTAAATAAAGAGAAAGAAATGGCGTTTTCAGTATTACAAACATATGAGGTACCTAATTAATTTCTTATTTTTTTAATCACTAGGTATAACAATTTTTTATATATGGTTACACTATGCATTAGTGGAGCAGTTAAATATATATTAGAAACCAAAACCCAAAGATTTACAATTATTGGTTTTATAAACCCTTCAACACTAATGAATACCACATCTGAGAAAACACCATGTTTCTCATGGGCCTTCCAAACACGTTTTAGAATTCAAGGAACAATGATGAAGGTATTTCCCCTAGAACATCATTAGTATTTACCTCCCACCATATCATAAAACATCAACTTTAGAAACAATTTTTACTCCAAATACCAAAAAAGCCATATACCACCCAAGCATCCATATAAACATTTACAAAGTAAATCAATAAATGGTGACTCTTGTTTTTGATATTACATAAACAATTTCACTATACAAGAAGAAAATGTGTTTTATAAACAATCCTTTATAATGTAGGTAATCCATGAGCTGCACATATAAACATCAATGATCCTCATTTGAATATAACAGCACCCATTAAGCCCAAAAACTATATTATCTCTCCCATTCCTCCATCTGGATACATCTATACTATATTTTCACACCCACAAAATGAATTGTTTTTCCATGTTGAGACTTATCACTTTTATCCATCATACAAACTTCACATTCATCAATATATGTGTCATACTTATTAACAATATCATTCACAATGATCACCTGAGATGTATTGGGACAATAACATTCAAAAAATCAATTAGTGCCATTTGTATGTTCTCTATCCTGAACTGCATAATCATGTACTCGTAATACCGATTCCAACATATAATGGTAGAGAAAGGTTTATATGATGGTATGACCCTTTTTATGTGATAATACAATCTCAAATATATTTTAATGATTACATGGGATCCCTTATGATGAGAAATGTAATAATCTATATGAGGTAAAAGATATCAGTTCTTAACAATTGACTGATATAGATTTTGATAATCTATACTATTCTTGAGAGATCCATCTACCTACTATAATGTTTAAATTAGAGAACCCTAAGGAGATATACTCTGTTGTATAAATCCTTTTTCCTCTATGTCCTCTAACTGAGCCCTAATGTATGTTATCTCTATGGGATCTATCCCATAAGGTAGTATAAATATAGGAAATTATCCTAACATTATATTGAGAGAAGGCTCAAACTCCCACTCATGTGAAAATACATATAAATACACGGTTAAAACACCTTATAACTTATCATCCAGTGATGTAAAAATTCAATATTATGTTTCCCCTTTGTCTAATTCATGGTAATCTCTCCAATATGATAAAGGTAAATACATTCATAACCCATCTATAGGTATAATTATTTAAAATCGACATAACTACCATTCATTGAAGATGTAACTGATTATCATAGATGTAATCAAATGTTACTTATGTCATAATGATCTAACAAATTATTCATAAAGATAACATAAATTTAATTTCTATCAAGAACATATATATCCTGTAGGAACCTATTTCCACTAACCAAAATGTCCAATCCCTTATATAATTTAATTCTCCTTGATCTCACCCTAATAGTTATGTTAAACAAAATCAATTTGTAAAAGAAAACAATCTATAATCCTAATATGTCCATGGAATGAGCTGATGTGAAACATTGAGACGATGTTGTATCAAAGAAGGTATCCCCTAAATGTGGACATTGTTAAATGAATATCATCAACTATAGATGACTCAGCCTCTTAGTTCCTAGGATGAAGAGAACAAACATATTATTTGCTCAAGCCACATCCCTAATAACATTATTATACAACCTAAGAAGGAACACTGTTATTGAATATATTCCCTTCTTCCTAAGAACCATTTGTAGTACCTCACCCTGAATGGAAGATATAACTTCAGTTTACCAGCTACTCTTATGTAACTAATTTCACTATCGATCCATATTCAATCCCATATTCAATATTAATGGTCACTTAGGAAGTGTATTTATACATTATCTATATTATTGTATTATCGTTATTGAACTAGTAGCATGTCATTAGGAAGGTAAATGTAAAATTCCGATACACACTATTAGAAATTAATGGAACTAACTACCTATGGATTAATAGATACTTAAACACCTGGAATAACTTATCCCCCACTTTCATTGTGAAATAATCCCAATAGTGTTTCATGTTTCTTGAGGCCACACTTCCAATCCCCCATAAGAAGAACAATTTGGTGAACCTATCCATTCGATATGTTTTATCTCTATAATATACACTTTTTTAAGAATAACTATAAAATAAATAAGGTGAAATACATTGACCTAAATTGGAACTTCAAACATGAGCCTTTATGTCCAAATGTCCCTCCCTATCCATCGTACCGATATCGTGTATTTGGGAATACAACACAAATACATGAATTCATCAGAATATACATAAATTCTCACAACTCTCCTAAATATGTGTATAAAATCCCAATCCTTGACAATAAATATTTTAAATAGAGAAAATGATCAAATAATATGGTATAAATTCTTTCTAGGATAACCCCACATGTTTATATTTGTGAAATATGACCTCCTTCCAATTCATCAATGGTCCTCAATGCATATAACATCCATGATTCACCATCCTTTATGGGCTATAAATATGGTAATAGAATTTTTTAAATATAATATTACTATAAATCATACTCCTCTGGAACACACATCATAGTGAATAACATAAGACGCATCATCTAAAACATTATTCTTATATCTAGCGTTGTAGGAACTACATGAGGTTCCTATACATTTATTGGCAATAGAACTCTATGAAATATGTATTTGTGTTTTGATTCCAATGTTGATACATACCATAATGTAATATCCATAAAAAATATAAATGGTTGAATCCAATTTCTACCCACATGGAACTCATCATGTAGTAATTCCTCTTCAATATCATACACACATTTCAAGAACATATGACAACAAAATTCCCAATATTATAGTCTAGAGAATGTAATGATTTTATAGATACCTGCTATTATTTACTACCAATAAATCAAATACTCACTACTATGAATCTCACTCAACCACCATATACCCATACTCATGGTAAAGACACATAATTATTAGATCAATGTCACTTAATATCATATTGTTCTTAATTATTATATCATATTCTAGGAATTAATATATAAGAAATTCAAATACAATCTATAAAGGATAGAATTTTATAAGAATTAGATAGAAATTTATTTAACATGTACCATAGATTAAATAAAATATATAATCATGTATTAAATTTTAATCCAATCAATGAATTGGTGAGATCAAATTACACTTATATGTTATATATGAAAAAATTTAAGTTTGTATAGACACAATAAATAACAGGAATAAATAATGTATCTATATTTTCAACTTCATAAAATCTAATGAATGATATGTGATTCCTATTATATTATTATCATAGATATTAAAATAATATGTATGATAAATCGAAAAAACAAGAGTGTCACATAATGTGAAATAAGTCAACTATAATATCAAAAATAATTGACATCAATTTCATATATGGTAATATAGCATTTCCCTCAAATTGTGAATTCCAGCATCTTCAAATGAATTACATGTCGTGTTCTAGAAATATAAATTTGGTTTTGTACACATCGTAATTGAAAGGAAAAATAAATGATTCTCACATTCAGCTTTAAAACAGCATGACTTGATTTGTTCTATAACAAATAGATCATAGTTTAACAGGGGCGGATAATGATTTTTTCAACAAATACTAGAGTTTTTAGACAATAACCTACATTCTTTTAATTTATATTCAAGAGATTTCACCCTTAAATATCTATAAAAAAAGTTTATGTAATTTCAATATCATACATAAATATAATAAGGGTAAAAGTATTCATGAAAATTATTATTTAACAAAAAAATCACATAGTATTTAAATGAACCAATATAATTTCATGATACTCATACATACAAAAAGTATCACCTGTTTGGTTCTAAAACAATGATCTAAAAAATGAATAGAATATTTCAAAGTTTTGAAAAATTACATCTATATCCCAACATAGTCATATCAATTATTTAAATTAATACCATCCACATAAAGAATCATTTTTAGAATTTTAACAATTGATTTATACTATAACTATGAATTTTTATCTATTACTAATGGAGACACAATAATTGTGTCAGTGATATTTTGTTAGACACAACAAAATAAGGCTATCAATATATCCATTAATATCATAGATCCAACAATTATACATAATATTATGAGAAACAATAATCTATGAGCACCATCGAATATCATGTACTAAGGTGATAGCTATGATTGACTATATATACATCATCATGTTCTAAATTTCATTGATCTATGTTTACCCAATGTAAATTCATATTCCTATATCCTAATAGGAAATTCTAGGTATCACATAATTTAATGAAAACTAATTTATCATAGGGTGGTAATCTCGAGGATCGCATCATTTTTATACCATTTTATATTTGAGGGAGGTAATCCATGTCATCAATTATCTTCAAACATGATATGATCAATGTGATGTAATCCCAAGAATCCATCATCATTTACACTATCATATATAAGGTATTTCATTCATGGAATCCATCATTAAGCACTATCCAATATAAGTCATATAATCACTCACATCCACAATCTCTAAAACTATTTTATCAGCGTGAGGTAGTCCCTGGAATCCATCTTTAACCCCATTAGATGTGATGGAGGTAATACATTGAATTAATTATATTCTAACCCCATTAGATCCTAGAGATGTAATTTATGTCATACATCATCCTCAAACTACATCCAATCATATGATGATATACATTTTCATATTATCATCATCACATTCTCCAAAGGGGTTTATCCATAGTATCCTAAGATTACCAAGAGTTAATATCCATCTAACCAATTAAATTCATTAAAAGATCATTTATGAGGGTCATTAAACATATATATCAGGTTTATCACATGATTCAAACCCCATAATACATCACCCCAAATTACATTACATACTCCTAATCCAAAAACATAGGCTCTTTTATAATATGTATTGAACCCTTCAGTTGACCATGTAAAAATATAATATTGTCGAGGTTTACACTAAACAATGAATAATTTCTAGAACCACCTAATTTTGGTTCATAAACAAAATCTCATTGTGTATCTTCTGATATTTTGAACTCAATTGAAAAAAATGAAAAATAAATATAAAAATTTTCAAATAGTGAATAAATATATGAAATCAATGTGATATCACATAAAAATAATAGATCATATTAAATTAATTAGATTTAAATATATAAATATAGTTATATATTCATATGGATACATGATGTTTTCTTCCATCAATATTTGATAAATAATCATTAATGATTAGTAGGAAAAGTAAGAGGCATGCATTAGAGATGATTATAGACAAATGGTTGAAATGAAATTATGGCTTGAATATAGAAAAGAATAAGTGTCACATTAGTAATTTCAGTTATATAATGTCACGTGTAATACCACAATGTTTTTTCAAAATGTTTTCCGAATTCAAGATATTCTATTAGTTTCCCCCTATTTTATTAGTCACACACAGAATGGATAATCCTCATTATTTGTAAGCCATAAAGAATATTTTCTAAACAGCTCTAAAAAAGTAATGATCTTACAGGGTATATTCAGACACTTCACAAAGATTAAGGAACCATCAATTAGGCCATTTCCAAAATTCATGGTTCGACATATTTTCATAACTAATAGTGTTTAACTAATCTCAACGACTTAAAAATTCTATTCTTTATAGTTACATGCCTCCAACAATAAATATAATACTAATAGAACTCAAAATTTATATAAACTATTAAATAAAATATCATATATGTTGTACACAATATTTAATAGTAATTCAAACTTGTTTTTACCCTAGGAAGGTAAAATGTTTTCCAAATGTGAATTGTTTAATAGATGTAGTGAACGTATCAAGATAATGGATCAATGGTTTACCCTAAGGTATAAGTTCTACTTTACATCTCTAATGGTTCTTATATTGATATATTCATATATTGTTATTAACGATTCTTATACTAACAATATTTCATAATGCATATTTGGTTATTGGTTTTGGGGAGTTCAATGCTATAGTCATTTCATTTAGCCACCCCACATTGAATGTGAATGTGTGAAAAAATTTAATTTCTAGACCTCCTGTAGATAAATACCTATAAATATTTTTATCATATATCAATCAAGTTATGTAGATAGCATGTATATAATTTTGAGATTATATATTCAAGTAGTTTCTAAAAATTTCCATGAACTTCACAACTCGATAAATAATGTTTTAAAATATAAATGTATGATTGAGTATCCAAATGTAATTATAAAAAAACAATGTATAAACAAATAATGAATTATTTTACAATAAGAATCACAAAAATCCGTGTACATGTAGTTGAAATTGATATAATAAGTTAAATAGAGATTAGTGGTGATTTTGAATGCAAATATATGAAATTATATTTCTCGCTAATCCTAACACTTTGATGCCATTTATCTCTCCTTGTAAAACATAACAACGATCATAATTGAGCTACAATGATTAGGAATTATAGTGTAAGACTAGGTAAAAATGTGACATGCAGAATGGGGGTCTCCAGTCACAATTTATATGATTTTATTCCTCCAAATAACCTTCCATTTTTGATTTATATTTCTATGGTGAACTACCTAAACTTTGTTTTGTTAGTTCTTCAATGCATGAGTAAGGATATAGCTCTATTATCTAAATAAATTATTCTATTATAAAAACATGTGCAATATGTAAATTATGTTGTTGTATTTTAGGATATGGTAAAAATGGTGAATGGAATAATAAATTGGTAATATAGAATATTAATGTTCTCCCCATGGACCCAATCATTATCAAGGGATCATGTTGCATGGATTAATCTAATTTGGTCATAAAATAAAACATCATGATTCGTGCACATATAAAAATAAAATATTTATAGTAATCATGGTGATGATTTAGAAAAACTATAGATAACATTGAATTCCTTCATTTTAGGTAAGTTGTATCTAATATAACATGTGTTAGGACATTATATCATTATTTGAGGGCCACAAAATCATGGATTTGATTCCTCAAGAGTGTTTTGGAGTGTAAACAGATCATGTTTCACCTCCTAATATAACATTTGTGTTTAGAAATATCCTCTTATTATTATTTGGGGTTTTATTTTTTCTATCATATCCCATGAATATAACACAAAATTTTGTTTATTTATAATCTTTAATATATATCGAATTTATTTTTTGTATTCTAATAATATGGGATCACAATAACAATAGTGTTTTCATTGAGTCAATAAGATCAGATAGATTTGTACCCCATTAGTGAAAATAAGCGACATTGAGTTCTTCCCCTGTGATAATTTGGATATTTCATTTTCCTGAAATGTTTTGGAAACATCCATTTGTTAGATGATATAGCCTCTTAAATATGTAATCAATATTACCCTGGCCTCCATATATTATCATTCTCTTATTTTTATTATTAAATTGGAATAAATAGATTATCAGGGGGAACAAAAAGATGTTTTTTATGCTAAATACTTATAATGAAAAATTAAAATACAATATTTTATGAAGAACATTATATATGAAATTTACATGATATTATGTCTATTCAACAAACAAATCCTCATGAAACAGTGTGAGGTTATCGTAACCTATCAATGTATTCTTAAATTCTATTTTTTTGGATCATCTACTCAGTAATATCTCATTCATCAAATGGGTTATCCTCTTATAATAAATAATTTAATAAAATGGATATGCAGAATCAACCCTTCATTTTTATTATAATGAACACAAATATCCCACTTTGATAATAAATTAGTCATTTTAAGTTATATTTAACAAAAACAAAAAAATGACAGGAATATACAACACATCATAGGATGATCTTTCCAACTATTTGTAATGGGATAAAATTATTTTAAAATGAATTAGATAGGATGACTAATTTTCATGAATCATATATCAATATCATATGGAATCATGGATAAATATGTATTAGTTCATGAATAATATTTTTTATGATGATAATAGATTTTATTTATATACATAATATATGGATGATATCTAAAGAATATGGTTTGTGTTTTTTGTTGATCACGGGTGGAGGCCTATAATGTTTGAGGTTAGTGATCAAGTTTTTTTGGATGTCTCTCCAATTCACGGAATTATAGTATTATTTCTAGAGGTAATTTGTCAATATATTTTTAACAATTTCATGGTGTTTTTGTGTATCACAAATGTGGCATATAAATTTATGTTTCATCATCATATGTATTTGAACCATTACCTTTTAAATGTTCCCAATTTTTGTCATTATGTTCATAATAATTCCCTTGTCATTGAATAAGGTTATATGGTTGTACTGTAGGATGAAACATCCATGGAGTGTATTATTGAGATTTTTTATTAGTAGTTGAAGGTTTACATGGATTCATTTCATCGTTAGTTCATTCCTTTTTGGGTAACAATATCTTGTTAGAGGATATGTGGGAACAAGATTCTTGTATGACTAATTTTTAATCTATATTTATTAATTTATTTATATAATTTTAGTTATTATATTTATTTATTGGTATTATCTATGTACAAATTTCTTTGTCCTATTGTTGATTTTATAAAGTGTTTAGTTTATCATTTTAATTTATTCTCTTAAGGATTCCTAGTTTTTTCATTTTATTAATTATTTTTCATTTATAGAATCTATTCTCAAGTAAGTGAATCATTTGATAATTATCTAATTTTAATTTCCCTACCAAATTTCTACCATAATTTATATAAACCATGTAATATTGGTGTCAATAAAAATATTATATGTGATTAAAAGATCAAGGTTATAATTTATACGTGATGTTTCATCTAAAATATTTCAATACATATTCAACAATTAGTGTCCTACAATGTTAATGTAGTTTTAGAAAAGGTTTTCATACAATTTTATGTACCATTTAGTGATGATTTAATGTTTTTATAGAGGTTTATATTGTAGTTTGTTGAATTTGACATGATTTAATGTCTAATTATGAAAAAAATGACATAATTCAATATATTATGATGTGAATATTCATGAGGAATTTTTTTTTACATAACCAGACACATTGACCATTATGTTGTGATGATGGATGTAGTGTCATGTGGGTGTTGACTATAGTATTTCAAGGTTCTCACATTTTGAGATGTTTTCATCAATTGGGGATTGATTTTCACTATTATAGGTTATTATGGTTTTTTAAATTATGGTTTGGAGGAAAATGAATAACATTGTTATCCTCAAATAAATATTCTCTCGGGCTTGAAGGAAACCAATTAAACATGGTCTCCCTGAGTTCCATTAAACATGTATTGATTAACATTGTAATATACGTGGAGGGTTTCCCCATGAATAATGGATTGGGACAACATTATAGTGTGACCACAGTCATAATTCAGTTATTCGTTGAAATTTTTTGTATATATTGTTTTTTTCTTCAGAAAATTTTTCATATTATTTTGAATTATATTTACGTATATTCTATATTCATATTTCCTTGTTTTTTATTTAGACATTCTATGTTGAATCTTTGACTATTCACTACACAGGATTTATCCCCTTCGATCTTAATTGTGTTTATCAAACTCTTTTCATATCATTGTCCATTTTTACTCTATTCTTATTTTCCGTAGTCTATGGTAGTGGATTTACATATATTTTATGGTTTATGGTAATGTTTTTATGGTATATTGATGTGATAATGGGTTGGGTTGAATTCAGTTGTTACTGTAAGGCTTATATCACCAATTCTCCTCTGTTTTTCCTATTTGATCATCAATTTTACTACATAGGTATTTGATTCACTACATATACCATATTATTTAATGGATAATTTGAAAAATGAAGATAATTAACTCTCTATTTTTATAATTTTAATTAACATATGAATGAGACATACACAAAACTATATAAACCCAAAATCTAGTATCCAAGAGTAGGGGAATATTTTAATAAATTGAAATAGATACAAGGTCTTAAATATATAAGGGTTGATCAGTTTATTAATCTCATATATAATGATACATAATTTATTCACATTTTAAATCCTATAGAAAATATATTCATATTCGTTGAAAACATTTAGTATCTTTGAGCTCATTCATGGAACTCTTCATTATGTCATATAAAAGTAATCCAAGTAATGGTGTCCTAAAATTCCTTGTGAGGGTAACATATAGTGGTAGTTATCATGAATCAGTAAGGACTAATCAATATTGTAAGGTAAATAAATAAACACATATTCTATATAATCAATAACATAACTATCATGCTATGATAAATAATAATCTATATAGAAATGTAAATAAATGAAAACAAATTGCATCACATGAGAAAAAAAAGAATCCATAGTATTAATAATGAAATAAATACATGGATAATAACAACTAAATTTTAAATTAAGGAAATTATAAAATATGGATATCAGGATCATAGATATAATTATATCTATTCTATAATTACCTATTATAAGAATGTATTATGCTATTTGTGAAAAATCATTTAATTAGGTAAAAAAATTTATCTCATGAGACCTATTGAATCGTTTAGGGGATATATATTTTAATGACATGCCTACCAGTGCATCTCCAAATAATTACTAATATATTAAATCGCTTGTATAATTAATTAATGTAATGCATCATAAAAAAAATATTCGTATTGAGTAACAAATACATATGTATCAATATTTCCTTATTAGATCAAATAATACTCATAGACAACACCATTTTTAAAGATGTTTGTATTGTTTATGTAATAATAAAATATTAGATAAAAAATAAATATATTTACGAAAAATATGGTGTATAATGAAAAATTATCATGTAAAATTGATTGTATTAAGAGTATGAAAATAATCCAAATGGGAATATTTAAAATTGAGGTGACAACCAATTGATTGGGAATATAAGTTGTTACAATAAAATCATGTAATTTTGAATAATTAATTGAATATAAGTGATATATTTATAAAATATTCCATAAATAGTTGTATTTTAAAACTATTTAAATCATCTATATGGTTATGCACACTAAACAATGTTTCTGATGGAAAAGAAATTAGATATCGTTGTATACAATAAAAAGAATCATTCCTATTTTCTTAATATAAAAAAATAATTTTAGAAAAATATTAAATTGATATAGATAAAAAAACATAATTTATTATTATAGTAAATAAAAATAATTTTATAAATCTATTTTGAATCCAAATACATGGAATAACGATATATAAGATTTAAAGTGAAATAAAATCAGTTATTTTTTAAATTATTTTCATGAATCATTTAAAAAATTAGGGAAATGTTTGATGAAAATATAAATATTTATTATGTATATAGTTTATGTACAATTATTAGATCATATGAATTAATAAATGAATTTTTTTAATTAATGTAAAATCAATCCCAATCAAGGTGAAATTGTAAAATAGCTTATTTCCTATTTGGTAATAATTAAATTTTAACAAATTTCATGAATATACATGAATTAAAACATTAAACTAATGAATAAAATGTGTTTCATGTCAAAAAAATAAATCATGTACTAAAAACACCACAAGAAAGGAAAATTTTCCTTTTAACAAATATGCATCAATAGAATTAAAAATGAGTCTAAATCCATTACCTTTTTGTTATTTTTGATAAATAAAAAACCATCATAAATAATTTTATTATGTTATTTAATAATTACAATTAATTCATATTCGGTTATAAAAATGTAATATGATTATCTTATATCATTTTACCACCATTTTATTAATAATATTTCATTATTCTCATTTGTTTTTTATGTAAATTTCCTTTTTTCCTCGCATGTTTTTTCCACAAAAGGATTGGTTATATAAATAAGAAATATATCAATATTTTTTAGAATAATATTAATGTAATAAATATAATATTTAATCATTATATTCTCTTTTGAACCATGAAATAATTTCTTATATACATAATGAATCTCAACTCTTTGTGGAGATGACATATTGTACAAATTAATGAGTATAGATATAATTATACAATTGTGTGAAAGGGTTATGATGTTGGTGATATAATAATTTTAATGAGTTTATATCATGTTATATTCAGCATGTTTATTCATTATTTCAATAATTATAGCTATCCATGTGAGTTAGGGATAGAAAAAATAATATGTATTTATGTGGTGGTAGTCTAACAAACACATGGGGGTGACATTTTTTCCAATTTGAAGAAGAAATAGATCAATATGAAATATGAAATCCACATAATATTATAACATTAGGTGTGATATATTTTTTATAGTGTATCTGATAAAATATAATTACTATTTTTAAATGATGAAATAAAAATAAAGAGATTCGTCAAAACAATTAACTTCTCTTAGGGAAACCTCATTTGGATCTCTTCTTAAACACAGTAGGATAGGTATTTTGGGAATAACAAAAAAATATTTAATTAAAATAATTATTATTTTTATTTTTTAAAAATTTTATTAAATCATTGGTCATGATATATGTGATAAACTTATAATAGTGAGTACGCTTTTATCATTTATAAAGACTGGTATTTTTGTAAATAAAAAAAACTACTAAAAAATGTGAAGTCACCCTCTCCTATAGTGAAAAAACAATTTATAAATAATGGATTTCATGGAATTTATGGTCGATCCACAAATCCAACAAAAAAAATACATTTTTTATAATTTTCATCCCATATTGTTTATGTTTACATACCTTTACTATTTTAGCATTTACAATAATAACCAGTTCTAATATACCTAGTTATTTTTCAATTAAACCATATATAAGATGTCCCTTATCAGATAATTTGTGTCAAATTAGTATAAATATTTGACTATATTGATCAAAAATGTTTATGTGTGTGTAAATATAATATTAACCCATGTTACTGTAACCCCAAAAAACATTATTTTAAGCATAATCACACTAATTAATTTGTCACTAATTTTACTAATACTTATGAACTAAGATTAATTTGTCCTTATTTAATCATATTAAATATGTTCATTCCATATATAAATTCCACTTTTTCAAATGCATCCCACATATTATAAAATAATATTTTAAAATTATTCTGACGAACATATTGAAAAATGGGTTTTCATGAAATGCATTTTTCATGACTAAGATGATTTATGATTTACTATTTTACTTATATTCACAGTTAAATGGGTTAATATTATTTTTGTTAGACACAAAATATATTCATTTAATTTATATATATTATAATTCTATAATTTCAAAATTAATTGAAATGGACATATATTATTCATTTTTAAATTAAAATGTTTTATGAAAATTAATTAGTTCTATAAAAATGGAATATTTTACCTCATAATGTTATTTTATTTATTTATATGAAATTTTTTGATAATTAAAATAAAAATAAATATATTATAATAAAATAATATAAAAATATGGATTTATTATTAATTTTTTAATTTTTAATTAATCAAAAAAGATTTTTTCCCTATAAAAAGTTCAAATATTCATTCTAGAATTAAATTGACAATGTATGTTCAAAATTCTAATAAATCCAATAAAATTAGAATATTTTTTCAATTAAATATTAAATTCTTCATTTTATAATATTTTTATTAATATGTAATGTTCAATAACGATAATTTAGTCTAGTTGTTTAATGTATCACAAGCTATTAGAGGGATGTAATTTATTTAATAAGTAATATGTTTTAATGTCTCTAGAAGTTTCATTCTTCAATACAATAAATATTTAATTCTAAATTTTTATTTATAATAGCATCAATTTATTTTCAACATTTCTTCTTCATAATATCTTATGTTACCCAAGTCACATAGAAGATTTTAAAACTTATCTGTATTACCTTTACATGTAAAATAATCTACTTCATCAATACTAGCACTCTAATATAAATAATTTTGATGAGCTCATTAAAGTAATATTTTTCTTGTCACAATTGTATTTATTAATATTTTATAACATTAATTGGGTTTATCATGGACTTTATTAACAATGTAATATATAATAGAAAATGTACTTTGTAGATACTCAATGGAATTTCTAATCAGTATGACATGACTCTATGGGATTCCAAAATATAGAGGGCCTGATGTACGTAGTGATGAGTATAAATTCACTATATTTACATATAAAAACAATTCATAGAGATACATTTATTGATTCACAATCACTCATATAAAATATCAAATATTTCCTTTGATTTTCAATATAATCATTTTTCCTACTTCAAGCTATTTAAATATGAAATTGATTAGTCATTGTATTTATCATTGTTCCTCAACATGTTAATGGCCCAACTATTTCCATTAAAAAACATCATCTGATGAAGATTTAGTGTGATAACAATTTCAATATAATTATTCACACAGTTCAATTTTAATACTTTACACTTGGAAAAATTTATCAGAAACATTTCATGACCCATAAATAGTAAATATTTTTTTAAACATTTATCCCCAGACAATATATTTTAAATCATAACGTCACATAACAAATATATGAATACCTTGATTATATATCCTCAAGAAACATTTTACTAACCTATATTTTTGTAGACCAATAATGAAAATAGTCATTCATCCAAAAATTAACTATTTCTATATTTCAGAAAAATTTATTATTGAATATATTCTATAAATAAAAAAGTTTCAAACTCCATAAAATATTACATAAATCAAATTTTCACAAAATAACTAATTAATATAATATAAATACATTCTATCCCATTTATTTTATCAATTTAAATCTTCGCAATTTTCAAACTGAATATCATAAACTCAATATTAGTAACATTTTAAAATTATATTTCACTTTGTAATGTATTCAAAAATAATAACACCTTACAAATAAAATGATTTTCATCGTTATCTGTATTATTCATTATATGATTTTAAATCCATAATGAGATAATACATAAATACCGTCATTATAATATCAATGGTTCTTATAAAAAAATATCACTGAAAAAAACTTATATAAAATCATTATTTAATCAAAATACACAAAATCCATAATCATTCCAATTTTTCTATAGTAAAAAAATGAGGTTAAATAGAATCCCTTAGCCTTTTATATTTCTTATTCACTATATTCTTTAGAATTTACATTATATATATTCCCCATATAGTTATATTTTAAACAATAAACAATAATTATTTCTTTCTTACCTTTTCATTCTTGTTCCTGATGTTCAATACATATAGATAATGAAAACTCTCATTCCATTCAAGACCATTCTATGGGATTTCTTTTGAAAATTATCACATGTGAGAAAATATTTTTTTCACTTATTACCATTATCTATTTTTTATCTTTCATCATCGTATTATTTTGATTCCATTTTAATATATATGATCCAAAATATCCATTCTCTATTTTTTTGGAAAATAAAACAATTTCATCATATTATGAAATTATTTGATAAATGATTTCCTATTAAATAATATTCTTTATACTATTAATGAAATACACAACATCAAAACCTATTTTCTGAATAAATACATATCATACATATCTATTATTATTATCATAGATAAGTAGTTCAAAAAACATTCATCATTAATTTTAACTAGTGCAAGGAAATTTATTTTTATTTATGATTATGGAACATTAAAGAAGTTTTTTTCAATGAATGATTCCTTGAATAATTTATATTCCATGTGTTCAATTTGTAATTCAACCCAGGTAATCTTGATTAATGATCACCATTGATCAGAATCACCATTAATAAAATACAATGCAACTATAGAATTTTATATTTTCATCATATACACCTGCTAGAAATATATTCTCAAGGTACATAACCAATTTCTCATCTACCACAAAATTAGTAGACCTACATAGTGATGGGGTATTTTGTCACATGACTGTATCCAAAATTAAAGAAATACATTTTGGATCAAATTATTCCTTCATATGTTAAATATTTTTCTTCATAAAATAATTAGTGTGTCCTAATATATCCATGATATAGTTAGTTACAATACCATCAATTTTCCCTTACTCAATAGATAAATATCTATATTCTCCATCAGTATTGATACTGCCTATTTTTCTAGACTCCATTTATAAATAATGGCATACAATTGATAAGCTCATAAAATTGAAATTTTAAATATTAATGTATAAGTCTAAATCAATTGTAACACATTAAAAATTAAAAAATATATGCATTTTTTATATGGGATTCTTAAACATGTTTTCATTGTGGATCTCAAAATTTTAATATCCTTTAAAATGGTTTCTAATGAAAATGTGAATTATCCATGTCATTTACCTATGGAGTGTCAAAGAATGTGTATAATGAGGAAACAATTAACATATACTAGAATGATGTCCAACATGTAGTAGACCTAAATTTTTTTGGGTTATTACCATTAGATAAATATGTACCAAATCCACATTCAATTTTAGTATCTACATAGTAATGTTCTTCCATAAGAAAAAACCATTTAATCTATTTCATACCAAATCATTAGAATGTTATGCTATATTTACCTTTAAATTATACAACAGCGTCATTGTCCAAGATATAATTTTTCCTTTTTATAGTTCTCAATGTTTATACCAAACATTCTAAGACATAGATTATAATAACCTAGACTCAAGTAACCTAGATCTATTATCCATCTAATTACATTGGAAAAGATACCAGGTGCGATATACAAAAGGACTAATATTATTAATATTCTTGGAGTGTTAGATACATGAATGTTTCGAATTTGAATATATAGGATTAAATATTAATCTTTTATAATCCTATAACTAATCCAAAAATTCTTATTATTGTAACTCAGAATGGGAAAAAAAGTGACCTCAAATACTCACTAAGGGTTGAATAATGTGGAAGATTTTAGGAATCAATAATTAATTATTTATATGGAAGGTCAAATAAGTAGATTCCCAATCCCCATAAAAAATAACAAGGGTATCATTGTTACCTAAGGAAAAATCAAATTGGAATGGTAAATGACAAAAAATAGAAGAAATATAATCAATAACATTAGTACAATATAAATACATGGATAAAATCAATGAAATTGTTACATACATGCTAATAACCTAAATAAAAATGATTAAGATGTTTAATTTTGGATTTCTTATCATTAGACATCTTCATGTATATACTTCTCCGAAATTGAACAATATAAAATAAAAAAATAGAGAAAACCCCCATTTAATTTGACGAACAATTTGTCTAATGAGACCTACAGATGGATCTGTGGTTTATATAATCTTATTAACCACCAATAACATCATGTCCAAATAATTAATCATATATCAAATAAACTATTTAATAAATTTATAATTTTATATATTATAAAATATCCATATTAATTAAAGAATACAATTTTATCAATATTTCTACATTTTATCCGGTGACATTCAAATTAAAAATGATATGTAAAAATGATTTAAAATATTGGAAATAATATTAAAAATGATACAATGAATATGGACATTTTTGAACTATGTAATTATAAAATAAATATAGAAAAAAATTGTTATTATCTAAGGAGAATGTTAATAATTATAAATTAAAATAATAATTGAGGGGTGACCATCATCTCATCGACAATATATGTTTATATAATAAAATTATGTCATTTGGATGTATAATATGAATATAAGTGAGAAATTAAAATATTCATCAATAAATTATATATAATTATAATGTAATTTAAAATTTGTAGAGGGATTTACATTTTTTAAAATTATTATGTATGTGGGTATGTTCATTGTCGACATATATGTTAAAAAAACATTAACCTTGAATTTTATTCAATGATGACCGATTACAAAAAAATATATAATATTCTTATAAAAACATTTATAAAATTCAAAAATAATAAAAATATACTTAATTTATCACTTAATTCAAAAAGGACCTATATTTTTTTTTGAATCATGGACATTGATGAAATTTATATCATATTTATTGACAAATGAAGTCAATTTTTATTATAATAATTAAATTTCATAGTTTAATTAAAATTATAGATATGGAGTTTGAATAAAATATGGGAACTCCACAAATATGAAGTGGAATTTTTTTTTTATTTTGAAGGATTAATAATGTGATTCATTTAGTTAATATAAATAAAATCCCAATAGAAATTTTGATTGTACTATAAAATCATTCCTCTTTAACAACTATTAAATTGGAACTCATTTAAATAATAATATTTATGAGAAACATTTACCATATTTAATACATATATAATCATGATAAGTATATCCATTATAATTTATATACATGATAACAAATTTAATATGTTCATATTAACAAAAAAAATTAATGGAAAACTAATTTAGAAAAAATACCTATAATAATGATTTTTTTTATGGAATGAACATTAAACACATTTATATGGGTTTTATTATTGTTATTAATTTATGGTATAACCATATTATATGATTATAATATCATATATTTTCCTATTATTTCATTTTACCACACATTTGATACCAAAATTTTATTATTTCTATTGTTTCGTGTGTCACTTTCCTTGTTTATTCAATGGATTTTTTTTTTCTTGAATGAAACAATTATATTACATAGGCTATAGATAAGTAGTATTTAAATTTTAATTAATCATATAATTATAATATTTAATTATTATAAAATTTTATAAATCCATTCTTGACTGTTAGACATTGGAAATGAATCGCATCACTTCTAGGAGGCAGTTGGACATAAGTTGCCATTAGTGATGATATAATTCTCTTAAAAATAGAAATTGATGAACATTAGATGATATATTAATTTTCCATAGTTGATATAAATTCAAATTTATCATAAATATTAATTATGTATGTCATTATTACTATCCATGTCATTCTGTGATGGAAAACCAATTGCTAATGATTGTGAGGTTGTAATTATATATACCATCGAGTGAGGACTTCGTTTCTCAGATGATGGAGAAGTTTATGGATATGTATTGTTACATAATAATTTTAACATGTTATAATATGACATATAATGGTGTCATTATATTGGAATTGTTAATAAAATATTAAATGATGTAAAAGAATATAGAAAAAAAGATATTGTTAAGAATTTTTGTTCACATAGATAAATCTCAGTTGGATATCCTCTTAATTCCCATAGTATTGGCCTTTTGAAAAAAATATATATAATGTGGATAACTAAATTTGGGATATATTTTTTAGTTTTTTGTGGAATAAATAGTATTTATAGTGTAAAACATTGAGGGGAGATATATACATTTTAAATTTAATTGTAGTGGTATTATTGTATATTCCATAAATTATAAAATATTTTGAGGTCTCTCTCAACCCCTGTGTCCCCAAAGAGATCTGTTAGTCATCTGAACCGGAGTCCGAACCGGTCCATGGTAAGGCCCGAAGGGTGGTCCTTGTCCCCATGGGAAACCATTAGTTCTCGGGTATCCAAAATAATTATTTTCAATGATTTACCTGAATATATATAAATAAAACATCAAATAATGGATAATAAAACGAAACTAAATTTTTCAACCAATCAATCCTTTACCAAAATTAATAAATGAAATTAATAATTTAACACCATAACCCATAAGGGATAGAAAAGGGGAAGAGTAATTCTACCACAAATGAACCACCACACCGCAAGGGGTAATCACCCTCATGTTGTCTCTACGACACTACACAAAGAGACCACCAGTAACTTGAACCACCATCTACAGAAAAATTTCCCATACCTGTATAAAACATTACCATTTTGTCCTATAACGAATGGTCCATGTAGGGTGTGATACTAAGACCAATGGGATTCCACAAAAAAATATTCCATGTGATAATAATTTTAAGGAAAAAATATTTTATGTTTTATATACATGAAATACTAGTAACAATTTATAAAAAGTTGAAAATTTTAAATAAAACATTTTTGAAGATCGAAATTTTGATGAATATTAACTTATAAATAATACACACATGGAATTTAATCTCTCCAAAAATGAACACTATATGTTTATGGTGAGTGAAATATACTAAATGAGCTCAAGTTAGGAGAAAACCCCAAGTAACTACATAGTTTTTTGGATCTAAGTGCATCATATCTCATTGTAAATGTAACCATAACCAATAATGTTCTCATGGATGATTAATTTGGAGGGGAAACCCTGATTTGTTAGTGGTCTCCAAAACATCATCAATGTTTAGTTAATATTTTCATCATCAAACAATCTATGGGAAAATGATAAAATACTTCTTCTGTATAACTAGCCTACAATTCGAAGTACACCCACCAAAACACTCACGTTTCCCTCATTGTGATCAATAGAGTTTCACATGTCATAAATTACCTTTTGCACATGGATATGTGATTTTAAAATCATTCACAATAAATTATCCCACACAGATATCACAAAATACACTTTTCACATTCCAATTCACTTAAACATCATTCACAGACCAAAAGAGACAAAAAAATATCATCCACCTTTCTAACAATTTAATAAATCTTCTCAAAAATTTATAAAACACTCTTAAAATGATTGACATCACAAATCATAACATTCCCTTTAGAAACCCCATTTTGAGATCATATTCTCACCAAACGAGTACCCAATCATATTTTTCACCCATTGTGTAACTCAATTAACCATTTACAACATCATAAAACAATTACATGGAGTTAAAGAAGTATTTGCACAAAAAATCTACTCTGAAACCCTTTTTCAATTCCAATTACACCCCATTACAATACCCAAATAGATTTGGAATCCATATAAATCTTTAATAAACCACATTATTATATTATATAATGTTCTAAAATAATACCACATGAGATACACATGAAAAACCCACAATTTCATGGAAAAGAGAAACATAAATCAAATGCTTAACCAATTCTATAAAAAATAATTTTCTGCACCACACATAATAAGTGAGAAACATGTTATAAAGGTCTTGAAATCAAGCTTACTCATTAACGAATTATTACCCATGGAATAAAATACTTCATATGTCTAAAAACCAAAATGTTTGTATGAAACATCTACCACACCACCACTACACTAGAAGAGGATGAAAACAAACCCCTATTCTATAATATTGATACACGAAACACAAAATAAAATCCAAGGTATGTAACCCTAGATGATGTAATTGTTTAACTATGTAAAAGATTTAGAAAACCATTATGATGTGGAAGAAAATGAATAAATAATCACATACATGAATAAATACAAGGTTCTACCCCAAAAACCACTTAAAAATTGTTCTCGAGGGAGCTTTGGGGAGATTTGGATCCTTTCATGGATGTTTGGGTGGAATTGTGGTAAAAAGTGGTGACCTAGGGTTCATACAAGATTCAAAAAACAAGTAATAACATAAAATCATTTCTGACCTGTACATTGGGCACTGTTTGTCCCGACGGTTTAGTTAATTGCGCAGTTAAACAGTGCAGATTGTTCTGGACACCCAAAACTTGTCCATTATATTCAAAATACAATGAGGACATATGGGGAAAACTAAGGGGTAATGATATACATATAATAGTGGTGGAATAATGGCCCTATATTTCAAACATCTCACACTCAGCTCTGAATTATATGCCTAACATCCTGAACTGAAATGGAACATAGTGAAACTTAATAACCAAAGTGCAGAAATTCATCCCAACATAACACCTTTCTCCCTCGAAAATGGATATCAATGGCGGAACGAAAAAAACAAAACCAAATACTATTTCAATGTTAAAATGGGTCTTCTAATGAAAATACCACAAGGGATCTACAACAATTTGAAGAGGAAATTTAGTGGACTTGAGTGGAAAAAAGGACTCCCCCGCTAAGGGTCACCCGCACCCAAAATACAAAACACCTTTAGTTGACCATTGAAAGGAAAAGATACTCTTGACAAAAAAAATATACATCACATTCTTGAAATAAGAAAACATAATCGAACCACATCCCCAGAAAAACAACTTAAACGCTACTAGATGAATCTAATTAAATTAATGTAAAACATTCATGAATTAGAATGAGGTCACCAGATCCTCAATTCAGAAATATCCATTGGGCATTCTTTCATAATAATTTTTACCCAAGAAGGATTTTTTTGTTAGATAGATCCAAATGAGACTACCTACCACCAAGACAACACCATGGAAAAACAATGTTACTGATATGGAGAGACCAAAATAAACTCCCCATTATAGATTCAAAATAACACCCTAGTGTGATCCCAAAAGTAAATAGGGGGATGTCTGAATGGACTCCCAGCCATAAGGGTTGGACTAACATTAGACTTATTCCAATTGAACATAAATGAGACCCATTGTGGGTATCCACACAATAAGTTCCAACCTTCTTAACAAGCAATATTGCGCTGACATGAAAGATACCCAATAAGACCCAATTCCCCTTCAAGGTGTGTTGATCAACAGAACTCCAAACCCACTGATTCATTGGGCATCTGTCCACACCTATGAAAATTATCATCCTTGGATGAGTCCAACCAAAATCTATATAAAAAATTTTATACTAGGTTATTCATACATGAACAACCAAGCATATGGGTGCATCTATATGGGTATATACATTGGGCTTTGAGAAAAAAAAATATCATTACCCCTATAACCCATAAGGGAATCATACATCCACTCATATCACAACCCTGAGAAATAGTGTCCCCACATCCATTTCCATGACATGAGACCAATTGAAATGAAAGCATCATATAAAAAAATCAAATTTATTCCACTCCCAGACTAGATACATATGTTAAACCATGATCCATTACATCTATTGAGGTTTACTGACTATGTTCTAGCTTCACTCTAGGACCTACAACTAATTCTTAGATGATTGAAGCATTTCTTTACTCACATTTAGGCGTCGAAAAACTCTTTTGATAAAAAATTCTCCCTCTAGTTCCACATGAAATCATATCACCTCTCAGAAAAAACGACCAAGAGCTAACACACCTATAAACCCACATTACTCCTACATGAATCATTAACCAAAACAATGTCCTTGAAGATGCATACCGATTTTCCCTCTCACCCAAAACAAGAAATAGTACATCAATGAACACATGTAAGGATCCTTCATTAAGGATAGACAATTTCAAGAATTCTCAAAATAAGACATGATTTTGATTAATCAGAGGTCTTTGAAATGTCTGAAAGATCCCCATACCATTGGATAAAAACACAATGCAATGAGACACCACCAAACATGGCCTTTGTAATTGATAAAGACTTAACCAGGAGTGGAACCTTGAATATAGTTCCAAGTAGTATGAGATTTCCTAAACAAACTATAACATCCTTGAATGATTTAATTTATCCACACTTATGTCCTAACATGAACCCTTGTTTCGAAGATACTAACAAATGACCAAGATGCCCTACATGAAAGAATCTTTCACAGACAACCCGGGACTACATTCACCTTCCACAAACGGATTCCCATTCTCCGCTCCCAAATTAGACCTTTATATTTAATGACTCTAGGCTTCACCTTTCATGATTCAAGAAACTTAATAATAAAATGATTATTTCAACCATTTAAAACAACTCTCCTGCTTGAAGAGGATCCACATAACTGAGAAAAAAGTTAGATAAACTCAACCCTAGAACCCAATAATAGAATATGTACTTTGATCAACTAGAGGACTTTACAATTGTGAATCAGACATGGTTTCACATAAGTGATGCATTAACTATATATATGGTCATACATTAGACAACAAGAATACCGGTGGACCCAACAAAGTTGTTCCATTAGTCAAAACATACAATAAAACATAATTACCGCAAGACAAGAACCACACCAAAAGTGATATATAATATTTTTCATAAAATACCACTAAAAAACACTTCAAAATAAAATTTTGATGAGACAAAAACCAAAATGAATTAATACTAGAGGGGTTATCATGCATAAAATGCCGGAATACTGCATTCACAAAATAGAAGAACACTCACTGGATGACTATTTTCCACCAAACACTCCATACATTATTTAAAACAACATGTGAATATAAAACCTAGAGGGTTGAATTCACATTCACCAGTAGTCTTCCACTAAGCATCTCACAATGATTATCATTATCCCAAACTGGGTACCCATTCACTTCTCACACATATCCTATGTGTGTGACCATTGACAATTATACCAATGGTTAAAAGAATCTTCCATTTTTTAAATCAACAATCAAGCCACAACTCCTCCTCTCAAAACCACTAGTCACAAAGTTAAAACCATTCGAAATTTCAGAATAATATACATCAAAAAATCCCTGAACCTTAAAATAAATCTCAGTTTCAATCTCAATGAAAAATTTCGACAAGAATTATTCATCCAAACAAAATATCATTCTAAAAAATTAAATGTTAATTAAAAAACATTTCATTCCAATCAAATTAGAATTTTAAAACATACATTGAAAGAGTCTTTGTTTTCCAAACTATTGAGCTTTAAAATCCACAAGATATGATTATAAAAATAAAATATCATCTTACACAAACACCTTTTCATGAAAATCCTTATTTTTAAAACCACATTTAAAACAGTTCCAAAAACCATTATTCAATCCATGTAAAAATCACACAATTCCCACTTTAAACCCCATTTAAAAATTATTTCCAAATCCCACATTAACATAAGTTACACTATTCTGAAAATTAGTTTCAATAAACCACATGATTAAATTATTAAAATAAAACCCAATAAATTAAACTCAATCCACTTAAAACCAATCTTATTTGAATTTATAATTCTCAAAATTTCCAAAATAGAGTTTTCAAAATGACTACCCAAGACATGTAATGACGTCAAATGAATAATGTGGAAATTGATGCCAATGGGTGACTCATTAATATAGAATTTAAACATATGACAATCTAACAATATCATAGGGAGTGTTCTAGGAAAACATCTTTGGCTCCACATGGCATTATAGATCATGCAAGCTCATTGAAACCATTTTCCTCACTCCCATTAGAGTTCCCAAGTTACACAAAAACATAATGACCAAAATACATAGAAGGAACCCAAATTCACTTCCAAATCAAGTCCCTCCATGAGGTGTGTTTCCCAAGAACCTTACTCATTACCCCAATATTGTGTTTCGAAAATCATAGCTCTGGTATACCTAGATTGTTTCCCAAAAAACAAGACGCAAACGAGATAACATGATCTTATACTAATTTTTCACAAATATAATCTTGTTTCCATCTGAATATGAACCCAACCTGATCCATGGAAAGGACCAAATGTTTTACCCAATCCCAATGGGCGAGAATTAGTCCCTAGGTTTAATGAATAACTATTGGGAACTATTTAGCTGAATTTATAATCGTAAAACATCCAACATATCCTAATAAAATGAATCTTAATTTTTCAACCAAACTATCCTTTACAAAAAATCATAATCGAATTTTATAATTAATTACCTAATATAAAAGAACTACTATTAAACGTAACATCATGTATATATGAAAAAAACTAACACACAGTAAGGGGGCATCACCCTCAATCTGTCTCCACTACACAACAAAAAGAGACCACTAGCAACCAGAACTTCCATATTCATAGAAATTAATCATACCTAGGTAAAAAATTAACATTTCTACTTCATCCCAATGATTAATGTATTCATTCATCCTATGAAATATATAATTCCTCCTAAAATTATTCCTTTTGATACATATTTTATCAAAAAAAACATCCATGTTTTATAAACAAGATATTCTAGTAACAATTTCTAAAAATAGGTAACATTAAATTAAATTATTTTTAAAGAGAGAAACATTGAATAATGTAAACCTATAAATAAAACACACACGATAGTCAATTTCTATAACAAAACACACCATATTTATATGGTTAGTAAAATTTAGGGAATGATCACTAGTCAGGGGAACACCCATGGTAACTACTTAGTTTTCGGGCCCATGGAAAATTGTATCTCATTGTAATAGTTACCATTAAAAATGAAATTTTCATGCTAGAGTCAGTTGGAGGGGAATCCCAAACTTCATAGTGGTTCCAATTCATCATAAATATTTAGTTATTATAGTCATAATCAAAAATTCTAATTGAAACGGGGAAAATACCACTACCAGATCGCTAGCATACTAGTCCTAGACCACCCACCTAGATATTTGTGTTTCCCTATTTGGGCTCAATCAAGTTCCACGTGTAATAAAATACCATTTTCACATGAATATGTTATTTGGAAATCATGCACACTCAAAAATACCATCCAAATTTCACATAATTACCTTGTCACATTCAAATACAATTTAACATGATACACACACAAAAACAAGCCACAAATATATCTTTCACATTTCTCACAATTTAATAAATCATCTCGGATGTTTATATGTCATTATCCAAACTTTTTACATCATAAACCATCAATTTATCTTTCAAAAACCCATTTTATGGACATATAACCACCAACGTAGTACCCAATCATATTTTTAACCCATTGTGGAACTCAATTAACCAATTACAATTTTCATAAAACAATTTCAAGGAGTAAAACTAGTATTTTCACACAAAAAGCATTCAGTAACCCTCTATAAAAGAAAAATTCACCCCAATACCATACCAAAATAGAGTTTTGAGACCTATAAATATTTAATACACCACTATTATATATTATAAAATTCAATCAAATAATATCACAAGATTTACGCATGAAAAACAATCAATTTCCCGAAAATTGAGACTTTAAAGTCAAACACTTAACCAATTCCATCGAAAATAATTTTTTCCCACAATGAAGAATAAGTATGAAACATGTTTAGAAGATAAATAATGCAATATAACTCATTAAAAAATTATTATACATTTAATCAATAACATAATATGTCAAAACACCCAAATCATTTTGTGAATCATCTACTACAGCACTGCTACACCCCAAGGGGATGAAAACAAAATCCTAATTATGAATTTTGATCCATGAAACACAAAATTCCCACTAGGTACAAAACATAGCTACTAGAATTGTGTAAGATCGAGAAATATTGAACAACCCATAAGGGGAACGATGAAAAAAAATCACTTGATGAACTATTAGGTTACACCACCAAAACCCCTTAAAATGGGTTATTAATGATATTGAGGAAACTTGGGATCCTTACATGGATTCTAGTGTCAAAGGGGGAATGAAAGGGGTAATATAGGTTTTATCCTAGAAGGGAAAACATGGAATTACAAAAAATATTTTTTGACGTATACATGCTTCACTCATTGTCCGCACGGTTCCGAAAACATTGAGTCCAAACCGTGTGACCGGTTATGGACACAAAAAAGTGGATTTTTTTCAAAATTAATGGGGTTCATAGGGATAAACATGGGTAATATATATACCAAGAATATAATAGAAATAAATGCCCAAAATTTCAATCCTTTCACACCAATCTCCCTATAAGATGACAAAGTACCAGGCCCGAACTGGAACAATGTGAAACTTACAATCCCATGTGTGAAAATTTTACAGAGCATAATTATATATACCCACAAATATCCACTACAATTCTAGATGAAAACATTTAAAAACAATACTATTTTCATGTTAAAAGGTGGTTCATAATGAAAATACAACAAGAACACTACCTGTAGGAAAATTGAGAAATGAGGAAACTAGATAGGTGAATATGGACTCCCCGACATAGGGTCACCCAACCCAAAAAAACCAAATGACAACATATTCAAAAAATGAATGTAAATTTACTCTATAAATATTTATACCACTGTTGTGAAATTGGAAAACATAATAGAACCACATCTGAAGAAAAAAATCCATAAAAATACTAGATGAAGAAAAACCAATTTAAGTAAAAAAATGAATTCAAATGAAGTCACCAATGATTAAAAAATTATCGTTGGGTATGATCCAATACCAATGTTTACCCAAGAAGTATGTTGGTCATTTTATAATTACGAATGAGACTACCTAAGACCATGAAAAACCCATGGAAAAAAACCGAGATACAGTTATGGGGAGACCTGAACGGATTCCCCACCATTGAAACAAACTAACACTCGATACTGAACCAAGACCCCAACAAGGGATATACAAATGGACCCCCCCCCAAACAAGGGGTATACAAACATTAGACTTATTCAAAAAGAATATACATGATACCCAAACTGGGACTACCCTCCTTAATATCTAAAAGTCTTAACCAACTAGCATGGGAAGAAATGAAAGAAGCCTTTTAAGACACAATTTCTACTATAGAGGTACTGAACAATGAAATACAAAAACAATAGATACACTATCTGGATCATTACTCCCACGTACACCACCATTAATGGTTGATACCAACCATTACCGAAATCTAAAAGAATGATCAAGGATATTCTTACAGGAACAACCATACAGACAATTTCATCCTTAAGTGTTCAAGCATTGGGGTTTATGAAAACTAAATATCCCTAACTCACTATAAACATGGAAGGAATATTCCATAAACACAAATAAAAAACCTTTGAAAAAGGTTACCAACATCCTATTCCACTACATGAGACCACATAAAAATAAAAAAACATATAGAATCTCGAAATTGGTTCCACCTACCACATCAATGTCAGAAGTTAAACCATGATCTATTACATTAATGAGGCTTTCATGGCAATGTTCTATATTAACACTGACATTGATGGCTGGATCTCATATGACTGATGTTTCTTCTTACTCAAATTCTAGTAGTAAAAAACCATCAATAAAAACTTATCCTTATAGTTCCACACAAAACCACATCACCTCTCAGGAAAACCCACCACGTGACACATTCACTATAAGGGGCCTCAAAGATTAAAATGCATTTACCCTATCACCAAAACCATGAAAAAGTAGATGTATGAACACATGGAAGGAAACATCATTCAAGATCTATAATTTAAAAAATTATAGAATAAAGCCCTAGTTTTTTTAAGAATAAGTCCTTGAATGTTCCAGAACATAACCATGCCCATAAAATAAAACACTACATAGAAAAACAATACCAAACATGACACATTAAACTGACGGATACATTACCAGGAGTGTAAACTTGAACAGAGTACCAGGTAGTATGATATTACCATAAGAAACCATAATATCATTTAACAACAAATGTTCTCCAAACATGTGAAAAAATGAACATTTCATTTGAGGAGACTGATAAAGGAGCCATATTCCCTTTTAGCGAACATGTTTCACCAACAACACTAGACTACATTGCTCATCCTCACATGGATTCCCCTTCACCAATCCCAGGAAAGACCTTCAATAGTAAATATTCATGTTGTCACCTTTGATGATTTCTGAAACTTATGAAGGCATGGTCTATTTCAACCATCTAGACTACTCTCCTGATACAACAGGATCCACATAGCTGTAAATGATGTGTTTTAAACTCTATAGTGTTTCCCTAGAATATATTATGTACTTTGATAAACTAGATCACTTTCTGATAGTGAATAACTAGTATCCTCACTTAAATCAATAATTATATATTTATGAGAGTTTACCTTATCCAACAAGAATACCTATGGACCCATCCAAGCTATTCCATTGGTCAAAAAATACTAAAAATCAGAATTGAACACATTACATGAACCACCATAATGGATTTCCAAAACATTTTTCATAAAATACTACTAACCAACCCTTTATCCCAACAAATGAATGAAGCAAATACCCCAAATATCTTTTACACAGCATGGGTACTTGATCTCAAAACACCCCCCCTATAAAATTCAAAAAACACAAGAACACTCATAGAATGACTATTGTTCCCCAAACACACCATATATTCTTTTAAAGAAGTACTGAAAAAACCAATAAGGTTGAATTCACATTACCATATAGTATCCAACTAAGAATCTCACATGAATTATCATCATCACAAATCGGGAACCCATTCACTTATTACACAAATCATATGTATATTACCTCTTAAAGAACTACCACAGGATAAAACAAAATTTCATTACACTTAAAAAAAATCAACCCACACATCATCTTCCCAAAATGACTAGTAATAAAGTCAAACCCATTCCAAATTTCAAATAAAAATACATTGGGAAAGCACCGACACTTAAAATAACATCCAAATTTAATCTCAAAAACATTTTCAACAAGAAATAATCATCCAAACAAAATATCATTCTCTAACCATTCATGATAATTTCAAAACCTTTCATTCCACTCAAAATAATATTTTACAACACACATTAAAATCATCATTGTATCCCAAAAATTCAATTTTTTTAGTCCACAAAATATGATTATAAAAATATAATATTAGCATACGAAAAATACAATTTTATGAAAATAATCTTTTTCAAAACCCCATTTAAAACAATTTAGAAGACCACTATTAAATCCATGCAAAAGTCACACCATTCCCATTTTAAAATCCAATTTAATATAGAATTTCAAAACCCAATATTACATAACATACACTTTCACAAAAAATAATTTTAATTAAACACATGTTTATATTATGAAAATCCAATTTTTATAATCAATACCCCATCCACGAAAAAATCATTTTCATTTTAAAATATACATTCCAAAATTTTGAATAAAATGTTTTCAAAATGATTTACCACGACCCAAAATAATGTTGAATGAATTGTGGGGATACTAGTGTCAATGGGTGACTCATAAATAAGGTTTGCGGCCATATTCACGAACACCAACATAATAAATGGTGTGTTAGGACAACTTCACGGGATCCACATTGTGTTCTAGACTCTATGAGATCACTGATACCATTAGCCAAAATCCCATTTAATTTCCCAAATAATGAACAACCACAAGACACAAATGACTTATATGGAAGATGAATTCCTCTTGTAACTCATGTTCCGCTATGAGGTATGCTAGCCAAGAACCTTACTCATTACAATAACATTGAGTTCCGATAATAATAATACCATTATAACCATACTCTTTACCAAAATAACATGACCCAATTGAGAGAAGTGGCTATGATATTTATTTTTCACGAACCATATCTGGTCACCATCCAAACCAGTTCCCAAACTAGTCCATGGAAACGCCCAAAGGGAGTTCTGAATAGCTATGGGCAGGCATAAGTTCCCGAGTATCATGAATAAATATTGGTAACAATTTATCCTAATTTGTAATAATAAAACATCAAACAAAGGATAATAAAATGAATCCCAATTTTCCAACCAAACCATCCATTACGAAAACAACTAATAGAATTTAATAATTTAAAACCAAAAAATAAAAAGGACCAGAACAAAATAGAATAATAAATATACTACAAAAAAACCACCACATGACATGGTGGTATATTTATTAAGTCATATCCATGACACAACACTTAGAGAATTATAGTAACATGAACTATAGTCACTAAAAACATTTCCCATACATACATAAAACAATATTTTGTCTCCATACACTGAAATCTGTAATTATTGTGTAATCTGAATGCCAATAAGTTTCCACGCAAAAATAATTCATGAGATTATAATTTTAAGAAAACAAATAATGCATATTTTACAAACAAGAAATACTAGTAAAAAAATCTAAAAAGATTTAAATGTAATTTAAAATAGTTTTTTAGAGAGAAAATTTTAAGAATTTACACTTTCAAATAAAACAAAAATCCTACTAAATTTACCCAAAAACACATCTTATATTGATGGTGAGTATAATAACGAGAATGAGCACTAGTAATGGGGTCACCACAAGGCACTACAATGTCGTGGGGAACTAGGTGCATCTTTTATTAGTGTACAAGTATACATAAACAATAATTCTCTCATTCATGTTCCACTATGAGGGGAAAAATCAATTTCCTAGTGATCCCCACACCTCATCAATGTATATTTCATGTTTCCATCTTCAACCATGATATGTGAAATATGGATAATACCACAATTGGTTCACTAGCACAATATTCATAGTCATCCAACCTAGATACTTGGGTTTACCTCTTTGTGCTCAATCAATATCCACATGTCATAAAATACAATATTAAATATCTATATGTGAATTAATAATCATTAAGAAACCAAAAATCCCACACAAATGTCACTTAATACCAATTTCACAATCAACTTCACTTTAACATCACACCCACACACAAAAGTGCCACAAATATATATCAAACCTTCTCAGAATTTAATAAATCATATAAAAAATTTATAAAACAATATGAAAAAATTTGACATCCCAAATAATAAATTTCTATTTAAAATCCCATTTTGTAAAATATAAAAACAAAAATATAACCCCAACTATTATTTCTTCTATTTTGTAACTCAATTAACCATTTATAATTTTCATAAAAAATTTACAGGGAGTAAAACAAGGAATTGCACAAAAAACATTCAGAAAACCACTTTTAAATACATATTCACACCAATACCGTACCATAATATAATTGGAATCCCAATATAAATTTTATGAACTACATTCATATATAATAAAACGCCCTAAAATAATATTGCATGAGTTAGACATGAAAAAGCCCAAAATTTCAATCAAAAATGAATCTTTAAACTCAAATTCTTAACTAGTTCTATCAAAAATGATATTTACGACCATAAAAAATATGTACAAAACTTGATATAAAGGGAAATAAAGCATCCTAACTCATAAATAAATTCTTACATATGGAATCACATACCTTATTTGTGAGAACCCCAACACTTTATGTGAAACTTCAACCACAACACTACTGCACAACAAGGGATTAAAATGAACCCCTAATCTATAATATTGATTCATGTAACATAAAATTATTACTTATTTATGATACTCTATCTTCTAGAATTTTGGAACATTGAGAAAAATTGATGATACCCGATGGAGATTGATGAAAACAAATAAATAATCTCGTACTTTAAGAACCTTTAGTTTCCCCCAAAAAAATGACTTAAAAAAGGATCTTACAGATCTTGAGGGATATTGGTAAAATTAAATTGATGATAGGGTATAATGGGGGACGAAAGGTGTCATATAGGTTTTATCACATAAGGGAAAATATGGAATAACTTAAAATATTTCATGACCTGGACATTGTGCATGGTTTAGTAAACCATACGATTAAACCATGCAACCTATTATTGACACCAAAAACATGTCCATTTTATTCAAATTTCGTAGGGGACATAGGGGGAACCTAGGGGGAATGATAAAAATAGAATAAAAAAGAAATAATGGCCCTATGTTTCAATCAAATCACAATTAGATACTGAGAAGACGACCATGAACCTATCCTGAACTGGAATGAAGTGAAACTTAAAAACCTGAGTGTGACAATTTTACCCACCAAATCATTTTTTTCCAAAAAAAATCCTTTTATAAGAAAGATAAAAAACACAATACCCATATTTAATTCCATTTTAAAAGGGGGTTCCAAATTTAATGACAATAAGGACATAACATGTAGAAAAATAGGGCAATGAGAAGACTCGAGAAGCGTAGACGGAGTCCCATGATAAGGGTCACCCACCCCCTAAAAGTAGAAACAACTCAATTGAATAAACAAAGAAAAATATATTCTCACCCAAAAAATTACTCCACATTATTTAAATGGGAAAATAGAATAAAACTACATCCCAATTCAAAAAACCTTAATCACTACCAAATGATGCTCTAGAAATTTACTTGAAAAAATAAATGAATTTGAACGAGGTCCCCACAAACATACTTAAAAAGAATATTCAAGAATGATACAATACCAATGTTTACCCATGAATGAAGTTTGTGGTAAAATATCTCAAAAAAAGACTACCTACTACCAAGACAACCCCATGGAAGAAATGGAGTTACTTATATGGGGAGACCTGAACTGACTCCCCACCATAGAAACAAACTAACTCCTGAGACTGAACCTGAACACCAACTGGTAGATGTTAGAACGAACTACACAACATAATAAGTATACGAAAATTAGATATATTCAAAAATAACATACATGAGACCCATAGTTTCTCTCCCCGCCATAAGATCCATTTGCCTTATCCAACTATCGAGGACTGACATGAAAGAGACACCATAACATGAAATTATTTCTACAGGGCGGGTTAATCAAAAAATTCAATCCCAAAAAGAGAAACTATGTGGCTCACATATCAAAAAATCATTACCATCCATAGATGATTCCAAACATAATCTAGATCGAGAAAAAAGTAAAAGGTTATTCATACATGATCAACCATTCAGATAGTTCCACCAAAAAATGTTCATGCAGTAGGGTTTGGGAAAACAAAATATCCTTGTCTACCTATAAACATGGGTGTAATATACAATCAACTCAGATCACTAGGATAAGAAATAGGTTCCACACATCCTTTTTCCACCACATCATACCACTTGAAACAAAACCACCACCTCAATGCCTATAACTATTTCCACCTCCCACACCAGAGATTGAAGTTAAACTATCATCCCTTACATCAATGGGGAATTCTGGACAATGTGCATTATTCACTCTGGGACCTATGGATGAAGCTCATAAATTTGAAGTATCTCATTCCTCACATTCCAGAATTGAAAATCCACTAATCAATACTTCTCCTTTTGGTTTCACATGAAACCACATCACCTCATAGACAAAACCATGAGGACATTAGACACTCGAAACCCCACATTACACCAACATGAAACTTTCACCTAATCATCGGCCTTGAAGATGAATATGAATATCTCTTATCAAAAAAAATATACAGCTGTCGAAAGAACTCTTGGAAGGAACCTTCATTCAGGATAGATAATTTCAGGAATTCTCATATGAAGACATGCTTCTATTTATGCTGACATCTGTGGATGGTCCGCAACATGACCTTTTGCATAAAAGAAAACACCAATCCACATGACACCACTAAGCATGACTCATACAATATATGGAGACATAACTATGAGTGGGACCTTGAATAGAGTTTAGATTAATAGACTACAAAATATTTCACTTTTTCCAATGGGGAAATATCTGTTGGTAAAAGTGTATTTTCTGTTGGTAAAATGTTTTACCAACATATATATCCCTATCACTAAAATATTTGTAAAAACTCGGTCGCTAAATGTTTTTGCGACAGATAAAATAGTTATGTTGCAATTATAATTATACCAACAGATAAAATATATGTTGGTTAAAGTGTTTGGAAACAGGTAACAGTAACAAATTTATATGCTGGTAGTAATATTACCAAAAAATAATATATATTTATTTATAAATTACATTTCAATAATTATTATAAATTTTTATTTATAGTATAATTTCATATTATATTTATTATTTTGTCATATATAATACAGAAATGATGATTTTAACATATGTTCCAACATAGGAAAAAATTAATTATATTAATAATGATATATTTAAACAAAACTCTGGATCCCCCAATCCTCCCATGCTAGATCCCCCCCTCTAGATGACCCATCCGTGCCAGACGACCCATCCATGCCATCTAGTCATCTCCAGTTCCAGTGCCCCAACCATGCTATCTAGTCACCTCCACCTCCAGCGTGACAACCATGCCAGCAACACATTTAACTGTAGCTCTAGTTCCCCAACCATTCTAGTGCTCAATCCATGCCATTTAGTCACCTCGAACTACAATGAAGAGTTCTATATTAAATCATGTTTAACATTGATTGGAGGCAGATTAGGTTTAAGTAGATTCTCATTCACTTCCTGATCCACCACCTTGCTGGAAGGCCCAAGCTGTTTTTCATACTCCTCTCTAATACATCCATGGTATTCCAACATCAACCTAATTCAATAATAATTCTGCAGAAAATATGTAATTCACCAATTTATAATCAAAACAACATGGAAAAAATAGAAACTCATGCAGTACTTCAAGATGTACATTTGAAAAAGAAACTCAAGCTATTTAAAAAACAGAAACTCATACCGCATCTCATACTCCTCTTTCATTCATCAATATTACAAACATCAATGTTACCTTGACACTTTCCAACTACAAACATCAATATACCAAAGCGATATCAGCATTCAATCAAAATTAAATTTCATTTACTTTAAATTTTAGGTGATTGTGTGATAGAAGAATTACATTTTTATAAGTGTTACAATACTTACTCTTCCGTGAGAGAAACAATCTGTACAATATAATATTTTTAACATGAAAAAATCTGTTAAAATCCAACTGACAGTTAACAAAAATAGGATATAATTAAAGAATTCAACGCTAACCAAACTGGGTGCAGTGAACTGGAGCTTGAAACATTCCAATTATGGGACACGATAACATTACGATGGAATCACTGAAAACCCCCCACAAACAACATCACTGAGTGTAGTGAACTAGAGATTGAAACATTCCAATTCTGTGACACCATGAAACTACGATAGAATCACTAAAAACCTCCCACATAGAATGATATATAGAAACTCATGTATCTTCCTTATAACCTTATCATCATGAGGATATCAAACACACCTCCACCATCTTTATGCATAGATTTATATCTGTAATGAATTAAAAAAAATAGAGGAAAGTGTTATAAAAAATAAAATCAATATTCCAACAACCTCCCCACAAACCTCTTTAAATAGGTCAAATTCAGACCACAAACATCCAATATGATAAGATGGTACTCAGATTCGGGAATCTTCATGATTAGCCGATCAAAGAAAGAAGATAAAATAAAGGTGACTTTTACAAACCATGTTGACTTTACCTGAGAATGTATAATAAGGAAAAAGACCACAACACCATGATAAGAATGGGTTCAATGGTGTGTCCAACAAAAATCATGACCCGACAAAACACTCCCTTCACCTAGACACCCAAATCATAGACAAATTCCATATCCACCTATGGATTCCCTACTGTAGAAATGATCAAAGACCCACTGAGGAAAAACATATTACCCTCCCTTTCTTTTCCCCTATCATCACATGGATTCAAAATCCATTCCACTTATTTCTACACTGTACCACAACAATGAACCCAACATTAATGAAAAATACAAATAACAATCATACCTCAAGCAGCACGTGCCATTTAATGAAGTCTGTGAATTTGGTGATAGAGACCCACCATGAACACTGCATCACACCACTAAAAATCATCCATTAAATCCAAAGTTCATCGTGAAATCCTTGAAATTAACCATCAATGAAAAAATAGAAGAATAAAAGCAATGAAAACACAACTTGTCACAAACCATAAAAAACACACAAATCTAACATGTGCAAGATTGAAATTTTATCAAAGGGAATTCCCTCTATTGTTCGCAAAAAACATAAATGAAAAGAGAGACCATGAAAAATCATTTTTTATCCAAACTACCAGTCTCATGAGAAACGAACACATGTTAAGTGATCCAATATTCAACATAGAGATGGTTAGTAACCATGAAGAACACAAAACATCATTGTGAACCAAAACAAACATGACGAAAAATCTCTAAGAAACTAGCTGAAAACAAAAAACAATAAATAAAACAGCGAACCAAATCAAACATCCTTAATCTTTTCAAGTCGTCACTCAACTACCAAGGGACAATGATTATAGAAATGATTCGATAAATCTCAAAATTATGGAATATCTAAATTATATATTAGGATCATTTTCAAATTCCGAAATTGAATAATCAGTAAAAAAATTCGATAACATATTCCATTCAATATAATCTAAAAGATAACCTGATAATACTAGACAAAAATTATAATTTAGTTTTAGTCTCCAATAACATAACCATAAAAGATATATTCATTGTTTCAAAAAGAAAATTGAATACATACTATTTAATTAATTATAATATTCAAAACAATAACAAAATATTTATGATTAAACACCCAAAATGAAATGATCTAAACAATGTTGCAATGGTCAAAACAAAACAATTTTTGGAATAAAAAAAAATAAACATTATATCAATTCCAATTCTAAAACAGAAACTAAAACATAACTTGTTCAAGGAAAATGAAACAATAGAGTTGATAATTCGTGACTAACCAAGAAAATAGCAATGACCGAGGCTAATGTGATGAAATACCTAGAGTTGGATGAGAAAACTCAACTAGAGATAACAAATAGTGAGCCCAAGACTAGCGACATAGGATAATAATTTGATCTCAAGACCAGCAATAGAGGAACAAGCTAGTACTAGAACACCGATGAACAGACCTCTATCACCTCCAAAACACCTAGCCAAGCCTCCACCCACCATCTGAGATATCTAGTATCAGACAAAAAAAATCCCCACAACATCAAACCAAGGCACACATACAGAGTCTGAGCCAAGCACCCCTGGATAGTGAAGTAGATCCAATACCCCTAAAGGGTGGGAGGAAATTCCAAATCAATCCCAGGGGCCAAACATATCTACAAAGAGGAGTTTCGACTGACAAATATGAATCATAGGAGACATCAGAACAGTGATGGGGGAAGTGGGGCATGCCAGAGTTCACGATTGCGAGGCGATAGCCTAGACCAGTTAGAAATAAGGAAGAGGATGTTTGACCATCGGTAGTCAAAGAGGTAACCAAAAACAGCAATAAATAAGCACAAAGAGAAAGTGAAAACGAGGAACCCAAACATTAGGAAGATGAAATAACAAAGGGGGGAAGCAATGGGACTATGAGGCAAGAAGACGCCACTGTTATATAAAAGGCAAAACCCTAGATGAAGCGATGGAGAGAGCTCCCCCAACCGTCTGAGGATCCATCCAACACCAAAACTCCTGGAGGGTGATTTTGATGAGGGGATTTTAAGTGAGGATGTCTTCGAGGGTGCTTCCTGGTTATTGTGAGGAGGTCCACGAAGAACCCCGGTCGCAGGCAATTCTGGTAGCAGGGAATGAGGTCGGGTTGGGGGAGTGTCTATTTCGACACACATTTGTGGTTTTTTTCCTTTTTTTGCATATAAATTCATTTACTTATATATATATAAATATAAATATATATTAATTTGTATAAAAAAATACATTGGATAAGGATTATGTATGTATGTATCTCTATATATATATTACCAATAAAAATCACTAAATTATGGATATTTTAATTAATTATATATTTTTATTATCATATGATATACTTATAATGGGTAATATATATATATATATATTTAATTTTTGATAAAATATTTTATATTGTTGAATAATTTATTAGTAATGAATTGTTTTAATGGTAATGGATTTGATGGAAATAATAACTAATTTCAACAGATTCATTTATCGATAAATCAATTGTTGGTATTATTATGATAATACAACAGATTTAAATGTTAGTAATATATTTGTTGGTATTGAACTACTTATATAAATAGATATATATGTTGGTAAAAATAATTGTTCGTACCAATAGTTAATATCAACAAAATTTAATATATGTTGAAATTAATCATTTTTACCAACAAATATATTATCTATCAGTATTTTTTGTTGGTAAAAGTCACTTTTTTGTAGTGATAGGAGACTACTAAAAACAACCATAACATCTTTTAATGACTAATTTTCAAAGACTTGTGGACTAAAATTTACCATTTATTTGAAGATACTGTCATATAAACCAGATGACTTTATATTAACATCATGCACAGATTACCCTAGACTACATTCACACTCCTCATTGGGATTCCCCTTCACCACCCCTAGGATAGACCTTTATGATTAATGATGCCAGACATCACTATTCAC
Source organism: Viscum album (assembly GCA_963277665.1). Taxonomy (NCBI): domain Eukaryota; kingdom Viridiplantae; phylum Streptophyta; class Magnoliopsida; order Santalales; family Viscaceae; genus Viscum; species Viscum album. The sequence continues at coordinate 1,709,194,554 of OY728152.1, read as the reverse complement.
AATTCAGGAAATATAAGAACCTATGGTATCTTTCAACCACCAAAAAACCACTATCATAGTACAAGAGGATCCACTTAATCGAAAAATATTAGATTTAAGCTCATCCTTAAAACATGAAAAGACTGTCTTTACTTTATTCAAGTGGAGGAATTCCCAATGGTGATTCGTCCATGGTCTCTGTGAAATAATGAATTAACACTTTATGGGAGCGTTCCTTATCAAAAATTTTGACCCATGGACCCAAACACGATATTCCATTGGTCAAAACATACCACAATCTATAATCTAATTCTTGAAAGTATCCACCACAAAGGCTTCCGAAAAAATTTCTTATAAAAATCAACAACCAACAATTCAACCCAACTTACCGATGAAACAAAAACCGAGAACTCTATTCAAACAAGAGAGGATCTCAAAATAAAGACACCACACTAAAACATTCCAATAACCCAAGAAGACTCACTATATTGATATTGTTCACCATACACACTGAACATTCATTAAAAAATTGGAAATAAAACCAAGAGTTTAGAAATTAGATTTTCAAATAGTATCCAACAATGATTCTCATAAGAATTATTATCATGTCAAACTGAGCACTCATTATCTTCTCACAAATATAATATGAATGTGACCTATCACAAAAATACAATCGTTAAAACAAAATTTCCTTCTATTTTTCAAAAATACAATCAACCAAGACCTTTTCCCCTACAAACCACAAGTAACAATGTTAATCCCTTTCCAAATTTCTCAAAAATACGCAGCTGAAAAGCACTAATCCTTCAAATTAAACCATAGTTTAATTTCTACAATAATTATTTATAGAAAAAAACATTCATTTTTAATACCATAATAGTAAAATTCAAAAAAATTCATTCCACTCAAATCAAAATTAAAAAAAAACATTAAAAAATTCCATTTTTTCAAAACTGTTGAGTTTATGAATCCCAATGATATGACCATAAAAATCAAATATCATCTTAAAAAAGGCATTTCCGGAAAATGAAAATTTTAAAATAAAGACTTATAACACTTCCAAAAACCAATATGTAAAACCTGTGAAAATAAAAACATTCCCACTTTAAATCAACCTTTATATTAGATTTCGAAAACCAACTTTAACATAACATACACTTTCATAACAATTAATTTCAATAAACCAAAATCTTAAGTTGTGAAATTCCAATATCTATAAAAAATCCCATCCACTCTAAACAATTTTAATTTTAATTTATAATTTCCAAAATTTTAAATTAAGAGTTTTAAAATTGGATTTCCGAGACCCATAATGATTCCAAATGACTCAAGGGGAAACCAGTGTCGATGGGTGACTTGGAAATATGGTTGGAAGATATACGCCAGTCATAACACCATCACAGTGAGTTATCTAGGACAACAACCCTGGAACCACGTTTCTTACCACACATTGAGAGCTCATTTAGACCATTGGAATAACTCCCATTTAATTTCCCAAATGAAATCAACCACAGGGACCAGAAGACATAGATGGAACCTGAATTCCTCTTTTATATCAAGTACCACCAGGAGTTTTGATGGCTATAAACCATACTCATAACCAAAACATCGATTTCTGATAATCCTAGCTCTAGTATACCTAGACTCTTTCCAAACCAACATTACCCAAAAGGGAGAAAATGCCTTGAATCAATTGTTTCACAAACCAGATCTGGTCACTATCTAAACCAGTGCCCGGCCCAGACCATGGAAAGGCTCGAATGGTGTTCCATATCCACACAAGATGGCATAAGTTCCCAGGTATCATGATTAATGGTTGCGAATGATTTACCTTAATCTATAATCATAACACATAAAAATAGGCTAATAAAAATAATTTGAATATTTCCACCAAACCATCCTTTAAGAAAATCCTAATGGAATTTTAAAATTTAATACCAAACACGAAAGTACCAAAAAAGAACATCTTTTCTACCCAAAAAAACCACCACATGTCATGTAGGTATCTCCATCATGTAATCATCATCTCACTATACCAAAAGACCACTAGTAACCAGAACCGCTATCTAAAAAAATAATTCCCATACATTTGAAAAAAATTCAAATCCTACTTAAACCCAAATGTCTAAATATGGTGTTAGACTATTCCCAGTATTCTTCCACCAAAAAATATTCCATGTGATAAAAATTTTATGTCAAAAATAATTGAGATTTTATAAATAAGAAATACTAGTCACAATTTCAAAAAACTTGCTACTTTAAAGGAAAACCATTTGCAAGGGGGGAATATTGATGAATGCACACTTTTAAATAAAGAACACATGATACTAACGTATTTACAACAATGTATGTCGATAGTTGTTACAATATATTCAATGATCACTAGTCACATGAACACACCTAGGCACTAATAAGTTGTGGAGACCTAGGAACATTGTATCTTGATGTAAAAGTAACCATATCCAAACCTTATCATACACAAGCCACTAAGATAGGAATCCACAATGGACTAGTGGTCCCAATGAAACATCAAAGTAATGATGGTGTTTTAATCATTAAACATTAAAAGTAAAGAAAGGACAATACCACTATAGGATCACTGGCATAGTAGTTCTAGTCTAGCCACCCAGATTCATGTGTTTCGCACTTTGTGCTCAATCAAGTTCCTCATGTAATAAAATACCACGTCAACATGAAAATATAATTAAAAAATTATTCACACACCAAAAAACACACACACATGTCAAAAAATACACTATTAATATTTTAAATCAATTTACCATCATACACATCCCAAAACAGCTCACAATCATATGTCACATTGTTCCCACAATTTTAGAAATCATCACAATAATTGATAAAACATTTTAAAATATTCTGTAAAAAGAAATCATCACCTTCTCTTTAAAACCCCATTTCAATAACATATTCTCACCAATAATGAACCCAAAAATATTTTTCACCCTTTGTGTAACTCAATTAACTAATTAAAATTTAAATTAAACAATTTCAATGCGTAATGAAATATTATCACAAAAAATCCATTCTAACACTCACTATCAAGGCCAAATTCTCCCCAATTCCATACCGAAACAAAAATAACATCCTTATAATCATATAATAAAAAACATGAATATATAATAAATTCCCTCAAATAATACCACAATAGTTACACATGGAAAACACATAATTTGTAGAATATTAAAAATTAAATTCTTAACAATTTCTATGAAAAACAATTATTTCCACCATGCACAGTAATTAAGAAACAATATATGAAGGTAAAGTAAGAAATATATCTATGAAAATAATTATTACACATGGAATACCTACTTCAGATTTCAAAAACCACCAATCCTTGTGAGAAACTTCAACCACATCATCGTCGCCCCACAATGGGATAAAAACGAACACTAATCTAAAATATTGGACCATAATACACAAAAATAACCCTAGGTACACAACCATTTCTATTAAAATTTGTTAAATTCAATAAATAGAGATGAATCATGAATGTTAATGATGAAAACATAGAAAGATTCAATTTCTGGGTGAACTTTGATGTTCCACCATCAAAAATACATAAAAATTGGGTTTCTACAGACCTTGGCAGAGAATGTGACATATCCCTAGAGTATAGGGTTGAATGGGGGATGAAAGGAGTTATATAGTATTATTCCCGAAATGTAAAACTGGGAATATCATAATAAAATTTATGACCTCGACATTGTTCATGGTTTGTCAACTCATTTTTTTAAATAGTGTGGACAAACTGTGTGGTATGTTCTACCCACCCAAAACTTGTAAATTTTTTCCAAAATTCAAGGGGGAAAGTGGGGGAACCTAGGGGGAATGATGGGAAAATATTTTTATAGAAATAATGGCCCAAAAATGAGACATGTCACACTTGGATCCTAAGAAAATGACCAATAACCTAAACCAAACAGGAATGAAGTCAAACATAATAACCCGAGTGTCACATGAAGTGCATCCAAAATAGATAAATAAATTATTTAAGGGAATATATGTTCAATAAATAAATCAATAGGAATAAAATTAAATGAAATTAAACATTTCCTTCCAAATCCTATTAGATTACATAGTTTTTCCATTTTATTTATCACCATGATATATTATATTGTTAACTTATATAATTTATCCAATTAAACTAAAATAAAGTAATCCTTATAAGATACTCTTTACTATCATAAAGTAAATATTAATTTTATTTTTTATGGAAAATGTAAATGTACAGGGAAATGTAATTTTAACACTGGTGTTTGTATCACACAAACCCTCATTTTATCCATTACATCAATAATTAATTTATTATTCTTTTTAACAATAATTACAAAAAAATTATGTTGCCCATATTAACTAATAATATTGATTATGATATAGAATATATAATATATTCTATCAAATTGAAATCATATCAAAAGATAATATTTATTTAATAAAAAACATTATATCATGTAGAATGTAGTTTTTCAATAAATGTATTTTTTAGGGATAGTATGATTTAGTATTAACTATATGACTACTATTTATAATATTAGGAATATAAATTAATTAATTAGTTACCAAATCTATTCATTTTTTATTATTCATTATTAAATTTTTCATTAATTGATTAAAATTGATAATCCATATATATTTTTAAATAGATATAAATTTCACTCAAATATTACAATTTCTGAAAAACAGCCATTTTAAATAAAATATTCATAGATTCCTTACTATATAATTGATAGTAAAAATTTCTATAATTAAAAATATCATAATTAATTATTATAATTTGAATTACTAATTTGTAAATTTCATATTTTCTTTTATTTTTCAACAAATATTTCTAAGGTAAATATTAAAATATTCATTTTAGGATTATTTTCACCAACTAAAATCAAAAAATGTTATTCATCCTAAAAAACTATAATTATTATTTCAAAAATATTAAAATTATAATTTTTTTAGGTTTTTAAAAAAATTAATGACCACATATTATAATTATTGATATTTGTAGAATCTATTATAAGATATATTTGGGGTTGAATTTATTTAAAATGGAATAATTGTAAAATATTGTGGAGTTCAAAAAATTAATTAAATTAATGTTATGTGTGTGATTCAAATGTGTATTTAATTATTACATGTTATTTATTATGTTTTAATTATATTTATTTATATTTTCTATAATATAGAGCTTTTTGATTTTTTGTATTTTTTAATCAAAATTCATCAATAGTTAACCACATAAAGATGATAATGAATTTGTATAATTGAAATTATTAAATATAATAAAGTTGTTTATGTATGTGGTTCGTCATTATCCTCGTAAACTGACCAAAATGTGTCAAATGTAATGTTATTTTAAATTTAATATATTTGTTTTTCTACAATAATTGTGTGGTTTTATTTTGGTTATTGTTATTAGAATAATACTATGATTTTCATTCACTTATTGTTTGGATTGGATTGTGTTTAAATAGAAGAGGCAGATGTCGTGACTATTGTTGTTTTGATACCAATATTTCTAGATAGTCATGATGTGGTCAGGGAAGTTGTAAGGGTAAAGGGTGATGTGATTTTATTTGAAATTTTATTATAGGATGTTATTATATAGAAATTAAATGAAATTATTAATAACTAATTATTAGAGGATTGGGTTTGAATGGATAATTTATTCCAAGAAAGAAAATTGATTTAACTTGTCATGGGTTGTGGTAATGTTGTTTCGTGACATTTTAATTGGAATTTATGTTATAAATATTATTTTATCAATGTGAATTTGTTATAAATAATATAATGAGGTTAGTGAAATTAAACCGATAACATAAAAACAATCTAATAAATTCAGATTTTTTTATCATTCAGTTACATATATGGGAATTTAGGGTTGGCTGATGTTGAGGTTGTTATATTAATGTTGGGTAGTGTGAAATTGTGGTGTTATTATAGTATTTGTAGATCATTATAATAAATGAGAAAAATATTTTTTTGTTTACCCATATGTTATGATTGTGTGAGGAATATATATAATTGAATTTTTACTTTTATTCTTTATGAACCATCACCAAATCCAGAAATCATTAATAATACTCATATTAGTACTTGTATTTTCAATGTTTTCCCCAATATATATGTTTTAGAGGTAATATATGGTTGAAAACTCTATCACCCCTACACCCACTATATAGAGAATTGTTGTCCATAATATAACATGGTTATAATGTCTTCTATAATAACATTTGGAATTGATGTGTGAGTTTTTAGGTATTGACGATGGAGTGAATATGATTTGATTATGATGTAGAATCCTGGTGGGAAATGTTCAGGGAACATAGAGGTCATATTTTCATATTTTTATGTTCAAATTATTCTATAATGATGAAAATGTGATGTTTTTTTGTGATGTTTTAACTTTTTATGTTGTGATATATAGTTATAATGATAAGGATGTTTTTGTGATGTGGAATACATAATATTGTAGATTATTTATTGTGGATATGGGTTAGATAGGCAGTTATGTGGATATAGATTTGTTGATAGAACCAAAATATATTTTCTAATTGTGTAAGAGATACTAGTCTAATTAGAAATTGTTTATAGGGAATCTTCTTCATATACACTCATGATATTTCATTATTAAACATTGATGTATTTTTGTTTAATCTATTTTTCATAAGGGAGAGTAATGCTTGATAAGGTATAGGTGGTGAGTATGTTATAATTCTTATTCAATAATATGTTATTAATTTTCTTACACATGTTCACAATCATTTTTTGGTGGTATCTAATTGACATCTCTTATATTATATAAATTATGTACATGGAAAAGTTAATTTTTGTAGTATGTTATTGATGGTCATGATTTATCATACTAGTTCATGAATATTGAGATTGGTGATGTCATTGTTATTTAGAAAATATAATTTTTTTCCACTTTTTTCAACCACTTCCTTTGTATGAAACATAATATATTAGTTATTTTAATTAAATTTAATTGGAAATAAGATGTAATTTTTCCCATATGTGTGGCTATATTCTCACTCTTTTATAATATCCCTCCATTTAATTTAATAAATTATAATCATTGGTAATACACATCCAAAATTTTTAAGGCATATTACATTATTCTATATTACATGAATTTAATTGATATCTTTTTGAAATAATAAATATAATTCATTTTCCATGGATAGTGCATATGTTTTATAAATATCTCAATGATTAGGTTGTATTCTCTCTTCATTTATGACCTCTGATAACCTTGGAGTTATATGATTCTAATTAGAATAATGGAAACATCGTTGATTTTTATTGATTTATTTAATCATATCTTACATTCATATATTAAATTTTACATGGACTAAAATACTATATATAGGGTAATTAATCTCTCTATGTAATTTCATATTTTTTATAAATGGTCAACTATTTGTTATATATTTCATAACATAATAACTATTTATAATAATTATTTTAGAATTCATTTATTTTATAATTTTTAGATTATTAAAATAAACATTATAAACATTATTATAATAATATCTAATAATTGTAAAAAAAGTGATTGATTTTAGTGGATAAAGAATAATTTTTGATATATTATAGTATAACATGTTCACTTCCACATACATAACCATTATATTATGAAATTAACCAATTCATTCATTAATTTAGTGAAACCAACCATGTGTTGAACCTCATTATAAATTTTTTTTCATTGGTGAATATTTCTATCAATCAACCACATGGACTAAATACTCATAATGTTTGATCAAAATTAACTTATTCAACTTAAAATACTCTAACACTAGAAATTTATGTCCAAATACTTTTAGATATACATAATAAATACTTATGAAGATGCTATCATTTCACATTCATAATTTTTTACCAAAATTATAACTCAAAACATATCCTCCTTCACAAAACCAAAATATGTCCCACCATTGGAAATTAGAGAATTTATAACAATTATTAATATCATAATCAATAATTGTAATAAAATTATCGCCCTTAAAAAATTAGAAAATATTAATCAAGATACAATGTGATTTTCCTCGATCATCATCAATCATATGTATCTGTATACATATGTACAATGGTTTTATTTAATGCATATATAATAAACAAATCATTCAAATAATCCTGGAATTTAATGAACCCATTATATGTATTATGTTACTCTTGTATAGTCATATACATAGATACTCTACTATCTAACAAAATATTGAAAAATATATATTAACATACCACAAGTCAAAAACCAAAGTGTATTGAAACATCAAATGACAATTATATAAAGAGATAACCATATCACATGTCACATATAAATGCTTTATAAATCACTTAACATATCATTTTATATATTGTGACAAAATATCATACAAATACTATAAGATAAAACTCATTTATTTTTTAATAAAAAACATCCCCATAATTACAAGCATACCCCATCACTGCCTATATAACACATCCACATCACATTAAAAGGTATTATATTAAAATATAACGGTTTTCATGAGATATTACTTATTAATATATTGTAATATAGATTAATATAAATCATGTTAATCTAGTATACTAAGGAAATAATTTATTACATCCAATGTTGTATGTGTATTGATTCACCCTGAAAAAAAAATATAGCCCCATGAGTAAAACTAAATAAATATATGTTACCACCAACTCATGTTTTAATTAACTTATATTAATATCCCAAAAACCACTTTTATGAAAATCATGTAGGGATAAATTAATGTCGTACATTTAGAGACTAGTAATTATTGTATTCAATGAAATATATATAATACAACTACAAATGATAATGTAGAGTTGGTTTTGTAAAACATGATACATTTTGTATATTATTAAATTCATTCATGGTTACTATCAAATACATAACATAGAATCAACTTTTTGAATAATTAATATGAAACTGAATAAGAATAAATTTATTTTATACATTTTTTAGTTATGTTAAACATTTTACATATCCTTGTAACATATGTTACATTACAACACAAAAACTTCTACATCACAGTATAGTAATATGATAAGATCGTTCCACAAAACAATTTCTGGGAGGTCATCTGTAATGAAATACCATTTTAATTGTGGTGAGATATATGATTTTTTTATATTAAATAATTAAAAAAATTTAATCATTTTTAAATGTGAAATTTTATTATACTTGTGACATGTGTTTAATTTATAATATGTATATCTCTTTTAAGATTTATAGTATCATAAAAATAAGTATTTTCAAAATTTTAATTCATTTATTAGAGATTATTTAGAAAAATAATTAAATGTGAATATTTTAATAATGATCCTTAAGTTCCACTATTTTCTAAACACATTTATATATTAACTAGACATTTACTTTAAATAAATTAGTATAACCAATTTTTGTTACATTTTGAACTTCAACATTTTCAAATACACTCTTTTAAACACTTACAACATTGAATTTTCAAAAAATATATTTCGACAATAGAATAAATTAGTTTTATGAGAATAAAAAATATATCCTTTGTTATAATATTAAATAAATAATACCTAATTACAATATCTCATATGTACTTTTATTTTCATTAAGAAATATCATTTAAAATAAATTCTCTATTTGTTCAAATATACCATTGATGGGTGGTAATAAATATTATCTCATATTTTTTAAAAGTAAATGTGATAAAAGTATAAAAGAATATGTAAAACTAAATAAATCATTTCTGAGGAACAATGTTATAAAATAAATCATATTAAATAAAATTTATTTACAAAAAAATATTTCCTTCACAAAAATTCAATATTTAACATATAATTTATATTATATCATAATATAGTAATGAAATATATGGTATATATATGAATATAATTTCATAATCCAAGAGGAATACATTATTTATATTCATTCAATATCATGATAGTAATATATCATTCTAGTATATTAAAAAAATAGTTATCTCAACAATCCATTATTCAATTGTTAACCAATGGAAATATTCACATCTATTTTTTAATTTTAAGATGGTATCATATAAAAATATAATTATCGAAATTTGATTCTATAACATTAATACTTGATATATAATATATAATTATTTTTATAAACCCCTTTAGGTATTAAAGGAATTATTTACTCCAATTTATATTATTTTCATATTAAAAACATTATCCCTCTATTCAAAAAAGTGATTTTCTATTTTAATGACTATAGCCACATATTAGTCTCTCTTACTCATTTTTTCTCCACTTTTCTTAACATTTTAACGTTATATAAAATTTTCATTTAACATTAGCTTCGAGCTCCCGTGACAAACATAGTTATTCTCAACATATTATTAATTTCATGTAAACTTTTACAAAACTCATCCATATTATTGATGATAATTATGCGTCCAAACCATAATCAAAATGATTTTAAATGAATTTAATTTTCATATTAAAACATAAATTTCACCTCAAAAACAATAATCCTTTATCATACCAAATTATAATGAGTAAATTAATAGTTAAAAACCACCATAGATATGATTGTAAAATGGTACACGAATAGGCTCACAGCAAGACAGATGGGAATTCTTAATCCTCAGAGGTTGGAGACTAACACGTGGATTCATGTAAAAGATAATGTTGAATGTTTTATCAACACGTGTAATGAAACAAATTAATACCTATAATTTCATGGTCAGTATTACAAAAAATATTAAATAAGATAATTATAACAAGTAGGTAGAGAAACACAAAATAAAAACATCATCACATTGATGAAAAAATCCATCAAATAAAAGAATCCATATACCAATAAAACTTGTATAACATAGCCCATATATCACCCCCAAAATTCTAGATTCCCATGCTCAATAACACATGCCACATCCTACTTTTGTTATTCCTTCTTACAGACCATGAATAAAAAAAGATACATGCATGAAATTTCAAATATGTTGTGTGACCTAAATAGAATATTCATGTATCACCATGTATTCCATATGAATTTATAATAAAAATAATTAAATTATTCATCAATTAAAATTAAAACATGACATGGAACATCAATTTTCATATTTTCAATAAAATATTAATTTAATATTTTTTGAATGCTGATTTTTCCAATTTTGGATTTAGTCTACATTTTCATACTAAAAGTTCATGAATATAAGAAATTTAATATTAAATGGAATGTAATAATAAAATAACAACAAAAATACATTTATATAAGAATATTGGTTAGTTACTTCCATTATATAGGATCCACATAAATATATTTTGACCATCGTGGATCAGTATGAGTCCACACAACCCTAATCACATTCTATTGAGATATAATTAATCAACACCAAAAATGATAAATCGTGCAAATAATTCAATAGTTACATTTATCTTTATCAATCAATAACTTGGGATTCAAATTCAAGGGTTGATTTTTTCTGATCACTAAATTACTACCCAATCACACATGTCCTTTCATTCCATCAATTTATCAATGGTAGTATTGTTCATTTCAAATAATTGCATAGATCACGTTATAAAATCATGTTTCAACATTTAATTTTAATTTCCTAACCAAAATAGGTATTTTACTAAAAAACATGTCTTTAATAATTAACATTTATTTAAAATCATTATTATAAATAATCAACATTACATCATTTCAAGAAAAATAATAAAAAATCATATAATATTTTCATATAAATTAAAAAACTAGTTTATAACATATATATAAAGTCATTGAAATCAATTATCATATAATAAAATTTTTATGTTTAGAAAATGATGATAAATAAATCCCAGAGCATGCTCATAAAATAGACTCTAGTATTGGGAACATAAATATTAAAAACCCAACATTTTTATCACCCAATAAAATGGGAAATAATTAAACAATATTTGGGAGAACTAATAGTGTGTCGATGGTATGGATTGTAATTATAGAATCCCAAAAATAATTATCGAAAGAAAAAATAACAAATATATGAATAACATGATGAATAATATCTATTAATTGATATAACGGGTGACATGTGGATTCCAATAAAATAATAATTCTCACATACAATAGAGATATTAAATCCATCCAATATTGTTTTAGACAAACAAGAACAAATATTTGTGGAGGTGATAATATTCAAGGAATCCTATAAATGAAAAAAATTCAAATTGTCATAGAGTGGTAGTGGATGAGAGAAAACCAATGTATTTGGAGTTTATGTCTAAAAAATATAGATCATTTTTTGTCCAATAAGGAAATCAAACAAATTTTTCATAAAATGGAGAGACCACAACAAAAAACACCCTAGACCATAATATATACTCTTCCAAGAAACTAGGATTGTAAATCCATGCAATTATCGACACCCTAATCATCTTTTCTAGACATATGTATGTGTTATGGCCCATGCACCAAATCATATCACCCCTACCCAATATTGAGAAAGGCACCAAACCTAGTAAATAAATTTTGAAAGTTGCATCCTACTTTCCCTACCATAATAAAAACGTACCAAAGTATGGATATGATCAAACTTGGCCTCCACAACCTAGTTATTCCTAAATACGTAATACAAATAATTTTTTTCGGTATGTCTACATGTCATTCCAAACTCCCATATATCCTCCATTCCAATAAAAGAAGATGTGTTAATTTACAATGCACCGTAGCTTAAAAATACATGGAAATTACACTCATTCTCAACTTGTATCCCTACCACCACTTCATAAACTAAAATAAATCTCCACAAAATTCTCTAGATATTTAAATAATGTTCATAATGAAAAAAAATAACCATAAAAAAGTGGTATTCATATGGTTCTGTAATTACCTAAATGATAGAAATTGGATGTTACAATCTTTCACCTATAAATAAAATTTGACCCCAACAAATAATTTCAATTAGGCCTCATATTAAATAGATGATTCAATTTCTCTATCAGTATTTCTTTATTCTCTAGAATATAATGTGAATCAGATACATGATTCAACAGTACCCAAAAAGGAATATTTTTCTAATAATGAACATTATTCTTAAATTCAATAACAAAAACTATGTTCCCTATTATTTATAAATAACCTTCCACATCAACGTCCCCCCAACACAAAATAAGTATTATATAAACTTATAATTTTGTTATACATGAAACATAACTTGATTCCATTTCAACTAAGGGGAAAACAATAAATGGTGATCCGCCCTTCCACAATAATGAGAAACTTAAATTTGACTCATATATCCTAGGAAATGAATTCAATTTTTTTACAATATGATTGAATCCTAAAAATTATGGATCACTGAAAAAAATTACTTCAACAACCAAGAAATCAAAGGGGAATATACATTGATTTTGATAATATATATATCAATAAGGAGTTTTCATAATTCTATGATAAAGAAATTTTATCATTTTGGTTTTATCATGGACCAAACTAGGACCCACCACGAAATATTCTCCAAAATCTATCCATCATAATGAAGATAATCATGGTCATCCGTAAAAGTACATAGAGGCTTCCATATGGATGGAAAACATGTAATTTTTAATATAGGAAAACACTACTAGACCCATGTAGTAATTAAAAGGTCCACCAACATCAAGAACATGTGAAAAAATAATGTCTTCAAAAATATTTATTGCACATTTTGTTTTGAAATCATTATGCTTAAGATAATCCAAGATTAAGCTCAATTGCGATCCCAATACCTTTAAGAGGATGCTCTAAAAGATATGATGTATATAAGGGATATTTATTTTAAACTTTGATAAGTGTAACTACAAAAAATATAATAATCAATTACATGTATAGATATCCCATGTACTTAACATTTTCGTTCCATTAATGAAGATTATGTGAGTGGATTTGGACAAACAATTGATCAATACAAATAATACATTCTTCATCATTGTGGAAGGTGTATACCCATCCACTAAATCCATATAAATATCATCCCACTAAAATTATATATATAAATGGGGTGAAGCATTCTCGATGGTATTTGGTGATCATACTTGATATATATGAAATTATAACAATGAGAAACAATGTAATAAATGTATGATCTCATACATGGATACTATAATCATCCCTTCAAGTCATATAACATATTTTTTGTTCTATAGTGCATTTTACATTGGTAATATTAGTAAAACCCCATGACATCCTTCCTCGTAAAAAAGGGTAAAACATACTAGATTAAAAAGTATAGGATATCCTCCGGGGATAATGGCCACTCAATAATGGTATCTATACCCTAAAGAGTGTCACAAAATTTAAATAATTCATCATAAAAATTATACAACTTAAGAATCACCTCCATAAAATAGGAGGTTAGTTGAATTCATGTTAACATAGTCTCATCCAGATCCTCCATAACTCCCATATGAAAATAATAAAAGATAGAAATCAGGTACTACTTATTCATTGTTGAATTGGGGTTGGATATCCATTCTCAGTGAATCCACAATGAAATTCTTAATTCCATGTGTGAATATAATTTACAAATTAAAATACCATAGATAATCCATCCAATGACTTGGAAAAATATTCCGAATTTTTTTGAAATAATTAATCATTTCATTTGTTATTCTAATATATATTTATATTTTCTTCAAAAAAAATTAATGTCTCATACTCTTTCAAGAATGAAACATATATGCATGTTACAGATCATGGTTCTGATAATTTTTCTCATTTACCATAAGATGTCATGAATTGTAGTCCGCTACATTATCCCAATACATTTCCTAAACTTGAACTGACAAATTATAAAAGGCCATAATCCATTATAAATATATAGAAGAGACAACACTCATGAGGAAGACATAAGATTCTTTAACACATAAAAGCAACTATTACATTTCAAATTTCATTCAAGAATTACTCATTTCTAAGTGACTGTTTTAATTGAAGAATGAAACAATGATATATCCTTAATTTACCATCTATAATTACCAAATAAACCCAAGAATCTATGAATTTTAATAAACATTTAATAGTGTTTTTCATGAAATAGTAGCCATCATAATTTCATGATCAACATGAATACCATATTACGATACAAAATTTCCCCGAATCATAACTTCATAAAACATAATATTGCTAGAACATAAATAAGTAGGTGATCCCTTCAAAATTTAAAAATATTTATCGCATAATGGACATGATCCTCCTTAGACTGGGATTAAAAAAATACTTTCACTACAAACAATACCATGAATATGTCATGATAAATATAGACTATCATTGTTACTAGTTCCAAAATATTGTAACATCATTGGATAAACCAAAATTTATCACAATGTACTAGTAATTGACATACCTACTCATAATTATAGAATTAATAATTTCATATTATTTAATTCTCAACTAGTGATTACTACACTAAAGATAATTCTTCGTGAACCACATACCCCCTTTCAATTGTTGAAAAAGATAACCATTCTCATTCAATGTGTAATTTTTTTCATTTATAACACAATTGAAATTTTAGTAATCCAAACAAAGTATAACTATACCATCATCCACTTTTACAAAATAATTAGGGACCACCTAAGGTGAAACACTCTTAAATATAACTAGTTTGTCTGTAAATTCATATAGTTTTGTTTTCAAATCCTTCAATTATTTAGGTTATATATGCTATGAAATAATAGACATTAGATGAATATTGTGTAAAAAATAAATAGAAAAATCTATTAATTTTATCAGTAGAAAAAAAATTATCTAGAAAGATATGTTTCTAGAAACTAAATATACCATGGAGGAAGATACTTAATAAAATTTTCTTAATCCATATAAAAAAATTCAAATTAATCTTCCCAACTGCAGAAGATTATTTCTATTACAACTATATCCTGGATCACATTATCACAAGAAAACATATGTTATGATAATTGGAATAAAAAATGAAACCTTCAAAAGATAAAACTCAATTATATATTTAAAGGAAATAAAAAAGGAATCATATAATTTTTTTCAATAGGTATCATGTTGAGAACTATGATAATCTATGAAATTTTACTCATTAAAAGAGATATAATGAAAAAGGGACATCAGAGTCCCATATATATCTTAATTCTAGGGGGAAAATTAATACCCATCACCTAAGACATAATAACTATTGGATGGTTAATAAAATTAAAATAAAAATAAAAGAAAAATTAATGATATGAACCAGTATAAAAAACGAAATTTCTATACATGAAGTTATAGTGTTGGAATATCTCACATTCACTAGATGCGCATCATTTCCCTCTTAAGACTCTCCCACTATGCTAAAATGATTCATTTGAGATTAATGTGGCTAGACCACCATAGTTGTTGAAAAATTATAATGAGAAAAACATTTAGTTAATTATTATCATATGATAATATATTGGCGATTAAATCTTATGGAAGAAATTCAATTGGTGGCCACAGTGACCACATGAACAACAATGTCTTTGGTGCCAATGCACAAACCTATTTAAAATGACAAACAATACCAGAATTAATAAATTCAAAGGGGATATTCAAAAATTCATTGAAGGACATAATGATTCTGTCAATCAAGGAGTAAATGGAACTCTATTCAACACTGAATTACCATCCTGATCAAGACCATCAATTAATTTTCTATCCATCATGTACTTATAATAAGTGATATTAATAATTAACTCCTAATTTAAAATATCATATCAAATGACCCTCTCAAATATTTGTTCATTTATCTTCCATTCTTCAATACCTTGGGATAAGAATACACGAGTTAATAAAACCATTTAACATATTAATTCATAGTCCCATCACCTTGGCTGAGGACAAGGAAATACATTGATATTCATAAAACCAAAATCCATGGATATAATTGTTTGTAAATATGATTCTAATTCATTTACACTTCAATACATTATTTTTCATATTTTTTGGACTCACATGTTTTGATAATACCAAATCATGTTTCTATTATATCATAATCATGATTCGTCAATATAGTTTCAATCAAGTAAAAACTATGTATTTTTAATGTCATTGATCACTCGATTAAGATTACAGTGCAACATTTTCTCTTAGTTAATGGTTTACACTAGAAGGTTACCAATAGAGGTTACTGATAGAGGTTACCACTATAAGGGTACCATCCGAATGTTACCGAAAGGGGTTACCAATCGAGGTTACCGATAAAAGTTACCATGGGGGAACCTCAACGCTGAGTTATCAATGAAAGATCACTGCAACGAATCTACCGCTCAACGACTACTATTATAGAGTAAAAACTAATGGTTACTACTAAAAGTCTACCAATACTATAAATGAAGGTTATACCAATGGTTTTAAACCATTGGTATAGGCAGGAGAACCGTTCTTATAACCTATACCAACGTTTTTACAAACCGTAGGGCAGTAAGCCATCAGGAAAGCCCTATACCAACAGTTTGATCTAAACCGTTGGTATAGCCAAATGTATGTAATGATTTACCAATGGTTGTAGGAAAACCATTGGTATATGTTTGTATAACAATTTTACCAATAGTTTCAAGAAATTGTTGGTATATATTAAAAACTATACACTATAAAAATGGTTTTAATACCATTGGGATAGTTTTGAAATTTCACTCAATGTATACCAATAGTTTAAAACTGTTGGTATTGTGATTTTCTACAACTATTGCACAATAGCCCCTCTAATAGCCCCTCCAGTATACACCTACATAAAAATATCATAAAAACCTTATACAAATAGACATAAAACAACATAAAAAACCTAAAAGAGCACAACAAAACATAAAAACATAAAACTCTAAAAACCATGTCATCTACTATAATTCCCTATTTCAATAATCATATGAAAAAAATAATCTAGTAGAGTTAATAATAGTTTCAATATCTATGACATTATTTACACCCTTTCCAATCTTCATTTGACAACCACTCTTCCAGTAGTAATTCACCTCACCCCTGCACACCCCCCCAACCAGCACATCCCCCCACCCCATCAAATTATAATAGGAACAATAGTCTTATAAATACTTATTAGATTTTAATAAGAGTTAAATATTGGATCAAATCCAAAAAAAAAATATTTCTGGTCCAAGATTTGGGTATGTAATGATTTGTGCTGCATTTTGCATTGAACACGAATTTTTTATCATATATCATGAAAATTTATTTTCATAGGAGTATCGTCACCTATGACCCCATGAGTGAAACTAACCAACTCATAAGAAAGAGTATGCAACTATCATTGATTAGTGTAAATTTCAGTTGTTGTATTAACTTAAAATGATGTCCTTTTGAAACAAAAGAGAGGCGCTTTGAGTGGTGTCGGACACACCGCACAACACACCTCGGATTGAGGTGGGGTTGACTCATACACATCAAAAATGTCCCATGGATAGTTTTCTAAAACTATCAACACAATCTGAATGCGTTTGGTCGGTTTTCTGTTTGCTGTTTGTTTTTACTTAAATGTGTATCCATTTTAATCAATAAAAATTCACTTTCCATTGTACTAGACACACAATACTTTATATTGAGGTAGGGTTGACTCGTACACATCAATAATGACCCATGGATCCTAGTCCAAAAGTATCAATATAATCCAAATGTGTTTGTTCAGTTTTCTGTATGTCAATTGTCGTTTTCACTTAAAATGTTGGCCATTTCAACAAAAAATGAGACACTTTGAGTGGTTCTAGCCAATCCGTGGCTCCGATTGAGGCGGGGTTGACTCTTACATGTCAAAAATGACCCATGTATTGTTGTCCTAAAGTTTCAATAGAATCCATATTTGTTTGGTTGGTTTTAGGTATATCTGTTTTTTATTTCACTTAAAATGATGTCCATTTTAAACAAAAGAATGACATATTGAGTTGTGTCATCCGCACCATGCCTCAGATTGAGGTGGGGTTGACTCATAAACATTAAAAATGTCCCATGTATCGTTGTCCTAGCTTATCAACACAATTTGAATGCGTTTGGTTTGTTTTAAGTATGCACGTTGTTTTTTCCACTAAATATCTCGTCCATTTCAAATAAAAGTGAGACATCTTGAGTGGTTCTGGCCACACCGGCCCTCGGATTGAGGCATAGGTGACTAGTAAACAACACATATGACCCATGAATCATTGTCATAATGTTTTAACAGAATATGAATGAATGTGGTCAGTTTTATGTATGTTAGTTGTTGTATTCACTGAAAATGATGTCCTTTTGAAACAAAAGAGAGACACATTGAGTGGTGTCTACCACACCGCACCTCGGATTGAGACGAGGTTGACTCTCACACATCACAAATGACCCATGTATCTTTTCCTAAAGTATCAACACAATCCAAATGTTTTTGGTCAGTTTTCCGTATGCCAGTTGTCTTTATATAAAAGAGTGTCCATTTTAAACAATAGAAAGACACTTTGAGTGGTACCAGTCACACCGTGACTTATATTGAGTCAGGGATGACTCTTACATGTCACAATTTAACCATTGATACTTTTTTAAAAGTAACAATAGATTCGGAATGCGTTTTGATAGTTTTATGTATGAAAATTGTTGTTTTCACATAAAATGCAGTACATTTCAAAGAAAAGTGGGACACTTTGAGTGGTTCCGGCCACACTGCACCTCGGATTGAGGCGAGGTTGACTCATACACGTAAATAATAACCAATGGATATTTTTTTTGAAATATCAACACAATATGAATGTGTGTAGTTTGTTTTCTGTATTCCAGTTGTTGTTTTCACTTAAAATAATGTCCATTTCAAATAAAAGTGGGACACTTCTAGTGGTACTAGCCACACCGTGCCTCAAATTATGGCAGGGTTGACTCATACATGTAAAAAATGAACCATATATCATTGTGATGAAGTATCAACACAATCCAAATGTGTTTTTTCTATTATCTTGTATTCCAGTTGTTGTTTTCCCATAAAATCCTTTCCATTTCCAATAAAAGTAGACACTTTGAGTGATATCGGCCACACCATGCCTAAAATTGAGGTGGTGTTGACTAGTACACACCATAAATTACCCATAGATATTTATCCTAATGTTTCAACAGAATGTGGATGTAACACCCGTGACTTTTATGTTATATAAATCATCAAAGGAATCTTTTTTTTACACAACTATTGCTTGGCTTGCTTTACACGCAATCGCGACCTTCCTCGATAGCTTGCGTCGTACGCAATACCGAGTTTCACTAAACAACATTATGCTATTAAAACTAGCCGTTATGAATAGTAATAACCACTTTTTGAAATTTTATAAATTTTATTTTTCAAAAGGGACTTCATTTTTGGACTCAGAATATCGAAATTAGCCTAGGGTGAAATTTTGGTATTTTTCTGAAAACTTTCAATTTTTGATGAATAGTGAAACCACTAAGTGGTAGGTTAAAAACTGAATTTTGCATAAAACTTAATTTTACCGCTTCTGTGAATGGAATTTCAAAAATCCGAGAGACACGGTTAATATCAAGGACTAAAATGTGGTTCAATGAGATGAAAATAATTTTTTGGTGAATAGTAACTTTTTACTATTTTTACCGCGGTTAATAGTAAATAGGGTAACTAAGGGTAAATATGATATTAATATTACCCTACCACATGTCCTAATTATATTGGACAAGTGTAATTCGACCAAAAACAAACTTAGGAATAAAATATGACCATTTAGGCCCACTTGGATTAGATTAGGACATTTATTATTAATTTATTTAAAGAAGGGTTAAAATAGTTAAAATCAAAGTTTAATAAGTAAATCATTTTTAATATGGGGTTATACATAAGATAAATTCGATTGTAAATATTCATTAGAAAGCTAAAAAGATTTCATACATGATGGTATTTTATTTGTAATTTTTAGACATCAAATTATTTAATTTATTTATGACACAAAGATGATGCAGTAATTATCTTATTAATGAAATATTGACAAAATTGATAATATAAATACCAAAATAAATGTAATTTAAGACTTTTTATGAATTCCACTAATTTTATAGGTTACTATGATATATTATTGTTGATTTAATCAACTTGGTTCGAACATATAATTCTGTTATGACTTTCACAAAAATCATATATCAAATAGTGTCAAAATTGACACAAAATAGTTTTTAAATCAAATATTATATTATTAATTGTTATTTTATTCCTAAAAATCTAAGGTTCGGCCAAATGACTTAGATAAGGATATATATATTAATAATAAACAATTTGGGGTTCGTTTGGCATGTTATAGTAAGTGTATTAACCATATAGTGAAAGAAAACAAAAAGACACGGTAAGAGTTAAATTATTTAACTTAGAGTTAAATCTAATTGATAAGGTTAAAATAATAACCTAAACTTGTCTAAATCCTATTGGTTGATAGGATTTCGACCCTTCCCCACTTTATCTTCGAAATAAGACCCTTTGGAACCATTATAAACCGATTTTGACTTTAATATAAAATAATATTTTGAGATATTCCTAAGGTGCCCCTCTCCTCCCTTATAAAAGGGCACCTCCTCCCCCTCCTCCTCACACCAAATTGAGCACTCAAGCTCGGCCAACCCCTGACATGTTCTCCTCTACACTTCCCTAGAATAATCCTAGGGGTCCTGGTCTTCTCCAAAGACCAATCTTAATTCATTAAGTGGAGGATTCAAAGAAGCGTTCCAAAGAAGAGGTAATATCCATTACCGATCTTTTCAATTTCTTTCTTCTTCAACTTCTTCTTCTTTAGTTGTTTCATGATAAAGTAATAACATCAGTATTACTTACATACTGATATGTTATTATAAATATGAAACAACCCTAATTCACCTTCTATCCATCCTACGGAAAAATGAAATCACCGCGCGTGCGTACGTACGGAATACCGTCTCCACGCCGTGGTGTAATCTATTTCCCACCATCACCTTACAAGTATGGGTATAATGGTGTAATGAGTAACTAAATATGATTATTATGAAGTAATATTGATACTGAAATGATATATATATACTCCAATACAATTCCACGATCATAGGAATGATATCATCACTCGTGCGTACGTACGGAATACCGTCTCCACGATGTGATGCGACTCGTTCTACATGATCTTCATTTTGTAATGATTATATAAATGAATTGAATGAATGAATATGGTATATAATACACTAATACCATTCTGGAAATGAATTATCTATAACCTAAAGATAATAATAAGAATTTATTCGACAAAACACGCATAAGAACAAAAAGTTATAAAGACCCGAGTAACAAGTAACAATGAAATATTACTAACAAGAAGCTAATAATATGACCATATATGATATCATATAAATATGTATGATTCTGGAATAAGTCAATAACATTATTTAAACCATTATACAGGAGCTTCGGACACGTACAAAGCTAATCGGACCTAAGGTAAGGGAAATATCACAATCTCATTTTTATCCGAGATTGTTTATTCGTAAGTATTTACTGGGGTGTATTTTATCATCCACATCCATGTTCCCTCAATATGTAATATTGTTTCCATCCACTTGCAATATTTTAAATCCAATTTTACCCTTAGGTGAGTTTTTAGTAAAGAATATGAAAGGAATCTTTTGTCGTTTTTCCGTACGAGGTACTTTTTGACTTTTCCGACAAAAGTACGAAGAATGTTTTTTTTAACTTATACGGCATGAATGGATTTTTAAAACATTAATTCAAAGAATTTTCCTTTACAAGTTTTCAAGTTTATTTTTAATCAACTTCTTTTATTTTAAAGTTGTATGACATGTTATGAAAGGAAAAATGTTTTTGAAGAAGAAAGGATATTTTCCTCAAGAATGGAGTTCAAGTGTTTTATCAAAATTATTTTCCATCTAAGTTAATAAAGGGTTATATTTTTATCCCTATTATTACATTGATTTGATCATGTGGTGATGGAATTATTTTTATGAATTCCTTTATATTATATGAATTGATTTATGATGTCATGATGTTCCAAGAATCCCATTTTTGTTACTTGTGTTATGCGATGATGTATGTTTTATGATTATGTGGCACACATAAGAAAGGATTCATTATAAGATGGGTGGGACCTATATCTCCCTCCAATGCATTGGGTAAAGACTTTATATCTCATGAGATAGACATGGCTGGAACGGAAGGTTATTTCGGTTCAGTGATACAGGACTGAAACGAGGAGTGAACTCGGTTCAGAAAGGGACTTTGTCCACTAAGATAGTCTTGGCAATGAGTCATTACTAACAAGAAATGATTTTCCATGATTATGTGTGCATGCCACAAAGTTTCAAGTTTTATGTTATGATTATGGGGATCTCATTTTCACTTAAATGATTTATTCTATGTTAAGATATTATGATCTCTTTTGCAGGTTTTTATTTTCAAAAAGATATGATATGATTTTTATTTCCTTTATTTGCCCTTGCTGAGCATTTGAGCTCACCCTTTTATGTTTTCTTTTCCCCAGGTCAGGAAGATGGATATTAAGTAGAATATGCTAAAAGGGACCCTAGATATGATGAAATAAATGGGAGACACTGTAGAAGATTTATGAACCAGTTGATTATGTTTCCCATTTTCTAAAGACACTATACCTATACGGTCCTTTGTGGTTTTGTCATATGTTGTAATAAGTGTGCTTCAATTTTTGAAGTATTAAAAATGTATGTAAAGTATGGGTCGTTATAGTTGGTATCAGAGGAAAGGTATAGTCAACCTTTGGAAACTAGGATGTGAAAGCCTTAGTAAGAACCCTAAGGATAAGTCTAAGCATAGAACACAATCTTAGTGTTTTAGAAATGGCCATGAATAACCTAGGATAAGACCATAAGCATGAAAATTTTATTCTTGAATTATGTGGTTTCCTATTATAATAAGTGTTGCTCACACTATTCTTCTTGGTTTTAGTCAATGGCTGGAACCCGAAGGAACCGTGTTAATGCGGAATGCGATGGGCAATGCAATGATTGTCCCCCTGAGCAACCAAACGATATGGGAGCTGGAATGCAAAATCTTGTAGCCATGCTCACACAACTTTCTCAAGCTATGAATCATGCAGGATTTCCAAACGAGCAAAGGAGGGAGCAACATTCTGTTGAATCCTTCATGAGGCAGCGTCCACCTTCTTTCAGCAGGTCTACTGATCCATTAGTTGCTGAACAATGGATTAGTACTACTGAAAAGATATTTTCAGTTCTTCAATGTTCTGAACATGATAAAGTCATCCTAGCAGTGTACCGTTTGGAAGGAGATGCGGATCAATGGTGGAATCTTGTTAAGAATACGAGGCAAAGGGATGAAATTGAGTCTATGGAATGGGACGAGTTCAAGAACTTATTTTTCAATAAGTACTTCCCTAGTATTCTCTGAACAAAGATGGAGAAAGAGTTTCTTGAACTGAAGCAAAGGGATGATGAATCTGTTGGTACCTATGAAGCAAATTTTACAAGACTTGCAAGGTACGCTTCTGGTATTATTATCCAACCTGAGAGTAAGATCGATCGATTCTTTAGTGGCTTAAAACCAAGTCTTCGAAGGGCGTTATCCATAAGGGACTTCAATAGCTACGAGGAAATCGTTCGATGTGCTCTCAAAGTCGAGATGGAGATTGGAGTAACCCATCAGTCACATGGGTTTGATAAGAAGAGGAAGATGGAATTCAAAGGAAACTCTAAAGAGCACACTGAAAAAAGATGAACTTTCCATTATGCTCAAAGTGTGGAAAGAAACATGGAGGGAGTTGTCTTAAAGGGACAAGTAAATGTTTTAAATGTGGAAAGGAAGGTCATCGGGCATTTGAATGCCGTGATAATGGGAAGAAGATGTCTAATGATGCAAACAAAGGAAGGGATACACAGAATGAACCTACTACACTTCAATGTTTCAAGTGCAAGGAGATGGGGCATTATTCCAATCAATGCCCAAATCCAAGGGTTGATGATGATGGTCGACGTCAACAAAATCTTAAGGCTAAAGACAAAGGAAAGTCACATGCAATTTCTATCAGCGATGTGGAGTACGATAACGATGTGGTGAAAGGTACACTTACCATCCACTCTAAAGTAGAAAATGTTTTATTTGATTCTGGATCCACCCACTCTTTTATTTCTGAAGACTTTTCTAAGGGTATCACCGTATTACCTCAACAATTAGATGTTGAGTTAGCCGTGACAACACCTAATGGCACATCAATCGCATCAAAAGTTTATAATTCTTCTCCAATTGAAGTTTGTGGGAAAGTGCTTCCTGCAAATCTTGTGATCCTTCCTTTAGTGGAATTTGATGTGATTCTTGGCATGGATTGGCTTTCTCTACATGGATCTCATATCAATTGCCAAAGAAGGGAAGTCACATTTCATATTCCAGATCAATCTACGATCGTATACCAATGCAAGGATGAACATAACCTTCCAGTGGAAATTTCTTCCATATTATGGGTATTGATTCCACTAAATGAAGGTTATTTATCTCAAATGGTTGGTGAGAAACTCACGATTAAGAATATGCCCATTGTACGGGAGTTTGATGATGTCTTTCCGGAGGAATTGCCGGGTCTTCCACCAAATCGTGAAGTTGAGTTTTCAATAGAACTCGTACCGGGTGCTTTGCCTATTTCAAAGACACCTTATAGAATGGCCCCAATTGAGTTGCAGGAATTGAAGAAGCAACTCCAAGAGAATCTTGATAAGGGATTCATACGCCCTAGTGCGTCACCTTGGGGAGCACCTGTTCTATTTGTTAAGAAGAAAGATGGATCAATGAGACTCTGCATTGATTATCGAGAACTTAACAAGATCACTATCAAGAACAAATATCCTCTCCCACGCATTGATGACTTATTCGACCAACTACGCGGAGCTCAATACTTTTCCAAGATTGATCTTCGTTCAGGGTATCATCAATTAAGGTTCAAAAGGGAGGATATACCAAAGACGGCTTTCCGTACAAGGTATGGACACTATGAATTTATAGTGATGCCATTTGGTCTTACTAATGCCCCTGCTATCTTCATGGATCTAATGAATAGAGTCTTTAGAGACTATCTTGATCAATTTGTGGTAGTCTTTATAGACGATATTCTTGTCTATTCAAAGAGCAAGGAAGAGCATGAAGATCACTTGAGAATTATATTGAAGACCCTGAGAAAGGAGAAGCTTTATGCCAAATTTACCAAGTGTGAATTTTGGCTTCAAAAAGTTGCATTTTTGGGTCATATAATCTCAAAAGAGGGGATATCTGTGGATCCAGCAAAAACAGAGGTTATCGAAAGATGGTCAAGACCAACAACAGTAACTGAGATCCGAAGTTTTCTTGGTTTGGCTGGATATTATCGACGTTTTGTAAAATATTTTTCACGATTATCTAATCCACTCACCAAGTTGACTCGGAAAGGAGTTAAGTTTGTCTGGACAGAGGAATGTGAAGAGAATTTCAAGGAGTTGAAAAGAAGGTTATCCAGTGCACCTGTGCTCACATTGCCTTGTAGTGGAGAAAGGTTTGTGATCTACAGTGATGCATCCAAGAAGGGATTGGGGTGTGTTCTTATGCAAAATGATATGGTGGTAGCTTATGCCTCACGACAGTTGAAAATCCATGAGCAAAATTACCCAACACATGATTTGGAGTTGGCTGCGGTAATCTTTGCATTAAAGATTTGGAGGCATTACCTTTATGGTGAAAGGTGTGATATTTATACTGATCATAAAAGTTTAAAGTATATTTTCACACAAAAGGAGCTGAATATGCGCCAAAGAAGATGGTTGGAGCTGATTAAGGATTATGACTGCTCAATCCATTACCACCCTGGGAAAGCAAACAAGGTGGCAGATGCATTAAGTCGACAAGACCATGCTAGTTTATCCATGATGAGGATCACAAAAGATCCAATATTTATGGATTTACAAAGGATGGATCTTGGAATTATAATGGAAGGGGAAAAATCTTATCTTTCTCAAATGAATGTTCAACCATCTATACATGTGAAGATTAAAGAGGCACAGAAAGAAGATGCCGAGTTACAAAAGAAGGTGAGAAATGTTCCTGAATTCAACCTTGATTGTGATGGGATAATAAAGTTCAGGAATCGGGTTTGTGTTCCTCCCATCCCCGAATTAAAGAAGGAGCTGTTGGATGAGGCTCATAGTTCTTCATTCTCTATTCATCCTGGAAGCACGAAGATGTATAGGGACCTGAAAGAGTACTTCTGGTGGGATGGCATGAAAAGAGATGTTTCTGAATTTTTCTCTCGATGCTTGGTTTGTCAACAAGTTAAAGCTGAGAGACAGAAGTCTAAGGGGATGTTACAACCATTACCCATACCCGAATGGAAATGGGAAAACATCACTATGGACTTTGTCACAGGACTTCCTAAAACATCCAAAGGCAATAATGCTATTTGGGTCATAGTTGATCGTCTTACAAAGTCTGCACACTTCATTCCTATTAGAGAGGATTTCTCTCTAGATCAGCTTGCCAGGATATATGTAAAGGAAGTGGTAAGATTACATGGAGTACCACTTTCTATTATATCTGATCGGGATCCGAGATTTACCTCGAAGTTCTGGCGAAGTCTTCAGCATACTCTGGATACAGAGTTGAGTTTCAGCACTGCTTATCATCCCCAGACAGACGGTCAGTCTGAGAGAACAATTCAAACCCTAGAAGATATGTTGAGAGCTTGCTCTATGGATTTCAAAGGAGGTTGGGATCAACACCTACCTTTGGTGGAATTTTCTTATAATAATAGCTTTCACTCCAGTATTCAAATGGATCCTTATGAAGCTCTCTATGGAAAGAAATGCAGGACTCCAACTTGCTGGGATGAAGTTGGGGAAAGAAAGCTATTAGGACCTGATCTCGTTGATGAAATGGCAGAAAAGGTCAGATCTATTCAACAACACATAAGAGAAGCTCAGAGTCGACAGAAAAGCTATGCCGACAACCGAAGAAAAGACCTAGAGTTTGAAGTGGGTGATAAAGTGTTCTTACGAATATCTCCCTGGAAGAGGGTTATGAGATTTGGAAAGAAGGGGAAGTTGAGCCCTAGATATATCGGTCCTTTTGAAATATTGGATCGTGTTGGGAAGGTAGTTTACCGATTGGCGCTTCTACCGAATCTCTCTCAAGTTCACGATGTGTTCCATGTATCTCTCCTGAGAAAGTACATACCAGATCCTTCACATGTACTCAGCTCAGAAGTTGTACCGCTGGAGCAAGATCTTTCTTATGAAGAACAGCCGATAGAGATTCTGGATCGTAGCGAAAAAGTCCTACGAAACAAGACCACTCGCTTGGTGAAAGTTTTATGGAGAAACCACCAACTTGAAGAAGCTACATGGGAGCTTGAGGATATGATGAGGGAGAAGTATCCTCATTTGTTTGTTGCAAAGTGACGAATTTCGAGGGCGAAATTCTTTTTAAGGGGGGTAGAATGTAACACCCGAGACTTTTATGTTATATAAATCATCAAAGGAATCTTTTTTTTACACAACACTTGCTTGGCTTGCTTTACACGCAATCGCGACCTTCCTCGATAGCTTGCGTCGTACGCAATACCGAGTTTCACTAAACAACATTATGCTATTAAAACTAGCCGTTATGAATAGTAATAACCACTTTTTGAAATTTTAAAAATTTTATTTTTCAAAAGGGACTTCATTTTTGGACTCAGAATATCGAAATTAGCCTAGGGTGAAATTTTGGTATTTTTCTGAAAACTTTCAATTTTTGATGAATAGTGAAACCACTAAGTGGTAGGTTAAAAACTGAATTTTGCATAAAACTTAATTTTACCGCTTCTGTGAATGGAATTTCAAAAATCCGAGAGACACGGTTAATATCAAGGACTAAAATGTGGTTCAATGAGATGAAAATAATTTTTTTGGTGAATAGTAACTTTTTACTATTTTTACCGCGGTTAATAGTAAATAGGGTAACTAAGGGTAAATATGATATTAATATTACCCTAACACATGTCCTAATTCTATTGGACAAGTGTAATTCGACCAAAAACAAACTTAGGAATAAAATATGACCATTTAGGCCCACTTGGATTAGATTAGGACATTTATTATTAATTTATTTAAAGAAGGGTTAAAATAGTTAAAATCAAAGTTTAATAAGTAAATCATTTTTAATATGGGGTTATACATAAGATAAATTCGATTGTAAATATTAATTAGAAAGATAAAAAGATTTCCTACATGATGGTATTTTATTTGTAATTTTTAGACATCAAATAATTTAATTTATTTATGACACAAAGATGATGCAGTAATTATCTTATTAATGAAATATTGACAAAATTGATAATATAAATACCAAAATAAATGTAATTTAAGACTTTTTATGAATTCCACTAATTTTATAGGTTACTATGATATATTATTGTTGATTTAATCAACTTGGTTCGAACATATAATTCTGTTATGACTTTCACAAAAATCATATATCAAATAGTGTCAAAATTGACACAAAATAGTTTTTAAATCAAATATTATATTATTAATTGTTATTTTATTCCTAAAAATCTAAGGTTCGGCCAAATGACTTAGATAAGGATATATATATTAATAATAAACAATTTGGGGTTCGTTTGTCATGTTATAGTAAGTGTATTAACCATATAGTGAAAGAAAACAAAAAGACACGGTAAGAGTTAAATTATTTAACTTAGAGTTAAATCTAATTGATAAGGTTAAAATAATAACCTAAACTTGTCTAAATCCTATTGGTTGATAAGATTTCGACCCTTCCCCACTTTATCTTCGAAATAAGACCCTTTGGAACCATTATAAACCGATTTTGACTTTAATATAAAATAATATTTTGAGATATTCCTAAGGTGCCCCTCTCCTCCCTTATAAAAGGGCACCTCCTCCCCCTCCTCCTCACACCAAATTGAGCACTCAAGCTCGGCCAACCCCTGCCATTTTCTCCTCTACACTTCCCTAGAATAATCCTAGAGGTCCTGGTCTTCTCCAAAGACCAATCTTAGTTCCTTAAGTGGAGGATTCAAAGAAGCGTTCCAAAGAAGAGGTAATATCCATTACCGATCTTTTCAATTTCTTTCTTCTTCAACTTCTTCTTCTTTAGTTGTTTCATGATAAAGTAATAACATCAGTATTACTTACATACTGATATGTTATTATAAATATGAAACAACCCTAATTCACCTTCTATCCATCCTACGGAAAAATGAAATCACCGCGCGTGCGTACGTACGGAATACCGTCTCCACGCCGTGGTGTAATCTATTTTCCACCATCACCTTACAAGGATGGGTATAATTGTGTAATGAGTAACTAAATATGATTATTATGAAGTAATATTGATACTGAAATGATATATATATACTCCAATACAATTCCACGATCATAGGAATGATATCATCACTCGTGCGTACGTACGGAATACCGTCTCCACGATGTAATGCGACTCGTTCTACATGATCTTCATTTTGTAATGATTATATAAATGAATTGAATGAATGAATATGGTATATAATACACTAATACCATTCTGGAAATGAATTATCTATAACCTAAAGATAAGAATAAGAATTTATTCGACAAAACACGCATAAGAACAAAAAGTTATAAAGACCCGAGTAACAAGTAACAATGAAATATTACTAACAAGAAGCTAATAATATGACCATATATGATATCATATAAATATGTATGATTCTGGAATAAGTCAATAACATTATTTAAACCATTATACAGGAGCTTCGGACACGTACAAAGCTAATCGGACCTAAGGTAAGGGAAATATCACAATCTCATTTTTATCCGAGATTGTTTATTCGTAAGTATTTACTGGGGTGTATTTTATCATCCACATCCATGTTCCCTCAATATGTAATATTGTTTCCATCCACTTGCAATATTTTAAATCCAATTTTACCCTTAGGTGAGTTTTTAGTAAAGAATATGAAAGGAATCTTTTGTCGTTTTTCCGTACGAGGTACTTTTTGACTTTTCCGACAAAAGTACGAAGAATGTTTTTTTAACTTATACGGCATGAATGGATTTTTAAAACATTAATTCAAAGAATTTTCCTTTACAAGTTTTCAAGTTTATTTTTAATCAACTTCTTTTATTTTAAAGTTGTATGACATGTTATGAAAGGAAAAATGTTTTTGAAGAAGAAAGGATATTTTCCTCAAGAATGGAGTTCAAGTGTTTTATCAAAATTATTTTCCATCTAAGTTAATAAAGGGTTATATTTTTATCCCTATTATTACATTGATTTGATCATGTTGTGATGGAATTATTTTTATGAATTCCTTTATCTTATATGAATTGATTAATGATGTCATGATGTTTCAAGAATCCCATTTTTGTTACTTGTGTTATGCGATGATGTATGTTTTATGATTATGTGGCACACATAAGAAAGGATTCATTATAAGATGGGTGGGACCTATATCTCCCTCCAATGAATTGGGTAAAGACTTTATATCTCATGAGATAGACATGGCTGGAACGGAAGGTTATTTCGGTTCAGTGATACAGGACTGAAACGAGGAGTGAACTCGGTTCAGAAAGGGACTTTGTCCACTAAGATAGTCTTGGAAATGAGTCATGACTAACAAGAAATGATTTTCCATGATTATGTGTGCATGCCAAAAAGTTTCAAGTTTTATGTTATGATTATGGGGATCTCATTTTCACTTCTATGATTTATTCCATGTTAAGATATTATGATCTCTTTTGCAGGTTTTGATTTTCAAAAAGATATGATATGATTTTTATTTCCTTTATTTGCCCTTGCTGAGCATTTGAGCTCACCCTTTTATGTTTTCTTTTCCCCAGGTCAGGAAGATGGATATTAAGTAGAATATGCTAAAAGGGACCCTAGATATGATGAAATAAATGGGAGACACTGTAGAAGATTTATGAACCAGTTGTTTATGTTTCCTAGTTTCTAAAGACACTATACCTATACGGTCCTTTGTGGTTTTGTCATATGTTGTAATAAGTGTGCTTCAATTTTTGAAGTATTAAAAATGTATGTAAAGTATGGGTCGTTATAGTGGATTCTTTGGTCAGTATTCCATATGTCAGTTTTAGTATTCACTTAAAATGATGTCATTTTGAAACAAAAGAGAGACAATTTTAGTTGTTCCGGCAGCACCGCACCTCGAATTGAGGTGGGGAGTACTTGTACACGTCAATAAGGACCCATGGATCATTTTAATAATGTATCAACAAAATATGAATGCGTTTGTTCTGTTTTATTTATTCTAGTATTTTTACTTAAAAGAGTTTCAATTTTAAACCAAAGAAAGACACTTTGAGTTGTATCGGCCACACCATGCAACAGATTGAGGTAGGGTTGACTCGTGCACATCCAAAATGACCCATGGATCCTTTTCCAAATGTATCAATAGAATCTGAATCCATTCGGTTGGTTTTTCGTATATCAGTTGTTGTTTTCACTTAAAATGATGTCCATTTCAATGAAAAGTGAGACACATTGACTGGTGCCGACCACACAGTGCCTCAGATTAAGGCGATGTTGACTCATAAAAGTATAAAATATCCCATGGATAATTTTTTTAATGTTTAAACAGATTCAAAATGTTTTTGGTCAGTTTTCTGTATGTCAGTCGTTGTTTTCACTTATAATTATATCAATTTTAAACAAAAGAAATATTTTTTGAGTGGTGTCGGACACACCGCACCTTAGATTAAAGAGTGGTTGGCTAGTACACATCCAAAATGACCCATGGATGGTTTTCTTAATGTATCAACACAATATGAATGCGTTTGGTTGGTTTTCCATGTGCCAGTTGTTTTTTTCACTTAAGATCATGTCCATTTCAAATAAAGGTGAGAGAGTTTGAGTTGTGCCAGCCACTCTGGCATTGGGATTGTGGCGGGGTTGACTTGTACTCAACACATATGACCCATGGATATTTTTCCTAAAGTTTCAATATAATATAAATTTCTTAGGTCAATTTTCCACATGTCATTTGTTGTATTCACTTAAAATGATGTCCTTTTAAAACAAAAGTGATATACTTTGAGTGGTTCCAGCCACACCACACCTCAGATTAAGGCAGGGTTGACTCATACATGTCACAAATTACCCATGGATACTTTTCATAATGTATCAACAAAATTTGAAGGCATTTGGTCTGTTTTCTCTATGGTAGTTGTTTTTACATAAAAGCGTATCCATTTTTAACAAAAGATAAACACTTTTAGTGGTACCTTCAACATTGTGCCTCAGATTGAGGTGAGGGTTAAACTTACACGTCAAAAATGTACCATGTATCCTTTTCCAAAATTATTAATATAATATGAATGCATATGCTTGGTTTTACATATTTCAGTTGTTGTCTTCACTTAAAATGTTGTCCATTTCAAAAAAAAAGACACACTTTTAGTGGTGTTGGCCACAACACACCTTGGACTGAGGAAGGGTTGAATTTTACACATAAAAATGACCCACTGATAGTTTTCCTAAAGTTCCAATAGAATCAGAATGCATTTGGTCAGTTTTTCATATGTCAGTTGTCGTTTCAACTTACAATGATGTCCATTTTAAACCAAAGAGAGACATTTTCAGTGGTGTCGGCAACACCGCACCTCATATTGATTCATTTTTGACTCATACACGTCAAAAATGACCCATGGATCTTTTTCTTCAAGTATCAACACAATCCTAATGTGTATGGATGGTTTTATGTATTCCAGTTGTTGTTTTCACTTAAAATCATGTCCATTTCAAAATGAAAGTGAGATAGTTTTATTGGTGCATGCCACACTTTCCCTCATATTGATGCTTTAATGACTCGTACATGTCACATATGACCCATGTATAATTTTCTAAATGTTCCAATAGAATCTGAATTCATTTGGTTGCTTTTCTGTGTTTCAGTTGTTGTATTCACTTAAAATTATGTCCTTTTGAATCAAAAGAGAGAGACTTTGAGTGGTTTCGGCTACACCACGCCTCAGATTGAGTCAGGGTTGACACCTACACGTCAAAAATGACCCTTGGGTCACTTCCCTAAAGTATCAATACAATATTAATGTGATTGGTTGGTTTTCCCTAAGCCAGTTGTTTTTACATAAAAGCGTATCCATTTTAAACTAAACAATGACACTTTGAGTGGTACCGGCGACAACATGCATCAGATTGAGGTGGGGTTGACTCATACACATCACAAATTTCCCATGTATCCTTGTCCTATGTTATCAACAGAATTCGAATGCTCTTGGTCGGTTTTCTGTATGCCAGTTTATGTTTTCACTTAATATGTTGTCTATTTCAAAGAAAAGTGAGACACATTGAGTGGTGTCGGCCACACAGTGCCTCATATTGATTGGTGGTTAACTTGTACATGTCACTTGAGCTTGTTGGGAGCCATCGTTTTTTGATTGAAGATGTGGGTGAGTCTAATCCTCTTCTTGAATCCCCTTATTGATTATGGATTGCGCTCTTCTCTAATCTTCTTCTGAAGATCGAAAACCTCTTTTCAGTTGGGATTTAGGGTGAATAATGAATAGATCATAGATTTGGATCTGGGGTCATTGGAGGAGGGTTGGTGGGGCTATCAAGGGTGATCTCCAGGGGGTTGTCCAGGGTTTAGGGAGGAGGGTGGGGGGAGGGTTGCTCAGGGTCTAGGGAATAGGGTGGGTAATGTGTCTAAAATTCTATATAGGAATCATACATCAAATTCCAACAGAAATGAAAACCTCTGCAGGGTGTCGTCCTAGTGTAGGGCCAAATCACAGCATTATCGCGGGGTGCCCATGGCGTGGCCAAGAGATGTTGTCCTGGTCCAGTGACATCGGCATGGCAGCATCTTCCGGCCAGGATTCCAAACAAATCCTATACAGTTGTCCTTCACATTATAGAAACTGATATTATGTTATAAAAAATAGACTTTTGAGTTGGAATTGTGGTATTATAAAGGTATATATTATATTTTTTTTAATGTGGTACTAGGTAGTTGAAACTACAGATTGAGAGTCAAATTATCACACCCTAAAATATCACTGTGTGTTTTCGTAGACAGCTTACCTCTTTTGGAAGGATTTTTTTATAAAAGTATGACTTTATTTATCAAATGGAACAATTATATTAAAGAAAAATTATTCAAGATATAAAATTCAATATAACAAATCAGAATTATGAAAGAAGATAAATTCAATTTAATTCGTTCTTAAATTAAAGAGGCTATGAGATTGACTCTACCTCAAGCGGTGTCTCTCATGGGTGTCTTGTGGTGTGTAGTGTCTATCTCTAATTTTAGAGGTTCTTCTGTATTGTGGGAAATGTGTATTGCATGGTTATTTTAATTAATAAATTAGTAAATTAGAAAATACACCAATATTAAATAGAGATATAACCTATTTTGATAGAGAATACCATCCAAGTAACTAACTCAGAAATTCGAGACCAACATTTTACTTTACCAATTCCAATCCCATAATATATGCAGCACCAACTTATCTTTTATGATCCAATCAATTTAAGGGAATGAAACTCCTCATAATAACCCATAAAATCTCATATAGCATCATTAACCTTGAAACCATTTTAACATCATTAGGCATCCATATTTTGTCAAAAATATAGAGTTATACTAAATTCAAAAATATCCATACTAGAGCGAAATACCAGAATGATAAAAAAAGAGTTATACAGAATTAAAAAATGTAATGGATCAATATGCCCCTGATCACCATCACCATTACCACTGTCATCAACAGCCTCATCCTCACCACCATCTTTATCCTTGTCATCGTCCTCATCATTGTCCCCATTCTCATCCTCAGCCCCATCCTCACCCTCGGCCCCATCCTCGCCCTCATCCTCATCCTCATCCTTGACCTCATCCACTTCAGCATCCTCGTCATCACCAAGAACATCAGCATCTCCAACGCCACTAGAACAACCACTTGGTGCATTGGATAATTCACCCATAAATGACATATATGTCTAACAAGCTGTGCTGGCCTCTAGTTGAAGTGATAAAGATAAAGCATTGATCAGTTTCATAAATTCTTTCTCACTCGTTTGAACCTATTCTTCCATATCTGTGACCCTATTATCTGATTGTCTTGCATGCTCTTTGACCTGTTCCAAAATGGTGTTAATAGAATGGATACCTAGAGAAGACCAATACCTCATCGGGACTATATTCTTTCCAGGTCGGCAACGTACTCGACCAAAGTGCTCATCTCCCAAAACATGATATAAATGATTGTGTGGACCTAAATTGTCAATCTTCTGGGCATCAAGGGCCTCTAAAGAAGCCTGTTAAAAATATTAATTGATTATTAAATTTCAAAATAGATATTAAACTTTGAAATAAACAAATTAAAACATAAAATCCTTTATTGTGTCGGGTCATTAACCGTCGTACCATCTTTTTTCATTCTACTTGAGAAAAACTACTTGGCTCGAGGGATACATCCTTCAATATTCCATTTTTTCTTCTATAATGACATTGAAACAATATAGAGTGCATGTATAATCATATATTCAATATTCAATAAATCACATATTTTATGTAGTAAACAATAAAAAGGGAAAGTCCTAAATAAAAATTATAAACAGCTATATCGCACCAGCTGCCTCTAATGATTTGACATTGTAGTGCGCCCCAAAGTATAGAGGTATTGCTTTTAATTAGTGTTATTTAATTTCTTTCAGAATATTCCAAAATAATTTTTAATAATTAATATAATAACATTAATTCAAAATAAGAAAATTTTCATTTAAATACCTCAAATGGGATTAATTCCTTAAATTTTGCAGTTGCCCAATGGGTAATCATTTGGCGATATTTCTCTATCGGGAATTCATCAACGAAAGGTAATGTCTCTAACTCCGTTACCACTCTCTCAAACCATCTTACATACAACTCATGCTTATAAGCTCTCTAAAGCTCTCCTATCTATTTTAAACATACTGTCCGTGCACCTTCACCATCAGGGAAGTTAATCCAAAGGTAACACCCAACAGATTAATTAATATAATAAAAACAAATAATAAATTAATTACATTAGATTGTTTACCCATATTTGTGCCCATGACATATCCTCGACTTCGTGTGGATGATGTCTCCAAGAGAAAGGGTTGACCAGAATGATGTCGGAGTATTTGGCTAGCATCTCCAAAAAACCCAGACATTCCTGCCCAAGATTTTTCAATCATCTGTCCATCATCATTGTATTAAACCATCAACTATGTCTGTCAGTTCCATACCACACACAAGCGAGTACGCCCCCTCCCCCACCTCCTATCAGTAGATGAATCTATTAGTAAAGAAAAAAATATATGTACAAGTTATAATAAAAATAAATTTTGGTATAAAAATTTGATAGAGTTGTATAAATATACATTTGTTAGTCGGATCAATGGGTGGTACTAGATGTGTAAAATCTGAAGGAATATCTTGTATAGGTAGAGTGCCCCTCAGTGTACACTCCTAACCCACATAATGTTATGGGGCACATGTTGAATAAGGTGGAATATAATAGCTCGGAGATAATGAACCAAATGAAAAAGATGATGGCACAGACGTCTGGTGAACAGGTAGTGTAATCATCAGAGGTCTAAATATCCCGTGTGTCCACAAAGAAACACCTGGATAAAAATGGGGCCTAAAAGATATATGGTAGGGGAATAGTCCAATCGGTTATGACAAGTGGATCTTATAACCCTCGCACCACGAGCCCTCGTACCACCAGCCTTAGTAACGAGACCAACAGATGATCATCAAACTCTGACACCACCCCCTCCTACCACCAGCCTCTGTACTGGGAGCAATATTAGTCTCCTCGTTGGATATCTCTCTTATAGGGGGTGGATCCAGAAAACTTTTTTAACACAAATGTAAACACATGTTATTATATGTTTTTGAAATATATTTATTTTGAAAAAAATACTAACAACATGGATGAGTGGAGGAACGCCCATCTTTGTCATGTGACTATTAATTTCTATCATGTTTTCCACCGCCTCTCTTCAATGGTTTTCATTTACTATAATGAACAAAATATGGAAATAATTAGAAATAGATATCTAATGTGTAACTGAAAAAACAAAATATTGAAAAACCATTCTGATAAAAAAACATAATAAAACAGAAGATTTATGGTGGATTCAAGTTAAGTACTATGATACACACTCTGAATGATGTAGGTGAATATATAGGTGAGGAGACAACTGTATGATTCTATATATTTCCAACCACAACATTAGTTTCACAATTAACACTGCAAATTGAGCTATTGTAGTCATCATAAGTAATAAACGGATTGCTTCCAATTGCAGAAGGGATTGTGTCAACTTCATCATCATAGTCATCAAAAAAATATTTGGTATTTACTTCAATAATTACATTGGATTTAGGATGATTATGATTGTTGACATAAAAAACTTGTTTCACCATTTATGCCAATACATATGGTTCATCGGTGGAAAGAGTGTGAGTCATGTCAACAACTCGAAATCCAAAATCATCAATAAATGTTCCTTGCCTCATCATTGAATCAAACTATTGAATTTCATCATCGTGACTCGACCATGCAACTAATAATCCAAAATTATTATTTTCTCCATGAATCCATAATAAGATACATTTTCAGAATGCGTTCTAGTATCCGATGAACTGGCATAACAGTCTTTTGTGGTAGTTACCATAACAACATCATGTTGTGTTCTCCTGTTTCTTGCTCGTTCAGTGATAATAAATTTGTAACCATTGATCACAAGTGATTTACAAGCACGAACCCTGGTATTATGACCAAAATATAATGCTCTTATTTCCAAAAAAACGAAGTCTACAGGAAAACTAGATAGCTAAAATATAAATAAATAGTAATCATAATTAAATATTATTTTTATTAAGTTAATACTGAAAAATTTATACCTTCAATTTCATCCAAACAAAAAAACATTTTCTACGAAAAGTCTCTTTCCTTCTCAAATATAAAGTACAATTCTTTCTATATATCAATTCATTATGTTCCTTGTAGATAAAAATAATAATAGTATAACAAATATTAAAAATCACAAGAGATAAGATAAGAGATACATTTATACTTTACTTACTTGATATACTCATCGAACGAATAACAATTGAACAACACTGTGTGATGTGTCATCTCTCGCTCATCAAGGCTTAATGTCGTGATTGTATATGATCCCCGAATTCCTCCTGTCTATGGAAGTGAGGTAAAACTGGGTTCAATTTGCTCATAATGTTCCTCTTCATTTCTCATTGGTCTGTTTATTCTCATAGTAAGATCAGACAAATACATTGAGCAGAAATCCATATATTCTTGAACCAAGTAACCGTTCATAATAGAACCTTTAGGATAATTCATGTTCTGAAAATATGATTTCAATCTGTACATGTTTCTTTGATTTGGATACATCCAACAGAAATAAACGGGTCCTCCAATAAGTATTTCAGCTAGAATATGGACAATTTGAAGCAACATGCATGTAAAAATCGATGGAGGGAATATTTTCTCTAACACAAAAAAAATTAATGGTGTCTCTGCCAACAGTTTTTGCAAGAATCATTCAGAAAAATTCATAGCACAATGATCTCTAATCAAATATCTCAACCGAATAACTGAGACTCTTACATTATTGTACAAGATATGACATCATGCTATTGGAATAAACTCATGAAAAAGGATGTGATAATCATGAGTCATCAATGATTTCAACATTAACTATTTTCTGTTGACTGGTTTTGATGTATTGCTTTAATAACCATCAGTAACATTAATAGTCTCTAGTACTTCCAAAAATTGATTTGTTTCAGTAGGTATCATCACATAAGAAGCACATGGAACTTGCCATTTATTTTGACTGATACATACATGATTCAATTTTGGTCTGACCCCCCAATCTACCAAGTCACGTTGAGACCGTAAATCATCTTTTTTCTTGCTGTTGACATTTAGGAGAATGGAATGCATCATTTCACATATAT
Source organism: Viscum album (assembly GCA_963277665.1). Classification (NCBI taxonomy): domain Eukaryota; kingdom Viridiplantae; phylum Streptophyta; class Magnoliopsida; order Santalales; family Viscaceae; genus Viscum; species Viscum album. The sequence continues at coordinate 1,709,154,624 of OY728152.1, read as the reverse complement.
TCTTTTCAATGTGAATTACGTCTATTCAATGACATAACAAGTTGTTTGACTAATACTATAACTCAAAGATAAAACTCTTCTTCTTACAATTGTTACAGGTATCATTGGAAACATTTTTCCACTTTCCAGATTTCATTACACCCTTCTCAAAAGAATAACTAAAATCATTCAATTCATTTAGCACATCAGTTCAAGACATATGATGAGGTGGATCATCAGTCTCCATGGTATTGTCAAATATTCGACTATTGTATCAATATGGATGGTTCATTGGAAAGAATCATCGATGTCCCATAAAACTAAAATGACGATGATATTTCAGTCTTCTCGATCGAGTATTCTTCATACAAATAAGACATGACAATTTTCCTTTTGTGATCCATCCAGATATCTTTGCATAAGTAGGAAAATTATTGATCGTCCACATAAGTGCAGCACCAATCTGAAATACGTCTTTCAAACATGAATCATATATGGAACACCCACATCCCAAAGATGTTTCAACTCTTTTATTAAAGGTTTCGTGTATACATCTATATCATTTTTGGGATCAGAATGGCCACATATCAGAATACTCAAAAAAGTATAATAATTTTCATACACAACCATGGGGGATGGTTATAAATTTTTATGAAAATCGACCATATTCTGTGCAAAGTAAGAATCATCCTAATTGGATTAAAACCATCACATGATAGACCCAATCTCGCATTACACATGTTTTTTGCAAATTCAGGATATCTAGCATCAGATCTCTTCCATGGAGATCCATCTTCAAGGTCAACCAACTCTTCATTATTCTTTTTTCACTCAGTGTCATGCCATTACATTTTTACTCTTATTTCATTATACATGAAAATGTATTAAAATATAGGGATCAATGGAAATAGCCACTTTACTTTTTTTGGCACACGCGATGATGTTCCATCATTTTTTGGATTCCATCAGGAGGTTCCACATTTGATACAATCATTTCCTTTAGCAGTTTCTTCCCAATAAGGTAAGAATGTAATCGATTGCAGTATTTGAAATCCCATAATTAGTTTTCCAATTAAACAATCAGATTAAAAGTTCCAACCTTTTCATTTTACCACATTGCTGATATACTAGAGTCATCACAGCATCATTCAATTTTTTCACCATATCAACATCATCATTTTCATTGGATGCATCATGTGTGCTTTTATCGAAATATTGTTAGATAAACATCGTTTCCTTCTAAGGATGTTGAATAAATGGAAACTGATCATATATCAAACTCTCCAATTCATTCCTATCATTTGGATCATCAACATTTTGAGATTCCATTTTCTCTCCATAGTGATACCACACATAATAGTTTGTTTTGAAACCATATTTGGTTATATGATAGATAATTGCTGCACAACACAAACAAGGTCTTCTAACACTATTAGAACATGGGAAGTGTATGTGAACACTATCTGAAGCCTTTTCAAATGCCAAATCTAAAATGTTGTTCAAATTATTTTAAAAATATGTCAAAATCAGATCAGTTTCGTACATCCATATTCTATCCATTCTGTAAAAATATTGCAATAAGTCATTTCAAAAAAATACAATAATATTGAAGTTCAATAAAAAATAATTAGGTAAATGAAAATTGATTAATTTATATAAAATCATAACTGAAAAATTACTCTATAGGAGAATCATATTAAGAGACACAACAAAATACAGTGTATATAAGAAAATAAAATACAAAATTTATAATGCCTATATTCAAGGATTTCCCAGTAATATATTCGAAGTGGATTGAGGAATACATAATCCTTAAGGATCTTTTTGGGAGTACATGAGTTTTATACATTAACTAATTCAGGGAGACCAGGATGGGGAGTTGGATGAGGATCACATGAAAAGTAGTTATGGCATCATCATGTTTCACCTTAACCATGGATTAAAGGATCCTAGGTTTGGGGCAATAGATCATAGTTTGGTAGGGTGTATTCATTGAATCATGACCCAATTGAATTTGGGGAGGGGCCTTAAAAATTTATATGTATTGATTTGATTAGAAACACCTATAAAAAAGATATCCAGGAATTGTGACATCCCAAACAAGGATTACACTCATTAGTGACCCGAACCCAGATGGCCACATGGCCTTAAGCGCATCTAAAAAATTCCAATTATTATTGACTAATATTGAGAGCCTTTGGTGTGTCTGGGGGAGACAATTCCATCATTACCTAACTTGCACAATTCTAATATTACCATTTAAAATGTAGAATAATGATAACAATGGGAAAATATTGGAAGTTGATGAAAATAACCAAATCAGTAATACCAACTAATTACAGAATCATAAACTAAATGATGGTAATGTATGTCATGTATCAAAATGAAAAACATTGTTACAACTAGTTGGAATTAGTACTATGAAATAGGCAAAATAAATTATAAAATTCGACCTAGCTTATTGAGCTACAAATCAATCATCTGCTACATGCTCTATCCTATGTCATGTGAGTTGTCATGCATTTGTAAAATGATGTTTCCTCTTATATAAGAATATAATCATATAGTTTATCAGTGTATCTAATGGCATCTCAACCAATGTGTGAGATAAAATTAATGTAGGTGACCACCGAGAGGTCTATAACTATCCATTAAATTTAAATAACATTTTAATATAATGATATGATAAATTAAAGTGACAACTAAAAAAATATAAATGGGGTTTCAATGGTTCTGGAGAAAAAATATTAAAGATTTTTCTGTGAATTAGTGTCATGAAGAAAGAATAAATACTTCATGGGAGAAGGATAAGACCCACCGAGAGTTCCCTTTGTAGATATTTTATTTATAAAGATCATTGGATTGTATGGTTATGTTTTTCTTATTTCATATATGAAAAATAATTAGGGACCACATATTATGTTTCAATGTTGAAGAAGATACTCCATATGTTCTATTTTGGAATGCATATGTGAAAAGTGTTTCATTTTATATATAAAAATATTTTGATAGAAACATGATACATACTTGTTATGTAACACACATAATGAACAAAAATGTAGACGAATAAGATCTTCATTTTTTAAATCATCTTTAAAAAAGGTGTGACTTTCATGAAATACTATGAATAAATATTACCAACAATTTCTTATGAGTTCATGTACATGATGCTGAAATATTTGGAGCATTGAGATTAAAAAAAGAACTATGAATATTTAAAAATAGAACACAAGAAAGAGACCGTGCACTTATAAATGTATGTGTGAAATGAAACCATTAATCAGAAAATGTTTACATAGATGTAGTGATTTGAGTACACAATATGTTAAGGGAGTAGTGAATCATAAAATTTTACAAAGTCCATAGAAATAGGGCATAACGACATGATCTTTATAAATAGTGATATAAATAGAGAAATGTTGAGAATAGAAGGATATACTCATCTAAAATGAGAAATGGTTGAAGGATTCTATCCTGAATAGGGGACTTACAGCTGATAGGATTGAAGATAATCTCCTAGGAAGCTTCTTCTAGGAGTCGGGAATGTGCTTCTGTAAATGGGGCGTGTCTGGGAGTCGGGGGTTTTGTTTGTGTGAACTTGGGAGGTTTTTTCCCAATGGTGTTTAATTACCTTTTGTAGAAGCATGGATTTCCCAATGGTTATTAAAACCCATTGGGAAATACCACCCTAACCACACCTTTACCAATGGTTTATTAAAACCTTTGGTATAGGACATCTATACCAATGGTTCTTTAGAACGGTTGGTATTGAAGTGTTGGGAAAGATAGCTTTTCAGTAGTGTACTAATGAATCCTGCCGATGAAGCCCACTGATTATGTCTACCGATGAGGCCTACCAATGTGGTCTACTAATGAGGCATACTGATGAAACCTACTGATGAAGCCTACAGATGAAGCAAACAAAGGAAGCCTACCCATGAAGCCTATTGATGAAGCCTACCGATGAATCCTACTATTTAGATGGCTACCAAAATTAGTCTATCAATACATACTCTTCTTATCCAAACATTGCAATTTCATAAGATTATTATAACTGTCATATTCGGAAAATTTAATGATTCTGACATAAATTAATGTTGATTGTAAAAATATCATGAAACAGTTTCTGGAGATAGTGCAAGGTATGAGGAAGACTGCATGTGGTTTTCTTATTCTGATTTTCTGTCCTCAAATATAAAATATAAGACCATGGAAGATAAGAAGATAGATGCATGAGCAAGGAACATAACATTCAAGATATGGATAACAAGGAGAATACTAAAACTTTCACTATCAACCCAAGAGCTTCACGAATATCATTTTGGATATTAAATCCAAAACATTATTCTTTACTTTATAAAATCTCTTTCAAACCAATAAGTAGAACTCTTCATAACCTAGAAGCTTGAACATGGAGTTCTGACATTCTGTTTCTTAGATCACCTCCAGAGAAGGACACAAACTATAATTTTTTCACTCCATGGTGTAAAGATCTAAACAAAAAAAAATAATGCCTTATAAACTCAATCTTTACAACATATGATATATTTTGTTTTCTATCTTTAATTTCAATTCATTGTGTGTTTTTCTATCAAACTCGCAGATTATCCTGTGCTTAACCTGAAGGATACGGAAATTCCTCACTCAAAATATTACTTACAGTTTTGTTTCCAACATATAACTGTGGAAGAGGTCGTGTGTGTCCTAGTTGTGTGTTTTTCAAATAAAAACTGTTGAAGAGTGTGTGAGCCCAGGAATGTTTCTGAAAAAAAATTTTAATGCCGGATACAGGCCAGGTTACCTGTTAATTGTTAATATAAACTGTTTGGTGGAAGGTGATCCCCAAGTGAAGAGTATTAATTCCCTTCTTGAAATAAAACCTTCTGTTTAACATTCTAGTGTACATTATTCTGTAATACATTGATTTTAAATTTTATTCTTCTAATAATTTCCAAAATAAAAAATGATTTTACAATTACACTTATATATAATTTTCTTTAGTGTATATAAGCATTTAATTCAAAACCCATGTATCAAAAGATGGATAAGTGTTTTACACAGATTTGATCAAGGACTAATCAACATTTGAGAAACATGATGACCAATTGAACATTAATGTCTCTACATCATAAATTAACTTGGTTGTTCCAAATTTGGGGATTTTTATCATAATATTAAATTAAAGAAATTTTAATTTGGAACATAATCCCCATGAAATTGAGTTTCCACATTGAAAATTTTCAATAATGTGATTGTTTTTATTTCTACCATCAGATCTTTTTTTAATATTTTCATATTTTTATCAACTATGTTTTTAGTTGTATCCTAATGATAATAAAATTTCTTTCATATCTAAATTTTCAATTCATTAATATCTAATAAACTATGAATAACAGAGTTGAGGGTAAAGCTACTAACATTCTAGAATTATGTAATGGTACTATCTATGCTCAGTGGATGTTGAATATGAAGATATATCAAGTGAGCATGGGTCCAGGAATCTGGGACACAACTAACGAACAACATGTTATAGATAATACTACTAGGGACACAATGTATTAGTTTAGTAATGCTACATATAATAATAACTGTAATGCAATTAATACATTGTATTGTTCTCTTGGTGATGAATGATTCAATAGAATATTTTCTTATAAAACATCATCTGAAATTTGAGATACGTTGGATGTTTTCTATGATGGAACAATCATTGTTAAATAAATGAAATTAAATACTTTTACTGTAAAATATTTTAATTTTAAATTGAATCATGATAAACCTATCTCTGAAATGAATCTAAGGATCGATGAAATAGTAAATTCCATGTGTCTTCATTGGAAACCATTGGACAACAAGGATCAGATTATGATATTTCTTTAATTCATACCTAACAGATGGAGAGGAATCTCTATTTCCATCCAATAATCCCACGACATATGCAAGATACCAGTGATGGAACTCATTGGAAAACTCATGATGTATGGGAATGAGCATAAGATGAATCATTATGTAGATGAAGAACTAATAATGAAATTTGTTGGATTCATGACTCCTACTTCATAGAGAAAATAAATATAAAAAGTTCATGTTTTGTAGACAGTTACAATAGTAAAGAGTGAGATTCTTATAGTGATGATGATATGGATCATCATGTAATAAGTTTCAAAAAGATCTACTGAAAGAAGATGTTCTTTAGATTGTAAAATTATAATGTAAGGTACGATAGAAAAAGATATTAGAGACATAACATAAAATGGAATCACAACAATACTAATCGAATATATTATGAGTGTAAACTAAAATGTCATGTGATGGCTGATTACCTCAAGATGTTGTTTATGAAGAAATATAAGATAGGGGATAGGGATATAAAAATGCTATAGGAGCTACTATGAGTGATTCGGAAGATAGCTCCAGTGAATTTGTCACTTATGATACTGAAAAGAACAATCATGAAATCTTCTGTTTTATGATAGAATCATTTGAGGTAGCACTCAATTCTCCAATACATAATGATTACTATTCGGGGAAAGAGATTGAATCAAATAATAAGGAAAATATGACTAATGATGAGCTATTTGAATATTTTGGAATGCTAGAGGTTACCTTTAATGAACTATAGGAAAAAAAATTATTTCAAAGACAACATGTGATAAATTCAAATTATAAGTCAACATCGGATATTGAAAAATAAAAAATTACCTCATAGATTAAAAGAAAATACTAAACTAAAATTATCAAATGAGAAATTAAATTATATATTGAGAAATTTATTATCGATAGGGATAACTTGCACAAGTTTATATGGAAACAAATTTCTCCAAAATACACAACTAGTTTAGGATATCAATTAGGACAGAGAATTATTATTTAGAACAACTTTATTCCAAAATTATGATAGCCCACTACTAGTTCATGTTCTGGACAAGTTTTTTAAATACGATTATCTAGAGGTCCTAAAAATATTTTCATGTATGAAAACATATTTTTTATTTATAGGAAACCTAAAAGAAAAATATGGGTTCCCAAAGCATCATATTCTAACCACATTGGACCCCAGAGATTCTAGGTACCTATGATACCCATTTCTTACTCTTTTTTACATGAAAATTTTCTAAAGAGATCCTATAAAAACCTATTGTATTTGGACAGTGGATGTTCAGACATATGATCAGAGACTATTCATGCATCAGGAGCCTAATTACGATTTATCGTGTACATGTTACATTTTTTGATAATGCTAAAGAAAATGATCATTGGATTAGGCCATATTGGTAATCCTAATGATATATTAATTTCAAAAGAACTCTTTGTTTATTGTCTAAAGTATAATTTACTTATTATCTCTTAGTTGTGTGATGATGGTTTTAATTTTATTTTTTAAAGTGATCCATGCAATGTTTTTGAATCAAAAAATTATTTAATATTCACTGATCATTGAAATGAAAATGTATATGTTTTTGATTTAAACGCCTATTCTAAGAAAAATGTTTCATGTGAAAATGTTTTTTATAAGGAATATTGTTTCTGGCACGGATGATTAGGACACTACAATGTGCACTCACCTAGGAAACTAACTAGGAATGGTTAAGTTATAGACATACTGAAATTGAAATTCCCACATGACAATGTTTGGGATCCAGGTCAAAAGGGAAAACAACATAATGTCTCTTTCAAACCAAAGAAAGAAGTTTCAACTACTCTACCAATTTTGTTGGTTCACATGTATTTTTTGGACCATCAAGAGTTTCATGTTTAAACGGGAAGCACTATTTCTATGTTCTTGTAGATGAATTTTATAGATACACTTCTGTATACTTTCTATATCAAAAAAGTGAAGCATATACTTACATCATTGAATATTCCATGACTATTAAAAATCTTAGTGGACATAGAATTAAGACATTCAGAAGTGATTTTGGTCGTGAGTTTGAAAATAATGGGTTAGAATCTTTTTTCTCATATAAGGTCTATAATCACAATTTCTATGGTCCTAGAACACCTAAAAAAATGGATTTTTAGAAATATGAAATATGACACTTCAAGATATTTCCCAGACTATTCTTATTAAGTATAACATGCCTATCAATTTTTATAGTAATTCATTTAATATAGTTTGTTACATCACCAATAGAGTTTTAATTAGACCTATTATTAATAATACCTCTTATGAACTTTGGAATAATAGAAAACCTATTTTTATTTACATTATATTTTTTGGTTGCAATATCATTATCCTAAACACTAGGGATAATCTTGATCATTTTACTTCCAAAAATAATGAAATAATTTTTCTAGGTTACTCAATCTCTAGTAAAGGATATATATAATTCAATAATAGAACCAAATGTGTGGACGAGTCATTTCTTGTCATTCTTGATGGGACTGATCAACATGAATGTAAAACCTCTCTTTAATATCATGAGTATGATATGTCAATTCTGGACCCTAAAGATAAAGACAATGAACCTCCAGTGAAAAAAACTAGTTCTGGAAATTTCCTAAGATCTAAGACTAATAAAAATAAACCAATAGAAAATAATGAGGAGCCTAGTATAACAAATTCTATAGGTTATTTAACCCTCAATAATCATTCATTATTTTTTGTAGTCGGTGATATAAATAGAGGTACATAGACTAGAGCTTCTTTGAGAAATCGGGTTTGGAATAAAATTTTTCATTCACAGCTTGATCCCAAAAATATTAATGATTCTATAAATGATTAATTTTGTGTTATATCTATGCATGAAGAATTAAATGAGTTTTAATGAAAAATATTCTGGGAATTAGTAGAAAGACATAAGGACACATTGACCATAGGCACTAAATGGGTGCTTAGAAACAATGTTTATGAGTATGGAAATTTAGTCAGTAACAAGGATAGATTAGTTGCATAAGTATATTTTCAAGAAGAAGGAATAGTATCTGAGGAAACCATATCACTTATAGGAATACTACAAGACAATAGGATACTATTTTCTTATGCAGCTCATCTAAATTTCAAACTTTATCGAATAGATGTCAAATGTGCATATATAAATGGGTTTGTAGTTGAGGATGTGTTTGTTGAACAACCCCCTATTTATTCAAATATCATATTTTTTTCATATGAGGGTTTTAAAATTTATAAAGAATTTTGCAGTCTAAAACATGATCCTAGATCTTTGTATGATAGACTCAATTCTTTTCCTATTTCATATGATTTTACAAAAGGGATAGTTGTTCCAAAACTTTTTATTAAAAGGATTTCCAAAGTTGTTTTAATAGTTAAAATTCATTTAGATGTCATTATTTTTGGATCATCTAAACATTCAATATGTACTGATTTTTCAAAGATGTTGCAAAAAGAATTTGAAATGAGAATAATGGGGGAACATAAATTTTTTCTTGGATTTAAAATTTTTCAAAATAATAATGGTATTGTTTTAAATCAATGTATGAGTACTAAATATCTTTTAAAATTTTTTGGTTTAGATAGTAGTAAATATAGTGATACATATATGAGTATCACTTCTAAGTTGGATACTGATGGAACTAGTAAACCAGTGGATCAAAACAATTTTAGATGTATGATTGGGAGTATGCTCTACCTTACTTTTAATGAACCAGATATAATTTTTACTGTATGCATGTGTTATCATTTTCAATAAAATCCCAATGAATCCATTTTAACTGTTGTTAAATGGACTTGTAAATATTTCAGGTTTACTAAAAACAATGTACTATTTTAAAAGAAGTATAATCTTTTGATTTGATAAGTTATTCAGATTCTGACTTTTTGGGTATCAAGTTAAATAGAAAAAACCACCCCTAGAACCGGTCACATTTTTTGGGGAAGTCACTAGTATCACGGTGTTGTATGAAACAAAATTCTATTGCATTATCCCCTGCCGATGCTGAATATATAGCTGCTATTAGTTTTTGTGCTCAAATTTTATTTATGAAACATAATTTATTGCACTACGGATATCAATTCAAACATGTCTCTCTAAATTGTGATAATAAAAGTTCTATAAAAATATCTGGAAATCCATTAGAATATTCTAGGAAAAAGAACATTGATATGAGACATCAATTTTTCAGAGATCATTATCAAAGAGGTGACATCACTTTTTAAATCAATGGAAATGATCATTAATTGGTTTATATATTCACAATGCCTTCGAATTCTGAGAGGTTAAATAAAATCAATCTTTTGATAGGTAGGATAAATTGTTATTTTAGGACAACCCACCATTTGACCTCGACATCAGGACACTACACCAATGGACTTCACTGTTAGAACACCTCATTGTTAGCACCTTAACAATAGTTGACATTACTTTGGTCCGTGACATAGAATTTTTTACTGAAATCAGAAATTACGTTGTCTTATTTATTTTTTACTCTATTTTCCTGATCCCTATATAATAAAAACAAATTGAAATCCATACATTGATACACTTCAATCCTCTATCGTACCACTGGCTCCCGATGCGAGGAACATCCCCTTCTGCTAAAATCCTCGAAACACTTTAGATCGCAATTGAAAGACTGAAGAGACCGATGGTTAGGGATGATGAAGATGCGTAGAACCTTGAGAGACCTCATGTTGGTTCTAGTGGTGGAAGAGAGGATTTTCTAATGTCAGTAAATCCTCATTTGTGGAAAATGGAAATCATGGTCAAAAAGGAAATAAATTTGTAATGTCTATGGTCGAGTAGGTCTCTGGGTGGAAGGGACTCGAAGCACTGGATTGGGTAGAATGTTTTGCAAATAACAATGGGAAATTTTTCCCGAATCTAGTAAAGGAATTTTATGAGTTTTTGATGTTTGAACAATTTGAGGATGAGAACCGAATGATTTCTCATATGAATTGTGTTACTTTGAGATTATATTTTGTTTAATGGGATATATGATTTATAATCCCGCATGAAGGCATATTCGATTATTACTTTAGAGTGATGCCTCCCACCAGTGATTATTTCTGCTATAAAGAGGATCGGGATGAACTGATATAGACTGGAAACTCAAGGAAGGTAACTATAGATGAGATGGTTGGAGAAAACAAATTACTTTTAAAAATTTTCCAACATGTCTTTAGTACCAGGAGAGGGGACTTTTCAACTCTAAAGTATCAAGAAATATTGTTGATATATTTTTTAATGCATTGACAGTGGATAAATATTTTCAAGATGATAATGGACCAGTTAGAGGATATGATTATGCCTAGATCTAATTCAAATATTTTATTTTATGAAAAGATGATATCCCTGATGTTAATAGTTAATGGAGTTGCTGGATATAAGGACGAAATCATTGTTTTCAGGGACACCTTCTACATTACAAAAAGGAATTAAATGTTTATGAAGATATACCAGATCCCTAGGAAATGGGAGTAAGAGAATGATTAGGATAAACTATATGAAGAACTCATTCCTATTACAAATATTACTAGGCTAAAGATTAAAATATATCCAGGTTTAAAATCTTATGAAATGGAGCCAGTATACTCAGATGAAGAAGAGTGGGTTCTAATTGTTTAAGAGATAGAGGATTCTCCTATTGATGACCGGATTGATACTGGCCTAACATCAATCCCCCATTTTAGTACTGTATAATTTCAAGAGCCTATTACATAGAATAGATTACTCAGAAGAGACAATATCCAAAGGGATAGTGATGATGATGAAGCCACTCTAGAATAAGGATAAGAGAATGTCCTAAGAGACACTACTATAGGAGAGACCCTAGAGGAGGAGGATGAAGAAAAATATATTCATGTTTAATTTTAGACACCTGTTGATTAAAGTGAATAGTAATGTCTATGTCTTAATCCTTTTATAGGATATACATATGTGTGATAGAGTGAATAGGTAGAGGATTATAAATTGGTTGGAGCTGGTATTTTTATGGCTGTGGTTGAATATTCTGTAGAAGAAACAACATAGGACTATTCTATTGATGCAGTTGATGAGTAATGAATGTTAGAATTGAGTATAGGTGACTAGTAGAATACTTGATGTGAGGGGAGGAACTGGTTGCCACATGTTCAGTTTTTGTTTCTCACGAAATTGATGATTGGTTAAATGACCCTGGATTAATGGTTATTGGATTAGAAAATGAATATTCTAATGATGAAAAAACTAACAGAAGACCTCCAGTTCATTATATTTTAGATACCACTATAGTGAAACTAGTGTGTCTTCTACCTTAGGATTATGTTAAGGAGGATGACATGGTGTCGTTAAAATATGATTTGAATAGACAGTTTTATGAGAGATCCATTGGGATAGAGAGATTAGTGTCTCCCAATCAAGAGCTTGTGGCTTCTTCCCTAGATAGAATAATCTCTACCTTTCAATCCATCTTGCAGAATGAAGTGATGGAATTCCAAAATCTAGTTAGAACCATGGAAGAATCTATGCAGTCTGTGAGATATTTGATTATGAGTTCGGACTCATATATGTAATCAAGATCTCAAGGTGACAAAGACGTTATGTTTGTTATGAGTGTTGTTCAGCAGATGGTCACTAGGTATGAGGACTTTATGATGTCTATGGAGACACATGTGAGTGGTCTAGATGATGTGAAAATGTTGATCAGTGGATTGAAAATTTCATTTAAGAAGACATTAAATTTTACCATGGAACCTATGTGTGCATATGCTTCCTCATCAGCCTCTGCTCCTATTGATTTATAAGTTTTCATATCTTTTGTTAGAGAATAATTATTGAATCCCTCTAGAGTAAGTACCTCATTCTCATAGTCTATTAATTTTGTAATTTACATTACCAGATACATTCAGAATCTGGTAGGATATATCTTGAGGGAGGCTACCCACGATTAGAAGGACATCAAAGAGAAATTTGACATCTATTACAAAAATTTCTAAACAATGAATCAGATTGATGGTCACTATAAGCTAATTTGTAGAACCTGAGGACTCCAACTGTCACTCATGCTTTTAAGGATCGAGCTAGAAGGATTTGAGAGTTGACTCTGGCAGTTGAAAAATTAATGTACAATAATGATGATTTCATATCAGCTACGGAATGAGGAGGAATCACTATTATTTATTTCATGAATCTTATTTTACCATTTCTCAATGTGGACTATACTCCTATTATTTCCCTCTATTGTTAACTTTTGTAAGAACCCAGATCTTATATTCAGTTTAGCTTTTCTTTTTGTGGTTTTTTGGGAAAAAGAGCAGTTTCTGGAAATTTTTGCAGTACACACTGTGTACATTATGAGTACATTCCGTTTACTCGATAACCGTGGGCAATCAGATTCTAGCCATGTAGCGGTCATGCACACAGCTATGTGTGGTGACCTGGATACCACATAATTAAGGATCTGGTGAAGGCCATTACACATCGTTTACTTATAAAATACACATCATGTACTTTTTTTCAATAAATTCACAGGGGTCACGTCTCGCGGAGAGAACCATCTACTTCATGACATAGTTCATCCGAGAGAACCCGTACGACATCGATCTTTCCCTGAGCCCCTGATAGAGTGTCTGTTATTTAAATCAAACTATGTCGGTTGCATTGGAATTGCATCAGTGTTTTATCTTTTGCTCATGAGAATATTTTTCTGATTCCTCCTCTTTCTAAAGTTATCAACGATTGATAATTTTTAATGTTTTTGTAGATCTACGGTGTTCTTGGGTGATTCAGGGATTGAGGTTCACTTCTATAGATCATACAACACAGAGGTAGGTGGTTTGTGCCTTTGCATTTGAATTCATTAAGATATATGTTAAAAAGTGCCCAATACCATTTAATGATGTATTGAATGTTTACTGTTTTAGCCCTGTTATTTTCATTCTGTGTTTGTATTCTTTAATAGAGGTTAATTGAATGAGAATAGGGTTAATTTTTATGCTTTGGAGGTGTTTTCCCAGGCATTTTTTTCTAGCCTTTGTTTTCCTGTTAAGATTCTTTTTCTGTTTCCCATGAATATTTTTGTATTATGGAGTGATTTTTTTATATACCTTGATGTGATGCTGGAGACTGTTAGAAAAGTATTTATTGAGGTTTACCATGGCTGATACACATTGCTATGTTTTTTACACACACAGGGCCGTGAGAACCTGGTGTAGTGGACCATATGGAGAATAGTCATAAGGTCTTCCCCAGATTGTCCATTATTTTATCATGTAGGAAGACCATTGGGGTGATTGACACTGAGTGATCCCTCATAGGGTCTATAGATATGTTACGAGGCCACCGGGGGAATTGACGTTGAGTGATTCCTTAGAGTGCATGAAGCTTCCGTTAAAACACTATAGGGGAATTAACGGTGAGTGATTCCGCAGAGAGTCTTTAATCAAACTTATTTATAAGGGGAATTGACGTTGAGTTCTTCCTCAGAGAGCCTTTGCAAGAGTTGAACCAATGGGGTTAGACTATGTGTATTTACTAGAGGATTTTTTTGTGTTTACTAGGTAGGACCAGAGGGGATAGGGTATGAGTATATCCCGGAGGGTTACCTGTTTGTGACTATCATCTTACATTATGTGTGGTAATTTTTTGAATTCCTTGTAACTGCTGGAATGTTTAATGTGGAGTACTTCCTTGTTTACTAATTCATTTTCTTATTGCCTTCCATATATATTCACTGAATGTAAAGCACATATCCCTTGGTGGTTGCCTACTAGGATTTAGTCTCACCCCCTATTTGGGTCATGTTTTTTGGGCCCAAACAGATTATATTATTGCAGGTATAGATAATGTAAATCACCCTTCTACTTCTAGTACTTGAATTCTTGGAGATGGAGAGCATGTGACCAATCATTGGCTTGTGATTCTATGGTGTTGTTTACTCTTTTCATAGTACTTGGCTTTTGTACTATATTTCAGCATTTTGAATATTTGGATATTTTCATAGATTTATGTATCATGCGTCATTTTATATATATGATTCATATGTTTATTTCTTCAATATTCTGATGTTTCTTGTTGTTTGATATTATTAATACTTCTGTTATTGTTATCTATTTCTCTTCTGTTGTGTTATTCTTCCAATAAGGGAATGGTTTCCCCAATATCACACCCATGGCCCTCGATGCTAGTCGGAAGCCTCTAGAATAGGATGAAATGTTCTTGAGTCCTTGTGTCCAACATAGTACATGGTTCGTTAGGGTGGCATCCGGAAGAAAGACGTTAAAAAGTTGTATCATAGGAATTCGTTTCTCTTGAATTACTCTTTGGAGCCAATAGACCGGGATAGGAAGGAATATGTACATGGTAATTAGCTGTACCCGGGAGTAGATTTCAAGTGTATAAGGGAAAATCCAATCAACCTCATCTATTGCAATTTTCTTGGTTTTGTAACTTTTACAGTTGATATGATTTCACCTTGAGTGATTCACATGTATTGTCTTGTCATTGTTTTTGTTGTTGAGGTTTTATTTCTATTGCAACATGATGAGATGAGGGTATGCCACATGAAGCGTCATATATGCACTTACTAGGGATCACATGTAATGCATGATATCCACGCCATATAGGGTGAATTAGGGATTTCATGTTCTTGTAATAGGTGTTGTTCTAGATATGAGTGTTGTTGAGATATATGACTTGATAACAAAACATTTTATTTTATAGGGTATTGTTTGTGCAAGTTTTTGATTGAATGAACTCCCAACTTTGGTACTTGAGGTGTTATGGGACCTCATGGTCTGAAATGTGGTAGATCATTCCCATGTTATCCTTGTTTATAACATGTTTAAGATGTCAAGATTTGATTTGTGGGGAGTATGGACCCTCAATGATCGTATTTGGGCAGTTGAATTCTCTTATCAATGTTAATATGTGCTTCAAAGTAGTTTATGAGGCATACTAATAGGAGAAACATAGAATACACACCGTGTAATGTTGAATACACACCATGAGTTCTTATGTTCAGGAAGAAACTATTTTTCTTATGTACACACTGTGTACTATATGTACATGTCATGTAGTCTCTAACTGTGTCTTAGACTGTATTGGTGGGGACATGTTGTTTGGAAATTTTTGGCAGGACATGTTTTGTACCTGATGTACTTGCTGTGTTGTAGAACCGTGTAACCGACCATGTCAATAAATACACAGGTCAACTAAATATTCTCTAATACATGTCATGTCAATATGGAACACGCCGTGTACTGTAACCCGAGTACCGGTCGTGTAACGAACAACACAGGTAGAAAAAATATTCTTAGTACACTTCGTGTCCATATAGAACACTCATTGTAGTGTGAGCCGTGTATCCAGTTGTATCCCTAACAACACGGGTTGGGGAAGCTCGTCTAGTATACGCCATGTCGGGCACTAACATGCCATGTAGTCTTGTTCTAGGAGATATTTGTGGCCTATATATTTAATGGAACTCAAAAAGGGGAAGAGATTTCATGTACACACCGTGTGTAAGGACAACACACTATGTATGGGGCGTTTCACGACCAGTTTTGGTAGAAGTACATGTTCATGTGAAAGTCTTAAGGGAACAAGCCATGTTTCCAATATACACATTCTGTATCCTTGTTTTTATAAACATGCATTCTTTCATTCTAATTTTCCATTCATGAACTTTTAATATTTCCATCCTCGATAATAATGATCTAATGTGTTCACATGACCTTGCAGAGTCATGCCACGAAGAAGTCCTTCCATTGTATTCTTGTTACAGGCCAATGATCAGACACCAGACATGACTGATCAAGGACTTCTTGATGAACCTCCTGTAGTTACAGTCTTGGGACCCACTGTCATTCCGGACAGAGGCCCCAATGCATAGTTCCGAGAGGTCTTCATGAATTT
Source organism: Viscum album (assembly GCA_963277665.1). NCBI lineage: Eukaryota > Viridiplantae > Streptophyta > Magnoliopsida > Santalales > Viscaceae > Viscum > Viscum album. The sequence goes on along the minus strand of OY728152.1, from coordinate 1,709,137,852 downwards.
CATGTAGACCATTTGAGGAGTACCACATCCTACCCCTTCTACGGTAGAGATGATGCAGGTTTTCCAGATGCAGAATCCTCCCACTTTCATCAGGGAAGGAAGACCTCAGACTATAGAGTCATTCTTAGAAGGCATGCTGACAATCTTTTAGCATCTGGAGATGTCTCCGGAGAGGAGGGTCATCCTCGATACATATATGATTTTGTATTCCTCCAAGTGATGGTGGGACGTGATCTCATAGGCGGAATCTAACAAGATATTCCTTGGGAGGAGATTCAGTGTACATTCTATGATTACTTATATTTAGAGACATTGAGGGTCGATCGAACCCAAGAGTTCATGACTTTAGAGCTGGGTAGTCTTTCTATTATAGAGTATTCTTTTTGTTTCATGGAGCTGTAGTGATTTTCAACCTTTATGGGGGTGATGTGTTGTTCTTGGCTAAAAAGATTGGGGATGATCTCAGGAAGGAGATTCGAGCTCAAGTGAATAGCTTTAGGATCACCTTGGTAACTTCTATTGTCGACCAGGCACTGATCACAGAGCATAACATGAGGAATTCGAGAATTGTGAGTGAGGGAAGCTCGAAATCCAGAGATAGTACCTCTCCTACTAATAGTAGGAATCACCAAAGGGATACTACTCATGGAGATCCGAGTATAGAGGAAGCACCTTTAGGTGGCTGTGTGATATGATTCTTGTTTGGGAAGGTCGGCCATATGAGGACACTTTTCCCGAGAGACTTAATAGAGTGCTGATCTTTCCATAAGATGGGTCATATTCATCATTTTTGTCAGACCATCTCACCAAAAACTGGTGATAGGGGTTCTTCTATGACACCATATATAGGATAAGTTCCCCAAGTTTCTCAACAGTTTGGGAACTAATGTTCATTTGGACGTTCAAGCCAAGGTGGAGGTCACAATCATGGTAGTCAGTCACCAATCATACAACAACAATAGATAGGGTCAACACATAGTGGTTCGGCAGGGTCACAGGGTCGTGGTGGAGGTCTGACCTTTTCGGTGGAGTAGACCCTACAGGAGCTGTATCCCTGACCATCTATACTTCAATGTACGATTTTAGATTCCTCATTTTTAGCTTCTACTCTTTTCAATATAGGGTATTCTCATATATTTATATATGTATCTATTGTGGAGACCCTTGGTCATTGTATCTTTACATATACTAATGAATTGATGTCGGACACACCGTTGAGGACTAAAACCATTAGTGTATGTTAGTGAAACAGGAGCTGTATCCCTGACCATCTATACTTCAATGTACGATTTTAGATTCCTCATTTTTAGCTTCTACTCTTTTCAATATAGGGTATTCTCATATATTTATATATGTATCTATTGTGGAGACCCTTGGTCATTGTATCTTTACATATACTAATGAATTGATGTTGGACACACCGTTGAGGACTAAAACCATTAGTGTATGTTAGTGAAAGGTGTTACCTCTTAAGGATGGTTGGTGTCACATCTTATGGGAACTTTATGTCCTTGATATGATAGACTATGATGTCTTTCTCAAAATGGACTGGTTAGTTCCCTTCAAGTCAGTTGTCGATTGCTATCATCATAGGGTTAGTTTCACGTCACCATAGGAAATATCATTTCTTCATAAGGGTGAAAGGGATGTCTAGGTGAGAAGAGTGGGACCCGAGCATCATGGGTTGAGGGGTGTTACATCCCAGATTTCTGTTCATTATCTGGATGACTATGAGACTTCTCAGATGGACATTCTTGTAGTGGTGGTTTTTTTACGGACGTCTTTCAAAACGAATTTTTTGTTTTCCCTCCGGATTGAGGGGTGGAATTTTATATTGATCATGTTCCAGGAGAGGAACCTGTGTCCATCCCTCCTTATATGATATAAAAACAAGAGTAACAGGAGCTCAAGAAGTAGTTGGAGGAGTTGCAAGAAAAGGGTTTTATCCAACCCTGTACATCTCCATGGGGTTCGCCTACACTTTTTATGAATAAGGAAGATGTTAACCTCAAACATTGTGTGGATTATTGAATGTTGAACCAGTTGATGGTCAATAACCAATATCACTTTCCAAGTATTGATTATCTCATTAATCATCTTCATGGAGAATGGGTGATCTCAAAGATTGAACTATGATCCAGTTATCATCAGTTTCACGTTAGACCATCTGATATACCTCTTACAGATTTCCGGAGTAGGTGTGGTCAATATGAATATGTGGTTATGCCGTTCGATTTCACAAACGTGCATGTAGTCTTCATGGAACTGATGAATCGAGTGTTCCGTCTATACATGGATTCTTTGATGGTAGTTTTTGTGGATTCTAACTTGGTGTACACTAAAACTAGACACGACCATGTTACCCATCTTGAGATAGTTTTGAGTACACTGAGAGAGCATCCGTTATCTGCTAAGCTCTTAAAATTCCACTTTTGGGTCGATCAGATTCACTTCTTGGGTAACATTATCCCGAAGATAGGTGTGTTAGTCGACCGAGAGAATGTGACAGCAGTAGTTTCCTGGGATTAGCCAAAGAATTCCATTGAGGTAAGTAGTTTTCTAGGGCTACCTGGATACTACAAAGGTTTCATAAAAGAATTTTCACTCTTAGCAGCACCACTGACAGGCCTGACTAAGAAGGGTGAAAAGTTCATGTGGTCAGATTTTTGTTACTCATCCATTCAGAAGCTGAAATGGAGGTTGAAGTTACCAACAATACTAGTCTTTCTAGAGCTAGGAAAGACCTACACTGTTTACTGTGATTCATCAGGTATCAGTCTTGGAGAAGTTCTTTTTTATGGGGAAGTAGTCATTGCGTATGGGTCTCGGCTGTTGAGGCCACATGAAAGGATTTACCTGATGCACAATCTTGAGTTGGTTGTGGTTTTTTGTGCCTTATGATGTTGGAGACAATATCTTCTGGGAGATAATTCTGTGGTTTTCATGGACCAAAAAAGTCTCAAGTATATCTTCACATATTGTGACTTGAATGTGAGACAGTGAATGTGGGTTGAGTACCTTCAGTCTTTTGACTTTGATCTTAACCACACGCCTAGGAATGGAAATGCAGTGGTTGATGTGTTGAGATGGAGGAATTAGATATAAAATGTTTAAGAGGCTAGCAGAGAGTGATAGCTTTTGGCTCTGTTCTTTGAGATGAATTTGCTGCTGCACGATAGGCGTGGGAAGACTTTTCATTCTTTTGTAGTTGTTACCACTATCCATCTTGATCGAGTGAGAATGAGGTAACTATCCGATTCTGAAGACATACAACTATAGGAATGTGTATCAGGAGAGGACCCTATTCTTGGATGGACCATAGGCAAGGATGACATCTTCTATTTTCATGGGATTGAATGGTTGCCAGTATACAGATGCGGGGAGCCGATATGGGTCTTTCACTCCTCAATTTGGGCAGTTCTTCCGGGTGTCACCAAGATGTATTCAGATCTACGTCATCAGTATTAGTGTCTAGGTATGAAGAGAGATGTTACTTGTTCCATGATGAGGTGTTCCACTTGTTTGTAGGTGAAGTAGGAACAACAACGACTAGTAGGGATTTTGTAGTAGTTACCCATTCCCGAGTGGAAGTGAAATGATGTTGCTATTGATTTCATGACAGGTTTTCTGAGGTGGACTTGAGGGAAAGATAATGTTTGGGTTGTAATTTAATGTCTCACAAAGGTTGTTCACTTCTTGTCAATCAGGGATAACATCAGTGTTGTTGAGATGGGAAGGTTGTATATATGATAGATTGTATGTTTTCATGGAGTTCCACACCACGTTGTTTCAGATAGGGATGCATGTTTTACTTCTCTGGTGTGGCAGGGGCTGTATAAGGCCTTGGGTATAAAGGTACTTCTGAGTACATCTTAACACCCCCAGAAGGATGGCTAGTCTGATCGTACGATTTAGTTACTAAGGACATGCTTCGATCATGTATCAAGGATTTTGGAGGTTCCTAGGAGAAGCGCATACCTCTTGCAGAGTTTGCCTAAAATAATAGTTTTCAAGAAACTATTCGAAAGGTACCTTATGATGATTTGTATGGTATTCCATGCTTATCACCCTTATGTTGGTTGGAGGTAGGACATGCAACTATAATGGGACCTAGAATTGTCTAGGAGACCACAAACAAGATTGATTTTATTCTGAAGAGGATGGCTACTGCACAGTATCGAAAAAATTCTTATGATGATCATCAGAGACGACCTCTATAGTTCGAGGTCTTAGATCAGGTTCTCTTACATGTCACACCGAGGTTGGGGCACAAGAGGATTAAGAGACAGTGTAATATTTTACTAAGGTACGTCGGGTCATTTGAGGTTTTCGAAAGAGTTGATCCGGTTGCCTATCAGGTATAGTTACTTTAGAGGTAATGGCCCATGCACGACTTTTTCCTTGTTTCTTTGTTCTCACGTTACTTCTCAAACCTGTCTCATGTTTTTCAACATGAAGAGGTTATGTTAGAGGTGGATGCCTCTTTGAGAAGAATCATATCTGGATTTTTGATCATAGAACTAAGGTTCTCCATGGTCGGTTTGTTCCACTGGTATGGGTTCTATGGCAGCATGGGTGAGTACAGGATGAGACCATGGAGAGGGACACCGATGTATGATCACAATGGCCAGAGCTGTTTGAGGATTATTCTTCTACATCGCCTTTCTAGGGAAATTTTGGGACTAATTTCATAATGGGGGGGGAGAGTTTTTAATAACACAGATAATCATTTTAGGTATGTTTTACTTTTTTTGGTGTTTTTGAGAAAAAGAGGAGTTTCTGGAAATTTTTGAAGTACACACTGTGTACTCGGTTACAGCGGGTAGTTTGGTGTTGGCCATGTAGAAGCCATGCACACGACTGTGTGTGGTGACCTGGAGACCTCTTAATGCAGTTGCTGGTGAAGTAAACTACACACCATGTACATTTAAAGTACACGTTATGTAATTTTTTTCATTAAATACAACGGGTTCACATCTGAACAAAAAATATGTCTGCTTCTCGACCTTGTTCGTCTGAGAGACCTTGTACAACCACGATCTTTCCCCGAGCCCTTGATCAAGAGTATGTTCCCCGAATTGAACTTTTTCGGTTGTATTGGAACCACATCGGTGAGTTATCTATCCTTCTTGAGCACCTTTTTCTAATTCCTAATCGTTCTCATGTTAGCGTCGGTTGATCATTTTTAATGTTTTTGAAGATCTATATTTATCATGCTTGATTCAGGGCTTCAGGTTCACATATATTGATCCCACAACACCAATATAGGTGGTTTGTTCCTTTCTATTGAATGTCTTTGATTTATATGTGAAAAAGTGTCAAATACCCTTGAATGGGTTATTACATGTTTACTATTTTAGCCATGTTATTAGCCTTATATTTTTCTTTTTCATTAATAGAGGTTAATTGAATGAGAATAGGGATATTTGTTAAGCTTTGGAGGTTTTTCTCCATGCATGTTTGTTTGGCCATGCTTAGCATGTTAGGCTGCCATGTTTATTTCCCATTCCTAGTATTGTAGGATGGAGTGATTTTGTTTATCATCCTTCATGTTATGATGTACACTATTATCCAAGTAGTTCTTGATGTTTTCCTTTTCCGATACACATTGTTATGTTGGTTTGACTTACACAGGGCCGTGAAAACCTGGTGTAGTGGACCATAGGGAGAATAGACATAAGGGATACTCTAGAGAGCCTGCTATTTTATCACGATGTGAGACCATATGGTGGATTTCCACTGAGTTCTCCCTCAAAGGGTCTACAGTTATATTACGAGGCCACATGGAGACTTGACGTTGACTTCTTCCTGAGAGTACCTATATTTCTAGTTAAACTACAATAGGGGGAACTGATAGTGAGTTCATCCTCAGAGAGTCTTTAATCATACATGGATATAATAGGAATTGACATTGAGTGCTTCTTTTGATGGATTTTGCAAGAGTTGAACCATAGGGGTTAGACTGTGTGTACTTCCCAGAAGGTTTCTTGTGTTTCCTAGATAGGACCAGAGGGTATAGGCTGTGAGAACATCATTTAGGGATACCTATTTTGGACTATTTTCTTAATTGATGTGTCGAAATTTTTTTGAATGCCTTGTAAAAGTTGGAATGTTTACTATTGAGCACATCCAAGTTTACTACTTATTTTTCTTATTTCCTGTCATATATATTCATTAACTGTTAGGAACAAATCTCTTGGTGGTTTCCTACTATGATATAGTCTCACACCCTGTTTGGGTCATGTTTTTGGGCCCAAAAAGATTATATTTTTGCTGGTATTGATAAGGGAAAATGCTCTTCTACTTCTGAAACATTACTGCTTGGAGCTGGAGAGCATGGGACCAAACATTGCCTTATGTTGATGTGGAGTTATTTACTATTTTCTTTGTAACTGAGTTTTTTACTGTATTTCATCATTATGGTTTGTTAGACAGTTTTCGTAGATGTATGTATCATGCATTATTTTATATATATGATCCAACTATTTATTTATTTAGTCTTCTGATGTTTATTGTTTTTTGATATTATTACCACTTCTGCTATTATTATTTGATTCTCTTCCTCTTTGTTACTCTTCCAATGAGGGCATAGATTCCCAACAATCACACCGAAGGCCCTCATTGCTAGTCGGTAGCCTCTGGCATTCGAGGATATTTTCTTGAGTCCTTGGGACCAACCGGGTATAGGGCACCTCTGGGTGGCATCCGGAACCGGGACGTTACACCTTCTACCTCACCTGCATAAGAATCTACCAGTGTAGCCCCATTGATAACTTATACACAAGACATCAGAGGCTTGACTTTTATGATTCCTTAGAGATCTAATCATTATTTTTCTACCGATGCATCTGTCACATAATCTCCTTCATTTCTCACTACCATACATAGGGTTGTACATCCATCTTATGAGGCTGCCTCCTCAACATCAAAATACAAAGCTCAATTCAACATCTCAGATGTGGATTGAATGTTGGCTATCTTATATGATTGTGATCATTGTAATATTTTTTTATGTTGTACTGTAGTCTCATTAATACAAAACTACCCTTTTGTGCTATTTTGTCTTATATTCTTTATTCCAATCAAAATGTGGGGGAATTTTTAAGACTGGAGCCCTAGAATATATGATTTCATATATTTTCAGCAATAAAAATTTTCTATTTCATGTTATTTTAGCTGCTAATATATACTATATGTATACAAACACCTATAAAGAGATTAGAAAATGTGCATAACCATAATTCAAAAATGATTAAATATAAATTTCACTAACATAACTTGTAATTATCAAATATGGGGGAGATTGATGGACTCAATTGTTTTGATAATACCAAATCATGATTATTATACATTATAACCATGTTTCATTATTATAGTTTCTATCAGGTAATAACTATGTGTTTTTAATGTCACTACTCTTGATTGTGTTTACAGTGCAAAAAAATCTCTAGGTAAATGGTTACCGGTGGAAGGCTACTGTTGGAAGGTTACCGAGAGAGGATACTACTGGAAGGTTACCACTGGAATGTTACTGAGTGAGGTTTCCATTAGAGGTTTCAAATAGAGGTTATCACAGATTAACCTCACCACTGATTTATCAAGGAAAGCTCAATGATACAAGTCTAAAACTGAAAGGATACTATTGTAGAGTTACCACAAATGTTTACTGCTAAAAGCCTTCTAATGAAGCTTGCCTCGACCCATCACCTAGGACCCATGCCGTGACTAACCCAAGGCATACTTCCATTGGCCCACACCGAATAGATAAATAATGACCCACACATGGTTGATATATACTGACACACTTAGGATCAATAGATAATGACCCACACAAGATCACTAATTGCTGATCCAAACATTGTTGATAGATACTGACCCACATAGGATCGATGATATTTATTTACATTATATCCAGCCACATGATTCCCAAACTAATCATGATTGATTCTATAAGGATCCGCTCCATAATGCATATGTAATACCTTAACCAATACTATGTTCCATGTAAAATTATCTCAACAACTTCCATGTTGTAAGGGTTTCAATGCGACAGATTGTGCGTCAATAGGATGCCTAGACTGTGATGTATAAGAATTTTAGTACTGTTGATCTAGTTGGATTCAGGTTTGATCCTACACGGTTGTACTACAACATTCACGAAAACTCATGTGGAGAAAACCAAAAGTGACGTCTCACTCCATGGATCACAGATCTGCAGATGGATTTCCAAACAAATTCCATGTTCACATATTATGGATCTTTTAGCGAAACAGGTCCTAGAAGGGCCCGAGTCCTGTCTGACCCTGACCGACCCATTCTGGGCTGACCCGATCCTGTTTGTGTCAACCCGACTAGGTCTTGGTTTAACCCAAACTGGCCTGAACCAACCCGAGATATCCCATTTTATTGGGGATCGGCAGGATTGGTCTTCTAGGGCGGTTCGACCCACTGGGTCAGTGAAGCCCGACCCATATAGGGGAGAAGCACAATAGGCTCATGTGGTCTATCCTGTAGTGGGCATGACATGCTTGGATTGCCTGTCCCAGGCCGTGGAATGGCACATCCCACTGGAGTTGCGGCACAATAATGCATGGTCGAGAAGGGCGGGTCCCACCCTAACTGGGATGGGGGAGCGCCCCCATCCCAAATGGCCTTATATTTTCGGTTTGTGGTGTAGAGCCACATGGTGTGGCCTAGTTTCCCATGGGACCCATAGGGAGAATGTCTCTACTGTTGTGGCATCGGATCCGCGACCAACCTCTCTGGTGGCCCGCCATTGTAGGACCCTCCATCTCCTACAACCAATAGGTGTCAGATGCTCCCTGTGTCCGTAGTTGCTAATGATCCATGGCCACCTTTGTTAGTGGCGCACGCATGCCACCACTTCCTCCACAGATGGCCCGAGCCATCCGCTATATCCACCATTCATGTCTTCAGCCAGGACATTCTCCTCTGAAGGTGCATGTCAGCGTGCTTCTATCTTCTCGACATCCAGTCATTGTCGGCTGCCATCATCCCTTACCGGCACTGATCATTGGTGTTGTCATGTCATTGACGTGCCTACCGTCTTCTGCGGATCACCGGTGAGTTTCGGTGGCCCGTTTTTTCCATATGAATGTGCCAATGAACTTCCTAGGATGTCTTCTTCTTCGCTAAACCCATTGTTTAAAGTTACATCAATCCCAAATAGATTTCTCGTGGAGAAATGTCAAATTTTAAAAAAAAGGTGGAGGGTTTTGGCCTGGGTTGTTTGGCCCAAGCCATCCACATTAGCTTGATAGCAATCAGGTAGTATACAAATTCAAAAACTCTTGAATTTAGATAAGATATAAAACATACCTCAAATTCATTGTTGAAAGATCACATTTCATGAGGAGTCAATGTTCGTCAGTTCGTGATTCTGTGGAGTTCGTCCCCGCCTATTGGAACCGGTGTTGTCCTCCAATTGGTAGGCGTCGTGGTACATTATCAGAGCTCTGAATAATGGTGAAGTCATGCCAATACTCTACCCTAAGTTCCATATAAATAAAATGGGGGAGGTTGAGTAATGATGTTGGGAATATATGTGGTTCATTTAATGAATGAACCTCCCAAATTACAACAGTGTTGTTACAAGGATTGAGGAGTAAAGCCAATTAATGGCTTCACATGTCATTGGTCATGCCACCATCACATGTCCGTTGAAGGAAGAAGAATAAGAGGAATAAAATAACATGTTATTTTATTGTTCTTTTAAAATTTCAAAATCTAACATCTTATCCTGACCTACTACGTTCAATGTGAAGCCTTCCTTAATCCAATTTTGGTGCTACAGATACAACAGATCTCTAGGATTTTTAATCCATGCACAGGTTCCAATTTTAGAAAATTTCTATCACTTTTTTACTGAACGTACCATAAAAAAAGTTCTGGAAATATTTATTGTCCCGATGGGCCTCAGAATCATGAACTGTTCATTTTCACAGAGTCATAATAAATTCAAAATAATAAAAAAAAATTAAATCGAAAATCCGGGTCATTATATTCTCCACACCTTAGGGATTTTATTCCCCAAAATCCATGACATATACTAAGAAATCAAATGGAGTTTCTATGCAAGAATATGATCCTCCCACTTTCATGAGATTTCGTGGAGGTTCTCATGATACCAGTGAATGAGAACTAGAAGGATCAATCATTCATGATGGACTCTCTCCATTAGATCATCAATATCCAATGGAACCTCCCTAAATATCACCCAATCATCGATTTCTATCTCACCCCAGACCATGATTTTTGTTGGATCATGCACGTATCACCTCAGTTGAGACACGTGGAAAACCTCAGGCACAAGAAGCATCTATGGGGGAAGAGCCAGGAAATACACCACCTCACGAACACTGTAGAGAACCTGAAAAAGTCTGATGATCCACAGAAATAACTTGTCTCCCCGGCCATATCTCTGCAAACCTTGTCGATGTGAGACCCATAGGAAGACATGGCCTCTCTTCTATAAATCCTAAGGTCTCCATCCCCTGTCAGTATGAGAATTATGTTTTTCTTTGTGTAGTCTTCATCTACTCCGAGATGTTCATCAACATCTCAGTGGTATCCTATAATAACTCTCGTCCCATAAGTGCCAACTCCCCTGGGTCTGTCCAGCATAGGGGTTCCCTTCACGGTTGACCGTACATAGCCTCAAATTGTGTCATAACAATGGTGGAGTGATAGTTGTTGATGTATGCGATATCCACCAAGGGAAATTGATCCCCCCAAATACAACCAAAATCAAGGGCACAAGCACGAACCAGGTCGTCGAGTGTCTCTATCGTCCACTTCGTCTGACCATCCATCTAAGGATGAAAGGCAGTGCTCAAATTTAGTAGAGTCCTGAATGACTCTTGTAATCCCTTACACAACTATGATATAGATCGTGCATCATATTTAGAGATGATCGTCAATGAAACCCCATGATTACGTATAATCTCCTATTCGTAGAGGCTTCCCTATCCCTCTACTAATCCCTGATCTCGGATGAGTAGGATGTGGGATGACTTAGTGATGCTTTAAAAGATCACCCATATGGAATCATGTCCCCTAGATGCACATTGAAACCTTTTCCTAATGTTCATGGAGATACCTTCCCACTTCTACTATGTCACCTCTAGTGGAAGCGCTAAGCCTACTAAAACCTGATGATTGGGCTTCACTTGGTGACAAGTGAGGCATCGTGAAACAATCTCTTCCATGGATTTCATCATCCCTGGACACCAATTTTGATGTGGGAGGTTCTGGTACATCTTCGCCACACTAGGATGTACAACCATAGGGGACATATGTAACTCCCTCAAAAACGCTTCCCTTAGAGCCACTAGTACCAGGGGGAATCTTCTAAATAGGAGGGCATGATCCCACTATCAAAAAATTCATCAGGTTCTTTTCCTATTGATATCTATGCACATCGAGCCTCACAGTCAATGTCCCTATGTTGTTCATCCCGAACTCGCTGAAAAAGTGGGGGAGTGACAATCACAGGCTGTATGTAAGTTTCTCGATCTCTATCCACATATAATAACTGCAACGTGGCTAGCCACAATGTCGCCTCTCTCAGCAACTGTAGAACAGACCTCCTGGTGAGTGTGTCTACTCCAACGTTCTGCATTCCAGGATTTTATACTATATTAAAGTGATATACCTGGAGTAAGTCCATCCTGTGTCTTTGTCTCAGGTTCTGGTCCTTTTGTGGGAAGATATACCCGAGAATCTTGTGATCAGTGTAGACTGTAAAACCTTCTCCCATCATGTAATGTCACCACATTTTCAAGGAAAAGACCAATTCTACAATCTCCAGGTCATGGGTCGCATAGTTCTGCTCATCTTGTTTTAGTTTTCATGAACCATAAAATACCACTCATCGCTACTTCATGAGGACACATCAATGTCTAGGATATGATGTTTGTAGTAGACTTCATACCCAACACCCTCTTCTGGCATCCTGACGATGGGGGTCCGTTTCAGTCTCTACCTCAGCTCCTAAAAACTCTGCGGGAATCTGTCCCTCCTAATTTAAGTCCTTACATTATTCATAAATTCATATAAGGGTTCTTAAAATATGGAAATTTCATGTATGAATATCTAGTAGTACCCTGCCAATATGAGGAAATTTTTCACCTCATTCAAACACATGGGTGTCTCCCAAGCATGCATTGCCTCTATCTTCACTGGATCTACCACAACTCCATCCTCTGAGATAGAGTGCCCCTAAAATTGGACCTATCGTATCCTGAATTGGATCTTCTAGAGCTTAAAATAAATGTGGTACTCTCTTCTTTTATACAGAAATATCTGCAGATGATAGGCATAATGCTCCTCTGAAGCCAACAATATCCAGATGCTGATGATGAAGACCAACAAAAAGAGATCATGTAATTGCTGATATATCATGTTCATGAGTCCCATTAACATTTTAGGGGTATTGTTCATGCCAAATGGCATATACAAGAACTCATAGTGGCCATACCAACATCAGATGGTGGTCTTCTGGTCATCATCATCTTGTACCCCAAGCTGTTGATAGTCTGATATGCGGTTTATAATTGAAACCCATCATGATCCCTCTAGCTGATCGAAGAGATCATAAATCCTCGGATGTGGTTACTTGATCTTCACAGTCACCTGGTTTAGGTTCTGATAGTCCACACGGAGTCTTAAAGTCTCATCTTCATTCTTAGCGAACAAAATCGTGGCTTCCCATGGGGAAACATTAGGAATTATGAACCACTTCCTCTACAAGTAATCAAGCATTACATGTAACTCATGAATCTCCGTGGGAGCCATCCGATATGATGGTGTAGATATTGGTGTGGTCCTGGGGTACATGTCGATGTAAATTTCTACCTCTCTATGTGGAGGTAGTCCAGGAAAATCATTAGGAAAGACATCGACATACTGGTCCATCACTAAAGGATATATCAAACCCATATCCTCAACTATTATGATGGTAAGGCTAGCCAACTAATGTGTGATCTGCTACACCCTCCTATAGGTAAGTCCATCTTGTGCTGCAACGGATCCCTTCTCACTGGTGGAGGAAAAATTGATCCCATCTTTGAGGACACACAACACTTTGTTCCTAATGTAGTAAATCTGGGCATGGACTGTGGATAAACATTCAATACCCATGTTGACATCATAAGGACTCAAAACTGCTATTGGAAGATCCCATATGAATCTCTCACCAATTAGAGTAATCTCATACTGCCTCCACTAGTGTGTAATCCTCTAATCTTCACCCGTAAGAGTCTCTAATCGCTGGGATATTTCCAACAAATCCATCAGAATCTCTGAGCTCTGAATGATAGTCGTGGAAATAAAAGAGTGGCTGACACCTCTGTCTATATGTACTACAGCTCTGGTCGAGTAGAAATATATTGCGCCTCTAATCATCTCTAGAGAGCCTTGGTCATAGAACTCAACTTCTTGGAGCTGACCTCATCTCTATCCACATACTCCCTGTGGTCGGGGCAGACCACTGGGAGGTGGTGGCTGTAGAACCACCAACCATCATCCACCACTTATTGTACAACCTAGTCCTCTACAACATCTACCACCCTATGGAAATCTTGGATCAAATATCTTCATCTATCATGGAAGTCCCTCGACATTCTACTAGACATCAGTGTGGCTGGTTAGGCAGTTACGAGCCTTGTGACCCTACCCACCACACAAGTAGCACTGCTTTCTCATCATCCATGATCAATTGTCCCATGAGCCCCGCACCACCGACCTAGTATCATGAGAATATCCACTAGATGGGAAGGCCTGCATGGGCCCCTATGTCATCTTTCTACTGCCTGATGTGAATAATACTGCTACCTGATGTCTGATGTTGTCTCGCACGATAGTTTCCTTCTCAAATAGGAAACTCTCCACCAAAAGCGCTCACTGTAGAACCCTATTCTGCATCAGAATTCTGAGTTATATCAAAGATGATCATATCTCCCATAAAATACCCTAGTCAATGGTTCATGCCTTGAAGAAAGGGTATCATATCATTTCAGTGGAGTATCAACAGAGATAAGTGAACCTCACCATGTACTGGACCCAAATGTGTTAACACCATAAGAGGGCCCTGCACATAGGCTTCATCACACGGTGGGCCGTCACCGCGTAGTCTCTCGGTATTCCTAGCTAGTTGTCTACATGGAGGTTTCCTGAATGTAAACATGTGTTCCCATGTCAATATGTAATACCATGTGAGCTGACTCAATAAAAAAATATGAAATACATTTCAAAACACACGCAATCCGTGTTTTTGTGCACTATGTTAGAAATCAGAATTTTGGGTCCTTGTGTATTGATACATCATCCTTCGCACAAACACTAGATTAAAAAAATTGAAATCCACAGTCATAATATTTAACCCTGTTTCAATATTGAAATGATCATATTCTTAGTTCTTCGGTTGAATCAACTCCTTTGATAGCACTTTTCCACAACCCGTCCCCCAGTGCCTGTGTCATGACTACCCCAAGATCACCTTACATAGGCCATGGGATGACAATGAGTGGCATAATTGAATATCCCTATAACGGGAAGGAAATAATTTTAAACCAATACAAAGAGGAAATACATGAGGACAATAAGAAGAAACCATGAATTAAAATAATGTAGTAAAAAGTGTTCTGAATGTAAATGGGCCAGAATAAAAGCCCAACTAAAAAGTAAATGTACAACTGAATAGAGAGAACAACACCTGGATCATATACCAAGGATACTACATGAAGGGTAGGTACAACTCAAAATCAGTAGTCACTGTGTCACGTCACGTCAAATAGTCCACCTCTGAGAAACATCAAGTCTTGGATCCCTCATCCTTGATCAATTTTGTCTGTCATATACACAAGACACAAAATGGTGCAGGCATAGCCCATGCAGTGGTGAGTATAAAAAAACACCGTATGGACCCCAAGACCACCAAAGGTCTCCCAGAGATCCACAAAAGATAATCCACAGTGTAAGTACTCATTCAAAATGCATGAAGCAGTCATCAACTCTACATAGGTATATGACTATACATATACCTAAGTTATCAAGATATACCCATCACATACATGTGGTAAAATAAGGATCCTTATTTTAAGCCTTTATCATAACTGTTCCAAATGTGAAGAATACGAAAAAGTTACACCAAGATCATAACACCATGAAGGTAAAAGTACAAAAAAAGAAACACCATGATGGGAACACCACAAAGGTAAAATTAAAACAATAGTAACACGACAATGGTAACACCACGAAAGTAAAATTACCACAAAGGTAACACCAAAAGCTAAAATTACCACAAAGGTAACACCATGAAGGTAGCAACAAGAAGGTAGAAGTACACTAAGGTAACACCAAGAAGATATAATTGTAATGTTAAATGTTCCACAAAGGTAAAAGACTCGTCTCACACTAGGTACATAACTCATGTATAGAAGAACAAATGATTAGTCGTAAAACTGGATCATCTTATTCTATCTAGAGGCTTTGTAGCAGACCCACATAGGATAGATAAATTCTAACACATATTGGGTCGCTTGGAGTTGACCCACATATGATAGATAGATAACGAACCACATAGGATCACTAAGTGTTGACCCACACATGTTCAATAGATGTTGAACCACATAGGATCGAAGTTAATTATTCATGCTTTAACCAGCCACGATATTATCACAATAAGCTAGCATAATTTTGAGAGGATCATCTCCTAAAACAATAAAGAATTACTAAACCATAATGATGTTCTACAAATAAGTATCCCTATGGATAGCCATGTTGTAAGGATTACTAAACAATAGACAGTGTGTCAATAGGACACACAGTTTGTGACTTATAAGCATTTTTTTACCATGGTCCCTGTGGGATTAGGGTTCGATCCAACATAGCCATAGTGTAACATTCTCCACAACAGAAGTGGAATATAAAAAAACCTTCTCACTCAAAGGTTATTAACTCCATAGAGGGCTCGTCAAACAGACGCCCAGTTTACTTGTTTTGGATCTTTTTGAAAAACTGGGCATGGCAGGGCCTGAGTTCATTCTGACCCAGCCAAGGCCGACCTAAACCAATTTGGGTCAACACGACACAGTGTGGGTCTAACCTGGCTTGGACTGAACTGGCCTAGGCTAGCCAGATTAGGTTGGGCCTCGGTAGTCTTAGCCCGCTATACTGCGGACTAGCCTACCCACCTAGGAGGTATGGCCTGCTGGGATGGCATGGCCCAGCCCACAGAGGGGCTCGACAAGATGGACTTGCATGGTGCAACCCACAGAGAGAATGGCCCACTAGGCTCATGTGGCCCAGCCCACAGAGTGGCGCGACCCACTAGAGAGGGGCCCGCACTAGTTGGAAAAGGGCAAGAACCCCCCCTAGTTTTTCTGAATGGTCATATCTGTTTAGTTTGTGTGGAGGTTCCATGTGGAAAAAACTGGTCTCCCATGGGACTTGTAGGGAGCAGTTCACAACAGCTGCGGTGTCATCGTCATGGTCGGCCTCTCCAGCAGTGCACCGTTGTGTGCCGCTCCATCACCAGCGGTCGGACGATGTCGGCCACTCCCTGTAACCATTGTGGATGATGAGTCGCGACCACCTACTTTGGCGCTGCACATGCATCGCCCATTCCCCCAAAGGTGGCCCGAGTCGGCAGGCATATCCGCCCACCGCAGCATCGGGCACAACCTTCTATTCTGGAAATGCTTATTGCCACACATCCATCATATTCATGGTCGGCTATTTCTCGCTACCGCCATCCCCCTCCAGCCCTAGTCGCCAGTGCTGTTAGGCTGGTGTTGTGATGGTGGTCATCCTAAGGTCCCCAAAAAAGATCTGGTGGCCTGTTTTTCCATCAAATTTTTAAAACAGTCCTCCTGGTATGTCATATTCATTTCTAAACCCACTGTTTCGGGTTTCGTTTAACCCGAATAGATCCGTTACTAATAACACTACAAATTTCAACATAAGGTGGATGGCTTAGTCATTGTTTATTTGGCTTGCACCCTCCAAGTTAGCTTGATTGAAATAGAGTATTATACTGAATCAATAAATATTTAATTTTAACTATAAATAAACTCAAACTCATGATTCTTTTTAGAACATCCACGTTTGAGGAGGAGTCGGTGTTCATTGGTTTGTGAATCTGTGGCATTCATCACCACCCACTAGAACCAGTCTTATCCTCCATGTGGTTGGCATGCCGGTACATTGCTAGAAATTCATTGCTTTGTGATGTTGTTCTAATACTCTACCCCGATCTATATATAAATAGGTGAGGGGGAGGGTAAGTAATACTGTTGGGAATTTATGAGGATAATTTAATGAATGAACCTCCCAAATTCCAATGGTTTTGTTTCAAATATTGAGGATTCAAGACAAATAATTTTTTGACATGTCATTAGTCCCCCATCACTGCTTGTTTGTCAAAGGAAAAAGAAAAAGAAACAGAAAATAACAATGTTATTTTATTATTTTAAATGTCAAAAACTATTTTTTTTCTCCCGGCCATTTGAGGCCGAAGTGATTCCTTCCTTAAGCGAATCCTAGTTCTACATATTCAATGATGCTTTCAAATTTTTAATCTTAGCCCCAATTAAAAAGATAAACAATTCTGGTGTCACATTTACTGTACATACCATTAAAAATGTATATAAAATCATTTTGGGAACACCAGATCTCGTAATCATGTGCTGTCAATTTTCACAGACTCGTAACAATATTCCATATAATTAAAAAAAATTACATGGAAATTATAGGTCATTACAAATCTTACCTATGAACCCACTGATGAAGCCTACTGATGAATCCTACTGATGAAGCCTACTGATGAAGCCAACCGATGAATCGTATCGATGAAGCCAACCTATGATGTCTACTGATGAAGCCAACCATTGAGAAGGCTGATGCTACTAGTCTTTTGATACCTAATCTTCTACTACATACTTTTCCAATTTCTTAAAATATTTCTAACAGTCATATTTGTTAAATTTAAGGCTTTTGAAACTATTTAATGCTGATTGTAGTTATACTAAGAGATTGAATCTGGAGCCAGTGTGAGGTATGAGGAAGACTGAATGTGGTTTTCTTATTCCTATTGTTGAACCTCTAATATAAAATAGAATTCCTAGAAATAGAATTAGATAGATGCATGAGGGAGAAACATTACAAGCTAGATCTAAAGAATAAGAGAATACAAGAACTTACAATGTGAACCCAAGAGCTTCATGACGATTTTTTGGGAGAACAAATCCAAAATTATATTTTTTGAATCATCAAATATCTTTCATACCATGAAGCAGGACTATTCAAAACCTGTAAGCTAGATCCTGGAGTTGGGACACTCTGTTTTTGAGACAATTTCCAGAGAAGTACTCAAACATCAATTTCATCACTCTATAGAGTCATGAGCTGAACTGAAAACACATAGTGCCTTCTAAACTAAATCTTTGTGACATTTGCTATATTGTGTTTTATATCATACATTTGTTAGTAGTCTGTGTTTTTCTGTCACACAAACATTATCTCATGTTCTTAAAATGAAGGATGCTGAAAATACTCACTCAAAACATTACATACAGTATTGTTTCCCACGTATAACTATCTATGATGAAATGAATGGCATGTTGGTATGTTTTTCCAATGAAACCTATGGTAGATGGTGTTATCCTTGAAGAGTTTGTGAATACTATGGTAAATCCCAATAAAGGTAGTGTATCATGTTTATTGTTAATATAAATGGCTTGGTGGCAGGTGATCACCATGAGAAGAGGAATATGTCTCGGATTGAGACTGAACCTCTTGTTTAACTGTGATGTCTACATTATTCTATAATACAAGGTTTTTCTATATTCCGTATTAAATTATATCAATAAAAAATTGTTTTACATTAAATCTGACAGTTAGTTTTTTTAGTATGTATATGTGTTTAATTCAGTAAACCTATTTCAAATGATGGATATGAGTTTCTCACTGATTCAGCTAAGGAATAAAAAACATTTGATAAACATGTTGACCATTGGACATTTATGTCTATACTACCTAAATAAATTGGGTTGTTTCAAATTTTGGTGATTTTTATCATAATGTTTTTAACAGAAATTTAATGTAGTAAATAAATTCACCCCCCCTCTTGAGATTCCACCCCGACCAATATTAATTTCCCCATAAAATCTCTCATCCTACTATTAGCCCCTTAAATTTTAATAGTATAACTCTTAACATTTATTTCATATAGAATTTTAATGAAATAAAAATTTATGTCAATACAATTTCAATTATCCAATGCCTCATAAGGATTTTTAGCCTTCTCAATATAATAAGTTATTTTGACAAAACACTTAGGAATAATCTCTTTATTTACACATTATAATTTCTACAAGTATTTCATAGAAGGGAATACATGAAAATGATTATACCATATCTTATAACATGCAAAAAAATAATTAAACAAGACTATAGTCTACTAAAGTGTTTGGTTATCATAGTTCATCGATAGAATCCTTCTATGGCCTATTAAAACATCTTCATAAACACATTATTCTATAAAATATAAATAGGAAAGACAAAAAATTTAGTATTGTTTCTCAAATAATCTTCTTAATCAAGAGATACAAGAATATCAATTCATTAGAGAGAATTATACAAGATTGGATATCCAAAAACACATATAGAATTAAGAAAATTATATAATAATATTATTGCATTCATTAAAGAATCATTCTCAAACATCCACAGTGACTTAATGCTCACTATGATAATAGTTTTCTATAAATATGCTTGTAACTATGTATTATGTCCTCAAAGTCCAACATCATACCTACCAGGACATCCCAAACTACATACTGACATCATGAGACACACAGAACATACCTCTGATTACATATTTTCATAAACCATCTATGATATTGTTGTATAACTGTTCCAAAATGAACTATGAAAAATCCTGAATGGAATTCTAGACCATCATGGGTTATTGAGAATAATGTGAAATTATTGAAAATATAAGAAAAGGACTGATTTTCTATAAGTACAAAAAATATGAAAAGATAAACCAATACCAAGTAGATTTTCCAAAAAATACATAAGGGAAATTTTCCACAATTGGAAAATAAATTAAAATTGAAAATCATCCTGAAAAAAAAACTATAACCATCAACATCACACCTCACAATCCCAATTAAATTAGATGAGCATTTTACCCTAATCACCACTCTCAATTTATGATCCAATTATCAAAAATAATATTCCACCACCATGTTTCTCATTTACCTTTCCAATATCCATCACTAAAAAAATATACAAAATACTGCAGTAAATTGTTGGGAGTGAGAAAAACATCCCAACACATTCACACTATGAAATCCATAAAAAGTTATAATATAAATAAAATAGAAATTTAATTGTTTAATACAAAAATATATTGTGTAATATATTCTTTATTACTAATAAATTATTATTTTGACTATAAAATATAAAAGATATATAAAAAATAGTATAAAATGATCATTTTCATAATCAATCAAATGAAAAAAATCATTTTTTGAAATATGTCATCTAATAGTATAATCAATTCCATAAAATATATATGTAAGCTTTGTTAGTTAGTTCTAGGTACTAAGATCCACATACGCATTAGTCAATCGCCATCAAAAAATGTATGTCCCATGTCCCCAGTCTTTTAAAATCAGTATATAATCAAAAAACACATAATTGGGGTAATCAGGTCAATCATGGTTTGGTTAGAGTAATTATTTTCAATCAATTTATAGGGTGTCAGAGAGGTAGAATGATTTTATTAATTTCCCACATACTACTCATTCTCACCTGTTCAATCAATCAATCAATCAATCATTGAGGGAGTAATTAATTTCTAATCACTTCATATCGTTATGACCAATTTCAATTATAATGGTTCCTTTGTAATTTCAAAACCAAATTAAATGTTTTAATAAAATTCAATCTTTTCTAAGTCAATTTTCATTAAAAGCTATTTTTATAATTATTTATCATCATATGATTTCAACACATATTTTCTAAAATAACATCATGTTTTTAATTACATAAAAATATTTTTTCCTATATCACTTATGAATTTTAAATAAATAAAACATCAAACAAATTAATTTTATAGAAATAAAATAAAAAAAATTCTAATCATGTAAGAAAATTATGGATTTAATTATTCTAAAATCATTACAAAACAACAAATGTTTTTATCACCTGATCAAATCCTAATTAAACCCATATATTGGGAAATTCCAAAGGGGATTAAAGAAAAAAATGATTAAAAATAGATCCATAAAATCATTATCCATCAAAACTAGTACGAAAAACATAAATAACATGAGGATTCATCACTGTCAATGAGGAGAATATAAAGTAATAGAATTAAAATAATAAAATAAATTTCACCTAACAAAGTGGTAAAAAACAAATCCACTGGTATTTTTATTTAAGAAGAATACAAATTTGAAAATATTAATAAAATCACGGGGGACTCTAAATGAAAAATTATTAAATATATTTGAGTTACATATTTTTGGAAAAATAAGGTATGATTATATTTATTTTGGAAATTATCGATCACATAATCTCCCCTTAGGGCTTCATTATAGTTTTGATGCAAAATAGACAGACCATGACATAACCACCCTAGACCATGCTGAATCAAAACTCCGCCAAAAGGTCTCTAAAATCCATTTTTTAGGGTGTTCCCAGATCTACATTTCACAATGTAAGGGTATAATATTTCCCCCACCAGAACTACACAGAAAATAGACGAGGAACCTAACCTGACCACTCAATCCTACACAAAACATGCATCTCTCTTGGCCATAGAGAAAAAATAGTAGAGGGATATGATGCTACCAAGTATCCATGGATTAGAAATGAAAATATTGGATATATCTACAAAATTAAGTCTCTAAAACCTAACATTTAATACAAAAGACTATACTGAAACCCTTCTAAACAAGTCATAGGCACCAATTTTCCATAAATCAAAGCATTACATTTCATAGCGTATCCCCTTGTACTCATCATTATAGCCCTACCACCACAAAGAACACTAAAATAGGTCTCCACATAATTATCTATAAATTTGAAAAACACTCATAAAATAACAAAAACAATCCCCAATAAAATGCTTCCAAAAAATGGTGAAAATTTACTAAATGCAAGTAACAAGATGTTATACGATCATATACTAATGTTTGTTCCAACATTTTTCAAATATAATTGAAATTGGAATATAATTTCTCCAATTAGATTATATTTATTGATATAAATTTATATGGTTATAAATAATTCTTAATTCATCTATGTTCTCATTTTACATTTGTATCATGTGTTTAATGAAATGAAGCATTACCGATTATATATAAATATAGACTTTCTAATGTGACATGTAAGAATCTAGATCCCATTGTTTTATAGCATCCGTAGTTATATATTTATGATCATGTTTTCAAAATCATTATATTTATTTTTAATTATTTTTATTTTTTAATAATGATATTACAATTAATCATCTTCTTTAAAAAAATATATTAATAACATTTTGATGATAATGATACCATTTAATATATTATATATTCTTTTATGAAATGAGTACCATTTATTATATTCATTTAAAAATGAAATGTTGTAAAATTTTATTTTAAAATGATAAAAAAATTTACAATGTAAATCATTCATATCATGTAATCATGATCCAGATATTTCATGAATGAAGAAAAATATGATTAGAGTTTCAAAAAATCTTGTATCCAAATGGTAAAGGCTCCACTTTGGCATCTTGAAGGATAATGATAAAATCTGAATATGAATGAAATATTAGGTACTATAGATGCTTTATATGAGGGCACTGTAGATGCAGAGGAACTATAGCGGTAGTGGCACTATATTAGGAGATGTGGCAGTGTCTTTACTATAGCATGTATGGTATCATCCTAGGTACGATGGTAGAACAATTCTCCAATGGGCCCTTAGGGACAACAAATGGGATTTCAGTTATTGTATTTGGGATTCGTACTCAGGGCCTAAATTCTATGTAATTGTTCATCCTCTACCTAATCAAAAAAGGTGGTATTCTCATTATTAATAAATATGTGCCTTCGGCCCCATCCTTTTTAAAAAATATTATTGTTTATTCCAATGATATATTGGGTATAAAATCAAGAAAATCATATTATATAAGATTTTTTCATAGATTAGTGGAAAGCACTTTTATAAGTTCTATTATGATGATTATCCAAAACATATTTTCCTATTATCAAAACCATTATGGTTTCATAGATATCTCTTACACAAAAGAAATTTTCATGTAGTGGAACCTATCCATTATTGTCACTTACATCATGATCACCTTACATTAGATAACACATTGTAACTATGTATAATGGTAATTTGTACTGAAATTTTAAGTTCTTTAAAATTTATTTTTAGAATAAATAAAATACTTACTAATTAATTATTATATTCAATATCAATATTATATCTCATGTATTCCCTTCATGTATAAATTATTTTATAAATTTAGTATTATACTCAATAAATTTAGCCAAATTAATATGATCTAAAAATATTAATCTATAAGAATTTATGAATATAAATATTTATGATACTAATCAATGAATTAAAAATATGTGTATTTTTTAATATCATTATATATATCATCAATAAGGTATATAAAATCCATTTACAAAACGTTTTAAAATGAATCAAAACTAAAATTTATATATGAAAACTATGGTTTGATGGGTTATTAACCCCTATTTATCCATATGTATTAAAACCCCCATAAAAAAGAGAGTTCCAACCAATGTCCCATTATACATGTATTAAAAATAATGTGAGGAAATATTTTCCGTAAATTCATAAAATCTAAAATGAATAAATAATAACTAGGAATTACTAACAAGATCATAACTAAAAAATAAATCATATTTTTAAGTGGCACTTAATAATATATTGTGCCTATTATATATCTATTAATAAACACGGTATGTCATTTAAAATAATAATCATTGTCATTTTACAAATAATAATAAAATAATTATTTATATAAACCATTTAGGTTCCTGAAAAAAATGGAAAATAGAAAATTAATTAATTAATTAATTAACTCATGAATTTTGGCATGAATTTATTTACATTTAAATGAAATCATACAAAATAATTTAAATATAATTATATAGAAATTATGTATCACCTATATATTAAAATTTTATATTTATATCTCATATATGAATACATCATAAATCATTAATTACATTTCAATAAAATAAATTCCTTGATATTAAAAATTGTGATTCTGTAAAAATTATAAAATAGTTATATTCTATTATAAATGAAAAACTAATATGGACAATGTTAATTATTTATTCATTTCAAAATTATATAATTTTTATTTATATATATATTTGATTAAATAAATATTTTATATTATATTTTGTTTAACAAATTTTACGAAATGTTACAAATTATATCAAATACACCACACTGGTGATGGATTTAGAGACTATTAAAAAAATTATATAAATTTTAAAATCACATCCTATTTCATAATCCTAATGATCTGTTCATTTGAGGTATAATTTAAATTTATTTATACACTTAAATTATTTAATGTTATATTTTTATACATGGGTTTTAGATTTTTTTGGAGTCACTAAATATTTATGAATGGTGGAGATAACCTTGTGGCTAAAATCAATTTTATGAAAAAAATAGATTTTATTGGCTTCATTTTTATTTATAATGGTATGAACAATTTTCATTATAAGTTGTTATAGTTTTTATTTTAGTTGTTATTTATTATATTTTCATTTATTTATTAATGTATTATAATTATTAACAAAAAATAAAGTTAGTAACGGTTAAAGATACTTGACCGACACATTCGTTATCTTGTTATTTTTTGAATTTTTTATTTGAAATATAATTTAACATTGTTTTTAAGCCAAATATTTCTTATATCAATGGTAAATGAAAAAAACTTCTATATGTTAAGTGCATTTTGACAACATTTATTATATTATTTGATGGCCTATATGCAACTAATCATAGTGTTTTATAAAATGATGACATATCATGTCTCCTCAATTATTGTAGTGGTTAGTTTTTATGTATATAATCTTCACCCACTATTATTTATAAATAATTTAAAAAACATATTGGGTATTTAATACATAACTAAGAGTAATATAAAAAGTATGTAATATAATGGAATTTAATATTGTTAGTCAAAAAATAAAATAATGAAGGTAAACCTCAATCAAACATGTTTCTTTGGAAGAAACCATCAGGATTATAAATATATATATAGAATAATATAATTTTAAATTTATTTTTCTTGATGTTATAAAACATGTTCTTCTAAAAAACTACAAGTGTAACCATCATCACCCATTCTCCCACTTTTCAAACCTAACACAAATTCCCAATGATGAATACTCCACATGATGTAACTATTAATTATATGGTTTCTCTCAATTATCATCAGTGTTTTTCAAAATTAAATGTCATAAATAATATCATTTTGTATCATTTTTTAATTCAAAATATAAAATACAATTTAATATGTTATCATAATAATTCCAATAAATTGAAAAAATATAACTATTACATTTTTGAATGATTGTAAAATAGCAAGATTTACATTTTCAATGTGATTACCATGCAATACTCTATAATATTATCACAATAATATTTAAAAAAACATTTTAATATACTCAACACATATAATCCATATTTTAAAAAATTTATGTACTCTATCTACAGAATTAAAATTTTATTTTTTGATTTAATATCATCAATAATGATAGTACTATGAAATACTAAATGATGTTCTATTTTAAATGAATGTGTTAATCTCTATAATCCTCGTGATTATAATAGTGAAAGACCAATCCTTCACATATTTAAATCATGATCCTTTACTAAAAATGGTAAATATGATCAACCTGGTATATTAGTGAGGACTGTGAGATATTTTATACTCATGTTTCTCAGATTTTATTTTTTCAATTTTTCATATATTAATAAAACATATATCTATATATGGATAAATAAAAAATTCATATTTCCTAAAAAATGTATTATAGTATATTACGTCGCATAATTTTTATTCTACATCATTTAGATTTTGGAAAAATACATTAGTTTGACCAATCTTTTAACTATCCAAATTATTCTATATAATTAAAACAAAAAAAATTATTATTTATATATATGTAATTTAATAATATTCAGCTAATTAATGTTTAAAAATAGTAAAAAAAATTACATACCCCAAAATTCACCTTATATTATTTTTTAACAGCTATATGTTGAAATTCCATTTTCTCCATATATTTTTTATGTTGTTAAAGATTCCATGATAATAAAAGTTATTATTATTATTAATTAAAATATTTAAAAGAAACTATAATATATATATATATATATTATTAAATTATAAAATATAATATGTTATTGTTAATGATGCATATCAAAAACCATTATCCACTGATCTCAAGGTACCAATTTTTGTAAATTTTAGTGCATTTTATAACTGATTTTGGGATTTCATATAATATACACTATGATTTATAATTTAAGACCATCCCCATTTTCTAAAAAATATCGACACAAAATGGTGTAAAAGGGCGTCATTCACACCAATTCTTAAAATATTATAAAAATAATGTATTCTAAAATGATTAAATAACTATATATAATTATAAAATTACTAAAATATAATATAAATATTTAGTTTATGATGCTTTAAATTTTTATCAAATGAATCATTTTTTTAATTACATGAAATTTAAATCCTACATGGATATATGAGGGAAAGGAATATAATATCATATAATAGTGTTCTTAAAAATTTCCTTCATAATTCAAGAGAAACCATTATAGACACCTTGTAAATAGATAAAAGAAAATAAACATTTAAATTTATCATCCCATAAACATCTGATGAATTCAAGAATGTTGGTATCATTTTATTGTATATATCCATTTAATAAAAATATTCAATATTTTGAATAAAAAGGGAATGAATTATTTTTTCACATTAACAAGTGGGTAACATTAATTGTTACCAACTGATGTCACCATGATATTATGGAGGACAATATATGGTTAGATGATTATTAATGATAAACTAACTAATCTAGTCTTCTATTCATTATCCTATGGAACCCCTAAATTTAAAAAAATATGGACTACAATAATAAAGAATACCTAATGTATATAGAATCATATCAAATTGGATCATTGATACAAAAGTGTGAATGATTAAACTAGCACACATGATGAATGATGAAGAGTATCAGAAAGTTCATCTTGCTACATTGATGATAAGATGATATGATCAGATTTTTATGAAAATTTAAGATTATACTTCGTATATAATAATTTATTAAGAATCCAATAATTTGATTTTTTAATAAATAATTAAATATTTTAAACAAAAATATGAATAGTGATTAATTGGATTCATGTAATCAAATATATAAAATATTATGAAATAATAAATATGTTAAAAGGAAAATATTGAAAAATTCCTAAATCATCATAGGTGTTTTGAATTCTTGTTATTCCGTTATTTGGTTTATCTTCAATAGCATGTTTTGATGAATTTAATAATATATATTTTAGAAGAATAACACCAAAAATCATGTGAAATTAACATTATTATTAATTTATTTTTTAAAAAATTGATCTTTATCGTCATTTGAATAAATATTAAATTATTTAAGGGTATTATGTATAATATAGGTTAAATATTATTTAATATACGTTAACAAAAATTGTTGATTAATCAAATTATTATTCTTTATTAATAAATAATAATAATAATTAATGTGGAAAATGTAATAATATTATGTTTATAAATTTTTTTATACTTAATGTGAATATATTTAAATATAGTAATTATTTTTTAAATTATTTAAATTTTTAATGGAGTAATATATTTCAAAATTCTTATTCATTTAATTAAAAAAATAATGTAATGGTATTTATGTACCAAATTAAATGTGTTAATGGTTTCGAATCATTATCTTTTCAACATGACAATCATCTGGGTAATATTATAATATATATATATATATATGATTCATGCAAATATTACCATCACTTCCATAATATATTTTATTATTTTAATTGAATCAATATGAATAATTATATTTTCATATACACAATTTTAATATCAAATCATGTTATTTCTATTTTTCAACTTTTGTAATGAAATAATAAAAAAACTATAAAAATTTTGTATAACATTATAACAATCCCAAATATGTATAACTTTACAATAATTTAGTTTCAACATCTATCATTATTTTACATTTATGAAATAAAAAATAAGAAAAATATATGTTCTTATAAGTAATTGATTTTTGACATTTATATTTCCCTAAAAAACATATATCGATTCCTTTGGGTACAATGAACATGATGCATAATTATTTTTTGTAAATTGAAACAAAATGGTTTTTCCCATAATTTTGTTTTTTCAGGATAATTAATGTAACATTAATGAATATAAATATTAATAAAACTATGTATATGACAATTATTCAGTGAAATAAATAAAAAATCATTATCTGAATACTATAGAGTGTTATAACCAAATTTGAGTTTCAATAAACAAATTTATTAAGTCATTTTCTATTTGTAAATGATGATAACTCTAACATGGAATGAGGATGAACATATGATGTTATAGGTCAACGAGATGATAAAAAATCTATTTATGTTGATAGAATTGACTTATAAGAATGAATAAAAAGTGACCATTCAATATATTATTATCTATGAAGTTGATTGTGGTGAAATAGATATGTAAGGAATTGTGAATCCAATAAAGGTAGTCATGCGATCATTGGGGGTGAATAATATTGGTGTACTCATATAGTAAAATTTGGTTTTTATTATAATCCATTTTTTAAAAATAATGTAAATGGTTTGGTCAAAAAATCAACTAATTGTGGTTTTTATTAAAAACTTCTAAATAGTAATTTCAATATAGTTTTCCTCAATCGAGGATATAGTGAAGGGATAAAAATGTATTATCCTAAAACATAGTTTTTAGTTTTTTATCTAAAACCCATTTTATTTATTTTATGTATATATATTATAGTTTCATACACCATTTACCAAGTTCATGTTTAATGTGTACCTATAGGAAAAACCAAAGGAGAGTGGCCCATGAATACACAAATATTAGAATGTTGGAGGGAACTTAGTTGTCAATAATGTACCATGAAATAAATATAATCATATCTGGTAGAATATGATCATTAAATAGAGTTTCTTTCTTATATTTTTGGAAATTTATTTTGAACAATCTTAAATACAAAATTATGTTCACTCATTTATTATAGAACAAGATCACCCTCTTTAAAAAATGTAAATCTTATTTAAGATCCATAACCCACACTTGAAGATTGTTTTGATCAATGATAATTTATTTACATGTGTTTATTTAATGATAATTATTTTCAATGTTAAATCATTGATTTCATTCATAGTTCTTTATATTCACATATCAAATACATAATCATGATAAATTTTTTTTAGATAATCAACATCTTATAGAATGATATCTAATTATTATATGAAAATACATAGATATTATCTTCAAGGATTTATAATTTAATTCTTTAAAATTCATTTATATCTATACATTTTACATGAAATATTATACATCTTGATTATATATGTGTTTATCTTTAATATGATTGTGAATTGAATAATACTATATTAATGTAAGAATATTACAACTTCCCCTTGGAAAAAATTTTATATTATTATAATGTTTTAGAATCCAAATGTGTGGAAAAATATAATTTTTTTGTAACAGTCATTATCCATTGACAAATAAATGTTCATATTGTGAATGTTGATCTTAACATGGTAATGAAGATATAACATACATTATGTCTAAAAACAGGTAGTGTATTCCATGAAATTTGAGGCAAATAATGAATAAAATAATATTACATTAAAAAATCATGATATGGATGTATTTAATATAAATAACTTATGGACTTAAAATCATAGTGTTATATAATTAGATTATATTGTAGGTTTTTCTATGGACTATCCTAATATATGGGAACTGGTAAATTAGGGGGCTGAGGATCAAAGGATGTAATTAATGAATTGGTGTTATGATCTGTAATTATTGTCAGAATGGTTTTATTATTTTTATGTCCATTTTTTGATTTATATATATATATATTTATTTATTTAATCCTGAGAAGGAATATGTGTTTATTCTATATTTAATTTTTGGATACACCTACAATTATGATAGATGCAATTAAACAGTTATCTTTGTCATGTATTCCAATTACGACTAAATAACCATAAATGTTGGGAACAAATTTCTTTCCCCTATAATTAGATACATGTCATTGTACATTCAAAAGGAGGAGTTCATACATATAGTCATTTATCATCATATATATTATTATATCATGTGGTCATTGATATTATAAGGCCATTACCATCATTTGGATTCATAATTTTTTCTTGGGACATAATATTTCATTTTATGTGAATTTTATGCCGTATATTTTATTCCACTATAACATATCTACTTTTTTCGTTTTGAATGTATTGAATTGTGAAAAAACATTACTCAGTGGAATCATGTACATTTTTTATGCAAAAGTAAAATACACTTAATAAAATAAATAACTGTATTTTTTTATGAATACATGGTATCATGAAAATGAAACAAAATATTAAATAATAGATATGGTGGTGGGATAATTCTTTGACATCATATATATTAAAAAGCATTCCTTTTCTCCTTCTGAATGAATTTCAAAAATTTCATTTGTAATACACAAAATGAATCATTTTAATAAAATGTGTGAGAATGTCAGAGGATAGGTAAAATTCAATTTTTTATTCACATATTAGAATATTTAAATTTAAAAAAATAATATGGACATAAAATAAGTATTAATAAAAGGTCATTAAATCATATTAAATGTAATTTGAAGATAGAATATTTATTAGCTCAAGTCTGACATGTAACATACGTTCTTTATCATCTATAACAACAATAATTTTATAATATTTATTAACATTTTAAATATTATTTTTATATTTCATTAATTTTTTACAATTCCTTTATTTCAGTAATTACCATGTCATGGTTAATATCTTCATTGATTATATTTATATAATATATTTTTCTAATTATTCATTCATAACTCCATAATGAATTTAGTAGGTTTAATATGGTCTATTAGATCTTGTTTATATCTGTTTTAGAATATTAATATTGATTTTATTTTCATTTTTATATATTAATTATACTCTTTTGACCAAATAAGTAACATGGTTATGTGAAATTAATTATGAAACTATATAGAGATGGAAGTTCATTGGATCACAAGAGTAACACATCCATTTTTAATGAATGTGAGGTAATGTAAATTTTAATTCTATAAATAAATAATTTTAATTATATCATAAAATATCATATATTTCATTACATCGCCCTATATATAGAAGCTATGTGAGGATGTGTTGAAAAATTAATTGCATTACCCTATGAGGTCAGAGTTCATACATGTGAATGAACAACGTTTTTATTTTTCATTGGATAGAGAATAAAAAACAATAATATTAATGAACCATTAAATAATAAAATTTAAATCTTATGTATAATATTATTTCAAATATATCCAATATTATTTCTATCTATCATAAAACAACCCATGTTAACACCAAAAATTGTCTCATAAGGCAACGCTAAAAAAGGCCCGAGTAGAATTCTCGATCCACCTAAGATGTCATGCAGTTTTAAGAACCAAAACAATAAGATAGTAAGTATAAAACCTATGGATAAATTATATATAAACAAATTTATATCAAATAATACATTACTACCATTGGAAAATAAATAAAAATTGACACACCTCCACACAACCTCGCAGGTCACCATCAACCACTACACCAACATTACTAAACGGGGACAAAGTCCAAGATGGAAGTAACCCCCAAAGCTAAAAACTAATATTGGAAAATGTACATGATTATTAAAAATAGAATGAATTACCAAATAAAAAATCCATATGAAATAAATATATAATGAAATCTATTTAATGTTAGTTTTAAAGTAATACATCCTTAAATTAATGATTTTTATTTATTCAAAATCTAGTATCATAAAAAATTATGTAAACCTTTTTCTATTTAATTTTTATGATTTTAATAAAAAAAATTAAAATATATGAGTAAGTTGGGATGCACATCATCAGTGAAAATATGCATGAATTTTTTTTATATTAACTGTGTAATTGAACTATAAAAACTATCATTTTAAAATAATAACATGAAAATATAATAAAATAGTGAATGCATCATGTGAAATCCCTTAGAATCTTGGTATAGTGGGGTCCAATTGTATTCATACTAGACCTAATTTTCTACATATATAAAAACATTTACATGTTCCATGGCTCAATATATGTGAGTTTTATCCAACTATTGAAAACAAAAATATAATTTTTTTTGTTTGTCTCCTATGACACCACTCCATAAGTGCATCCCCTTTACAATACACCCATAAAAAACTATCTGATCACTAGGGATATTTTCCACACAGCACATTTTACCCTTGAATGTTACTTTTTTATTTTAATGGGAATGCCTTATGGTGTGTTTTTAATTTACAAAATAATGAAAATAATAAATCATGCCATATCCCATTTAAAGAATCATAATTTTAGAAAACCAATGTAATTCATTAAAATAATTTTCCAATATAAGGTCGAAAGAATAGTAGAGAGCGAAAAAACTACACTAAAATCATAGGTAAATTAAGTAAAATATATTAATATACATTATTAGATATTTTAAAATTAGTCATATAATATTAAGAATACATAAAACTATATAATATATTGAAAACATTCAATAAATTATGTTTTTCAAATTATAATCTATGAAATACGGAACCTACCACTAAACATGCCGATTTGGATGATGAAAATCTGAATCTAATCTATTAAACATAGATGCCAAGAAATTTATTCATATACATATTGAAATTCGTCAATGGATTCAATTTATATTTTCCCCTCATTTTAATGGAATGTAAATATATAAGTTATATATATTGTCCATAACCATTCATATGCGTGGTAGTCACCCTTATATACTCCAATCCAAAACTCACAAGAGAAAAATAAAATAAAAATAAAAATCATAAATTGTAAAAATAGAATATTTTAAAAATTGTAGAGAAAAAAACCTACCCTAAATCTCTGGGTAATTCAATTACTTCAATGGTCTCTGCGACAATCACTCACCACTAGAGTGAATTACCATATAAATCAGTGAGCAAGAAGATAAATACCCTAAAGGGCGGTTAGGGTTCAGAAATAATCATTATCACTAACTAGGATTAATAAATACCATGAAAAAAATTATAAATAATGATAATTATAGAATAAAATCAATGAATATGGTTGTACAAAATACAATAGAATAAAATAGAATCCATAGAAAATGGGGGAATGTGGAGCCCCTATGTCCATCAAAAGAGGAATGGGTGGGGTTGTGGAATCAAATGTGTAAAGGGGGTAGAGAAGAACAATTTTGTATTTATTGTAACGCAATACTAATAATAATAATAATAATATGGTTATTCATAATTATAATAAATATAATGAAATTAATTTTCTAAAGGCATGGATATTGTGCCTTTTTTGGTTTCAGATTTGGTTAAACAATGATCCAATAATAAAACTCTAATGAAGGCCATAGTAAAATATAACAGAAAGGTAGTATGATTAAATAAATCATGCACCATTGGTGTTGTGGATTCTTCTAAAAACAAAAAACACCCTCAAGCGGTATCGTACCTACAGGTAGGTTTTGACCCATTAGAATCAGATAAGGATATAATTTCACGGGTTCCCATAGTATAATAAGGATTTCCAATATTTTTTTCATTAGATTATATAGGTAGTAATTTTAACCACGTAATTTGGAAATTAAGTGAGGCATTATAGAATATACTATACAATGATCACGCACAATGAAAAAACTGACTTTGCTATCTACCTCATAAATATCACTACATGTGGATTGTGAATTGTTTCATATAACACATTTGCGTAGTCGAAAATTATTCCATCATTTAATAAATTAGTTGTTATAATACTATTTCATATCATATTTATGGTTACCAACCATAATTACTTTATAGTAACACTAATGTCTCTTCCAAACCCTCCTTTATTTTCTATAAATACAGAAATAATATGATTGAATAGTAGTGTTATAAGGAGTGAGTGATGGTATAAATATTTTTGTAGATATATATGTATCCCTTGGCCTGTGTGAATAATTATATGTAATTGTATCATGATGTCACGTTACCCTCCTGGAAATAATCATAGTTCTAATCACTTCTATATGAGTATTTTCTATGAAAATCCATCAGCATGGAATAATAAACCCACACATCCTTGGTTATAACCTCTCAAGATGATTCCCCATTTGGATTCCCACCAATCATGGTATACCCCAAATCTATGAAGGTATCAACATCTCCATTATAATATGTTACCTACTACAACTCATGAATGTGGGATAATAAATCAGTGAATCTTACCCTAGTGTTGATCATAAACAATACCAACCCTGAATCAATTACCATAGATATTAAAATATGCCTCCTCTGTTGTCCCCTAATTAGGGTTTGCGGAATCTAGTTCTATTTTCACTAGATCCTAGGGAAAAGTTATTCCTTAAGAACATCATGGAATCCTCGAACACATTTTCCTAAATACATTTGAATACTAATTATTGTAGTACTAGTGGTCATAACCAAAAATCTGACTCTGATTCTTCCAACGGAACCCACCTCAAAAACAAATCAGTTACAACCGATAGGTGCTCTCTGTAACACTTCATTATCCACCAATTTGACCAAACAATATCTTTTTAACAATTCATCTCCTGGGGTTGTGGCATGAATTCTTTCAATCTGACATGGATCCATCTGTAATGGATTCCCTCTGGCCTCTATCACTTGGCAATAGTTCTTGGAGATTCATATTCCATGATTTTCATAATGTCTTGTATCAAGATGAAAAGGGAAACTATAATTTAAATAGTAATCATTTCATTCATGTCATCACAAAAAAATTATTCACTATAATATTCATAAGATATAAGAATGACTTTCTAAGATAATCTGAGTTTATTCCTATGGTGTCATACACAATATGATGTTAAAATAGTGGGTGGAACATTTAAATGGTATGAATCATATAAATCATTATTTTAAATGAATGAAACCACCACCACTCCCCTATATGGGATATGGGTGGAAATAATGAATGGTTATTTCTATATTGTCATCAATTATCTAAATCATTTAGACTAGGATGGGGATGATAATGTTGTTATCCTTATTTAGGATTTGGTCCTGAAATTCCACATAATCATTCAATATTTTATGATCCACAATGATGTTAAGGAATGAATTCATTAAGGTAGTTTCTAGATGTTAGATTTCATTTCAGATATGAAATCACAAAATCTTCATGGGAATCCATCAATATATGAAATAAAATTTGTTTTAATTTTACAAGGGAATTTCCATAATATAGACATGTCCAACTAATTCATAGAGTATCCCTATCTCTTGAATGGAAATATTGATTTATTCGATAGCCTCTATTTCCACATAAATGAAGAATTGTAAATTTTCAACCCTATATATACACATATGACATGAAGGATGCATCCACTAATGGAAAATTCATTAAATTCAAATAATATAATAATTATGATCAAATTCATCATTTTAATATTCCACTTCTAGTAATGATCTTTCATAGGAATAATCCAGTAATATTATATCCTTTCACAAAATTATACCCCAAGACACTACATTTGATTCTAAAAAATCATATCATAATGAATGTTGTTGATGAGGTGAGATATTCCCTAAAATGGATTTCTAATTTAATGGGGGTGTCTTTCTACAACACCCCTATCTTGATTTCTCGAAACACCTTCATAAGTATAGACATATTCTTCACTTTCCGCAAATAACATGATTTCAAGATAAACACTTCATATTGAAATATATAAATAATGAGTCATCCCATTTGATAGAGATCCAACAAATGGATCCCCACATGAATCTTGTTGTGGTGGAAGGTATACGTATCTATTTAATATCTAATTATCATCTTTGGGAAAATCCAAAATAAAGGTACATGTGGAATTGGCATGTCCATGTCACCTCATATAGCCCAATTATTCATTGTTCTTCCCCAAACTCTTAACATTTTCACAGACCCCATTCAATCAAGCATATGGATTCATAAAATTTGACCCATAACATATGTAACAATAATTGGACTATCCTAGATGACTGTCCTAGATACAAGGTTGGAATATTATTAATTATTTTGGAAAAAACCCATAAGAGTAGGTGGGGGTGATGATGATTAATTTCAAAAAATATTAATTAGTGAAAATGGTTTGAAGGATTTTTACTTCAAATTATGGGATGGGGAAATAAAATTTCTCTAGTGTAGTTATCGTACACTCATAACCCAATTCCATAAAGAGAAAATTGATGGATCTTATAAGGTGATAACACCAGGTAATTGGAACCCATAACAAAGAATTATTTTCTTATAAAACCTAACCTAATCCCCGTATATATAAATCTACAGACATATGTTTCAAGATTATATTATCTTTTACAATGTGACCTATGGATTTCTATTAATTCATTTTTCTTTGTGCCATCAACTCCATCTTATAAATCATTGATATAGTTTATTTTGTGAATTATATTCAACCATGATCATGAAATTCATCTTCAAACAACTATATTTATGAATCATCATACTAGAAAAATATGGAATTATGATTCAATTAGGTTTTTTCATTGAAATCAATTGATTTATGTGATATTAACATGAATTCTAGAGATTTTGGTTTCAATATATTCGAAAAAATAAAGGATCACAAAAAAATATAGAATTAGTCAATTTTACAGGAACATAACTTGTTCCCCTCTAGTACCATATCATTATATGTTGTTTAATGGTGACAAAATTATCACAAATGGTCTCCTGTGACTGTGTGAAAAAATGTCATAAAATGGTCATAAGGAATCATTTCTTAAAAATGTATTTTCCAACATCCCCATAAAATCCCATGATAATGGACTATGGAATTATTTTCTAATAAAATGTATTATTTAAATATATTAGGTGATTATTAGTTGATATAGGGAAAAAATATAGCAACAAAATAAAATTATATTGCAATGTTAAGAGTATCATGTAATATGTTTTAGGGAAAACCTGATATAGAGAATTAGGAAACACTATAGTTTCTCAATCATGAAAAAAATTGTTCTCCAACCAAATAAAATAAATTTTTGTTCTATAAATAATCCTCAAATTCTATTTCATGGGGGTGATGGGAATTATAAATTCAGAGATCCCAACTCACACAAATCAAATATTTACAATTTGGTAAACCCCAATCCCATTAATGGAATCTAATATATGTGGAAAATGCATATATTTACTCACATAAGTCCTTAAAATCATTATAGATTTTTGGATATGGGATTATAAACCCCCCATGTAAAATTTATATTTTTCTTGGGGCCTATATATCAGCAAACTCTAAGATTAACATAACATTTAATAGGCCTAAAGCACATACCCCAATCATTCGTAAAAACCATTTATCATAAAGTAATGATTCTAATGAAACTGTTAGTTTAAAAAACATAGATGATGTATCAATACCAAGATTGGAATACATGAATGATCCCCCATTTCAGTAAATATAGTTTCATGATTTTTGATTACACATGGGACATATTGTTTCTCTTATAAAAATTACTCATAAACACTCTATATTAAAAACAATATTTATTGTATTTCATTGAAATTAATTATTCACCTTGTGTTAGATGTGAGATATCCTTTAAATTTTTTCTGAAGAATGTGATATTTCATACTCAGTCTTAATGCATCGAGCATTTGCTAGCCATAAACTATGTTTTTTGGTATTATAATTGTTCAAAAAAACACCTT
Source organism: Viscum album (assembly GCA_963277665.1). Taxonomy (NCBI): domain Eukaryota; kingdom Viridiplantae; phylum Streptophyta; class Magnoliopsida; order Santalales; family Viscaceae; genus Viscum; species Viscum album. The sequence continues at coordinate 1,709,099,726 of OY728152.1, read as the reverse complement.
TATAATACATGGATGTGCTCTAGAAACTCCATAGATAAACCCCAAATAGACCTAATATATGTATCCCTATATATATTTGTATCATATAATATATTAACCTGTGTCAGTAACCTTGAAGAGCAAAATGTGTAATAGCCTCACTATATCACAATTTCCCTCCATTCACGACAGGAGCATCCTTACCACATCTTGTTAATCATTAATGTATGGTCTTGACCCACGAATTTAAAAATGTGAAAATCCAAATTGGTGGGTTATAATTAATATTTTCTATTTGGATATATAACAAACCTCATGAAGGATCACTCCAAAAATATATATCATTATTTATCTCCCATGGGAGGTGGTATCTTTGAAGACTAATCATCATCCTACTATATACTTATCCTCTATCCAAAATTTACACTTGTATCTACAAGAAAATACATTATGTGTAATATTCTTGTATATTATAAATATATACTAACACTTATATGATATTACTATGTTGATCCATCCAAAAAATTCATCAACCTATACATAACCATAGGCGATTATCCAGAGTAGATTCCTTCCTCATATGATAAGCATGGTATTTTATATGTAACAATATTGATACAAACCTAACTAATACATTAGAAATATATATCTTGATTAATATCATTGGGTTCTTTAGTTCTAGTTTCAATTTTTACTTCTGTGATCATAAAAAAATACAATTTCATGAGTATAATATATGATATCACATTCATTAGGTGACAATATGAAGATCCTTTCCCTGTTTGAAGAGAATAGGAATCCGTTTTTTATTTACACGATCATCCATATTTGTGGATTAAAATAAGAATATTTGACATGAATGGGATCACTATTTTATTCTAATAGGTGGTGATCCTATGATTAAATCCTTATCTATGTGATGAGTATAGAAAACTGTGATTGAATTGAAAATGATGCATCTTGTTATTAGGCAGTGATAACTATGGTTACAAACATAATATTCCTTTTATGATGAGAATAGGAATCCTAAGGTAGTGGGAAAGTTTTTTCATTTTTTATGATATAATGTTTCTTTTGTAAATTTTCATATTATTCCTTATATATTGAGAATTTAATTCCTTATTTGATGACCACAAAATTTCATGTCACATTAACATAATATTACATATATGACCAAGATATGATAACATCAGGTCCCTTATATAAGGTGTTATTCAAAAATTAATATTATAACAAATAGTTCTTTATTGTGTGGGAAGATTTGTCCTCTCAGATAGAAGTTGGTCACCCTATTAAGGAAACAAGGAAATTAATTTAATACTATCCATACAGAAGTTGAACATGGATTTATATTCACATGTGATTATAAAATCTAAGAGATGGATCCAATGTAGATTAAAATAATATAAGTGAATACTTGGATTTAAGGGATGACACAATATCTTAATATTCTGATCAAGGAAGAGACACCATTATCTTTTGTGCTGAAAGGATAACCACATCATGAATAACTGAATATAGGGCCAAGATCTCTAACATAGTGGGTGTTGTCCAAAATATTATTCCCAATAAAAAGTGTTTAAAAACACGTCCCATACAATGAAACATATAATTTTAGTCATATTATAGCTAGAAAAAGTATGTATTAGTTACGTAGTTTAAATTCATGACAACATATATTAGATAAATTCAATTAGACATTTCGTGAGAGAAATTATTTGAGGTATGTGGTAGATTTTCTAATTTCAAATTCCAATGGCATTATTGTTTTTCTGATTTATCACTAAAAAAACTACTCATTTCCCCTTTATATTTAATATAACCATATACCTATATTTTTCAAGCATTATAGAATGACTATATTGTAATTTCTTTATACAAATTTCATGAAATGTCTCTAATAGTATCTAATTTAATGTAATGAAACTAAACACCATATATTTTTTATTAATCAATATATAATAATAAATCATGTAATAATTGAAAATAAAGAGTATATAGTACGTCATTAAAAAAATATTACATAGACACATCAACCCCAAAACATCAACCAACAATAATTCAATTAAAAATGTTGGCATTATATATTATATATTTTATTGGTTTTTAATGATATTTGTCTTTTGAAAAAAATTAGTGGTTGATTTTAAAACCCTGTTTTTTTATTAAAATCACATGAGAATTCATTTTCATTCTTTAATTCATGTATTTTTAGTTCAACCAATTATTCTATTTATTTAACATTTTAATCAAATACTTTTTTATAAGAAATCATATGTCATTTTCTTCATTCAAAATGTAACGATTTTACATTATTTTCATCGAATTCATTATAAAATTACATCCCTAATCATTCATGTCAAGTGTTTTCTTGATAAATTATTTAATATTCTATACTTCACATATTTAACATACATTTAGGATAGAACTCACAAATATATTTATCAAATAATATATCCAATTTTATCATGTAGTTATATGAATTTTATATTCCAATGAATAAAATATTTACATCATAATACTTTTTTATATTAAGGATCCATACTTATAGAATTTTAATATAAGAAGTGGATTCTTATTTACCATCAAAAGTGTATCACATCCAATATCATGATTCCAAATAATATCTCAACATATATTTTTTGATATTTTTAAAATTTATCACTTGATCTACTTTATTTTGAAATAAACATGTCAATACAATATTTATGAAGATTAATATACATGTTATTGTTTTTTATATGATTATCCACTTCATATTTAATACTATTTTTTTCATTTCATCATCCCAGATAACTCCTTAAGTAGCTACGTCATACCACTCTATGTCTCCCTTTAAAACATCTCATTACAGAAATGATGATAAATACTATGTGTTGTGTTGGTAACCATAATATAAATAACTACATGTGCACAAAATATATTATAGTTATTCAATATTCTTATAGTTATTTATATTTTTTAGAATGATTTATATTAGTTAGATTTACGATATTTTTTAAAATATTACCCTTCATTTTATGATAATTAAAAAAATTAGATCACATAACTTTTTCAACATTGATTTTATAAAAGTATTTTGGGTATATGAAGAATCATTTTTTCAAAAAAATGATGTGTTGTCTTTATATATAAATATTAAGATATTTTTTATGTTTAGTTGCTATGATAGTTTATCATTAATGATCAAATAATTATAGTTGTAGGAAATCCTATGTATTATTTAAAGGATACCCATATATCTCCATAATATTCATAGGGTATAATGTTATATATTATTATAAGGAATTTGTTTTAGTTTAAATTATTCATTGATTAATCATATTGTGTCTACATATAGTGAATTTTGTTATGATCAATCATCAATCCTAGCATTGATCTGGACCCAACACATGATCATGAATGGGGTTATATCCTATTGAATATAATGATTGATGTAATAACTAATATAAGATAACAAATCACCCAAAAATACACTCTTTTACCTTTCTGGTATTTCTATTCATACCATGAAATGCGAAATTAATATATATGTTGTTTTTTGGGGGAATATGATTTTTGAGATTCGGTGAAGTGTCATTTTTAGAATTCATATATAAACCTGATATATTTGATTGTGGGAATTCATATATTATTTTTGGTGTATGATAATATGATCATGTTGTGTTTGGGGGATTTATTTTAATGTTGGAGTGGTGGTGTTCATGAAAAATTGTAGTATAATAGCATTGGGTAATTGATGGGTTTATATTGGGTACATGGGGTTCTATATGGAATGCATTGAAACACCAACAATTTTCTCAATTGAACAGATTGGTGTCTTTTAAAAAACTGATTATAATTTCAGTTATTGGATTACTATTTGAGACCTCAACATGAATAAAATACTCAACCCATCCAACAAATCCCTCTACTGTTCTAGCTTATCCTCTCCCTCCATTCTTCTAATAACTAATGAAGTCAAGTCTGATTATATATTTTTATGTTATTAAAAACATTGGGGACCCTTAATGAAGTGATGGTAATAAGTGGCTTATATCTCAATGTTTATGGTATTTAATTACTATAACAATATATACTACATTGTGTGCATGTTTTTAATGACTAATGATATAGGGGAATGATGAGGAATTTGTTTTTAATATGAAATGATATAATTTTTATATTTACAAAGAATTTGTTTAATATCACATTTCACTATATCTACTAGGTTCTTATGTGATGTTAATGTGTGTCTAATAATTTACATGTTTAGGTATTTACAGAAGTGTTCAGGTTAGTCTAGTAGAATGTGATAGGAATTGTTAGAGATTCCATAGTCTGAAATAACTATATAATCCATGGTTTATTATGTTTAGAGAATTGATTTAGGAATTTTCAAAAGTGGTGTATCACATAGTTGAGTTAAAATGTCCCTTTAGAGGTGTGTATTAATTTAATTAGTGTTCAGTATTGTATATTTAAACCATATAAGAGGGTTTATTGACTCTAATGTAATGGCTGAGTTGGGATGATGTAATGACACAACATTTTATTAATGAAAATTATTTATTGTTATAATTAATTGTCTTATAATGTTAAATTGTTATATAACATAACCACATATTTGGTTTTATGATTTTGGATTTCAAAATACCAATATGAATTGTTACCGTTACTAATATATACATTGAAATGTGATGACATGATTAGTGTAAATATTGGGCTTTAACAAATCCTATTTAATCAAACAAAGGAAGCGATGGCCTCATCCACAAGAATTGATACGTACAAATCACATTTTTAAGAGCTCATAAAGTAGGTAGATTCATTATTATTCTCACTTGACCATGCCCAAGATGTGCTTCAACACATTATGTTTGAATGGTACCGCTTATGGTTAAAGTGGATGTTGATAGAGAATACCACCTGAGTGATGTTATCCAAGCCACACCAAGAGTATGTCACCATCACACACCGTACCCTTCCGTCTTTTATGGTTTTTGAAACGGTTTATTTAACATGACCTTGTCACTTTGATTATGTGAATTATTTTTTTATAAAATAAATTATAAACATTCATTTTATAATTGTTAACTTGTAAATGTTTTCTTAAATATTAAATAGTATTTTTGATTAATATTCAATTAAAAAATCAATAATGATGAATTTATGAGTTTTATAATTGAATAAGTTTTTAATAAAATATTAATAAATTGATTTTTATTAAATTTAAAAGATTTTATTATTTTAATGAATACAATTGTAATTTTCATTAAAGTTTGAAAACTGTTTTTCTCAAACCCATGAATTTTATATAAAAATAGATTTTATATTTTAAATGTGAAAATTCACATGTTTTGAAAATTATTTATAAAAATGATTATTATTTTTGGAATCAGGACATATAAATAATCCAATGAAGTATTTTTCAAAATTATCTAAGGTAGATGAATTTTTGGGTAAAAATTAATTACCATGTTAATACATAATGTGATTTACGTCATCATAATAACTCTATGGTGATATAATAATATACTATAAAAGAGTTGTTTGTCCAATATATGATTTAACATTAAAATACTGTGACTTTAGATTTTTTTGGATATATTTTATTGTGCCTTTGTGGACCCTCGAATACTTGAAAAACATTTTTACTTTTTAAATTTATTTATTTGAGAGTGTTACTCACATCAAAATATGAAAGCCAAATATTTTAATAAGTTAGGCCATTGGCCTTGTAAAATAAATTTTTCTACTCATATTTTGAAAAAACCTTGGGAAAAATACAGGGATGTTTTTTGGATTTGATAATTTTAATGTGTGGTGCCCAAAACCTAAATAATATTGAATTCCCTATCTTTTTCTATACAAACCCATAAAATCTCCCACAAAATCTTCTCTAAAATACATTATAGCTAAACCAAAATATGAACTACACTCTCTATAATCCACTCATGGATCCCCCAATCTCTCAATAAGACTCTCTCAAGCCTCTCCTAATCCTTTGGTATCACACTTCCATGTAAGGGATTTCTTCCGTTCTCAATTTTTTCCAAATTTCATTATGTTGTTACATCATTTTTTTTTCAAATAAAAAATATGGGGTATGATTTCAAACCTCTCTAATGCATCCCTAATTATGTTTTAATGATGATATACCTCTTTATCCACTATTAATGCCACTCATGTTCATCAGTTACCATGCCAATATTCATAAAAAAATTTCCTCTGCACATTTACATTCATGAAATTCATTTGTATTATGAAACCAATTTCTATTAGATATGTTCAAAAATTTATAATATGGTCCATTAACTTTACATTTCATGTAAATATTATGATAAACCCCTTTCTATCTCATCAACCATTTTTTGTGAATTCTTTTGTTGTGTTGTTTTTCTGCCGAAATTGCACCACAGTTTTTCATGCCAATGTCCCTGTGTAGTGAACACCATGCCCCTATCCCAGTAATGGGTATTCATATTTATGCCCATTTACTTATTTATTACAGAGTTTCATGTATTAATTCCACATTCCTTTATCATGGAATAATTATGTTGTTTATTTAATCCATGTTATATGATCCACCATGCACACTTAAGAATGAAATGAAATTATTAAGTTGGGTGTGCCCTGATACCACTCCAACGCAATGGGTAATGATTAGAATCATGATTCGTCATTTGAAGTGAGATATTACTCCATTCATGTTAAATGAGGTTTTACACATGATCCATGTTCTATGGGCCTCATATCATGCTAGTATCATGTTAAATGTTCATTCCACATTTCCATGTTATGATAATCATGTAATATCATGACTTTATGTTTATGTTCCTCTTATGATCCATTGATATTATTATTCACTAACATTTATTTTGTTTTCCATTTTATTAATTTTTGTCTCGAATACTATGCCATATAGTTTATCTGTTTATTATTTATGTCATCAGGTTATTCCATGAAATGCTAAGTACGAAGGAATGTGCGTGGTCATGTAAAACAAGTTTTCAATAAAGATGTTGTGTTTTATGATCAATTTTGTTATGTAATGTTCCTTATTTCACGACACACTAGTCCTCTCGATCCTCATAGTGGTATTAAGATCATGTTTATGTAACAAATCATTTTTATGTGTGTAATAAAGAGTGGGTTTGTTATAGTTTGTATTTGATGAAAGGTTTACTTAATATTGGGATTAATATTAGAAAACACTAGCGAAATCCTTATTAATAAGAGTAATCATAATAAACACATCAATAAATTTTCGTGTGTATTGATTAAGTTTATTATCAAGAAAATAAATACCTTTCTTGATACGAGTAGGTAGATGTGGCTCTGGCACATATGTATCTGGAGGTAATACCCTAAAACACCACTTTGAGATAACTAAGAACGAGAAAAATTGCAAGACAACGGGCCTTGATTCACTCTTCATTGAAACCCTTTCAAGTTATGTGATTTGGTTAATTAATATTCTTAATATGAACTATTATTAATGGATTAAAAAATCCAAAACAAAAATATGTTGGGAAGTTGATCACGAATAAAAAATAGTGAAGCCTATAAATACAAATGTTAAGGAAATATAAGTAATTTAGAAGTCATCAATCTTATTCATTGGATTAACCTATATTTGTGACCCCTAAAATTACTTTTATTCTATCTAATGACCAATAATAGGGGGACTAAGTCTATCAACTGATGGGAAGATCAACAATATGACTATTCTAATGAGATTCTCAAACCAATGGGAAATAAGAATCACAAAAATTGTAATGATACTCGATCAGATAACTCGTGTTTTTAATTGAAACATGGGTCCAGAGGAAAATTAAACCCCTTCCCATGAAAGAGCAAGTCACAATCGAGATCATCATGAGACAAAGGCCTCATACTTTTAATGGACCATCTGATCCCTCAATTTCCGAACAATGGATCAAATCTATTGAAGAGATATTCCCCATAATTAAATGTTATGAACAATATAAGGTTTATATGGTATCTTATCATATAGTGGGTGAATATGATAAATGGTGTAAATTGATAAAAAACAAATCCTCAGGAAGAGATCGAGGCATTGGAAAAGAAGGATTTCCATAAAATGTATTCTGACAATTATATTCCTTGCACCCTCCGACATAAAATAGAAATGAACATCTATTCTCTGAAGAAAAAAATGATGAAACCATCAATGTGTACAAGGAAAACATCACAAGGTTTTCATTATATGCCTCTTTCTTTGTCATTACTCCAAATGTTAGGTTTGATGCTTCTATTGTGGGATAAAACCTAGCCTACAGAAAGCAATAGTGATCCATGACTTCGAAAGCTATGAGAAAATTGTCCGATGTTCCCTAAAATTTGAAATGGATATCCTCAAATCATAAGGGTATCATAGGGTTATGAAGTGTAAGGTGGACATAAATTCTATATGTCTGGTGGATAAATCCTAAAGTAATAAGAAAATCAGGAACCACACTTGCCAATGGCGTGGAAAGAAACACCCCGTAAATATCATGAAGGGGACAAGGAAATTAATTATTTGTGGATGAGAAGGGAACCTAGCCATTAACTACAAAAAAGAAAAACTTGCTGCTACGATAGTGTAAAGGAACACTTCATTAAACAATCAACATGTTTTTAGTTACATCACCTATAATGAACCTGGGAAATTTGCAGTCTCTTTCCCTAATAAAATGGTATTTGAGGAAACCCAAAACCTCCCAGGAAGCAAGGGAGGGCTTTTTCCATCACTACTGTAGAAGTGAACCCCATCAACAATGTGGGGACAGGTATGCTAGTTGTACATTCATGAAAAGAGAACACACATTTTTATTCAAGTTCTATGAATTCTTTTATATCCCTATTGTTTAGTAGAACAATTAAAACACCACCAAAAACCATTGATGTAAAAATATCTTTGACAAAAAAAATTGGGGTAATCATTTCATCCCATGAATATAACTCCTCCCATGTCAAATCATCTGGATTTAACATCCCGAAGAAACTATTCAATTACCCTTTGGGGGAATTTTATTCAATTATTAGAATAGTTTGTCATTCCTTATATGGAGAATACATAAATTAACATTAGAGTAAAATCAATCTCTATATGGAGAATCGACCCCAAATTCTGTACAAGTTCTAGGAGGGGGATGAATCTTCATTATGACCATCATCTCAAGTATGGATATTACTACCCTATGATCATGATTACATGGATAAGATGATTGAGTCTATGAATGAAACTATCCTTGAAGTCATTCCTTTTCTGAAGGGATTCTCTAAAATATTTCCTGAGGAATTCCCTAGTCTTCCTCCTAGATGATATGTTGAATTGTCGATTTATCATATTTCTGGAGCATTAACAATATTCAAGACTCCATATAAAATGGATGTTGTGGATCTTGAGGATTTGAAGAAAAAACTTAAGTAGAATCTGGATAAAGGGTTTATATACCCATGTGCTTCCCCAAGGGGTTCACTGGTCCTCATCGTCATGAAGAATTATATGTCAATGCAACTTTACAATGATTATCTGGAACTCAAAAAAATTATGATAATGAAATAGTATCCTATATCCTAAATTGAAGACATGTATGATAAGATAAGTGGATAACAGTACTTCCCCAAGGTGTATTTGTAGTCAGGATATTACTATGTAACAGTGAGGAAGAGGGATATCCCCCAGACTGGTTTTTGTACAATAGACAGGCTCTATGAATTCATAGTAACACATTTCAGACTAACTAATTCTCCAAAAATCTTGATGGACTTGATGAATTGTTTCATTTGCGATTACCTTGAGAAATATTTGTTAGTCTTTATTAATGATATTACAATATACACTAAATCAATGGAGGGTCATGTGAAGCATATATGCACTATACGAGAGACCTTGTGAAAAGACAAACTTTATGAAATGTACATCATGTGTGAGTTCTGGTTGAAGGAGATCTCATTATTGTTTCATATCATCACAAGAAATGGAATATAGATGGATTATTATAAGATAGATGCAATTGAGTGATGGTTGAGGCAATCATCGGTAATAGATATTTGTAGCATGTTGGTGTTTTTTGGATATTATTGTCGATTTGTGAGTAATTTTTCATGATTACCAACCCCTCGTAAAAAGATACCTCGGAAAATAGTCATGTTTTCTTGGAGTGAAGAATGTAAAGATAGTTTCATGGAATTGAAATATAGTCATATCACTGTGCTCATGCTCACATTACCCACAAGTGGAGAAAAATTAGTTTGTATTTAGTGATGCTTCAAAGAAGATATTAGGATGCGTGTTAATGAAAAATTACAAATTTATTTCCTATAAATCAAAAAAATAGATAGTTCATGATAAAAACAATCCAACCCATGATCAAGAGTTCAATGTATTAATCCTGGCATAGAAAATATGGTGAAATTACCACTTTGGGGAGAAGCTAGAAATATATACAGATCAAAAAATCCTCTAGTATGTATTGAAATAGAAAGAGTTGAACATGCACCAAAAAATATGGTTAGATCAGATCATAGACTATTATTGGTCATACCATTACCTCCATGGGAAAGAAAATAGGTTGGAAGATGCTCTATGTAGAAAGGAACCTGTTATTATATCATTGATGGGAATTGAAAATGATCTAATCCTCATAGATTTGATGAACATATAACTGGGAATCAAAAATAATGGAACATAAATAATCTTTTGAAAATTGATAGCGAATCCATTGCTTTTGGATTGGTTAAAATATTATCAAAAGAATAATGTGGGAATTCAGAAGAAAGTGGAATCTATAAGAAAATTGAAATCCTTTGAGTTCAATGTTAATGATGATGTAATTGTGATATTTCGGAAAAGAATATGTGTTCCATCAAATCAAGTTAAAGAAAGAAATTTTGAATGATGCACAAAGTTAGAATTTCTCCATTCACCTAGGAAACACAAAGATCTATCGAGATCTCATAGATCGTTACTGGTTGCAAGTAATGAATAAAGAAATCGCTAAGTATACATCAAAGTGCATGTTATGTTTTTAAGTGAAGGACGAGAGGTAGAAGTCCAAGTGGATGACCCAACCCTTACCCATACCAGCATATAAATGGGAGTAAATCACTAGGTACTTTTTCTCAAAAACATCCTAAAATATCCAAAGGAAACAATGCTATTCGGGAAGTTATTGATCGTTTTACAAAGTCTACACACTTCATTGCAATTTATTGGGTTTTCTATTTGGATAAAACGATATGAATATTCATCAAGTATGTGGTAAGGTTTCATGGAGTACCATTATCGATTAAATCTGATCGAGATCTATGTTTTACAATTATGTTTCGAAATAGTCTCCAACATGCATTGAATACTGAGCAGAACATCAGTATGGATTATCATCCCCAAACTGATTTCCAATATGAGCGGGATATACAAACACATGATGACATGTTTAGAGCATTTTCAATAGACATTATAGGAGGATGTGATAAAAATATTTCTCTGTTTGAGTTATCATATAATAAATGATTCCACTCAATCATCCAAATTTATTCTTATGATGACCTTTACGAGAAGAGGTGAAGAACACCATCATCATTGGATGTTTCTTGGGGGGAAATATCTTAGGTCAAGAAATGGTCAATAAAAATTTGGAGATGTTTAAGACCATCTAGTAAAAAATTAAAACTACTCAGACTCGAATTTAGCTCTATGCTGATAATTGTTGATGAGACCTTGATTTTGATGTGGGACACTGGTTATTCCTCAGCACATCAACATGGAAGAGAGTTATGAGATTTTGGAAGAAGGGAAAGCTTAGTCCAAGGTACATTTTCCCTTTTCAGATCCTTGATTACATTGGAGTAGTTGCTAATCAACAAGCACTCCGACCAAACCTATCACAAGTACACGACCCAAAATATTTATTAATGAAAATTACTCTTGATCTAATTATATGTATTATTATTTAAAATAGTCTATATCATATGCACTTCTTCTTTGGTTTTATGATTTTGGATTTCAAAACATTTTTATGAATTATTACCATTTCTAATGTAGTTTTTGAACAGTAATGACATGCTTAATATAAATATAGGGATTTATTAACTTCTATTTACTCAGACAAAGGAAGAGATGGAATCATCTAGTATAATTTATCGATAAAAATTACATTTTTCATATCTCGGAAAGGAGGTGGTGTTATTCGTCTTCTATCTTGACCAATCCCAAGAAGATTTTCAACACGTTATGCACAAATAGAACCACATATGTGATATAAGGATGTTGATAGAGATTACCACATGAGTGATATTACCCTAGCCACCCCAATAATCTATCATCATCACACACCATACCCGTCGGTGTTATGTGGGTGTTATAAGATGTTATGTGAGAGAAATGTTTCATTATGATTATGTGCATTATTTTTTCTATATAATGAAGAATATACACAGATTTTAATATTTTTACCTTGTAAATGTGTTTATAGAAAAAATAGTGATTCAATAAATTTTACATTAAAACATATATTTTGCTGAATAGATGTATTTTTTAATTAAAAAAATTAAAATTAGATATTACTAAATTTGTTTTTTTATAGATAAATGATTTTGTAATTTTTATGAATATAATTATAATTTTTATTATGGTTTTAAGACTGTGTTTGACGAACCCATGAAATTTCGATAAATGTATGTTTTTATTTTAAATGTGAAAATTATAAAGATAAAAATATTATATAGAAAAAATGAATATTATTTTTTGATTTAGGACATCTTAATTATTCAATGGTGAATTTTTCTTAATTTTTTCAGAAAGTTGAATGTTTGGGAAAAAATTAAATTTTGTTTTAATATATAATGTGTTTCATTACATCATAATGACCTAATAGTGATGTAATAAAATACTGTAAATGGTATTTTCGAACAATATATGATTTAACATTAATATAATTTGATTTTAGAGATGTTTTTTTAATTTTATGGGGCCTTAGTGGACCCTTCAAGACATATTAAACATTTTACCTTTTTAAATTTATTTCCTTGATACTGTGACTCACCTCCACATAAGAAAGTGTAATATTTAAATAAGTTAGGCATTTTTCAATGTATTATAACAGTTTCCACACCCCTTTGTTAAAACCGTTTGAAAAACCATGGTATGGTTTGTGGTTTTTAATTGATTAATGTGTGGTGTGCAAAACCTAAATTATAATGAATTCCCCATTTTTCCTATATAAACCCACCCAATCTCCCACTTCTTCTTCACTCAAAGCCTTTGTATTTCACCAAATATATTCCTTCCATTCTCTAGAATCCTCCCAAGGATCCTAAACCTCCTAATAATCCTCTCTCAAGCCTCATCCAAGCCTCTGGGATCACATTTCTGAGTAAGAGATTTCATCTTTTCTCATTTTTTTCCAAATTTCATTATGTTGTTATACCATTTTTTCAATTAAAAATGTTGGGTTATAATTTAACACCCCCATAATATGGCCCTCAGTATATTTAAATGATGAGATACTTTTTTATCTCTAATTAATTCCTCCCATGTACACATGTTACCATGCTGAAATTCCATAAAAAATACATATCTCCTCATTTGCATTCAAGAAATTCATTTGTATTGTGAATATAAATTCCATTAAATATATTGGGAAATTTATCTATATGATCCCAATAGTGTCTATTTCATGTTAATATTATGAGAGACCAATTTATCTCTCATCGACCATTTTTATTATTACATATGTCACGTGGTTATGTTGCCGAAATTGCACTGTGATTATTGGGATTAATTTATTAATTCCATGATCCTTTATCTAGTAATAAATGATTATTTTTAATGAATCCAAGTTATATGATCCATATGGCACACTTATGCAGAAAATGAAATGACTTATAAGGGTGGGCCCTGATAGCTCTACACTGAACTGGGAAAAGACTAGTATCATGATACATCAAGTTAAATTAGGTTTTACTTATTATAATTCTTCTTTAATGATGGTATACTGTTGTTTCAAGTCCAATGGGACTTGGATCTTGATAATATCATGTCAAATGTTGATCCCACATTTCCATGTTATGATAATCATGCTATATCATGCATTTAATTTCATGTTTCTCTTATGATACATTAATTTTTTTATTGCATAAAATATTATGTATTATTCATTTTATGTATTTTTTACTACCTTAATGGGCTTATATCTCACCCCTCTCTTATACATTCTATCATGTTATCCTATGAAATTCTATTTACGAAGTAATGATTGTTGTCATGTAAAAGAATTTTTTAATAATGTTTTTCTCTTTTATGTTCAAGGATGTTATGTAATGTTTCTAAATTACTAATACAGTAGACCTCTCAATCCTTGATGTTTTATTAAGTTCATTTTAATGTAATAAATCATGATTATGTGTGTAATAAATAGTAGGGTTGTTATAGTGGTGGTTTTTATGTTTGATGTACTTTGTGAATCATGTATGAAGTGAGTTGGATTTTATTTCTGAAATTAAACTATTTTTAAGATATATGATTGTGTTGATGTTTTTGAATATGATTAAAGGATCTATTTTTAGTTGGGGTAGTGTAATTTTATGGTGGGAAACATTTCAGATTTCTAGGTGTTCTGTGGTTTGTAAATGCTATAATAATGTTAGTAATGGAATCAATTTCATGTAGTTAAATAAGGTAGATATATATGGGATTCCATTCACATAAGTCCGTGGTTGTAACTAAATTTTATTGAAAAACACATAAAATTAGTCACCTAGTTAGTAAATTTTTATATTTCCAAAATAATGATTGTGAATAATTCATGGAATGTGTTGATAGTGTATTGAGGTCATAGTTTTACAAGGGATGACACCATATTGAATAGTGATGTGTGTGGGGATGATTATTGTAGATTAAAGTGATCTTATGGGTTTGGTAAATCCTAATTGGTGTATTCTGAATAGGGATTGATGAGTTTCATTAGGAAGAAAATGTATAAACCAAATCATTATCAATGGATATAAAATCATTTTTTGGTGTTTATTTTCATCATTACATGTTTGGAGTACTTGTATTGTTTGATGAGACAAGGTGATCTAAAATGGGATATTATTTATGAAGTATCTAGTGGTTAGTTAAGTGTTTATTAGTTTCAATTATTTTTCTATGAAATGGGTATTATTCACTTTTTTTTATTTATAAAATTATCATCCATTATCATGATCTTATAGATTATTACAAGATAAGATTTGAAATTGTGGAATATTATTGAGGGTGATTGAATATAACACCTTTAATGAGAGAATATTGATTAATACCAAAGATATAAGATATAAGAAATGTTGATATATGAGACCACCCCTTCAGTTAAAAGATGGTGTTTTGTGAAATGGGACATTACATGATATATGAAGGGGTTTGAGGCATCACCCATGTTAATCTTGTAGTGATATGTAATAAGGTATGTGTTAACCAAGGATATTATTGATGGGTACTCACCGTAATTAAGAGGGTATTATTATATTACATGTCTTTTAATGTTATATTATTTATGTCACGAGACAACCCATGTGTGTGATTATTGAGGTTGTTTATGGGAAATTATATCTAGACTTTTAGGAGTCCCTAAGAGGGTTTATAAGGATTTAGATTATTTTCATTGGTATGTACATTCTAAGGTGGTATGTAATGGTCAGGATAATTTTTTTTCATTTAGTTCTTGTAGTATATATTTTTATATTATGCGAGGAGAGGATTTATATCTTCTTTTATGAAGCACAATGACATAATATTTATTATTGTTTGTATTTCTTATTAATTTCTCATTTACAAACACACTTCATATTATGGTAAATTTGAGGAATCACATTAGGGGATACAAGGATTGTTTATGTCCCCCACCATTCACAAGAACCCTCTTGTGAGTGGTGATATTTTTGATTTAATTTCATGTGAGATGTTTTATATAGAATATATTTGGGATATCAAGAAGGAGATTGGGGGACTCTTTTCTGGAGGGACTAATGATTATATATTACTCTCCCATGAGTGTATCATCTATTTTAGTAATCTTATAATAATACTAGTGGATGATCATTGTAATGTTTTATCTTATTTATAACATGATCTTAGCTATTATAACTTGATGGCATTTTATATTAGTAATAGATAAAAATTTGTTAAATATATTTGTTCTTACATTAATGTTAATTTTGATTCAGCTATTTATTTTTTACTGAATATTATAATTCATATTGTAGAGTATATACATGTTTTTTATAAGCTATAATAACTACCCATTAACATATTGAATATCTGGATTCATGCCAGAGGACATTTAAAATTATTTCCATTAAATATTATTGATAAATTTATCATGGGTGTTAAAAAAAATCAATATTACTATTTAATTTCATAATTTTTGGGGACATCATATAACTACTTTGAACTCATCTAAAATTTCACATTACCAAAAAATATTATATCGCAAACACTATTCATAATAGGGAATCCAATCTTTAGATATGTGGGTATTTTATTCATACATTTAAATATTCTAATTGAGTTGTTTATTAATATTTACTATTTTTGATTGAGGATGTTATTTATGGGATTATTCATTGACTATAAGTGAAAAAACATATGATTCCATGAAATATATCAAGAACCTCAGTAAATATAGGAATTTTAATGAATTAGTTTCATTTTAAAATGATATTAATGAAATATAAATAGTTTAATTAAAACTTATATCGAAATATAAATGATATAGAAATATTTTAATGAAATAAAACTATTTGAGTTTATTTTCATTTAATTTTAAATCAGATCCAATGTGGGAATGTAAATTTCTAGGAAGATAAAATGGTGAAAGAATTAGGTGATTTACCACCTTGAGATTTTATAAAATATTATATTCTTATTAAATTAAATTTTGTCGATATATTATGTTATATTAAATAATGAATTCTAATGAATTGAAATATAGTATCTATATTACTATTAATAATTGATATCATAACTTAGCCATTAAATATAGGGTTATGAATAGTAGTAATAAAATTTTAAATATTAATAGTTTTTAATATAATTAAAACATATTGACGAAGTAGTATTTAATATTTGGTAGAATAATTATATGTTTTCGAATTTTTAATTTCTCAAGAAAATTATTTTATTTATTTTTTGTAAAGAAATAACAAAATGAATGTCTATTAAAATTTATAAAATATACATAAATAATAAAATGAATCTATCATGTGAGAATTTCAAAATAATCTTATGGTCAGTTTTTGTGATTTTAATTAAGAGATTAATATTTCGATGAATAGTGAAAAATAATTGTTTTTATAGAGAACAACATTTGGGTTTAATGAATATATAAAATAAAAAAATTAAAAGGTTTTAAGAGTAAATGTTTTTTCATAATATTATATTTAATCAAACAAAATTTCATTGGAATAAATTTAATGTTTATTTTTAAAATGAAAACATTTTAATTGTATGAATCTATTCTCTTTAGAAAACACTTTTTTATACTTTTTTAGGGTTTAATTTTAAATTAAATTATACTAATTATATGAATTCAATATGTGAAAATTTATAAATATTTATAAATTTTTTTATTTAATATCAAAAATTTATTCCAAACAAAATAGAGATAATATTTAATAGAGGTAACGATAAAAAATAATTACAACTATTTTAGTTAAAACTAGTTTACCTAGGGGTTAATTAATGTAATAATGGATAAAATGACCTATAATCTTGTAAAACCAATATTTATGTTGAAATATATACCTTATTACATCTATGGTCCTATACTTACACATCTTTGATCCTTGTGGAATGTGAGAAACATTGGAAAACGGCATTATTTTCAAACAATCATTATCTGTCCTCCCCACATTTATTAAATGAGACCATTATACTCCCAAATATTAATATAAAAAATATTAATTTATATTACACTTTCCTGTATAATTTCTATTCACCCATATAAACATCCTTGAAGCCTTGGTGATATATGAAATTCCAATAAAGAAGTACTTATGGTAATCCTAATGATGTCGGTCGTATATGAGGTAATTTATTAAGCATTGCAATTTTGTTTTAATTCTTCACGTAACTAATTAAAATATTTTAAAATAATGGTTATAATAAAAAATCAACTTATACCATATTATGATATTGTATAATGTTAATTTCTTATTTTTAAATCCATATTCTCTTCCATTAAATTTGAAATTAAACTTATCATCAGGTGTATAGTAGACTACATCCTCGTGAATAGATCCTATTTATTTTCCCTCACCACCTCACCGTAATGCATATAATGAAAAAATTAATGTTTATATATTATATAAATTAATTTATTATTCATATATATTAATAATAAACATTATTCCATTAAACCTCCTAACTAATTTGAAAATAATAACTCCACTCATGTCTACGACATACTACCACCTCGTAAACTAATGTGATATGTTTACCATTTTTTACATGGCTATTATTTAGTATAGATTATAAATGTATATTTATACAGGATATTTTTAACATAATTATACTTCTGGAATTATGAAATAACATATACATTATTTCATTCTATACATGGGTTATAGGATTATATAGTTCGTTGATATAGTGCACTACAATCTCGAGACGTGATACTACTATATTTTACATGACAAATTTTGTGGAAAGTAATTAGAGTGATAGTAATAATTTTTTGATATATAAATGAAATACAAAATATCTAATAAATTTTATATATTATTTATGTTTCTTTTATTTCATTAATCAAGAATATGGAAATAGGGTTCATGCGTAAATACGACTTGTCATCTCCATGAATATTGTATATCATTTTATATCTCATACATTTATGGATTTCAATAAATAAATACATACAGAATATATATGATATTTAATTCACAGTTAAAATTTATGAATATTATTGATACATGATATCATTAATAGAACATAATATAAAAAATCAAAACATACATGAAAAATGCTAATAGTTATTCCCCTGACCACCATTTTAGATTGGAATTATTAATAAATTGGACGTAAAAGGACCTAATTATTCATATATGTTGGGATAAATATGTGTTTAGTTCATTAATAAATGTATATTACAATTATATTTATAATACATTTTGTAAAAACATGTATCAAATATGTTGAGACTTAAGGTAATTCATTTTTTCTAAATGTGTCTTCTTCAGGGAATTCATTAGGTTATACATCTATCTTATTTTGTGAGGTGTATATATCACATTTAAAATTTAATATAATAAATATATTTATTATCATCATATATTTTGATTCAAATAATTTTATTCCTTAATGGGTTTTATAATTCAATTTTACCAATGAGTTAAGGGTTTTATTATACAATATTATATATTATTGGGATACTTTTGTTTATTTTAAAGATGTAATAATATGAATTGTCTCCTTGAAAACTCATGAATTTATTTCTCCTCTAATTATGTCACAAGAATTCATATTTTCAATTAATTTTATTTTTTATCATACTAAATATTATAATAGATTGTTTTTAAAGAAAAATAAATTTATTTCTATCTTCTATAAAAACCCATTTTTTAGAAATACCCATGTTTTAAAAAAATTCAAGAATATAGTAATTTTCATCTATAAATGATAATAGAATTTTATTCAGTTCATTACTCTTTAGAAAAATATTCAATTAATTCTTCAATTCATTATTTTGACAATAACCTTTTGGATTTTACCTATATTTTTGAATGGAATCATTTTTTTTAATGTTTATTACAAGAAAACAATATATCTTCAACAAGAAGAAATAATGAATTCAAGAATAAATTATATGTCTCATATGATATTTCCAATGAAATAACGTTTTACAATTTTTTGTGAACATTTATTTTCAAAATAGATATATTCATAGTGAAAATATTTTTTCCATCAAGAACAGCTTTAAATAATCATTAATACACACTTTATTTGTTCCAAGTGATATTTAAATAAAAAATATTTTTGAAAATCAATTCTGTTTTAAAAAAAATTCAGAATCGAAAAGAAATATTACTCTATAAATGATCTATTAGATCTCTAAATATTATTTTCCATCTATGATGAAATTCTTCAATGTATGTTACACATTTTGAGATATATGATCCAAGGATACAGAACTTATGCATTCCATTAATGGATTATGATTATGAAGAAGATATTTTCTTGAAACCCATTTCTTTTTTTATGGTTATGTTGTGATAAGATGTATATGAATCCCATTACATTTCCTTGGGTTAATTTATGATTTAATGATTATGAAATCCATTAACTTTTATGGGTTCTAATATGATTAATGTTTTATGGTCTGATGGGACACTTTTTGTTATTATCATTATTTGGTTTTTGGATCCAATATCTCTCTTTATGGAAATGGATATGTATATATATATCATGATATATATATCTGGAATAGTTTGTAAATACTATTCCTTATAGATTTTTTTCAACTATGATATTCTTGGGAGTGAATCATTAGTATAATGTTTTTTGGGTAGTGAATCCATTTCAATATGATATCCATGTAAATGATCGTCAAATATTTTGGAAATTATTTTGTATTTCTATCTTTATTAAAATATTAATCATCTTACGAAAATATTTTTCTTTTATGGGTCAGGTTCCTTTCATTATATATTACTCAGGCTTTATGAACATTAAATATTTATTCTATGACTCGTGATTTTGAACATTGTTATATGAGGTATGGTTTCCACATTGAATGATTATGTTCTCCTGTCCTTTTACTTGCATTAAGATTATATATTTCCATTTATTACACTTACTGAGCATATATTTCCAACCATTGTGGAATTTATTTTCCCTAGGTTATTTGATAGGTATTACATGTTTAGTTTCTAAGAATTATTTTATTTATGAGAAAATAAGTGGTAATTTTTTTATACCCTTAAGAAATAGTTTTTAATGTTTCCATGTCTCTAAAGGCACTATAGCTTTTTTATCTTCAGGCATGTGATCTTGTAATAAAATGAATGATCATCAAAAAAAGACTTAATATCATTATATGAAAAAAAATTTTCATTTTAGTTGATATAAAATTATTGCTTTTGTAAACCAATATAAAATAGGATTAAAAACTATTCATGATAACCAATGGGATAATCCTATGGATATTGTAACTTCTAAATGATTTAGTAAGGATGAGATTATATGGTTAACCTTGAAATACATCATTATCTGGAAATTTAATGTAGAAGTGGATTAAGAATATATGTACATAAGGGAAATAACTCAAAAAAGCATAATTGACATTGACTTGGGAATTGATTTTTTAATGACATTGAACCTTGTTAAGGACTAAATTATATATATATATAGAAGTTATGATTTAGTTAATTTACATTCTCATTTTTATCTATCAAGAAATATTTTAATTTATTTTATCTCTGAATAGCCTAGTATAGTCTTTTATGGTGATATGTTAAGAAAAATGTGAAATTAATTAGTGATCATATAAATTATTTTTCATGTATTCATGTTTCCCCACTATAATTATTCGTTAAATTTTTTTTTTGTGTTTATAAAGTGATTGGAACTTGAAAGAAATGTATTTATGGTATATTAAATGTATTATGAAATAATTATCATCTAAACCAATTGAATTTTATGGTAGCTGAAATAAAAAATATTCTTTCTATGATCACACAACTTTCTGAAAGGTATCATCATGATGAACATCAAAGCCCGAAAAAGTAGGAATAAACATTATTATATTTTTATGTGTAAATATCCACTATATATTATTATTTAATCAACTCCCTTACATGGTTAGAAATGTATGAGTAATAATATATTAATATTTTTTTATTTCCACTATTTGAAACATGAAAAATTTATTTCATATTTTATCTTTTTTGAAGGTGAAGAGGATCAATGGTGGACTCTCTTTGAGAATATGTGTCTATAAGATGAAATTGAATCAATTTAGTGGGATTAGATTAAGAGAATAATTTTAAAATAATAGTTTAAATTTCATTACATTTTCATAAATGGGAATGAATTCCATGAATTAATTTAGAAGTATGATGACTATTTTTTATCAATAATGATAATTTTACATGAATTTTGAGGTATGCTTAGGGAATTATCATCATTCCAGAATATATGGTCACTAAATTATTCAGTTTATCCAATAGAATTCACCAAAAGGTATTATCCATATAGTAAATTAGATTATAATAATAGATTAGTTTGCGTTTTATAATGGTGGATATTGATATTGTTGGTATCCATCAATCGTGAGGATTTGATAAAAATTAAAAAATAGAATTCAAGGGAAACATTGAGAACCATGGAGTGATGAATATTAGATTGTCATCATGTTTTTTTGTTGTTGTACGAACAATAGAAGAAATATTATTAAGGGGAAGGTATATGCTTTAAATGTATAAGGGATGATGAGTGGGGAATTAAATACCGACATGGTAAGAACATGTATACAAATTCTAAAAATATTGAGAGGGAACCACAAAATTCACCACCCACACAACACTATTACCAATGTGAGGAGTTTGTTCAATATGATAACTTATTCCAAAATAATATTGCGAATGATTATGATCAACATCAACAACCTGTTAAAACAACTTAAAATTGTAAATCTCTTGTTATAAATATTTTTGACATGGGGTGAGATAAAAATGTCGTGAAAGGTAAACTAGACATCCAATATTTAACTGATAAAGTTTAATTTGACTCCAGACCAACAAATTATTATATATCTAATGAAATTTAAATGGATTTTAAGATTCCAACCACCTTTTTAGATGTATAATTAAGAGTAAAATCAAAATAATTATGATGATCACATATCAATAATATGATCAGCCATTGATAGATGTTTCTCAGATTGTGATTCCTGAAAATCTAGTCATTATTCATCTTTTGGAAATTTATTTTATATAAGACGTGGATTTCCATTCTCAATATAAATAACACATAAAATTTTGATGAAGGGATGTCACATATCCTAATACAAGATATCAAATATACATCTATTAGTGTAATGATAGATGTTAAAATCCAAACGAAATCAAGTCTATTTAATGGGTTCAGATTTCAACTAAAATGGGGTTTTATAATATATTTTTTTTTGGAAAAATCGTCATTGATCTAATACTATTGTGTGGGATATTGTTGATACATTTATGGATAATTTTTCTATTATCGCATTGAATCAGGGTTTTTAGATTATAACAAATTTAATAATTGGTTCAATACCTACTTCAAAAACACCCTTTATAATGGTCATGTATTATTTGTAGTAATTGAATATAAAACTCTAAGGGAATGTTGTAAAGGAATTAATATGTCCATGTGTGTCACCTTGGAGTTCACCATAACTCTTTTTGGAAAAGAAAGATGGATCGATGTGAATTTTAATTGAATATCAAAGAGTTAAAATAGGTCAACATCAAGAACATGTATCCTCTACCACAAATTGATCAATTGTTTAATCAAATGAACGATTGTCAATAATTTTCGAATATAAATAATTTTTTCACATATCATAAATTGTGGGTCAAGAAATGATATATACCCAATATGTGATTCCATACAATTAATTGAAAATATGAGTATGTAGTGATACCATTTAATCTTTCTAATCCCATAATATCTTCATTGATTTCATGAATAATGATATTAGATATTAAATTTTTAATTTTTTTCTTTTCATTATATATGATATTCTAATCTTTTATAAGGTAAAATAATATCAAGAGGATCTGTTGTCAATTACTGTGATGAACCTGAGGGAGGATAAGTTTTATGAAAAATTTAAAATGATTCAACATTAGATATAAAATATTATTATTTTTATATAATATCATTTGAGTGTATATAAATGTACCCATCAAAGACATATTCTATTTTATGATGTCCCATACCAACCATTTTGTCTTATAAAAGATTTATTATTGGTTTGGATGGATATTTGATATAGTATTTATAAAATTTATCAAGCTTATAAAATCCAGTAACCATGTCCAATATGATGGGGTCCATGTTATGTTGGGATGTTTAATGTAAGGAAAATATCATAAAACTAAAGGGTAGATTTTTCATGAACAAATGATTAAATTTCCCTAGAGTGAAGAAGAGTTTATAATAATTGGTGGTGGGTCCAAGAAGGTATTGGGATTCATATGTTGTATTATATAGTTATAGATTATTCCAAATAAAAATTGATGGTTCATGACAAATATTACATTACTCATGAGTTTTAGTTAGCTATGGTAAATTATTTAATTTTATATATTGAGGAATTACCATTATTGTGAAAATTATGAAATATAATTATCAGACAATTTTAATTATATATTCACATAAATGCAGTGGAAAATGTGGTTGAGGATATGGTTAGAAGCTTTTTAAATACTATGGCTTCTCTATAAATTAACAACATGAAAATGTGAAAATGTTCTTTAATGATTTGAGTTGAAATGATCTTCCTATCTTATCCTTTATAAGGATCATAAAATATCTAAGATATATAAATTTTTAATGTCTATATATGCGAAAAACAATGTTACTGAAGAAATCATATCTATATCATATAAATATTCAACCATCTAACGATGTGATAAATAAATAGGATCAAATTGATGATTTAATGTTCCATAATAAGGTGGGAAGTGTTCACGAGTTTAACCATTATTGTAATGGAATTATATGGTTTATGAACTGTGTTTTTCTTCCAACCATAACAGATTTAGTAATTGGTTTCATAAAGAAGGATTGTAGTTATTTTTTCTATATTTAACCAAGATCTAATAATATTTATATTCATTTCAATGATTATATCTGGTATGATAGAATTAAGATATGTATTGAGGAGTTTTTATCTTTATTCATGTTGTGACATCAAGAATGTTTTGGGAAGAAAAATTAAAATGAGATTTTATATCCATTTCTCATAATAGAATTGAACTTGGAAAATATATCCAATTAATTTGTCTTCAATATCCCTAAAACATTTAAAGGGAATAATCCAATTATTTTGGTAGTTTATTTCCATAAAATATTGAATATTTCCTTTTAGATCATCATACTATGATATAAATTTATAAAATTGTAATATTTCATGGAGTACCACATTGAATTTTGTTTGAATGGGATCCAAATATTTTATATAAGATCTGGTGAAGTCTTTAGCAAGCTCTTTGTACCAATTTTTTTTTTTAAGAATTCCAAATCATACATATAACTAAAGTATATCTGTTAGAATATACCTAAATGAAAAAGTTAGGTTGAGATATTTTTCATTACAATTCAATGGATGTTGGGATAAACACCATCCTTCGGTTGACTTTTCATACAATAGTAGAATTCACACATGTATTAGATGAATTATTATGAAGTCATAAATGAGACCATTTTTAGAAAAAAAAATTGATTTAATTAATTTAGAGATATTAATATTTTGGTATTTAAAATGGAAAATTAAATGGCTGAGAATGATGGATCTATTGAACATCAAATGCCAAATGACTTTTTTTTTTCAATTTCTGGATAAAATCCACTTTTATGGGTGAGTAGGAACCTCACAACAACCATCGGACCACATACTCACATATCATACCAATGACACAACCGCCATACTAGGTGGAAAGTATCACAGCACCCTGAAGACAATTAAAATTCCAAAAAATGAAAAGAAGAAGACGTAATCACATCATGGCCTGTGACCCAACATGAAGCAGCACACCCACCGCAGCGGTTATCATCATCATCATCCCAACCCCCATGCCGGTGAATACATGTAAAATCATGACTGAAACTATGTATTGATCCACGAACATAATGAAAATGCTCCACGGAAACCTCCATCATCTATGCGATCAAACAATCCAGCATCGGAGAAACCCTCAAAAAACGCCTATCACGACTCAAAAAACACCATCCCAAAACTTCACCAAGAACCCTCGCACCAGGCCGACCTGGATTGGCTAGATGGGACAGGAGGCAAGAGAAGAGTTTAGAGAGGGAATGCTAATATAAGGAGAGGCATCATTTGAAAAAACCGCATATCACATTCATCAGAACCAACAATAGAAGTAAGAGCATTGGTCCACAAACGAAGAAAGAGGCATGAAGGATCTAAGAACCATCAAAAAAATCAACAAACCAGTAGAAAAGAACTTAATGAGATTTGAACAAATGGATAATATAGAAATGAGATTATTGGCCACATAAAAATTCTTGATTGTATTGGGATTTTAGACTATTAGTGGTAGCATCCACCATACCTCTCCAAAATTCACGATGTGTTCCATATAAATCTCTCAAGGAAGTACAAACCTGACCCTTCACATATACCAAAATTTGAGGTCATACCACTAGAGAAAACAATTTGATTTCTGGAACAACTGGTGGATATTCTCTCTGATTGAGAGATAGTTCTATAATATATTAACACTCGCCAGAGAAAATTTGTCTACTGAAATAACTATTTAGAGAACCTACGTGGGAACATGGTAAAATAATAATATTCATTTATCCTAATTTTTGGAAACTAATGTGATATAATTCAAAGTCATAAATTAATTTTTATTGTATTATAATGTGGAACCCTGATATTTTATGAAATATTTTTTTCATTAAATTTAATTTCATCAATACCATGTGATAAATGTTATACAGAGTTCTAAAAAACTTTAATACAGTAATTATATTACTATTAAACATGAATATTATGACCCAGAGGATGTACTTTTGGGAATTAATATTAATATATACAATTTAAATATAAATTATAATGTGTTTATATAAATAAAAAATATTGATAAAAAGGTAATTACTTTTTAGTGAAGTCAATATATATTTCAAAAATAATATTTTCAAAAAACAAATGATTTGATTGATTTTGGAAAAAAAATTAATTCTTGAAACTTTTAGAAAAATTATGTTAACAAATAAATTACATTCTAGAATCAAATTTTATGTTTTTTATATGGTAATGTTTTGGTATTTTTCTAAAAAGACTAATTTTGACATGAATAGTGAAAATAATGGTTTTTTCTGAAGTCATTTAATTCATCTCAAGTATTTATAGTGAATAATTATTTATAAAATGGGATTAAAATTAAAATCATTCAACAATATAATTAAGAAACCAATATAGGAAAGTATAATAATTTTTATATAATAATTTTTACAACAAAATATTTAATACTTTGGAAAGAATTATCATTGGAGAACTTGTTTTTCATTGTCTACATGATTAATTATGGATTGAATTATAGCACCCAAATTAATTGAATTTGAAAAATAGTTTCTATATTTTTTATTAGTATATATAATATATGATAAAAACTATAACCAAATGTTTTCAAATATTTAATAGTCATCACATTATAAATTTATTATCACATTAACTGTTGAAACTGTTTTACTAGGGATTAAAATAAATGAATATGAGAAAAAATTACCTAAGACTTGAAATGACCACAATTTATATCCATATTTCTACATTATCATCAATAATAATCATTAATTACCAATTTTGGAACATTTGAAGATAAAAACATGGTTATAATATATTTTATTCACAATTTCACTCGGCACCTTGTCCCCACAAAAAAAATTCCACCCCCTCTCCTCTCCTCATCATACATAAAAAACCATTAGTATGGACTTGATAATCCCAAAAAAATTAATTCAGTCACCATATTCTATATTACTTTGGGTGATTATAAATCCATCATAGAATGAAATTAGGTAAATCCTTTTGAGGTTGCCTAAAGATGATGGGATTTTTTAATATATACATTTATTTATTTATTCTACTAACTCCGTAAATTATTCAAAAAATTTATAGAAAAAAACTTAAGTCTTTACCATATTATGATATTTTATTATCATAGTGTAATAAATTATATTCATGACTTATTCCATCTAAGGGAAATTCATACTATCAATCTCGTGTATAGAAGACTACAACCTCATGAACTCATGTTTTTCTTTTTCTGTAATCTCCTCTCACATATGGATATAATGATATTATTAATGATTATAAATTATATTCATGATATTTTTTTGATAATTTAATTATATTAACACCTTTATCTTCTTATCTACAGTTCCATTGGATAATAATAATACCACACAAGTGTTTGGAGGACTGCCACCTCGATAACTGAAGTGATGTCTTTTTATTTCATTATACTATTATTTTAATAAGGATATATTATATTGATATAATATATTTTTAAAATAATTATACTTATGGGTTTATAATATAAAATATATTATATTTATTTCTATTTGTTGTTGGATATAATAACACCCTTCACGTGTACGGTGGACTAATGCCTTGTGAAGTGATGTGATTCGGTTTCCACTAACTCATTGCAAGGATAGAAATTAAAGAAAACTTATTACTATATGTTATATATATAACACAAAAATTATTCTATAAATGTTATAGAATAATTATCTATCATTTATTTCATATGAAATTAAAATAGAAATAACATTCTTGTGTACTTTCAGCTAACTATCACCATCAATGGTGTATTTCAATTTCCATGTCAAATGTATATTGATTATTCGTGATACATTTATACTGAATTTAAAATATATATTTAAGAAGATTAATATTTTGGAAATTATGTTACAATAATAATTATAAGAGTACTGAAAATAGAAAATTATAATAGAAAATTATTAATGGTCTTAAAAAAAAAATTTAGAAGGAATTATTGACACAATAGAAATAAAAAGGAATATGTAAATGAAATATGAAATGAAACATATGTTTATCATTATATAATTGATGTATAATAAAATTATATTTATTATATAGTAGTTTCATATACTACGGACTAAAATTGAGGCATAGTTTAAGGGATATGTATCTCAATTCGGCTTCTTTGATTCATATGTTATGTTATTCACCAATCTTGTTTTATGAGATTTATATAAAACCCATATTAAATTTAATATAATGAAGTTATTTATACTCTTGATAAATTATGTTAAATTTAATTTTATGCATTCATGATGATTTTCATTCAATGTTACAAATGAGGTAAGGGGATTTTCATATATTCTCATCCTTTATATAATTTTTTTCTTATGATGTCAATGATGAAATCATAATAACTAACTCTCAAGAAACATGTAAATTTTATTATCACGTGGTTATGTATTAATAAAATTCATTAATTTTACACTTTTTTTGTATTTAATATTCCCAAGGATTGTTTTTATTTGAAAAACAACTTTATTTTTCTCTTAAATTAAAAATACATTTTTATTTAAATCCTTGTTTTGAAAAAACAATTGTTATAAATATTGCTTAAATAATCATTTATAATTGATTAAAATCATTTGATCGTATTTTTATAAAAAATTAAAAAGGGGATATAATTTAATTTCTCAAACATGGAATGTTTTTCCTTTCCTAAAGAATGAGAAGTGGTGAATTATTTTATAATTAATATAATAAACTATATTACCTAAATCAATAAAAATAAATGTTTTAAACCATTCCAGATAATCCTTAATGTTTATTTCAAATAAAATTATTTTTTCAGTATTTTATAATATTTCGGTTTGAAAATGATTATTTTCATTTGGAAATATATTTTTTTCGAGAAGATGTTATTTTCCTCATGAAAATTTTGAAATTATATTTAAATAATTCAATATATGTTTCTATTGTGATATTAAAATAAAAGATTTTGGGATATTTTTCTTGTTTCAAAAAAAGTAAACATGGAAAGGATATATTCTTCAATAAATGATTCAAGAGATCTTTAAAAATTATTTTCCATAAAATAAAAAATCATTATATATAACATATTATTTTTAGTATATATGTTCCAATTATAAAATTATTATTGGTTGTCAGTATATAATTTTATTATAATGAATAGATATGTATGAAATCCATTCCATACATATTTTATGATATAATAAAATGTATTTGAAACCCATTTAATATCCATGGTTTATTCTATGAAGTAATTCATAGGAAACCCAATTATTTTTTTGGGTTATAATATGATAAATATTTTATAATCATATTTAACACAGTTTTATGATTTTCAGGTGTTTAGTGTGACCATTGTCTCTATCCAATACATTGGTTAAAGATTCAAATATCATGAGATATATAGGGAACAAGTGTTTAGTAAACCTAGTTCAGTATGAGAATATGTCCACTATGATACTATTTGGATCAAATACTATCTTATTTTATTTTATAGGGATTGGAACCATTCATTTATGATAGCATTGGAGTTGAAAAATGAATATTATGAGAAAGATATTCAATTCTTATGTATATTCAAAAATTCCTTGTGTTATGTCAATATTATTATCACACGACTCATGTTCTTTTATTTCACTATGATTCATGCCTCATGAGCATCCATGATTTGTTCCTCGATTCAATATTTTGTAAATTTATATGTGTGTAATGGTTTTCATATGTTGTTATTTTTTATAAAACACATAGGTTGTTCTAATGTTTAAATATTTCCCATGGTTACAATTACTGAGCCTCAAAGATGAGAAATTATTTTTTTCTTTATCCTATGTTATGATGGATAGTATATTATTTTATATTTATATTTATTGTTATATTAAAAATCAATATAGTTATTGATGATTTTTAACTATTCTAAAACACTTTTAAAATGTTTCCATGCATCCAAAGGCCTTGTGAACATTCATTCATCAAGTGTGTGTTTCTATAATGTAATTAATTCTTATTAAATAAAATGTAATTTCAATTTAGGAATATATTGGGTTTTTATAATTTTTATGGTATTGTTTTCATTAGTTACTTGGATGACTTTTACTATTTACACAATGGATGCATACTATCGACATAGCCACTTTTCACACCACTAGGTACTTGATGGTCATTTATAAGGAACATACTCGAATTTCTAGGAGCATTATATATTTTTGGGATACATTTCTCTTTTAGACCCTAAAATGAAAAAAAAATTGAAAAATATATTTTGTCAAACCTTTTTATTATTTTTACTCATTCCAAATGATATCCATATCCTCAATGTAATGACCCGCCTCCACCAAGATGAGAGAAGGGACATCAGGTTTCCCGACCCGTCATTCATCAAGTTGAAGGAGAGATAATGACCACCGAGACCCTCCTTCAATAGGTCAGAGAGTGGCGACTATCACCAAGGGTATATAATCTCACACAAGATGGAAGGTATCACTACAAAATATTTCACTTTTTCCAATGGGGGAATATCTGTTTGTAGAAGTGGATTTTCTCTTGGTAAAACGTTTTTCCAACACATATGTCCATATCACTAAAATGTTGGTAAAAACTATATCATTAAATGTTATTGAGACAGATAAAATAATTCTATTACAATTATAATATTACCAACAGATAATATATATGCTGGTTAAAGTGTTTAGCAACATACTAATATGACAAATTTTTCTGTTGGTAATAATATTACCAATATATAAAATCTATTTATAAATTACATAATATAAATTCTAAAAAAAATCTCATAAAATATCATATTATATTTATTTATCAATCATATATTATACACCTATTTTAATTATTAAACCAAATACAATTTCCACAAAAATTATAACTCCTGAAAAATATTGATTATATTAATAATGAAATTTAATATAGTATGAATCAATAAATTTTTTGAAATTTTTTCACACCTAAAAATTTCATAAAAACTCATCATCCATCCATTCCCCCCACATCTCACATGATAAAATTGTATGTGTAAATCCTCTGATATATTTGATGACTAGAATCCTCTACACCCAGAAATTTTACACCATGATTATATAGTTACTCCACATGGCCTGATGTTAAAGATCTATTTCATCACCCCATCAGTAGGCCACTCGATGAACCAAATCATGCCAACTCTGGTATAATTGAAGAACCTCAAGTCAGTGTCATTTCAACCTTTTAGCTCCAACATCTACAACACACAACCAAAGAACATACCATCCAATCAGTGTGAAATATATACACTAATTGAAACCAAAATATAAATAAATGAAAGTAGAAAAAATGGTTTACTTCTTATCAAGACAATAATGGAAATTTAGAAAACAGCCAAGAATAAAAATCCATGCTTACATATACTAGTGGGATTTTGAAAAACCATACCATCTCAAAAATAAAATTCTCAATGTACACGTTCAGAGGGAAAAAACAGGTCAATGAACATGAATGAGCCCAATAAAAAAGAAACCATGTATAGCTTTGTAACAAGAAAATAATGATTCAAATGGATATGACCATTAATGTGGATGTATAGATGTGTAACATGAGAAGAATGATTCCAAAGGACCTATCCTTTAATGGGGAAGGTAAGGGAATATGTGTTTTGTAAATTTTCAATAGGTTCATAAAAAATTGAATATGGGTTGTTTAACTTCTCTACAGGTGCATAATAAATTGAATATAGAGAGAAAAGAATTCAATATATGCTTAAAAAATATAATTCATTGAAAATTACACACCCCCATCATAAAATGCAGTAAAGAATACATAAATCACTTGAAAATTCTATATGACCAGTGAAATCATATCATAAATCACATGATAGTACATAAAACATTTTATGTTCAATGGATGAATGATAATGAAATGGAATGGAATAAGTACACAATATTTTTTAAGTGCATTTGAAGTATTTAAATTTGAAAAATGAATACAAATTACAGAGAATAGAATGCAGAATGAAAATTTTGAATTTGAAAAATCTATAAATTTGATAGAATAAGTGTGGCATTGAGCATGAAAACACCAGTGTATTATGGTCATAAATATTTTACCAGCTACTCACAAAACCAAGTAGATGGTGAATTCCTGTCCAAAATTACCATCAACACTAAAACATCTTGAGAATGAAAAAACCAGTCATGTTATGGTAATAATATTTCTTAAGAAAAGAAATAAAAAATGCAATATAGGATTATAAATTCCAAGTCTCTCACACTAAACCATCCAAGACTTCAACAATTAAGCCTTCCCACCACGGATCTGGTGCAACAGCTGAATGTCCATTAGGAATGATCATCACCCATTTGGCATGAATGGAAAAGAGATTTGTATCTTCAAACAGTCCAACAAGGTACGCATATGTTGTCTCTTGTAATGCCAATGTGGCATGGCTCTAAAAATGTAAATCGATCTTGATGTCCTGAGAAATTTCATAGACCACCCTTTGGAATGGCGTCTTCCTTATCAGATGTTTTATAAACATCTGGTACATTCTAATTTCACGAAGAGTGACAATTCCAAGATGATATATATGTGGCTTCTTCATGAATTTACTCATTTTATTCTCCTTCATGTTTTATCAAAATAATAAATAATTGAATTAAAAATTACCAACTAAATCTACAACGATTCTAAAATAAATGATGATTGCAATGAAAATGTAATTACTCAATATATAACAGGTCTTAATATACTTAATATAAATTATCTTTTCAAAAAAGACAAAAAAAATAAAATCTGGTTGGGTGGTGCTAAGATACAACCAATACCTCACTTTCAAGATTCTCAAATGATGCATCATGAACCATGTATTCAACACAAATATATATTTTTCGTTATCCCGATCTTTCTTGAGAGGAAAAACACAAATTTTCAAAACTTAAGATAAGATATTCAATACATTAAGTGAATTTATACCTTTAGAAAATGCATATTAGGCTGGAATAGTTGAACAATACACATAAAGAAAAAAATGATCAACTCAATAAAAAACATATTGCTCATCTTTGTGAGAAATCATTTGCATATCCATATGAATTTGAGAAACATGTAGTGTAAAGAGATACCAGGTCATTGTTGCAATGATCTTTACATCATAGATGACACTATCCCATCTGATCTCAGAATCCTGACAATGAAAATGAATAAATTAATTCCATATAAGAATGAAAATGTAATAAAATCTCATCACAATTGGAAAATTATCAGCCATATATTAACAAATATATTTGTATTTATGAAACAAATTTATATATATATTTTTTGCAGATTTTCATGGATGATACAGAAAAATGGGGGATATTTGTAACAAAAAATTATAAAAAAATAAAAAAAAGGAATCAACTCAGAAGACATCATACCTCACATGTTTTTCAAAAGGCCATAGAAGCTGCTATAATTACATGATGCTGAATATTCCTCAGACTTCTAGAGGGGAGAATGAAATTCCCAGACATCTAGAGGGGTCATAGTGATTTCCATTAATCTCCACTGTAGAGGGGTGGAGGTGATGCCCAGACTTCTAGATTTCTCTTTGAACACCTATTGTGTAGGGTAAAAAGGTTTATCATCCATTCACCATTCAGGTAGTCTGATGATGGGATATATCTCACACAATATCATTAAGGTTTCTAAAATATTTTCCACAGTACAATACAATATATTCCATTAGTTTATGCTATTTCATGCACATTAATAATGGAACCAGTAGAATATCTCACATCAACCCATCTATTTGTTTTATTTGGAAATGTTTCATCTCCTTTTATGAGGTTTAGCACTAGATTCACATTGAATGTAACCAAGGGATGTAAGAGAGGACCAATCACCCATCCAGGATTTATGGATACCTTGTCCATACCATTATCCTTTTCCAAATATTCAAGAAAAATCCTCATATAATTTCTTTAAAAGAGGATATACAAACATTAATTCCTTCCAAATTTTTGGATTTGAAACCCACGTTTCATAAATCCCAATGCTAGGAGAAACTAACTCCCCATTAAATGAAACTGATGTCATGGAAAATGTTATGACTACTCTTCTAGAAATTCTTTTTTGTACATGATATTAGATAATTAATAGTTCTTCCAAATGAATCTCAATGAGTTACCATGGTGGATTAACAACAGTGGAAGACACTATGGATTCTGTTAAAAACACCTTCATAGAAAATTCGAAGAACATTGGAAGGGAAATAGGAATCGTATAATTTCCAATTTGTTATGAAATTCTGGAAGAATAATTTTATTTCATTTGTAGAACCAAAAAAGAGGAAAATAAAAAAACAAAGGTATCTGTAGAAAGTGGAAATGACTATATGAAACAAAATGAAATGTTTCAAATACTAATATATTGAACGATTCTAATAGATTGATAGTCAGTGCAAAAGATAAATATGCATAAATAATTCAAACGTAAGGGCCAAAAAAGTGTGCTGATAATAGTAATAATTCAACTATATGAAAATGTACATGGGACATATGAAAAACCATGGGTCTAAAAATCCATACAATATGAAATCCCTTCCCATCCACTACCATCGTTACAATAATAACATTCTATGATTTCTATTATTTATCCCAAACTAGATCTGGTATAATGTATTTAAGAATTGATAGGTCAAAGTTAATATCTCCTTCCATTAAACATTGAAAATAGGCATGGATTTCAAAACAACGTTTTCGACATTATCATTTTAAAGTGTTCTAATTACAATGATAAGAGTTAAAATTGTGTTTGGAAAAAAATGCAATGAAGAGTGTATCATTACATGAGTATGGAATCTAGATATAATAATTATGCTACCAAGACTCAAGTATAAGACTTGTGACTAATTACATGATCATTTAGCTATAGAAAATAGTAAATATTATATTTAAATGGATGGCCTGGTAGTTACCCACATAAGATTAGATTTCAACTTGTGTCATTGTTGTAATCATATATAACATGTCTATGTCTAAAAAATAAAAAAACCACATCAAATGGACCACCAACATCACAACCGCTATCATATCGATGGTTTTATTTCCACTTTTTACAACGTATTTATGACACAAGTAAAAATATTATCCTTCATTGAACCCAACATAGTAAAGCTCATTCCAATGTAATTTTTAATTAATAAAGTGAACTTGTGATGAATGTTAAAATAAAAATTCAACAGATTTGCACACAAAAAATATGATATGAAAACAAATAAAATTTATACTTGTCATATGTATTGAAAAGATGAAATATCATTTAGGTGTAATAGTTGGGATAAAGGATAAACAATTATCTTTCCGAACATTTAATATGTAGTTTTCTCTAATGCCACAAATGGAAGACAAAAACAAACCAAATGTTGAAGAAGAACTATAAAAATAATGAAAAATGTAAAAATGGTCAGTGTTATAGGCAAATTAATGATCTTAAATCCTATTAAAAATAAATACATACTAAAGAGGAACTGATAACTATAAACAAACATAGAAACCAATACTGTATAAGATCTATATATTACAAAAAACAAGAATATACATTGAACCCATCACCAATTTGCAACCAGCATGCTACACTGGTTCTAAAATCATGGGGTATTTATTTTATGAAATCCCGCCAAAGAAGTAAACCGGGGAAAACCTTCAAAACAGGGGCATCAGTGGGTGCATCAGTTGTTTGGGAAGCTCATGGGTAGTAGACAGGGATTCCGAGGATGAATATGGTCGAGCTGGGGTGCTAGGGACAGAGGGGTCACATAGGGATACCGGGCTAAAATGCTATGGAAATTGGCAGTTGAGCTGGGATGAAGGCATGGAAGACCTAGGAAGGAAGGCACAATGAGGGAGGATGTCAGATGAGAATAGAGGGGGGGGGGGGTTTCCATGATGTTGTTGGTGGGGGTGTTAACTAGGAACAACAAGGTGGTTGTGAAGATTTTAATGAGGAACACTAAAAGGGAACATGATGGGTGTTCTTGGGAGAATTTGAATAAGGAAAACTAACCAGAAAAAATAGTTGATTCCTGCGAGGAATGCTAGTGAGGAACACTGACGACAAAATGGGAGGTAAGGTTAGGGAAGTGGGGTCGTGAGGGTACTGTCCAAAAATTCCCTTGGGGGGATGTTGTTTTTAATTTCTATATAATATATATAAAAACATATTTTAAAAAACAACTATGTTTATATACATATTATCATATATTTTTATGTATATTTTATTTAAATTATATATATTTTAATAAATCATATATTATTATTATCAAAAAAATATGTTTTTAATGGTTAATATATTCATCTATATATTCAATTTTTGGTAAAAAATTTGGTATGATCAAATAATATATTAAAAAATATATAATGGAAAAGGATTTTTTTTGGTAATAATAGTCGTTAATAATAGATTTAGTTGTCGGTAAATCAATTTTTGGTATTGTTACGATAATACAACAGATTTAAATGTTGGTAAATGATTTTTTAGTATTGAACTACTAATATAAACATATAT
The DNA here is from genome assembly GCA_963277665.1 of Viscum album. NCBI lineage: Eukaryota > Viridiplantae > Streptophyta > Magnoliopsida > Santalales > Viscaceae > Viscum > Viscum album. The sequence continues at coordinate 1,709,062,440 of OY728152.1, read as the reverse complement.
ATTTGTTGGTAAAATAACTGTTGGTTTCTTTAGTTAATACAAACCGAAATTAATATCTGTTGGAAATAATCATTTTTACCAACAGATATATTATATGTTAGTAATTTTCTATTGGTAAATGCCACTTTTTTATAGTGTATGACCCTTCTAATTTAATAGTATTGGGAGATAAGATAGTAAATTCCAACAATAACCAAAATTGGAAGTACAGGTAAATCTAAATCAAACCATTCTCATATGCATGTTCCAAAAGTAAATGATACAAAAGTAAAAGAGAAACCCAAATAAAGTACCAAAAGAAAGAAAAACAGCCACAACAACTGTCCGGACTTCTGATCTAGTACGACCCTTCAAGATCCATGAAGTCCTCCTGGAAACCTGAAAACAATTTTATATATGTCGGGTGAGCATACAAGTATAATTAGTAGGGAAAACCAGAAGCTATCGTGCACATGTGGGGAGGCATTTTAATGCCCCGTGAGAAAAAAAAATTAACTGAAACACCTAGCAAAGAAAAGTGCCCTCACAAGAATCACCACAACATGCTCCCAAAATAACTCATGTCATGAAATATAATAGTAATAACTCATCAATTTTTGGGTACCCCACACCACTTCCCCACTAGTTATTAAAGACATCCTACGCATCAAACCTCTCCTTCCATTCTCATTACAGTCCCACTTCCACACCCCTCCTTCACACACCGGGGCCACAACCACACATCCCTCCCACAAAAACCTGGGCCACAACAAACACTCATAACCATGCTCGCAAACACTAGGGACATAAAATCTACGGCCACGCCCGAAGACACCTGGGCCTCATCTCGAAGACACTTGGGAAACAAACTGCCAGCACACACCTGTGCGACCACCACAACTACACTACCCCGTAGGATCTTGGGCTATAATGCAGATTAGGCCGTCACAGCCTGCCCGATGAGTCTTGCTCTATTTCGTAAAGGGAGCATAAAAAGATCTAATAACTAGCCACTCATAGGAGTGTTTGTAAAAACACCCTCCCCAAGGAAATTTGGGTGTTCGGCACTAGGTTCTCAACTTGGGAGGGGAGAGAATAAGAAACACAAGAACTACAATTATAAAATATATATAACAAGAACTAATCCAGACCTAGGAGTTCAAAAAACAAATTAAGCACAAACACCTTTATTACTATTCATTCACAAGAAATTATGATCCCACGACCATGTCACCACTCATCCTATAAAATAATTCCCTATTGAGAACATTCTTGTTTTCATGTTCAAGTGATCTCATTTATGTATATTCTGCACTACTGGGCAACTAACAGGCATAACAACTAGCCAGAGAAAGAGAAGCAACAAATCAGCAATTTAAGCATTCACACCCAGTTCTCTTGTAATGTCACAAAAACAAAGGGATCTGTGAGATCCCTCAAAGTACTGGAACCAAACCAAGCCTCAAGATACTTCCACATACAGCTTTAGATTCACAACCAACAACCGTTCCACAATAGAGGTTCCCATCCCCATCCACATCACCCCATAAGCATCCAGCATAACAACACAACTACTACCAAAACAAAGAAGGGAAACTTCCTGGTTCAAGCACATCATTCATTAGGTTCATTGTTTCTGTTGGTTAACCGGGGTGACCACACAAGGATTTATGTTCACTGGGCATCCATTTAACCAACTGAGTTTAGGTGATTATCCAATTTCCATTTTACAGTTATTTAATCATATAAATATCCAGAAGCACAGAGGTTCATTATTGCACATGGAAAATAATCCAATGACCATGATTTTCAGTGGGAATGAGCCTGTAAAATTCAAAACACATAATTAAGTATAAGAAAATACAACAAAAACACCGATCACACCCCCTTTCTATAAATGTCTATTTATTATCTTCATTTAATTTTTGGATTCATACATACCAATATAAAAAATAGCATACCATCCCCATATGATACACAACAAGAGAGACGAAGGAAAAACTCGTCATGGATGATCAATGATTGATGTTTCACTCCATGCGCAAATAACAGGGGATGTGCAACATGCATGGTAGGAGCGTCCGGGACTCCAAGGATAGGTAGTAAGGGCTCTGACACATGCACATCACTTGCATTGGGATGGGGACTCCAAACGCTCCAATGGAAGAACAAACATGGCCAAAACAGAGAAAAGAAACTTCTAGGTTCAAGCACCTCATTCATTAGGTTCTTTTTTTCTGTTGGTTAACTATGTTAACCACAAAAGGGTTTATGTTCATTGAGAATCCATTTTACCAACTGATATTAGGTGATTAACCAATTTCTATGTTACTATCATTTAATCATGTAAATATCTGGAAGCACAGAGGTTAATTAGTGGAGATGGAAAGTCCACCAATGTCCATGATTTTCAGTTGGCATGAGCCTGTAAAATTCACTACACATAATTAAGAAAAATAAAATAAAACAGAAACACTGATCGCACCCCCACCCCCTTTCTTTAAAATTCTGTTTATTATATTCATTTAATTTTTGTTTTCATCCATCCCCATAGAAACAATAGTATACCCACCCACATGATACACAATAAGAGAGACGAAGGAAAAAACCCTACCTGGATGATCAAAGATCGATGCTTCTCTCCATGCGCCAAGAACTGGGGATGTACCACTAGCGCGGGAGGACCGTCCGGGACTCCATGGATGGGAAGTAAGGGCTCCAACACATGCACACCACTTGCCTTGGGAAGGGGACTCCAAACTCTCAAGGGAAGAATGAACCCAACCAAGAAGAAGAAGGGGTAAATCTAGTGCGATATAAAGATGAGCCCATGCATTACTAGATATCAAGATCTTCAGTTATTTTAAAGGTGGATCGTGGTTTCACGATGCAGTTGGGTGGTTACACACAACGAGATTACTTTTTATATAATTCGGATCAGGTATTAGTGGTAAAATCTATGACTTTAAAGGGTTTTATATAAACGGAGGGGAATGTAATATGGACACACGACTGGGCCCGTCAAGGTTCTCCCCACTCTTAGGAATTAAAACATTTATTATGGGGCTAAAAACGGCCTTGAACCACTTCCAAATGGTTAAAAAGGTTTAAAAGTAGCATTATAGGAAAAACTGTAGATGAAAAACCCGATAAGGCAGTGTGGCAACGATCGTGTCGCACCGTTCGTGTCACACCGGTTAGTGACACACTGATGGTGTCACACCAATCGTGTCACACCTATCCCTAGGACATCGATCGGTGACACACTGATCATGTCACAATGTTTGGTGACACACCGTTCATGTCACTCCAATCAGAGATCCACCGATCGTGTCGCACCGATAGGTGACACACTGATCGTGTCACACCCATCGGCTGCACACCGATCGTGTCGCACCGATCGGCGACACACATATTGTGTATCCACGATCTCTGAGACACATATCGGTGACACAACGATCCTGTCACACTGATCGGTCTCACACCGATCGGTTTCCCCGATCGGTGACGCCGATCCTGTCACACCGATTGTGCCACACTGATCAGTGACACACCGATTGTGACACACCAATCAGTCGCACTGATCGGTGACGCACCGATCATGTTACACTGATCAGTGACCCACCGATCGTATCGCAGTGATCAGTCGAACCGATCGGTGACACACCGATTGTGTCACACTGATCGGTGAGACCCAGAAATGATGTCCTTCAACTGAGACGCCAACCTTAGGATCTGGAAATTGGAAATGGGATGGACCATGAGGGTCTAGGCCATTAAATTAGATACCTCTCAAACTATTCTTGTCCTCGAGAATCAATGCTAGACCTAAAGAGAAAAGAGGGGTCTGAAACCCCTCCCCCTCGAAAGATACCTGTTGGGGAAAAACCACCCCAAATTTCCACAAAGAACTCAAGGTCCATATTGTCCCGACACATGGTTTTGGGAGTTCCTTCTTCCATGTTAAGATACTATCCGATTTGGGTGGCAATTACTCAACCGCACAGGTTTCATCGCAACCACCTTAATGTGTCTTTATTGGGGATCAATTCCTCCCTTCCCAACATATCAATACATTTCATAACATTCTAACGGTAGGGAAACAAAACATCTCATAAACCAACGTAGTCCGCATTACATCACAAACAAGTACAAAACTAAATGTAAGAAAACTCAAAACAGTTTGGGTATTGGGCGTGCATCTGTACCTCCTGCTCCTAGGTACTCTCCTCGAGACCACCATGCCTCCATAACACATGATCCAAGGGAATGGTCTATCCACTGAGCACCTTCTCCTCAGGATCCTCGATTCTCATAGGTATTTCCACAAACTTCATATCATCCTCGATATACAGCTTTCCCCAGTCGAGGACGTGTGAATTGTCGGGTAGATACAATAGGAGTTGTGACACATGAAAGACATTGTGCATTCTCAGTAGCGGTGGTGGTAGTGCTAGCTGATAATCCACTTCTCTGACCTACCGCACCACTTCAAATGGTCCGATGAACATTGGAGAAATCTTACTCCCCCTGCCAATCCTCTATTGCACACGCTGAGGGGAGACCTTCAAGAATATGTGTTCCCCAGCCTCGAACTTCAAAAGTATCCTCGTATTATCGGCATATGATTTCCACCGGTCCTATGTCGCCTTCACCCTCTACCATATAAGCTGAACATTCTCTGTCATGCTCCGCACCACCTCCGGGCCAAGAACACCTACTTCCCCAACCTCGGTCCAACACACATGTGAGGGACACGACCTCCAATACAAGGCTTCGAATGGATCCATGCCAATGGTAGAGTGATAGCTATTATTGTAGGAAAACTCTACCAGGGGATAGTGTCGTACCCACGATCCCCTAGAGTTCAGAATACATGCCTACAGCATATCCTCCATTGTCTGGATGGTGCGTTCTGTCTGTCCATCTGTTTGTGGGTGGAAAACAGTGCTAAGATGTAGCTGGGGGAAAAGTGCATGTTGCAATCTTCTCTAGACTCGTGAGGTAAACCATGCATCCCAATCGAGAACTAAGGACCTTGGAACTCCATGCAACTGCACCACCTCATCTATGTACCTCCATGTTATGGCATCCACTGCACCTAACTCCTTGATCGCCAGAAAGTGAGCTGATGTCGTCAATCGGTCCACCACTACCAAAATATCATCACATCCCCCTTGATCCATTGGTAATCCTGTGAATAAATTTCTTAATATGTCGTCCCATTTTCACTCAAGGACATGTAAAGGTTGTAACAGACCACCTGGAACATGGTGTTCAGCCTTCACCTTCTAACACACTAGGTACATGGGAACGACCTCTTCCACTACCCTCTTTACCCCGATCCACCAAAACTGACTCATCATACCCTGGTACATCATGGAAACTCCAAGGTGCAACACTAAGGGTGAATTGTGGAACTCACCAATAACTCTGTCGCACATTATCTCTAGAACAAACAACTTCCCTCGACAACGCTTCTGATTCTGACCATCCTCTCTCCACCATTCCGGAGCATTGCCTTGGTTAACCCGTTCATGCATTGCATCACTCTATATGTCTCCCCAATGAGACCCATCTACCTTCCATAGGAGAGAGGACTTCACATTCCTATGGAACACACAACCTCTACCACCATCATCCCTTATATCCAGGTCCAGAGTATCCAACTCCTCCATCACATTCCAAGAATCTACTGACTCTCGAATCACATCCTTCTGTGACATCCTGCTCAAGGCATTAGCCACCACATTCCCTTTTCCTGAGGTGTAGGAAATCTCAATGTCGTAGTCCTAAAGGAACTCCATCCAAATTCACTGTTGTATGTTCTGGTCATGATGGGAGAAGATATAAATCAAGCTTTTGTGATCTGTGAAGACCATGAAGCTCTCCCTGATGAGGTAATGCCGCCTGAACCATAGTGTGATCATAGCCGCCACAAGCTCAATATTGTGGGTGGAATTGTTACGCTCATGGGGAAGTAACATTCTAGACTCATAAGAGATCACCCATTGTCATTGCATCAGCACACACCAGAGGCCTTGTCCTGAAGCATCACAACACACCTCATACGCCACCCCTTCTACTGAAACCTCAGCACTAGGGCACTAAACTACTACTCCTTCAAATAGCTGAAGGCTACCTCACACTGCCCATCCCATACAAATGCTTGGTCCTTCTGGTCAATTTTGTCAAAGGTTTTCCAACTCGGGAGATGTTGGGCACGAAACGATGGTAGTAACCTGCCAGACATATGAAACTACGATCTCCTATCACGTTCTTGGGTGATGACCAAGAAAAAAATAATCGACATTAGATGGTTCCACCACTATTCCCTGCTCAGACACCATGTGCCCAAGTAAGTGCCCTTCTCGCATCCAGAACATTCACTTAGACAATTTCCCATAGAGTTGGTGTTGTCGGAGGACCTCTAAAAATGTTCAAAGGTGCTCAGCATGATCCTCCTCTAACTGTGAGTAGATCAGGACGTCATCAATAAACACGACTACGAACCTATCCAGGTATTTCTGGACGACAGAGTTCATGAGTCCTATGAACACAGCTGGTGCATTCGTAACATCGAATGGCATGACTACAAACTCAAATTGGCCACACCTACACCTAAAGGAAGTCTTTGAGATGTCTACATCTTCACCCTAAACAGGGGACATCCAGACCACAGATAGATCATAGATAACCAACATGCTCCCCTTAGCTAGTCAAAGTGATCATCTATCCTGGGGATAGGGTAACAGTTCTTGATAGTTACCTGATTCAGTCTCCTGTAGTCTATGCACAACCTCAGACCACCATCTGCCTTCTTTGCAAACAAGACAGGAGCACCCCATGGTGACACATTTGGTCGAACAAAACCCTTCTTAATCAGATTGTCAATCTGAATCTGCTACACCCACAAATCAGAAGGTGTCATCCAGTAGGGATCCATAAAAATTGGACATGCACCAGGTTGGAATTCTATCCCAAACTCAACATCACATTGAGGGTGTAGAGTCGCCACTTCATCAGGGAAGATGTCCAGAAACTCTCTGTTGATCCCTGAGACATCCACCATTTCTACATCCACCGACTCCACTAATATTTCAGTTAACAAGGAAAGGAGGGGGTCCTCTATTCTAATACTTTTCTGTTAACCTCGCTCGCAGATGAAAGTTACACATCAGCCGCCAAAATCCGAAAACACGACCCTTCCTCAGAATAATTCAATAACGGAACATATATGGAACAACATTTCAATGCCAAGTATGAAATCGTATGTATGTATCTACAACAGTATAAGATCCCTAATTTAATGATGTGGCCCTACCATCAGTCTACACCCTTGACAAACATAAAACATGTCGGTCTAAACTCCGACTTGTGTAGTCAGCACTAGGGGCCCTGGAAGTCTCTCATCATATTGACCCAGAGCACGGGCTATACTAGGAGCAACAATGGAGTGTGAAGCTCATGTATCGAACAAGGCAAATGAAACAATACTAAACAAGATAATAATACTTAGAATGACTTCCGGCCCTGCTAGAGTTGCTGCCTCGTGGCGTGTAACTACCCAGGCCCAGGTCCACTACCCCACGGCTGTCGGCCGCCTCCCCGACCATGTCCTTGTCGAGGTCCCTGAGTAGCGCCCTGAGGTCGACCTCCTCTTGCGACATCTGCCCTTGGAGGAGTGGGAGCTCGTTGTCCATACTGCTGCTGATGCTGAAAGGGCCTAGATGGAAACTGTTGTTTTTGGGGCGGGTGCTGCATAGGCCCACCCCCTTTGTACTGTACTCGGTCTGCGCACTAATTCTGAAGGTTCCCATGGCTGCCACAGACGAAGCATCTCGGTCATGGGCCCAAAAGGAAATGGCAAGGACTGGGATATCGGAATTTGAACTACTGTGATCTTCTCTCTACTAATCGAAACCTAGGGGGCCCTGATGATGGAGGCATGTTGCTGAAGGCCTTCCCCTTCAACGAGCCTGACTGGGTTCCCTCTTGAGATACACCTCCCAGCGTGTACATACTCTCCACCACTTTAGCCTTCTTCTGGACCTCCAATTATGTCGGTAAGGTGAAGGGAGTAACTGCATACTGAATATAAGGTTTTAGTGTCTCCTACAAACATCTTACCTAAGACTCCTCATCTGGAGAGAGGTTCGGAGAAATGTAGAGGAGATCCTTGAACTTTATATCCAACTCTCTCACTGAAATACCCCATGCTAGAGGGAGAGCAGTTCCTGCCTCTTCTCAGCATTCATTGTGGAAGAGAGGAATTTCACCCGGAACTCCCTCTAAAAGTCAGTCCATGTCACCAAAGCCTCCCTATTCTCCCCAAGATAAAACATACACCACTGAAACACTACTCCCCACATCTAAATTATATCTAGAGGAACCCAGTACTTTTCTGGAGCCCGAATCAAGCTAAAAGTTATCACTTTCTTCTCGAGCCAGCTCTCCGTCTCTGTGTATGAGATGTTATACTCGTACTTCCTGAGGGTCTGCCACTGAAAGGTACGAAGCGTCTTCTACCAATGATTTCCCTCCTACTCTCGGTCATCCCTTCGTCAATCATCCAAGTCAACCTCCTGGGCCTCGATCGCCTGCACCACATGTGGTTACTATCTGAGAGCCATAGCTACATGGTAAACAAGGAATGCCTAAGCCTGAGTTGTGTAAAATATTTCTTTTAAATTTTCATAGATTTCACATTCATTTTAAACCCTAAAATACCCATGAAACGCATGAAAACAAGTAATTATGATCCATGTTCCTTCCCTAGGGTCTCTACCGTGCAATTTGTCTAGTCTTACTTGGTCGTTCGGTAGGCCCAAAGTCCTTGCAGCAGATCACATGGGGCCTTAAAATCACATGTCCTATCCGGGCATTCATGGGCTATTTCATGCACCATGAGAACCCAACACTGTTTCCCTACCATCCCATGAAATCCTCATTCTGCCTAATTCCAGAATCCATCCTATCTCTCATCCTATAGTCTCAAATACCATTACATCATGACCCGCCTTCACCAAGATGAGAGAAGGGACAACAGGTTGCAAGACCCATCCTTATTATAGTTGAAGGAGAGATAATTTACCCTCAGACCCTCATTCAATAGGTCTCAGAGTGGCTACTTTCTCCAAGGGTATATAATCACACACAATATGGAAGGAATTACCCTTTTTATTTAATAGGATCTGGAGATAAGATAGTAAAACCCAACAACATCAAAAGATTAAGTACAGGTAATGACAAAACAAACCATTCTCATATGCATGTTCCAATAGTAAATGATACAAAAGTAAAAGAAAACCCAAAAAAAGAAGTTCCAAAAGAAAGAAAAATAGCAACAACAACTGTCCTGATGTCTGAACTAGGTTGACTGTGCACGATCCCTGAAGTCCTCCTGGATTCCTGAAAACAATATTATATATGTAGGGTGAGCATACAAGTATTCTCAGTAGGGAAAACCAAAATCTCTCGTGCAGAAGTGGGGAGGCATTCTAAGACCCCATAAAAAAAGAGATAATTGAAACACCTAGCAAGGAAAAATGCCCACCCAAGCCTCACCAAGGAACTCTCCCTAAATAACACAATTCAAGAAATAGAATAGTAATAACACATCGATGTTTGGGTACCCTACACCACTTCCCCACAGGTTTTTGAAGACATCATACGCATCAAACCTCTCCCACCATTCTCTCATCAGTCCCACTGCCACACCCCACCCACACACACCAATCCCACAAACACACATCCTTCCCGCAAACACCTGGCCCACAACAACCAGGTGTAACTGAAGGATCCCGGGACACCCTGAGAGGGAGGGGTGAATCAGGGTGACAACTTTTTCTTTTAATGTGATGGATCTTGTTCCCATGTTGGTAGGAACTTGTTGAACATGTATGATGAAAATGATCAGAAAGAAAACATGCACATTCATAGAGAAGACACATCACCTTTTTACTTGGTTCACCACTAAGGGCTACGTCCAAGGAGCATACGCCGACAAGTTGTGGGTCATATCGAAATCCACTATGCTTCACTAGCTGGAGATTACAATTGTTCGGGAACATTCACTCTTTCCCAGGCCCACTTCCTTTACAAAGGTTCAGGGATAGCTCACTGCTTCCCTCGGGTCACTCCCGTTGACTCCCCCTGGCTCACTACCATTGTTGAAGTCACACTCAGTTTATAGACGTGAAGTTCTATTCAATTGATAGACATGAAGTTCATTGTCTCCTGTTCAGCAAGAGACTTTTCTTTCATTAGAGTCCTGAGTTAATGCTCTGTTAAATTCCAAATCCCAACCACTGATGAACACCCCTTTTTCCCGTGTCCGCTGGGCAAACAACCTTTGGAAAAGGCCTTCACAAAGTACCCTAGTTCGCAAGGCTCCGAATTTTGAAAAGCTCAAACAAGCCTTCGCGAATTCCCTGCCTTTTCGCGAAGCTCAATCGCGAAGCACTCCTGTGATGATCTATCCTTCACAATGATTGGCTTTCGCGGAGCTCCTGCCTCTTCGCGAAGCTCACTGAGCCAATGTGGGGTGCACGTCTTTCGCGGAGCTAGAATAGCTGTCGTGAAGCTCCTCTTTCGCGAAGCACACTACCTTCACGAGAGACCTTTGTGAACCGACAGCAAAGTATTTTCTAGGAAATTCTATCTACTTCTCTTGAGGGGGTCAGCCTCTATTTATAGGAAATTCCACCGTCCCTCGAACTTTCAACGTGAAGTCAATGCCACATCATCTCAAATCGCGAAGCTCCGATGTTTCCACCAGAATTTTGTCCAAATCGTGAAGCACAACGGTAATTTTCGGATAGCGGAGCTCGTCGTAATCATGGAGAATCACCGTCATCATTCCTTCGCGCCTTCGTCACAAAGCTCCCTCGCAAAGCCCTTCACCGCTGTGATGCGCTTCAACTCTGTCATTCGCGAAGCTTTGACGTAATCGTGAAGACTCACTGCCTCTATTCTTCTGGTCTTCACGATTTCCAAACCATGCATCCTCTCTTCACGAAATTCATGCATTTTCCATATTTAATTATTATCTTCATGGAAATCCATTTTTCACGATGCTCAGCAACTTCCAGATTTTGGACCCCACAAATTTGGAAAACACTGGGAAACGTTGCCACCTTCAATACTATTTTCTGCTTGAATGGTATGATCTCTTTGCTGGTACACGATCCAAAATTCCATTGATGATTGACAACAAACACAGACCACACTCCAAATCATGAATAGAAGACCATGGTTTCAACAATATCCCCCTTTGGGTTTGTTGGCAATCAGAAATAAATTCAATAGATCTCCATCTATCTGAAAACCAAAAACGCGAGAATCAACTCAGCTAACACTCTATGTCTACGTGAGCAGTGCTCTGTGTAGAAAACAATAGAGGAGGCTTGAATTGGGTTCCACTATTTTACTTCTCATTCTTCTCATCACAGAAGTTTCCTGAGTTTATTCCTTTCTCCTTTCTCCCCCATTGACAATAAATCCAAAGACTAGTAAAAAAAATTTCACGTTCGGCGCAAACCATACTCCCCCTGGATAGTATCTCCCCCATAAACCTGCATCACACCCATACACAGATTAAAACAGTTATAAAAAATGGGGAGAGGGGAGTTACTTAACCTCCTTATGCACTGGGAGGTAGCCGAACATCGAGGTTCAACCGATGCTTCTCAAACACAGCCGCTGAAAGTGGCTTTGTTAGGATATCAGCCACTTTCTCATCTATTCCCACATGATCCAATCAAATCACGCTTTGCTCAACTTTCTCTCTGATAAAGTGATACCTGATTTCAATGTGTTTTGTACGAGAATGCTGAACAAGATTCTTCATAAGATCAATTGCACTCTTGTTGTCACAGTAAATCACCATTGGTTGCTTCACCTCATCACCAATATCAGTTTAATGCTGCTTCATCCATAGCAGTTGAGTGCATGCCTTTGTGGCAGAGATATACGCAGCTTCAGTAGTACTAAGAGAAGTACTTTCTTGTTTCTTGCTCAACTAGCCAACACATTTCTGCCCAATATAGAAATCTCCACCACTATTGGACTTTCTGTCTACTACATCACCAGCCCAGCCAGCATCAGAAAACGCTGATAATTCACTGTCCCTGCCTGCAGCAAAAAATAACCCGAAGTTATGTGTACCTTGAATATACCTCATGATTCTTTTTAATGTTGCCATATGTTCCTCCTTTGGATTACATTGAAAGTGGGCCGCAAGGCATGTTGCAAAGAAAATATCTGGCCTTGTCGCTGTCAGGTACAGTAGGATTCCAATGATCATCCTGTACATGGTGGGATCAACAGAGTTCCCATCCTCATGATTTCCATGTTTAGTTCCAATTGCAATCGGAGTTGACATTGGTATGGAGTCTTGTATATTGAACTTCTTCAACAGATCTCTTGCATATTTTTATTGAGAAATGAAAGTCTATTCCTTCTTTTGAATCACTTGCATCCCCAAGAAATATGTGAGCTCCCCAATCATAGACATTTCACATTCTGATTTCATGTGGTTGGCAAATTTGTCCACTGATTTCTGCTTACTGCCACCAAATATGATATCATCAACGTAGACAAGAACTATGAATTGATATTTGGGAGAATTATTCACATAGAGATTGTGATCAACTCCTCCTCTTTTGAATTCCAACTTCTTGAGATATGAATCCAGTCGTGAGTACCACGCCCGTGGTGCCTACTTGAAACCATATAGAGCTTTCTTTAGTTTTCAGACCTTTGTTTCATCAGTACCCAAAACAAAGCCCACTGGTTGTTCAGTGTAGACTTCTTCTTCGAGTACACCATTCAAGAATGCTATCTTGACATCCATTTGATATACTTTACATCCTCTTTGGAGTGTGATGGCAAGGAAAAGCCTGATTGACTCCAGTCTAGCCACTCGAGCAGTGGTTTCTTCAACGTCAATGCCTTCAATTTGGGAGTATTCTTTACATACCAGTCATTCCTTATTTCTGATGACACTTCCATGTTCATCAAACTTATTTTTGAAGATCCATTTGGTACCAATCACATTGTGAACTTTGGGTCCCTGGACAAGATCACATGTCTGATTCATGTCAATCTGATCTAATTCTCCATTCATGGCTTTCACCCATGATTTATCTTTTGCAGCTTCTTCGAAAGAGGATGGCTCTACAACTAATAGAAATGAAGATTGTGTGGTATTACTCATCCTTCTTGTTTGAGTGGGTGCACTCCTGTCCCCAATTATGTTGGATGGATCAATCTCACATCTTCGATTTCTATTGCAAGGTTCAATAGTATTCTCTTAAGCCATAGTTTCTTCTTCAGATTCTTCTTCTGAGTCAACATCATGATGTGACTGCTGAATGTTTTGAACAGATTCCTCTATTTCTGCATTTTTATTTTCTTCACATTCACATTGTTCCTGACTTTCTATCACATCAGCATATGACTTCCTTGAATCATTTGTGGTTTTCTCTTCAATTATCTTAACATCACTGCTCTCCACAATCCTTCCCAAATGCTTGTTGAAACATTTATAGGCTTTGCTGTTCATTGAGTAACTGAGGAAAATTCATTCATCTACATTGTCGCCATATATCCCTTTATTTCCGTCTTTGTTCCTGATGAAGCATTTACTTCCCAATACATGAAAGTATTTTAGAGAAGGCTTCCATCCATGCCACAATTCATATGGTGTCTTCATCTCACCCATATAAAGTCCTGTTCGATTTTGAATGTACACTGCAGCTTGAACAGCCACTTTCCAGTAATGTCGTGGAATATGACTCTCAACCAGCATAGTTTGTACCATGTTTTTCACCTGTCGATTCCTACGTTCAACAACTCCATTTTGTTGTGGAGTTCTCATAGCAGCTACCTCATGTTGTATCCCATGCTTCTCCAGATAATTCTAAAATTCAACGGACTTTTATTCTCCTCCATTGTCAGATCGTAACACTTTGATTGTTCGTCCAGTATCATTCTCGGCGATTCGCCCATATGTTTTCATGCATTGAAGGACTTGTCGTTTCCTGTGAATGACCATCACACATGCCATTCTAATGTAGTCATCTATGAAAAGGACAATGTACATTTCTCCATGAGTTCCAGCAACATTTATTGGCCAAAAAACATCTGTATGAATCAGATCAAGATGGTGAGATGCCCTTTTCTTCTTTGGCCGATATGAACTGCAGACTAGCTTCCCACGAATACAAGAATAACAAGATTTTTCACGCTCACGCTTCAGGTTGGGAATGTCCATGAAAATTCTCAATTTTTATATTTTCTCCATTTCATGTTGATTGATGTGTCCCAGTCTCCGATGCCACAAATTGTTTTCTTCTTCAACAGTCATGTAACATACATTTTCTTCACTATCAACCTGATACAAGTTGCCTTTTGTTCTGCATCCCTTCATAAGTGAATTTCCGGTCTTTCCCTTGATATTGCAGCCTTTCTGATTAAACGTAACTATAATCCCTGAGTCACAGAGTTGATGCACGCTGAGGAGATTATGACGTAGGCCATCTACTTAAAGGACTTCAGTCTTCTTTAGTTCTCCATTATCTAATTCGGTACTTCCACTCCCATTGATTTTCAGAGCCCCATCATTACCAAATCTTACTGTACCATCGACATTCCTTATGATATTAATTAGTAGGATAGCATTACCTATCATATGAGATGAACAACTGCTATCTAGAATCCAGGTACTGTTGTTCTTTATAGCTTTGAGGGTCACCTCTGCAAGGTTGGATTTCTCAATCTTCTTCCTTTCCTTCCATGAGACATTAGACCGAGTATAAAGAACTGATGGGCTTTCAATTATATTTTCTGCATACCCAGGTTCTTCATAGTCAAAGTCTTCTTTGAGAGGTGATAACCTGTTTGAAAGAGCAACACTGTCTTGCTGACGAGACTTGACTTGTCTTGAACTTCAGTATGAGGTGTCCATGTCCCTTCTATACCTGCAATTAGTGGCCTTATGACCAAAGTTAGAAAAAAAAACAATATCTATAGAAATTATTTCTTCTATAAGAATTAGGATATGAAATTGTTATCCTTTGTTGAGCTTCTATATCTTTTCTATTCAGATAGCTTCTTTCCTCTTCACAATATGACATGGTATGGCCCAGATAGCCACAAAACTGACACTTCATGAGAGGAAAGGTCTTCTCACTTGAATTTAACCTCATACCTTCTTCCTTGGGAGAATAGTAAGACTATCCGTCATTTATGAATGTTTGAGAATAATTTTTAGGTCTCCTTTTACTTTGGATTGAGGGTTCCTTTTTCGGAACTCTTGGCAATGTTTCAACATGTTCAACTTTCATATTATCTTTCTTTTGGATATTTTCACTTCTAGCAGTTGATGTCTCAGCCTCACAGCCAATTCCACTCTTTCCCATGCAAGCGGGTCTTTGATCACTCAATATTTTTCCAACCCCATCTAAACCACACATGGCTCTTGCTAGTAATTCTGCATTTGAGAATCTTCCAAACTATATTTTCTTCCTTGATTCTTTTGGAACTGATTCAGTCTCCAGTTTACTCCTTATAGTAACTACTTCCTCCTCAAGACCATGAGCAGTCTTGGATTTTTCATCCAGTCTGGAGGTGAGGTCATTGATGACCTTTGCCTACTCTTCAAATCTCATCTTCAGATCTACTACATCATCATTACATTCAATTATTTTAGACTGTACCTTCACAAATTCTTCCAGTCGCTCAATTTTAGCTTCAATTTGATCAATGTATTTAGATGATTCTTATAAAATTGATTTCCACTTATTGCATCTCTTGCATTTAATCTTAAGTATACTAACTGCATCCTTAAGTTGCATCTCAGGATCTACACAAGTTCTCAGTTGTTTTTCCCCATCAGTATCTTCTGTCTTTTCAACAGTGGCCATCATAGAAGCATGGTTCCCAGTTTTGAATTCTAGTTCTTCTTCTTCATAGAATTCATTATCATCTTCTTCATCTTCACAGACAAAACTCTTCCTTTTCATTTTCTTTCTAGATTTGAAGTCTTCCTTTTTAAAGAACCTTCTCTAAGACTTCTTGAAGTTTTCATCCTCACTATCTTTATCATTGATCATTTTTAAGCACTGAGAGGCAATGTTCCCAACTTTTCCACAACGGAAACACGCGAGAGGCAACTTCCCTTTGAATGTCCCTTTCCCCTTTTGGAACTTCTCTGCAATGAGAGAAATAATTTATTTTTCTTAGTCATCTTCATCACTGCTATCCTTTGAGATTTTCAGTTTATCCATGGCCTTGAATGCCATTTCCTTGCTCACCCGAGTCATAGCATCTTCTGGTTTGACTCTCATTTCATATGCTACCAAGCTGCTCAGTAGATCATCAAGAGAAAGTTTGGAAAAATCTCTTTCCTCAAGGGCTGGCACCTTCGCACTATACAGAGGTGGAAGTATTCTCAATATTTTCTTTACAATATCAATGTCTTTGATTTCTTCACCTAGACCCTGAATTTCTCCACCCACTTCAGCAATTCGATTGAAGAAAGAGTTTACATTCTCGTCTGGATGCATCTTCAGATCATCAAACTGATTGTGCAGCACTTGTAGTTTCACCTCCTTCACTTTGGTATCTCCATCATAAATATTCTCAAGTTTATCCCACATGGATTTTGCTGAGGTGAAATTCATCACCTTTAGGTAGATCTGATCAGAAAGGGCTGAAGTGAGTGAATTTTGTGCTTTAGCATCTACATCAAGATGTTTCCTGTCTGTTTCAGTCATAGCTAGGAATTTTGGATCAGTGACTTGTATTCCTTTCACAGTAGAAAAGATAACTTCCATTCCATGAGATCTTAGATGAGATCTCATTCTGTTCTTCCAGATCTAGAAATTTCTTCCATCGAAGGGAGGGACTCCCCTGACATTGGCCGCGTTTTCCATGATGAAAAAGGTCAGATTCAACACCAGCAACCTCCCTCTGATACGACTTGAAGGACCCCGGGACACCCTGAGAGGGGACGGGTGAATAAGGGTGACAAATTTTTCTTTTAATGTGATGGATCTTATTCCCACGTTGGTAGGAACATGTTGACCCTGTATGATGAAAATGATCAGAAAGCAAACATGCACAAGTACAGTGAAGACACAACCCTTTTTACTTGGTTCACCACTAAGGGCTATGTCCAAGGAGCATACGCCGACAAGTTGTCGGTCGTACCGAAATCCAAAATGCTTCACTAGTTGGAGATTACAATTTTTCGGGCACAGTCAATCTATACCAGGCTCACTACCTTTACAAAGGTTCACGGATAGCTCTCTGCTTCCCTCGGTTTACTCCCATTGACTCCCCCTGGCTCACTACCGTTGGTGAAGTCACACTCAGTTTATAGACGTGAAGGTCTCTTCAATTGATAGACATGATGCTCATTGTCTCCTGTTTAGCATGAGACTTTGCTTGCATCAGAGTCCTGAGTTAATGCTCTGTTAAAGTCCAAATTCCAACCACTGATGAAAACCCCCTTTTCCCTTGTCCACTGGGAAATCAACCTTTGGAAAAGGCCTTCACAAAGTACCCTAGTTCGCAAGGCTCCGAATTTTGCAAAGCTCAAACAAGCCTTCGCGACGTCCCTACCGTTTCGCGAAGCTCAATCGCGAAGCACTCCCGTGATGATCTAGCCTTCACAATTCTTGGCTTTTGAGGAGCTCCTGCCTCTTCGCGAAGCTCACTGAGCCAATTTGGGTCGCACGACTTTCGCAGAGCTAGAATAGCTGCCGCGAAGCTCCTCTTTCGCGAAGCACACTGCCTTCACGAGAGACCTTTGCAAACAGAGAGCAAAGTATTTTCTCTGAAATTATCACTACTTCTCTTGAGGGGTTCAGCCTCTATTTATAGGCAATTCCAACGACCCTCGAACATTCCACGCGAAGTCAATGCCACATCATCTCAAATCGCGAAGCTCCGATGTTTCCGCCAGAATTTTGTCCAAATCGCGAAGCACAACGGTAATTTTCGGTTCGCGGAGCTCATCGTAGTCGCGGAGAATCACCGTCATCATTCCATCACGCCCTCGATGCAATGCTCCGTCACAAATCCCTTTACTGCTGCGATGCGCTTCAACTCTGTCGTTCGCGAAGCTTTGACGTAATCGTGAAGACTCCCTGCCTCCATTCTTCTGGTTTTCGCGATTTCCAAACCATGCATCCTCTCTTCGCGAAATTCATGCATTTTCCATATTTAATTGTTATCTTCATGGAAATCCACTTTTCACGATGCTCAGCAACTTCCAGATTTTGGACCCCAAAAATTTGGAAAACACTGGGAAACATCGCCACCTTCAATACTGGTGTCTGCTTGAAAGGTATGATCTCTTTGCAGGTACATGATCCGAACTTCCATAGATGATTGACAACAAACACAGACCACACTCCAAATCATGCATAGAAGATCATGGTTCCAATAGTAACCACGCCCACAAACACATGGGGCAGATCAACTACTTCCACACCTGAAGACACCAGGGCCTCATCCTATAGACATGTGGGAAACAACCTGCCCACACACACCTGGGAAACCACCAAAACTACCATTCCTGAAGAATCATGGGTTATAATGGACCTCCAGCCATCAAAACCTACCTGATGAGTCTTGGGAAATTTAGGAAACGGAGCAGAAAATGATCTATTAACCAGCCACCCATAGGAGTGTTTAGAAAAACACCCTCCACCATGCAAGGGGTTTTTTCGGAACTAGGTACTCAACTTGGGCGGGGCGTGAATAATAATCATAACAACTACAATTATATAATATTTATATAACAACCAATCATCCCATCCTAGGAGTTCCAAAACCAAATTAAGCAGTAACACCCTTCTTACTATTCATTCACAAGAAACACCGAACACACGACCATGTCACCACTCATCCAGGAAAACAATTCCCCATTGAGCCCATTCTAGTTTTCATGTTCAAGTGATCCAATTTATGTAAATTCTACACTACTTGGAATCTAAAAGTCATAACCACAAGCCAGAGAAAGAGAAACTGCCAAATAGAAATTTATGTATTCACACCCGGTTCTCCTGTAAAGTCACAACAACAGAGGGATCCGTGAGATCCCTCAAATTACTAGATCCAAACCAAGCCTATAGATACAGCCCCACACAACATTAGATTCAAAACCAAAAACGGTGCCACAACAGAGGATACCATCCATATCCTCGTCACCCCATATGGATCAAGCAGAATAACACACCTACTACCAAAACAGAGAAGGGAAACTTCCAGGTTCATGCCCATCATTCATTAGGTTCATTTTTTCTGTTGGTTAACTGGGGTGACCACACAAGGATTGATATTCACTGGGCATCCATTTAACCAACCGAGTTTAGTTGATTAACCAATTTCTATGTTACAGTCATTTAATCATTTAAATATCTGGAAGCACAGAGGTTCATTAGTGAAAAATGAAAATACACTGACGACCATGATATTCAGTGGGCATGAGCCCGTACAATTCACAACACATAATTAAGAATAAGAAAATACAATAGAAACACTAATCAAACCCCCCCTTTCATATAATGTCCATTTATTATCTTCATTTAATGTTTGGTTTCATACATCCCCATAGGAACAATAGAATACCCACCCCATAAAATACACAACAAGAGAGACAAAGGAAATTCATAAATGGATTATCAAAGATCGATGTTTCATTCCAAACGCCAATAACTGGGGATGAACAACAAGCAGGGGAGGAGCGTCCGGGACTCCATGGACGGGCAGTAAGGGCTCCAGCACATGCAAATTACTTTCCTTGGGAAGGGGACTCCAAACGCTGTAATGGAAGAATGAACCCATCCAAGAAGAAGAAGGGGGGAAAGCTAGTGCGATATAAATATGATCCCGGACATTACTGGATATCAAGATCTTTTGTGGTTTTAAAGGAGGATCATGATTTCACCACGTGGTTGGGTGGTTACACTCGATGAGATTAATTGTTATTTAATAACTATCATTGGGAATTGGTTGTAACCATTATGACTTTAAAAGATTTTCTATAAACAGAGGGGAACGTTGTATAGATTCATTGATCGCTCCATCGAGGGTCTCCCAACTCTTAGGAATTTAATCAATGATTATGGGGCATAAAACGGCTTTGAACCACTTACAAAATGTTAATTTTTTTTAAAAGTATCATTATGGGAAAAACTGTAGAAGAAAAACTCGACAAGGCTGGGTGACACTGATCATGTCGCACCGATCGGTGACACACCGATCGTGTCGCACCGATCGTTGACACACCGATCATTGAAACACAGTTCATGTCACACTGATCGGTGACACGCCTCTTATGTCACACATATCATGTCACATGGATCGGTGGGACCCCAATCATGGACACACCGATCGTGTCACACTGATCAGTGAGATAGTGATCGGTGACACACCATTCGTGTCACACTGATCAGTGAAACACCGATCGTGTCACACTGATTTTCAACACACTGATTAGGTCACCCTGAATAGTGAGACATCAATAAATGACACACCGATCATGTCACCCTGATCGTCTCACACCGATCGGTGAGACACTGATCATGTCACACTGATCAGTGACACACCGATCGTGTCGCACTGATCCCCAACACACCGATCGGTGACGCACTGATCGTGTAACACTGATCTCCCACACAATGACTCGTTGCACAGATCGATGACGCCGATCAGGTCATAGTAATTGGTGACACGTTGATATTGTCACACCAATCTGTCGCACTGATCTGTGACGCACTGATCGTGTCACACCGTTCGATGACCCACCGATCGCATCACACCGATTGGTGAGACACTAAAATGACGTCTTTTCACTGAGATTCCACCCTTAGGATCTGGAAATTGGAAAAGTGATGGACTGTGAGGGTCTGGACCATTACACTCATTTCCTTTCAACTTGGAATATTTGACAAACAAGATCCATTTTTTGGTTTTTTTGTTTGAACTCCTCTTTGATAATGTAATTTCCTATTATCCTTGAATTATTCATCTTCTTATCTTATATTCATAAAATATAGTATATTTATTCATTCCAAAATTCTAGATATAATTGAAACATTCAAATCCTTTAAATTTACTTCATATTCAATTTTATTAATTCTTCACCATGTTTAATCTAAAAAAAACTATAGTTTCACAATCATGATTCGCATCCCTCAAATTCCAAAAGTTGTATCCTAACATTATATTCACATTATGAGGTCTATTTGGGATTTTAATGATATTATAATTCCACTAAATACCCAAAGGATACGCATTAATGTTCTCATGTATGAATATCTCTCCTCACTCTCATATTCTAATTGTTAATAATTTTCACCCGTGATGGGTCAATAAAATATATTTATAACGATTGTTTGGAATATTTATAAAATCATAATTTAATATTTTATATGTTGAACATAATGTTCATTTTTCATTTTGATTAAATTTTATTGTAAAATTACCTTATGGATCATAAAGATTTATTTCCACGATAGCATTATAATAATTTTCCCCAAAATGGTATAGTGATAATTAGGATTTGATAATTGTTCATACCATGAGAAATATAGAGTAGTATACATTTGATCATAAAAAATTTTACTATAGTTATAACTTGTATAATTCCGAAGTTATTGATTCAATGTTATAAACAATTCTTCGTTTCAATGGAAGTAGAATCATCAAAAGTTTATATATTAAGATGAAGTCATGGCAGGCATATAATTTTTTCAAACTCTCTACAATGAATTCTATAAAAATTCCAATATATATGTGTTTACCGTGGTATGTGTTAAAGGTTTTTCTAGGTGATCAACAAAAAAATCACATATAGAGGATCATCCAAAAATATGGGAAGGTGGTTTTACATGAAAACCTGATTGATGGTTCCTATAATTGGAAGGGTGGAACAATCATAAATAATGTATCTATGCATGGAACTATGAATATGATTCATGTAAAATTCAATATTGGAATATATAGAATATTTGGGTTTTACGTGTGTTAATTAATCTACAATGAACAATAAATAAAATTTCAATTTTTGGTAACCTTTTTATATCAAATAATATAATGATTTTCTAGTGGTTCCTACCATGTATATATACAGAAAAATTTAGCACATTAGTCTATATAATTATTTAAATAAATATATAATTTTGTTTTATGTATTACTATTCATTGGATATTTAGTGTGTTATATTTTGTTTTTAAGTGTGAGAAACTATTATATTGTATGGTTGGTAGGGTTCAGTAACATTATACTTGTGATACCTATATTCAAGGGGAATAAATATTTATAAGGTCCAATTATTCTTATATGATGATAAAAAAAATGAATATCTCATGGATCAATAAAGATATTTTTTTTGTGGTCTTATGACAAACATAAGTGATTTGTTACTCATGTAAATCCATTAGAAAATATGTGACTAACGGGGATTGTTAATTATCAATTGGTTCAAAAAATGGTAGCAACACATGCATTGAATTTCATGATGGAATTATCTAGATCGATATATTAAATAGAACATATTTTGGATTATATTTAATTTTGACTGAATACCATATAAATTTGATTGAATTAGAATTCATATTTTTTATTTTAATATGGTTTTACTAGATACATTGAAATGGAAACATTTGGATTTGAATTCATTTTCACCAATTTTAATGTATTTTCAAATAAATCATGTTTTCAACAATAGTGAAAATAATATTATCATAGTTATTATTAAAATTGGACAACATTCATGAAAAGAAAAATCACATTTACATGGTATTCATGTGTGCATGATTGATCATATTAAGGGTGATGGAAGGAACAATAATAGAATATCCTGTTGATAACATCAATATGATCTTTATATATCTCTAATCAACTTTTATTGAAGATATATGGTAGTTTTTACTGTTAAATTCCCTAAAAAGGAATATGAATGATATAAGATCTATATATATATCATCTGGAATGAAATTATTGAGTATTTGATGTTATCTATAATTTAGTATTCAATTTTTAGCTGAGGTTGAGTTGAGTACATTTTCGAACTGGTAGTTCCTTTAACGCATATTAAATTAGATATTATATAATTCAGAAGAATCTATATTCTATGTAACCAATGGAAGAAAAATCATGATTAAGAAGTCAATGTATATTGGTTGATCATTCTCTAGTGTACTATAAATTTTGGAAAATGAAATATTAAGAAATATAATAAGTGGATAAATGGGAGAAATTTTAATGAATTAATATATATTAGATTATATTCAATGCACACAAAAACAGAGACTAATAGTTATCTAATGAGTGTGAATAATCCAGAATACCCATGGTTTATTGACATAAGATAATCTTATCTTTCGATGGGAAATCAGTGATGCATAGAATTTTTTTATTTAAGGTGTTTTGTAAATTCAATCAGTAAAATCATGAATCCCTTGAAGTTGTTGGACAAGGATATATCAATAGAATAGTGAATAATATTGTATTGTTGATTTTAATTATGGTTCATCATATCAATAACCATTAATGAAATATAATTTTATTTGGAAAAAATGATGATAAGTTGTATGAGACTGTAATTATAGAAAATGTATAAAATCTTAACCAATAATAAATGATAGTTTCCCATTGAGTAAAATATGAGACCCATCAAATTACTATACATTCATATGTGATGGTTTTTTCCATATATATTGCTTTTTATGATCTGAAACTATGTCACTGTTTGTTCGGTCACTAAATTTAGAAACAATGAATGTATTAAATTTTAACAGAAAAAAACTTTTTGATCCTAAAAATGTCATAAATTGTTTATTTTTTTTTCATGGATAGAATAAAATAAATTCATTCATCATAGATGGTTGTCATTAAAATAATCATAATATGTTTCATTATACCTAAATTCATATGGATGTTCCCAAATTAATCCATTTAGTGGTTTCCTATACATTCCCATTTTCATGGATAATGCTAATATATTTGTATGATTTTAATTATCTAATGATAATATTAATGTATTTTATATGATTAGTAATTTTAAAATATTCATAGAAATATAATGTGAGGGAATGAATGATTAGATATGTGGAGATAATTATAGTAAATATGACAGATGTCTATATTAGATCTTCAATCATATGGATTGAATATATTATGAGAATATGGTGCAATGAAATAAATTATAGAATTGTGTATTTGATATAATGAATCATTAATTGATAGCGGAACATTAAAATGACAAGTTAAATTTCTAAATTCATAAGTAAATTGTGACAGAGGAACTCAGCTTAATGAAATATCTCATTAATGAAGTGTAGATTTTTAAGCTCTATAGGAATACACTTATGATCTATTTTTGATCTAAGATACATTTTTAAACTGTGAATAATAAGTAGGGGTGGAAATAAAATTTAATTATTTATTAAAAAATAATATCAAATTAATTTTGAATAAATTAACAATATAGTTATATTTTTAGAAAATAATTTGGGGGAAATAAAAATATTTCATGAAAATTTTGGTTAAGATTACCAAGGTGCTAATCTATTATTTAATAGTCCTTAATTTGTGGGAAGTATGATAACCCAATGAAACTATACATTTAAATAATAGATAACCTATTTAAAGCTCCTCCATTTTACAATAACAAATGATACAACAAAATTGAAATTTTATATGAGTCAAAAACTCTACAAACTAAAATTTTATTCATAAGTCAAAGACCATAGAGAAAATTTCAGATGATAGAATAACTAATACTAAATACTAATTTGTCTAAGAAAATAATAAACTGAATCATTTGTACAATGAAAAGTAAAAATGTTTTAGTAAATAATAATATTCATATGTTAAAATAGAGGAGAAATATATGTGGAAGTGGACGTAGATTAATGATCTATAACAATATATGTATTATTGAGTCAAATGTCTATGATTATTTATAATTGAATCAATGAAAAATAAGTCACATATGTTCTTATTTGTGTCCTACTTATTGGTTATATTTTCATTTCATTCCATAGTCACTATTTATGGAAAAATATCCAACCATTATTACAACTATAAAAAGGAATATATCTTCACTAAAATGGAATTTATCAGTGCTATATAAGAATTTACTGCAATATTTGGATGAATATATCTATGATTCCTTCAATTCCCGAACATTGATGATAAAGGGTTCCCTTATAAGAGATAAAAAATGTAGATTAAGGACCCCATTTAATATATATATTATTTAGTGCTGATAAATTCTGTATTTATCAATTCTTATAATATATGGGATAAAATAACCATTTGATCAGAAAATTTAATAGTGATAATATTGGGGAATACATTAAATTTTTGTAACATAAAACTCTAACTGTAATGGAGTACGATAATACAATATACTGAAACACTAGAAACAACACAAAAAATTAGAAAAATTATGTACCAATTTTTAATTTTAATTAAATATAATTTAAATCAAAATAAAAAATAATAATTATATTATATAAATTAAATAAATTTATAAAATTATAGCAGTTTGTAAAAATCATACATCGATTCAAAAAAATTTAATGTTCCTTAGTATTTTTACCCTAACCCCAACACATGATATTTCTGAAGAGACCACCCCAATTCGAGAAATAGAGTGAACTTGTATAAGAAAATAAATAATATGTTAGTAACAAAATTAGTAAATTAAATAAATAGAAAGTGTTAGTTTTAAATTAAACATTAAATCAAAATTAGAACACAATGTATCTGATTGAGCTTTATTTTATTTTTCACATTATATGATTTATTGTCTATCATTCTGAATTATCTATATGGTAATTAATTAAATTATTTTAGATTAAAAAGTACAAGGAAATAAATTGAGTTATGGTAAATTTAATTAAGATAAAAATATCTGGTCTTATTTTCCCAGTATTGTCGATGTGGTGTGTGTTTTAAACTAAAATGTCAATTATTTATTAGAAATACAGAATTGGATATAGTCCACACCATGCACTGGATTTAGGTACGAATTATTACTACACGACACAAATGACTAATAGATTGTTTTCCTAATATATTAGAGAAATAAAAATTGGTTTTCAATATTTTGAGTATGTCACATATCATTTTAAATAAAATTTCATTTAAACTTGAAACACAAATTTTGGGGCATACCAGTCAAATCATATGTTATATTGCTTCAAGATGAATTCCTACACATAAAAAATGGCTTATGAATTTTTTTCCAAAAATATAACGATATATCAAAAACGTTTTCATGGATATCATTGAGAGATAATTTTTGATCTAAAATGTTACTTTTATTATAATAATGTATATATTGTGTCTTACCAGGAAAATCGTCTATCAAAATTAGGTATGGATGATTCTTATAAATTGAAAATAACAAATGGATCATTTTATTAATTTGTAAATATAATAGTAATTTAAATTATCATTTTGGGTTATGTTGGTAGACTTTTAAAATAAAATTAATTTAAATACTAAGTAACATGATGAACAAGGAGTCACACCAGATACACAGTGCATGGGATTGATATGAGCTTGATTCCAATAGTTTCCAAATGACATATGGATCATTTTCCTCTGTTATATAGACAACCATTATTTTTCTTAGTTTTGAGTACACCACTTTTGTGCATTACTAAAATATCTTTTTAAATAAGAAAAAATCAATGTGCGTCAATTTGGTTACATCATGTGTTAGTTAAACATGATACTTATTCCTACAAATCAGAAAATGCATTATGAACCATGTTAAAAAATTATTAAAACAAATATTGGAATGCTTTATTAGATTACATTAAGTGACACTTTTTAAGCTAAAATGTAAAATTTAAACTAATAATGGAATACTTAATTCATACTGGCCATAACATGTGTAATAATAAGTTGTTCATAATTCAAAAATATGAAAACTGATATATGAATCATTTTTCTAATGTATCAAATCAATAGGAATGTGCTTTCATAGTTTTGATTAAGCAATTTTACTTTAAAAAAATTATATGTCCATTCTAAAAAAAAGACGCACAAGGAACCAGATCATTCAAAATGTGTTTGAGATTGTTTTTTTGATAACCCCAGAATTTCCCAAAATACATATGAATTATTTTCCGAAACTATCCAAACAATATGAATCTTATTCCCAAATATTTAGTAGGTCACATTTCATTTTCACTAAAATTCATTTTTAAATTTAAAAAACACATATTGAGTCATAATGGAAAACTCATATGTCAGTATTATGCAATATTACTTCATACACATAACAAGTGGTTTAAAAATAATTTTCAAAAAATATTTAAAACACATGAGTGACATTTAATTGTTTTTATTGAGTTACCCATTTTTAACTAAAATTTCTACATTATACTGATATCAAATACATTGTGTCATACCAATTATATAGTTAGTCAAATATATGTGTTGATAATTACTCAATTTCTTAAAGTTTGTATTAATTATTATCTTAATGTATCAAAATAATATAAATTTCATTCACGGTTTTGAGTATGTCACATTAGTTTTTTTACTATACTAAATTTAATTTTGAAATAAGAATAAAAACATGTAGTATTATCATTAAAAACAAAAGTAATATTGAGGAACACTTGATTCCTACATGTATTAAATTACATAGGTGTCATTTAACAAATGTATCAAAATAATAAAAATTTATTTTCCCAGTTTTTTTATGACACATGTCCTTTTTATTAAATTTAAATTTTATACTAAAGACATGATATTTGAATTATAATGGTCGAATCATGTGTCTTTTTGATAATGGAAACATCCAAATGAGTCTCTTTTTGAACAAAAATGTCAATTTTAAACTATTAAGGGACGATTTTATTCATACTGAGCTCATAGCAGCACAAATTTCCATGAGAATGATTCCCAAATGTCAAAAAATACATATGGATTGTTTTTATAATGTATCAAAAAATAAAAATGTTTCTTCAAGGTTATTAATATTTTGGTTGACATTTTTACTAAAATTTATGACAATTTTAAATAATGGGACAAACATGAAGTAATATTGGCCACATAGTGTGTCAAATTGAGGTGAGGATGATTCATAACAATCTAAGATAGATTATTTATCATTTTATTAAAATATAAAAAAAATAAAAATTAATTTTCCCAAATTTGAGTATGTCACATGTAAAGTTTAATTAATTGTCATTTGAAGCTAGAAATAAGAACATTAAGCCATATATATCACATTATGTGATAGTTTTATATGAGGTTAATTCCTACCCATCATAAATAAAAAATTATTTCTTTGAAAACTTTTCAATAAATTTCATGAAAATTTTATTTTTTCTCAGTGAGTGAGGAATTTTGAACAAAAATATCATTTTTAAAATATCAAAAAAATAATTTGAGTCACACAAAAACCATCATTTATTAGAATGAGGTGTCGATGATTCATACAAATAAATAATGATTTATGGAAAAATTTTCAAATGTATCAAAATATTCTTAATTATTTTTCATTATTTGTCGTTTTTAGGTTGTCATTTTTTCTAAAATCAAAGTATATTTTTAATAAAAAACACATATAGTAATACTAGTCACACTGTGTGACTAATTGAGGTGTAACTGATACCTACACATCCAAATTACAAATGAATCATTCTCTTAATGTATTAAAACAATAAAAAACATCCAATATTCACACACTATCAATTACCATTTTTGACATTTCAAAACATCATTTTGAGTCAATTTTATTAGCCAAAAAACCATTCTAATGGTTGAAAACCAGAATAAAGGCACATCAAATGCTATTACTCTTCTTATTTTCAATAATGAGAATGATATTTCAGATAAGAACATTGAATCAATATGATGTGTTTGTAGTTCTATAGTTAAAGGTAATTAAAATATTGGTAACATATGAAGAATAAAACAATATATCTCTTCCATGAATTTCTTGTGATAGTTGAAATAATGTAATGGACTCCCCAATTATTTGTGATAAGAATAAATAAGTAATTAAAACAAATAATAAGAAAAATAACTTATAATGAATAAATAACATAATGAAAATATTAATTAAATATGTAATATAAAGTATAATTTTCCTGATACTAGTATAAATCCAGGACCAATTTCCAGAGTGTCTATATCTATGCTAAAGCCTTGAAATCCAATATCTATAAATAATTTGATGCATAAAATAAAAAACCCCAACTTGACCAAAATAATCGATATTTATAAGAAAATATTTATTAATTGATGAATACAAAAAAAATATAAACTCAAAATAAATATGAATCAATCCCTTAATTATATGGATGTGGATTTTACAATGAAAACATTGATATTTCCATTATGATTATAGAGAGAATGAGATGTCACATTTCCTATAATGGTAATGGAGGGAGCCAGAAAGAATGAAATAAATTAAAACACTTCATGTGTGAAATTATTTTAATGAAGTTGAATTAATTAATGTTTTAATGTACACAATATTGAATGATGGAAAAAATATTCTAATGTAATCAATATTTGTATGGGATACTAAAAATTAAATCAACATATTATTATTTAATTTATCAATAAAATAGGGAAAGTATATAATAATTTTTTTTATTTTCCCAATGGTTTTCCATTCATACATAAATTTTTTTCAAGGGATTGGTATCATCATCTTGTAAAAAATAAATTTTCAACACATATATTTAGAAATTTAATTTTTTTTATGATAATGAAAAAGAAAATAGATAATAAGATGAGGAAGAACATTTTATATAAAAAAATTACCTTCTCATTGATCTCTAATTTTTAATAGTTTTTATTTGGATTATGATCCTCTATTGAGAATCTAATTTTTTGGTTTGGTCTCCTATAATGTAAAAAAATTTAATAGCTTGGGGACTTCATGAACTGATTGTGACATCCCAATGAAATTTTCGTCATTGAAAAAAAAAATCATCTAACTCTAATATTATTTTATTCTCATATTGGACAATCGACCAATTGAATTTTCTAAATTTGAGAAATAGAATACATTCACTCCTTCTGAGGGCTTTATATAAAACTCAGTTTTCTTTCTTCTACATAAAAATTTACCTTCATGATTCTAATTATATCATATTTCACTACACATTTATTATCATCCCATTTGAAATGTAAAAGTATTGATTTAAATTTTATATAATTGAAATCATATATTATATCAATAATTAAAATATAATAATTATTTATATAAATTTATTTTTGATCTGAGGAACCATATATGTGAATTTTTTATGACACATTCTTAACTCTAATACTTTTCATCTTACTTCTATCATCATGTAATTTTGTATTTAATTTATAACCATTTATTAAAAAAATAAGATAAAACAATTTCATTTGGTCCCCTGTCTTTGCAGTGAATTCATTCGATAATTTCATTTGGATTTTCATATTACTCATGGAAAAATTAATCTCACAGCCATACTATAAATTATATATTGTGTTTATTTTTTATCCATCCTTCATTCCTTGACGAATAAAAATACAAGGGAATGATTTTTTGTTCTTTAGTGTATGTATATTAATTATGACAATTATATAATTGTAAATGTGTTCATGCTCCCCTTTAGTGAATGTAATGGTAACAAAATATCATTTGAAGATCCCTTCTCTCAGATGGTTTCCACAGTGAAAATACATTGGGTGACCTATTAAGAAACACTAATAAGTGATATGTATATAATTAAACAATATATTTGAAAATACATCATTCTTCAAAAAAATCATTTATACTACTTTGATTCATGATGATATATATTAAAATCATCGTATACCATTAAATTTGGTAAATCAATCTACAATGGATATAACCTCATGCATAACCTCTCATACTAAGTGAAAAATCATGTCACCTATATAAATACAAGTTAATGTGATACTATCTTCTATAAATAACATAACATAACTGAGACCTCCTTATTCATGATTGAAAAAATTATAGAGAGTATAAATTTACATCATATATAATTCAAAATGATACAGAACCATGGAAATATAATTTGTGAATTTTTAGGTATAATTTATTGGATTGAAATATGGATTATATCTTTTATTAAATATTATATTTGTGTTATTTTAGACTCTATAACTACAAATTATTCATCAGCATAAGCTTCTTGATATTTTAAAAATTCCACTCTGGAACATTTACACTATTTTGGAAAATATTCTTGATTCCAACATTAATATTAAGAGGAACATTTTGTAACATGACAATAACAATATCAAATAATTTTTTTCTACATGCATGATTATATGATAATTTTTTTTGTAAAAACAATTTCTATATGACAGTTCAGTGATAATTTTTCTCTTCATACATTTTATTTTAATACAATTTTTCTAAAATGGATTATAATTAATAGTTTCATTATATTATACATTTTCTAATGTTTGTTCACCAATTTGAGGATATGGCATTGCAACTTGTTCAATATTTTCCTTAAAAAATTTCATCTATGATTAATATTTTTATCATCAAGGTAAAAATATCTGATTTTCTAAACACACATCCTAAGGTGAATGTTACCACCAAACTATGTGTGTGCATTATTTAAATGTGGGAAAGCAAAACATTACATTAAGGATATAGATTCATAATTTTTCATAAGCTTTATTTAAATTTTTCTTCACATACAACATTGACATCAATGTTAAATATTCACTTCTATGAGAATCATACATTGTAATATATATATTTCACTCCAATATAAGGTCATTGTTCAATGTAGAAAAATAATCATCACAATAATTATCATGTTTCTTTAGTCTATATATAATCACAGAAAAAATAAATTATATATTTTTCATTAATATCATATAATCACAGAAAAAATAAATTATTTATTTTTCATTAATATCAATAGAAACAATCGAAAATTTACGAACATGAATATCCATGTACTGTGATTACTACAATTTACACCTAAAGAATTCATTGCATCTGTAGATAATGAAATAAAAAATTTCTCACCTCATTTAAATATTCATGATACTAAAAATGAATATTCTTCTACTCTGAAATATCTAATGGATGAAGTAGGTTTTCTTATTTAATTATTTCATCATTATTCTATTAATTTTTTTTATTTTTTTTCCAAACATTCAATGAGTAAACCAAATAATGTAATTAGAGTATATTATCCACTATATATACTAAAATTGGGTTCCTCCAGCTTGACTTGTTGCCTCCACAAGAAACCATGTCACCTGAGTGAAAATATCATCCCGCAATTACCCCCAAACTATTGGGCTCTTCTACTGACATGAGTTCTCCGAGCTCCAGGCCTTTCATTCGCGTCACTCTGTTTATCTCCTCCACCCTCCATGCCGAGGATTTTGATAGAACTCCATTCAATCGCGCACATTATCAAATATCATTTCTACGAGCTCAACTTTGACTCTGAGTGATCCTCCTTCATCTCCTCTGCCTTCAGCTCCTCTACCCTCAACTACTCCGTCTTCAACTCATCCTTCTATGACTCATCCTTTTTCGGTTCATCTGTTATCATCTCCAATGTATATGGCTCATCCACTTCATGATTTCCGTCAAGTATTTCTAAGGTACTAAATGAATTTTTACTATTGAATCCTCCATTCCCTACTTCAGAATCTCTGACTCATGATTTATGTTGGTTGTTCTTACAACACCCACAAAATTTTTACTACATCCCCACGCCCTCATACGAATAGTGAAGTAGCCATCTCTTTATGGTAATTCTACGTTCATCCATCCTAGTACTCCATGCCCTCCATACCACATTTGACTTATCCACCGTCTCCTAATATAGGGTTTCACCACATCCTATTTTACTTCAAGACAACTTGTCATTTTTCTCTAATGCATCCTCAAACATGTAATTTAGCTTCATCATAGTTCCAAATGGTAATTCCCCAGATAACTATATGATTTTGATTTCAAAGAATCTACTTTTTTATACGAAATTTTGGTTTTGTGCATTCTCATTTTCCATTTCACAAGTTGTTGTGCTGACATCAAGTCAGGTTGACTGGGTTTGATACAAAATTATCTGTTTTAAAGCTTCTCTCAAAATCTAAGGTTGAACACCACCTCTATTTTCTATATATGTGGTTTTATGTGTAAATGAATATGTAGAATTATTGTGATTTTTTACTTTACCTCGTTTATGATATATGGATTCTATTTATTTCAAGATATGGGGAAAATGAAATTTTAGTTGATGTATTTACATGGAAATCCTGGACTTCATTGTATGTAATCATTTTAAATTTATTAAATAGTATTTTTTTTTGAAATTTTCATCTCTCGTTGCGCTTGATCTAATCATGTTGTTCAGGTTTGGGCAAGTGGGATGGCTCTCTACTTAGTTGTGTGAATTCATGATTTGGAATATTATACATTTAATGTCTTATTTTCAATACTGGTCGAATATAACAACATGTTTCACTCTATTCGACCTCCTAGAGCCATTATTGTCTTGTGGCCAACAAGAACTACCATCAATTATCTATGATGCATGAATATAAATGGATTTCCATCACTGTTTTGTTAACTGTACATTCATTTAATAAAACTTTAGGATGGGATCACTGATTTCTTATTTAGAGTGGCTAACATGTTTTGTATTTAAAGAGGTATATTCCCTAAAAAACTAAAATCATAAAGAGTTTGATTTCTTGTTTTTTTTGGAACTCGAGTGGGGAGCATGAATAAAGGAACTAGGAGAAAAAATATGGGGTTCTGGATCAACCGCACTGCACAGATCCTCCATGTCTGGATCCTCTATGTCTGGATAATCTGTATCCAGCTCCTCCGCATCCGTCTCCTCCGCATCTAGCACCTTCACAACCTAAATATTCTAACAGGTATTGTATTTAATGTGGTAGATCCCCTAGGAAACTAAAATCATGAAGAGTTTGATTTCATGTTTTTAGGGACCTCCTGCGGGGAGTTGGAATAAGGGAACTAGGAGAAAAATATGGGTCTCTGGATCAACCGCACTGCATATTTTCACATGTACAATCTTCACTAGAACCATTTAAAATTATTGTAATGCTCCTTTCCCTATTTATTTCAGTATTCCATTAAACCATATTCTCCCTTTTTTTTCAGTTTTCTATGATTATTATTTTTCAATATGATTAATATTAAATGATTATGAAATATTATATTTTATAATATTACGGTCGATGATCTAATTATCTATAGTAACAAAAAAACTGAAAAAATTATACAGTTTAAAAAAATGCAAATTTTGTCACTTTGTTGGTTGGATTCAGCCAGTTATGTGCATGATTTTTACCAATATGTATCCAATATAATGAGTCATGTGTAGAAATGTCAATCATAGAGAATAATGGGTCCTGCAAAATATAATTGACACAATGCAAGACACAACATCTTTCATTCTGAAAGCTCCTAGTAGGTATGTCATTCCACCATTTATCCTTGTGTTTTTCACTTCTAAAAATCTCTTCTACAATAGTTTTTTCAATATTTATTCTTATTTTTAAACATTATAGTGTGAAGAAAAATGTGTTGGAAGGTTTTGAAGTCGATGATTTAGTAAAATGTGGAAACAAAATTTGTTCATTCTACAACCAACTGACTATTAATGAAAGATAATTTCATAAATTGCATTATGAAAAGAAATAAATTCACATTAAAACATAATTTTTAACCTTACTATATATTATCATTATAGTAGTTAATCTTAATGAGTATGTATTACCATTTACAATAACCAGTAACTAATTTTTTACCTTGTCCACTATAATTTATTTGAAAAAATACCACTTCATTGTAATATTCATTTTATCCTTGAATGATATGGACATCAAAGAAGTATAACAGTGGGTGTCTGTTGCAACCAAGGGACTGTAATGTTTTCTTTGTTTCAAAATATTCTTTTTATACTTCCATTAACAATGGTACTAATTCAATGTTTAGTTTTGAATTCACTTCTTTTTATAACATTTTTCAGAAACAGGCACTAGAACAACACTTAATAGGTACATTTCATAACCAATACTGTTTTTGAAATTCCATGATTATTCAAGACATGTTTACTTCATTTTTTTAACATAATTACATGTTCCACTACATAGTCTTGAGTTTGATCATTTCCTATAACATATGATACTATTTAAGTAGAGGGTGTCATTATTATGTTTCAATGTTTTTCAAATGGTTTTTAATTTTTATTAAAATGTTGACATATTTATCTTTCATACCCTATAATTGTGACTTACAACCAAAACATCCAAATTGTTTTATAGGATGAGATCTTAGTAAGATTCTCTTCTAACTTCAATTGATTGAAATGTTATAACTAACAATAATGTTTCTGTATTTTTTTACAGAGGCTTACAGATTAACCATAGCGTAGGGGGAGATTACGCCAACATAATAACACAATATGTGGAAACCAAAAATGAATCCTCTATGGGTACATATCATTAAATTAGTTAGATAAAAGAGAATGATCTATATTATTTTTAGGTAACTATATATTGGAATTACAAAAATTAAATTATTAACCCTATAAAATTCAAATAACAACAATTCTTTTTAACCTTATTAGATAGGATCATCATTGTAGTGATTCTACAAAAGTACTACCACAGACCAATAAGAGGATCTAATTTAACCTTTTTAATTTATATTTACTAGAAACCATATGCCAAATTATTGTAATATTAATTATACACTTGTGTTGTAGAAAAATGAAAGTGCTGGATGTTTAGGAGTCGGCTGCAATAGTGAAATTGGATTTCGTACAACTACTAATATTTCATCTATTCTGGTAGATATTTTTTCATCATTGTCTTTTATATTAATTACATAATTGGAGTAGAAAATGCATTTTTTATTTTAATTAACAATTTGTATATTATTAAAACACATTGCATTTGTTGTTCTCATATGACAATAGCTAAACATCAGAAGTTTTCTTCAGTATTTTTCCTTTCTAATGAGAATATATTGTACACTGAACTACATTACCTTCTTTTTTTTACTTATCTAATATTAATTGTTGTAAGTATTGACATTAATGTCAACAAAAATTCATAAGTGTTGGTCCACAGTAGAAAAATCACACAACATTCTCGGTAGGATATTACTAACATGGTATTATGAACAGATATTATGTCTGGGAGTGTTGGTCAACTGATTTAGTTTCTATGTCCTATTTCTTCTAACAATATCTTCTATAAAGAACAATCTATCACATTATTTTGATAGTGAGGATGGTCTGCAAAATAGTGACAAGACCTCTCCAGATTGCGTCCCTACGACATGTAATATTTCTGAATTACACACCATACCAAGTGGAGATATAACCAGGAAAAATGTAAAAATCGACTTAAATCTGCTGCTGCAAACACAAGGTAACCATACATAATCACTATTAGTATTATTTTAATTATTTTTTCAGAATTACATTTGTATTATGATACATATTACATTAGATAGAGTATATACAATTCATTTAAAATGTATTGTACAACTCATTTTCTATTTTGTTATTATTAGTATATCCTGTGTTATGGAAAATACCATTGCACCTGAAATTTTTGTAGTATTCAAGCTATACAATATTATTTTTCTAACTGTTATGATGTATCAATTGTTTTTCACTTATAGAATGTATAATTTTTTTGTTCAATTGAGTGTTAAACTATTATCATATATCATTTGTTTGTCTCTGGATCTCTAAATAAAATAAAATTCAATAGAAATTCACGTTTTCCCATGCTCTCTAGGTTTTGGTTTAAAACAAGTTCAAATATGTGAAAAACTAATTATAATTGAGTATTTTTAATGAGTAACCTCATTTTTTTCTTTTATTTATTTTTAAAATGTTACATAACACATTTCATGACCTAACCCTTTCTAAACTTCTTTGATTTTTATTATTCTTTGTCGTGACTGAACTTTATGTAAGGGCTTCTAGAGTCTGGACTCTTTTGACATGCACCTTCTGTTTCTTGTGTGCATTCAATCTTGAAAAAATTTCACTCTATTTGGCTAAATTTCCATCATAAATTTATGATCTTGGTCATTTTTTTACTGAATACCAACAATATCACACAATGGCCATTAGGAACCCGATGACCGTTGGTATTTTTTAAGGTATGGAAGTTCCAACTGTTGAATTTAGTTGAATTTGAATTTGTATTCATAGATTTTTTTATTGTTTTCAAGGGACATTTTTCATTGGTGCTCTGAAATAACATTGATTATTGTACTTTGATGAAAGTGGTTTCATTGATCAGTAATGGAAAATTTACTTCTAGGATAAAAACTACAAGTATGATTCAATAACGGACCTAGTTAGTTATAAATACATTGTATAAAATAATTATTTTGGTTATTCATTGGAATAAAAATTCTGCTTTGGTTCTCGGTTTTCATTTTCCTATCTCATATTATTTGAAACTCTTCATCCTTCTCCAGGAACGTCGATATTATGGATGTTTTCAATGGAATGCACATCACCCAAGCCACCTCAAGAGAAAGTAAAACCACAAATTGTGGTTATTGTAGTATTTCCTATTTGATATGATCCTCTCTCTGTTCATTTATGTTTCTTTTATAGTGTTTCAATCATCTATAATGTTTAGGAACAATGAATACCAAGAGGGGAATGCATGGGGAGTTTCACATAATGATAATGATGGGTGGTGTTTGAAGGGAAAAATTATAGGTCTCGAAAACTATGGTTACTGCATCTGTTTTCATCCTGTAATGCACTACTTAAACCAACATTTAATTCTTTTATGAAACTCACTGCATATTCTGTACTATGTACCACTGGAAAATGCATTTATCATATTTCTAGTTTCATTATAGTATTTCATACCTACAACCAAATTTGTACTTTCATATTTATTAATCATTTATTTTCAATTCCACAATCTATTTATCTATTTTCATTCCTCACTGCCCAATTTCATTTTCCATTTTTTAGTGTTCTTTCTATATTGAATACCTACTGTATTTGTACTGTTATGGTCATCTTTTTTTCTCAACAATATATCAGGTTAATTGACAATAATATTTTTTTAAATGATGTTGAACCTTATAATTTAACGGGAATGTGAATAGTCATGTGCATTTGCACGTGTGATGTACTAGTTATATATATTCTTAATAGATTGATTAATTTTTATTGTATCAATCATCAAGAATCCTAGGGTATTTCATGAGTGATTATTGGTTTATGTTAAATAATATGAAATCAACTAGAAAAGAATGAATTTTTTCTCAAGACTTTCTATTCACGATAGAATTAATATTGAATAATATTTATGTAATGGATGTATATTTTCTTCTACAAACATATAATTTAGGATACCATGTAGTTATGTAATTAGTGTGTCACTAAAACAACTACAAGATTTCAAAATCTATAACTAAAATATATAGGACAATGATGTGTATTTAGTACAATCGGTAATCAAATTTATCTTATCACACCTATTTATCTTCAAAAAAATGATTTTATAATCTGGATAAATATACTAAATTTCAAATTTCAATTTCTATGTGATCTCCATAATCATTTACATTGGTATTCTTTATAATAATCCATAAAATAGAGTATCATACCAACTTGAGTGCACATTTCATTCTTACCCATGATTATTCCATCATTTTTAGATATCATCTCTTCTTTAAAAAACCAAATGTGATTTCATCTCTTATGGAGTATTTTTTCTTGAATAATAACAACTTAAACATGGGTAATGTATTTGAGAATCATTTTATGAATTATCTGCTAGAAACATGATGAACACAATAACACCATGTTTATTAATTTTTTTTAAATGACTAGCGTGATTCAATTTTTTAATCATTTCCATACTGTTATCTTCATAAAATAATCATTCTATATAATAAATTGATAAATACACATAAGATATTCATTATTAATGGTCAATGTTATTGGTAATTATAATAATGGGAAAAATATATGATTTTTTCAAATAATTTGTGTATCCTTTAATGGATATTAAAAAAATAATTTAAGAAAATAATTAATCCAATATGTTTGTTTTTTTCCACATCATTTATCCTAAATTTATTATTATAGAATGTTTACATCCTCATAAACATATCCTTTCAAACAATTATTATTTCTTTTTTATTTCTTTAGACTTTTTATATATATTATGTGGATATTTACCTATGTTTCTTGAAATAATCTTATAATTAGTCAACCCTGGTTTGACTACTACTCTGACTAGATCAAGAAAAAGTACAGAGATATTAGATGAGTCTCAAAATAAAAATTTTAATAATAAAACATTAGGGGATTATGCTGAATATAATGAAATTTATACCCCATTATGTACTCTAAAAGGGGATGTTTATCTGATTTCTATAAATTACTCCATTAGAACTAGTTTTTATCTATTTTTTTATTGAATATTGTATCAGGGAAAAACACACCTTTTTATCGGTGATTCATGGTGTCATAGTGGGGGCATGTTTGGATATATTAATCTCTGTATAATCTATGTATTCTATATTAATAGTTGTAATACCATTTTTAATAGCTTCAATTCCTTTTCTATGACTACTTCTACCTCTAATAAAATGATCACTGATGTTTTTCCTAGATCTGGTAATAAAATGGAAATATAATATATATTATTAATTAGAAATATGATACCCAAATATGATAAATATAAATAATAAACTCTCATTCCATCCACTATAAGAAAAAAAATATTGGTGGATAAATTTACTAAAATAATACTTATTTCAGATAAATGGATGGTAACTTTAGATTCATAGGGGTGAAACCAATAAAATGAATGCTAAAATGATGAATACCAACAAATAATTTCTAATAATACATCCGATATTTCTATTTAGTTTTATAACATCCATTATTTTTTTGGAACTACTAATATATCAAACTATGTAATTATATAATTTAATATTAATGGTTCTAAAAATTTTATTACTCCCCATTAAATATCAGATTAAATATTTTCATTTTAATAAATGATTTTTATCTAAATATGATATTTATAGACTATAAATATTCTAGTTTTTTTGAATATTCCTATTTATAACCGTACTCATAAAGATTAAATTAAAATCATTAAATTAAAAAGTAGTTAATAAATAAATAAATAAATATAAACAAATAAAATATATAAAAAAATCAATCATGTTATATAGGATCAATATTAAATGTGGATTTTAAAAAAAAAATATATATGTAAATATTTATAATAAAGTATATATAGTGATGGGAAATTATAAAACATACCAACAGGTTACTCTGGACTCACATGTGTTGGAAACACCTATATGTAAGATAATGAGTTTATACGATTATAACCTATTAGATACCCACAACTAGCCTACCCTGTTAAACTACAATATTGAATTTGATACAAGTTTGAATCCATAAAATTAAATATAGAAAAAATTTAACTATTTCACAATAAAAAAATGATATATATGATATGTACTATTATATTAATAGAAGATATGGTCGCCCATTACAAAAATATATCATCCAATAATCAACATAACCCTAACATGTATATCCAATCATATTTGAAAAAACATATCAATACAATATCTATATTTAAATGAAAAAATCATACCACAACAAAATTAATATAGAAAACATCCATTGAAAGTGATAAATTTTTATAAAAATCTTTTTCTAGTTCCAAAAAGTATATAACTCTAGATAGTAGTATTAATTTTAAACATAAATTTATTTATTCAATTTTATTAAAAATAAGAATGTGAGAATCCAAGTAATTTTCATATTATAGAAAAAATCCTCAAAGTCATTAAATTTTAAAAACCCCAATAATATTCCCTATTTGAATTTGTTTTTGAATGCTATAAACTTATTATCTTCTTATTTATTGAATGGGTCCTATTTATTTTTTATATGAATATATACATAAATACATAAGTGAAATAACTTATATATATATATCGATTTGAAAATAATATATATATATACACATATAAATGTACACATTGGAAATCAATAGTAATAAAATTGAAAAAATTAAGAAAAAAAACATAAATAAAATGACCATGATATATAACATTAGCATTGAACGTGAAAAAAGACAAAAAACATCACCTTAAGATAAATAAACCACTACATGAAATCCATTTAGATTTTTAATTAACTATTTGACTTAATTTTAACAAAGACATTGTTTTTGTTATAACAATGTAAGGAACATCAAAACATATTTAAGTAATATGATAAATGGATGAAATCAGTATGTGGAATTCATAATAAACAACAATGATGAAATACACTCCCCCAATGTATCGATACAAACCCCAAATAGTGAAATCCCTTGATTATAAATTCACTCAATAAGGTAATGTGGCATTGGATAACAAATATAACGTGATATAGAAAAAATGAAAAAATATATACAATCAAAACTGATATGATAAAGATAACTTTTATCTACTCTAAAGTAATACGTTGTCACAAACCAACCCTGGTCGACCCTGAACCTGTCACCTGAGCTGGTCCGCGGCATGGCCCGAGAGGCGTTCCTGATCCGCCCGGGCTGGTGGAAGGCTCCATGTCATCAACAGAGGCTGTGGGAATGATTTCTCCCTATATAAATAAATAAGACTGCAAATTAACACAGAGCTGCGCAGAAAAGATAAATCAAACAAAGTGACTAAACATGAATAGGAGAAAAAATAAAACTGACCAAACATGACGTCCAAAAAAACTCTATGCGACCTCATGGGTCGCTCCCCAACTCAACAATCAAGCATCTCCCTAGGTGATCGCACTCAATCTATAGCCTATAGAAACACTAAAAACAGAAAAGAAATATAGGCGTGAGTATTAAAACTCAGTAGGCTAGCCCGATATCTATTCCCAATTCACTACCTTTAAGATAAAAGAAACATCATTTCAAGTTTGAACTAAAATTTATAAAAGTATGTTTTTCTATATATTTTTCTTAAAAACAATGTACGAACCATTTCCCTTTACCATTTCCAAATTCGGGTTCATTTCATTAGTGTCAATGGATTTTTAGGAAAAGGTAAAGTGATGTTTCTATTTTCAAATTTGTACAAAGATGATTAAACACTTTCATTTGAAAACCATTTTTAGAATCCTAATCAAAAGCAATTCACCACATCCCAAGGAAAATAATACACCAGAATGCAC
The DNA here is from genome assembly GCA_963277665.1 of Viscum album. Lineage (NCBI taxonomy): Eukaryota > Viridiplantae > Streptophyta > Magnoliopsida > Santalales > Viscaceae > Viscum > Viscum album. The sequence continues at coordinate 1,709,020,194 of OY728152.1, read as the reverse complement.
AAAGAAAAACACATAGCAAGGGCAATGTAGGTATACATGTGAGCATCATAATCACTACTGCAAGCAACAAAAGCTGAATAGACATGGGTGAACCTAGGAGATTGAGAATAAACCAGAAGACACCAATACATTAGAAATCATCCTTATTGACATGTCACGATGAAATCAAAACGCACAATACACTCATCCATCCTCTCTCAGGTAGGTCGAGGGAAAATACAACAGTAATAAACCCAATATATCCTCCTACTATGGGCCACTGGTCAGTACCATAACCTACCAGTGCAGCAATCATTCTTATAATATTCTATCAATATGCCAGATTCCCATGTCTCAAGTGTTTGAAAAAGGGGGTGAGCCAAACGATGCCAACTCAGCATCCAATCAGATATATCTATATATATAAAGCACAACAGGCATCACCCCAAGACACTCCATGGGACAACCTCTTGCCTTTAACTACTCATGCACCTGGGATCCTCTAAGCACGGCCTCCCAAACAATCAATTGGGACCAAGGCATCAGAGTTGTCCTAAGAGGGTTATTATCAAAACATTTTCATCTCTTTCCATAAAGTGTCAAACGGGCATTAAATACATTTCATAATAACTACTCAAAAAAAGTACAACTTCTTTATAAGAAAAAACCCAGTTTAAAACCATTTAAAGAACCCCAAAAACACTACTTCACTGGCTGAAAATATTTTTATAAACCAAACCAAACCAAAACATTTTATTTTTTTTCCAAATAACCTTTAAGAGCCAACCAGACAACTTCTCAAAAGAACCAATGTACTTGTTCACGCTTTAAAAGAAATCATTTCTCATTAAACCAGAACTCTATTTTATATTCTGTAAATTATGCTTAAAATCCAAATGGGCATTCTTTCATTATTGTGTGTCCGCTCGTCAAGAAGATATATCACGTGTCGTGTATAAAATAAACGACTCTTCTTACACTAAATAATCATTTAAAAAAATTTAACTATCTAATATTAAAAATTAATTATCGTATATTACCTCACATTTATTAAAATTAATAAAACATTTATTTTGAACAATCAGGGTGCGCAAACTGCATGAAATAATATAACTTAAATTTCAAAAGGAGTTCAAAGGGAACCTACCTCAGATACATGATGCGGTGAAACTATGCGCGTTCGAAAATGCGCGGCAAAGTCCAACACCCTACATAATAAATATCAAGGACTCAAAACACATCCAAAAACTCACTAGAGCATGCGAAACCAAGCATCGGGAAGAACCAATCACCTTGAAACTAAGGCGTGGCGACAACGGAACCTCGAATACAAGGCGCGACGATGGTGCTCACTCGGAAACGCCCTGCGCGGGTCCTAAAAATCCTAAACATACAAAAAACAAATATAATTTGATAAAAACCCCTAACAAAGCAAAGGCGAAAGCAAGAGTAATAATAATAATAATAGTAGTAATAGTAGTAACAACAAGAATAATAATAATAATAATAATAATAATAATAATAATAATAACAATAATAATAATAATAATAACAACAACAAAAACAATAATAATAATACTAATAATAATAATAATCATCATCATCATTATATTAACAATAATAATAATAATAGTTTTAATAATAATAATATTATTATTAATAATAACATTGATAATAAATAATAATAATAATAATAATAGTAGTAGTAGTATTAGTAACAACAAGAATAATAAAAATAATAATAATAATAATAATAATAATAATAATAATAATAATAATAGTATTAATAATGATAATAAAAGTAATATAAAATAAATAAAATAAAATAAAGGAAACTTGGTCGGGGGGAGCTGTGCGGGCTGGAGCAAGGGAGGAGAGTGAGTCGGGGCTGGTTCGCTATTGCGGACAATGAGAGGAAGCCAAGCGCCAGGGGGGGCTGTTGTGTGCGTGATGCTGCACGGCAAGAGGAAGGAGGGGCTATTGCGGATAGGTGTAGACAAGGTGCTGGTACCAGGCGGAGAGGGAGATCGGGTCCAGGGTGGGGGAGTGCTGGCACGCTGCGGGAGGGGATTGGAGGGCACCGGAGAAAGCTGATGTGCAGGAGGAACAGGGCGGAGGGCGAAGGGAGGCCCGCTGGGTGAAGGGGAGGCCTTGCGGAAGGCAGGAGGTGGGCTGGGCGCACTACCGACAGGAGGTGCAGTGTGGGGCATAGGATAATGTAGGCGGAGGCCGGGTCACACAGGGGAAAGCGAGGGGAGGTGCAGCTTGGCAGAAGCCGGGGCTGGGAGTGCGGCTGCATGTGTCGCAGAAGCAGGGAGAATTTGTGATGCTGGTGCGGAGCGGCGCAAGAGGCGCGCACTGCAGGAGGTGAAGCCGAAGGGCGACAAGATGTGCGGCCTGTTCAAATGGATAGATGGAGTAGGGATAAGGGGAAAATGGGTGGCGGCGTGCTGGGAGAGGCGTTGCGGAATAGAAGAAAAACAAATGAATGGTAGGACGCGCTAGGTTTAGGGTGAGGAAAAAAAAAGAAATAAATAAATAAATAAAATAAAATAAAGCATAGATTTTCATTTGCAGTATTTATAATAACACTAAAATAATAAAAGGATTTAATTCATTTTGATAATAATAAAAATAACAAATTCAGTTTTCATAAAAATATTAAAATTCCTAATCAATGTAAAAATTTTACATAACATACTAAAATTATATCTATTTATTTTTAATTCTTCAAAGCTGAAAAAGGCCACACAGTTGCATGGGTGGAGCCGTGCGGCGTTGCTCTCTCGGCCGCGCTTCCATCATTGTCGAGCCCAAATGTGCGCTTTTATAAAAACTCAAAACTTTCATCCAAGACTGAACATGAACTATAGAAAAGTAATATATAAAACCAAAGAAATCATAAAATAAAATAAATGCATGGTTCGGGGTGTGACAATTCTCCCCACCATAATTCTTTCCGCCCCCGGAAAGCCACAACATTACCCAGCCGATCGATCAACGCCTAAGGATTCTACATTAACAAGATCCAACCTCTTAAGTAAAGGACATTTCATCAACCATCTACGAGACTCAACCTCATTTCCCTAAACAGACTAACAGTGGGGGGGAGGCCTGAATGGACTCCCCACCATAAGGACTCCTCTGGCACCTGATAAGGACTTAAGAGAAAACCCATAGAGACTCATGGTGGGCCTCCCCACCATAAATAACTAACCTACTAGCGCCCAACCAGAAAACCAACTTAGACTTGGACCTGGCCTTACATAAGCAAGAAAGAGCACAATAAGGACCTTTAAACCACCTACTCCAATCCGAAAGGGATAGGAGCTTAAATGGATACTTTGTGCAAACTAAAAACCCTAACCCCTCGGGTGGGGAGGGAGGGCCCAAGGACTGGATAACTGAAACTACGATGTATAAGTACTCATGACCCATCACTTCGGGATGGACACAAACCAGGGCCACAACTGATTTACATCAGTGGCCCACGCAAAGTCACTGATCAGAAACTTACATCCAAAAGGCACAATTCCCGACGTTACGCAAGGGATAAGTCCATCGCACACGTTGTGACAAGAGGAAAATTACAAAGATAGATAAACTAGAGCAGCAACACCAGAATTATCTCACAACATGGTAGAGGCACAACTTTAACAAGACTCATTAAAATTTCCTCTGGGGATCCTGACTACGTGTCGGATTCACTCCGAGACCTTTTGGCTGGAGCTCTGATGGATGAAGCTTCTTCTGCCTCACAGTCAGGTTCTGATAAACCCAACAAGAAACATACATCTTTTGATTTTAAAAATGATAGGACCAAATTTTAAAATTTAAAAACTAACCAGCATTTAAATTCGGAGTTCGTCAAAAGACCCATGACATTCCCATACATTTCAAACCCAAAACATCTTCAGTACAACTACAATAATAAAATATCTCTTAAACTGAAAGGAAACATACACTAGAAATTTTGAACAAAGACTGAACAACACATTACTTCCCAGAACTTCCTCTGTGACACTTTCTTGAAACGCCCAGACAAAATCGTCGCAAGTGACCCAGGCGTCCATAGGCCTGGCAGGGATTTGGAGTGCTTGGGCACGATGACTTCTTATGACCCCACTTTCCACACTGATAACACACAATAATCTCTCATTCCGAAGAGGTTGATGAAAGATCTCATGGCCTCTTAATTCCACGACCTGATCCATCCGCTTACATTTTCTTACTCATTTCCTTTCCAGAATCTTCACCACTGCTCATAGGGATCAAAGGAGGGAGAACCACTTAGAGAACTCCTACCATCGCGGCTTCGACATGAAAAGCATGTCTTGCCACATCGACAAAAGAAATTAGGTTAGACCCTGAAACCTTCGACTGTAGATCAGGGCGGAGACCCGCCTCGAAGCGTCGAGCCATCATGGGGTCATTAATGGAATACTCTGAATCCTAAGGGGCTAGCTCCACAAAGCGATGGAAATATTCTAACACGGATCTGTCACCCTGCTGCAGACAACACATTTCCATCCCCTTTCAGACCCTTTCTTCCTCAGAGAAATACTGACGAATGAACAAAGCCTTGAAGAACTCCCAAGTAATCTCTTGATGGGGCTTGTTCTGAGACACTGACTTCCACCACATCCACGGTGAACCTTCAAGCATGAAGGCCTCAAACATGACTTTCAATGACTCGGGAAACTCAATGAGGTTAAAGTCCATTTCAATCTTCCGCATCCACTCCTCTGCCACAGATGTTTCTGCTTGACCATAAAAGAGAGGTGGATCCAACTTCCAAAACTCAAGCAGAAAATCCTTAGGTTGATCAACCGCACTACGATCACCCATTGATGTCTCAAAAGGATAACCGCTGGACAAGGAAAAGTCAAAAACCCAATCAAGGCCAACTCAATGAGTGAATAAAAACCTCAAAATGAAACACTGCATAGGTGATAAGTGCACAACACAAGGAAGAACATTATCATAACATCAAAACTTTTCTCTTTGAAAACATCTCTAATTAAAAAAAACTTGTTGGGTTAAATCTTCGCCATTGGTATCCCTTAGAGTCTCACTCACATGCATGTATTCGTGCCACCCCAGGCATCAATTCATCATACCAAAAATCCGTCCACATTTCCAACATACCACTATGCATGTGAGCACTCATAGGAACACCAAGACCAAAACAAAGAACTTCATTTTCCAAAAACAAATCATTATTACCACTTCTATAAAAAAACTACTAATTAAACATGTCATTTCAAACAACCATTTTTTTCCAAACCAACTTTTCTGATTCAAACATCTTTCAGAAATAAAGGGAAACCCAAAACAAATAAAATAGGGGACTAGTGTCAGTGGGTGACTTGACCATATGGTTGGCGGCTATATGCCAAAAACGTCACTGACACAGAGAGCCTTCTTGGACCATGCCCCTAGCTCTGCATGGCTTTCCAGGCCGTGCGGGTTAGGAGGACTAGTGGCCCAAAACCCCCTTGGTGGACCTCAATCGCAAAACATTTCCATAAAAACCCAAACAAACAAATTAAACAGGACTTCCCATGGAAACCTGAGGATCAGTACGGGCAAGAGTTTGCGACGCTCTTCTCGCACCTACCCCTCAAGTCCCGACAATCCTACTCCATCTACCTTGACATCCCAAATAACAAAGGGTGCTCTGAAAAAGTGATGTCTGCTAAGAGCTGACCTCCTCTGATACCATTTTGTCACGAACCATCCCGGGTCGACCCTGAACCGGTCACCCGAGCCGGTCCGCGGCATGGCCCGAGAGGTGTTCCCGATCCTCCCGGGCTGGCGGCAGGTGCCAGGGCATCAACAGAGGATGTGGGAATGATTTCGCCCTATATAAATAATTAAGACTGTAAGATAACACAGAGCATCGTAGAAAAGATAAATCAAACAAAGTGACTAAACAGGAATAGGATAAAAAATAAAACTGACCAAACACGACGTCCAAACAAACACTGTGCGACCTCGCGGGTCGCTCCCCAACTCAACGATCAAGCGTCGCCCTAGGCGAGCGCACTCAAGCTATAGCCTGCACAAACACTAAAAACATAAAAGAACTATAGGCGTGAGTATTAAAACTCAGTAGGCCAGCCCGATATCTATTCCCAATGCACTACCTTTAAGATAAAGGAAACATCATTTCAATTTTGAACAAAAATTTATAAAAGTATGTTTTTCTAAATATTTTACTTAAAAACAAAGTACAAACCATTCCCTTTACCATTTCCAAATTCGGGATCATTTCATTAGTGTCAATGGCTTTTTAGGAAAAGGTAAAGTGATTTTTATATTTCAAATTTGTACAAAGAGGATTAAACACTTTCATTTGAAATCCATTTTTATAATCCTAATCAAAAGCAATACACCACTTCCCAAGGAAAATAATACAACAGAATGCACAACGAAAAACACATAGAAAGGGCAATGTAGGTATACATGTGAGCATCATAATCACTAATGTAAGCAACAAAATCTGAATAGACATGGGTGAACCTAGGTGATCGAGAATAAACCAGAAGACACCAACACATGAGAAATCATCATTATCGATATGTCACGATGAAATAAAAACACACAATACGCTCTACCATCCTCTCTCAGGCAGGTCGAGGGAAAATCCCATAGTAATAAACCCAATATATCCACCTACTATGGGCCACTGGTCAGTACCATAACCTACCAGTGCAACAATCATTCTTAAAATATTCTCTCAATATTCCAGATTCCCATGTCTCAAGTGTTTGAAAAAGGGGTTGAGACAATCGATTCCAACCGAGCATCCAATCAGATATATCTATATATGTAATGCACAAAAGGCATCACCCCGAGCCACTCCATGGGAAAACATCTTGCCTTTAACTACTCATGCACCTGGGATCCTCTAAGCACGGCCTCCCAAACAATCAATTGGGACCAAGGCATGAGTGTTTTACTAAGAGGGTTTTTATCAAAACATTTTCATCTCTTTCCATAAAGTGCCAAATGGGCATTAAATACATTTCACAATCACTACTCAAAAAAAGTAAAACTTCTTTATAAGACAAAACCAAGTTTAAAACCATTTAAAGAACCCCAAAAACACTACTTCACAGGCTGGAAATATTTTTATAAACCAATCCAAAAAAACATTTTATTTTTTTCCAAATAACCTTTAAGAGCCAACCCGATAACTTCTCAAAAGAACCAAAGTACTTGTTCACACTTCAAAAGAAATAATTTCTCATTAAACCAGAACTCTATTTTATATTCCGTAATTTATGTTTAATAGCCAAACGATCATTCTTTCATTATTGGGTTTCAGCTCATCAAGAAGATATTTCATGTGTCGTGTATAAAATAAACAGCTCTTTTTACACTAAATAATCATTTAAAAAAAATTAACTATCTTATATTAAAAATTAATTATCAAATTTTATCGCACATTTATTAAAATTAATAAAACATTTATTTTTAACAATCAGGGTGCGCAAACAGCATGAAATAATATAACTTAAATTTTAAAGTAGTGCAAAGGGAACCTACCTCAAATACACGACGCGGTGAAACTACACACGTTCGAAAATGCACGGCAAAGTCCAACACCCTACATAATAAATATCAAGGACTCAAACACATCCAAAAACTCACTAGAGCATGCAAAACCATTCATCGGGAAGAAACACTCACCTTGAAACTAAAGCACTGCAACAAAGGAACCTCAAAAACAAGGCGCGGCGATGGCGCTCACTCGGAAACGCCCTGCGCAGGTCCTAAAAATCCTAAACCTACCAAAAACAAATATAATTTGATAAAAACCCATAAAAAATCAAAGGCGAAAGAAAGAGTAATAATAATAATAATATTATTAGTAGTAGTAGTAACAAAAAGAATAATAAAAATAATAATAATAACAATAATAATAATAATAATAATAATAATAATAACAACAATAATAATAATAATATAATACTAATAACAATAATAATATTAAAATTTAAAAAAATAGTAAAAATAACAATAATAATAATACTAATAATAATAATAATCATTATATTAACAATAATAATAATAATAATAATAATAATAATATTATTATTATTAATAATAACAATAATAATAAATAATAATAATAATAATAATAGTAGTAGTAGTAGTAACAACAAGAATAATAATAATAATAATAATAATAATAATAATAATAATAATAGTATTAATACTGACAATACAAGTAATATAAAAAAAATAAAATAAAGGAAACCTGGTCGGGGGGAGCTGTGCGGGCTAGAGCAAGGGAGGAGAGGGAGTTGTGGCTGGTTCACCATTGCGGACAGTGAGAGGAAGCCAAGTGGCATGGGGCTGTTGTGTGCGTGATGCTACACGAAAAGAGGAAGGAGGGGCTACTGCGGATAGTTGTAGACAAGGTGCTAGTACCAGGCGGAGAGGGAGATCGGGTCCAGGGCGGGGGAGTGCTGGCACGATGCAGGAGGGGATTGGAGGGCACCAGAGAAAGCTGTTGCGCAGGAGCAGCGGGGCGGAGGGCGATGGGAGGCCCGCTGGGTATAGGGGAATCCATGCGGAAGGCAGGAGGTGGGCTGGGTGCGCTGCCGGCAGGAGGTGCAGTGAGGGGCGTAGGATAAGGGAGGCGGAGGCTGGGTCGCACAGGGGAAAGCGAGGGGAGGTGCTGCTTGGCGGAAGCAGGGGCTGGGAGTGCGGCTGCTCGTGTCGTAGAAGCAGGGAGAATTTGTGATGCCGGTGCGGAGCGGCGCAAGAGGCGCGCACTGCAGGAGGTGAAGCCGAAGGGCGCCGAGAGGTGCGGCCTGTTCAACTGGATAAATGGAGTAGGGAGAGGGTGAAAATGGGTGGCAGCGCTCTAGGAGAGGCGTTGCGGAAGAGAAGAAAATAAAAGAAGGGGATGACTGGCTAAGTTTAGGGCTAGGAAAAAAAGAAATAAATAAATAAAATAAAGCATAAATTTTCATTTTCAGTATTTATAATAACACTAAAATAATGAAAGTATTTAATTCATTTTGATAATAATAAAAATAACAAATTTAGTTTTCATAAAAATATTAAAATTCCTAATCACTGTACAAATTTTACATGAGATACTAAAATTATATCTATTTATTTTTAATTCTTCAAAGCCGAAAAAGGCCACGTAGTGGCATGGGCGAAGCCATGCGACGTTACGCTCCGCTAGCGCTTCCATCATTGTCGAACCCAAATGTGCGCTTTTATCAAAACTTAAAACTTTCATCCAAGACTGAACGCGAACTAGAGACAAATAATATATAAAACCTGAGAAATCATATAATAAAATAAATGCATGGTTCGGGGTGTGACATACATGCTCATAAAATCCATCTTTATATGTTATATAGTTTTAGAACTAATTAATATAGAGCTTTATAAATGCTAAAAATGTACTTCTACATGTCATCTTCATAAATGCTAAAACATTAGGAATGATGAAGGATCAATAATTATAATTATTGTAACACCCCAAGCTTCTACGGTATGCTTCTCTTTGAATAATACAGTAGTGTGTGTTGTACGCAACTTCGAGTTCTAACACAAACTACAACCAATCAAACTAGCCGTTATGAATTTTAATACCCAATTTTTGAAATTTTATAAATTTTATCATTCAAAATTGACTTCATTTTTTGATTGGGAATATTTAAATTAGCTTAAGGTGAATTTTGGGTACTTTTCTCATAACTTTCATATTTTGATGAATAGTGAAACTTACTAAATTTTAATTAAAAACAACTTTATTATTCGAAATAATTAATAGTGATAAATTAAGAATTTTAGTGGTTTTAAATTATATGTAGAATATATTTTTAAAATTTAATCCAATTTTGATCATTGGACATAATTTGACATTTAAACCGTACATAAACAAGTGTCAATATTTTGATAGTTATTGTTTCTTCAAAAGACGTTTTTTGTTTTGACAGTGGGAATTAATTTAAAATTAATATATGAAAATTATATGTTTTGAATTTGATAAAATAGACTTCATTATTGAATTAGGAATATCAAAATTAGTTTAGGGTATATTTTCGGTATTTTTCTGAAAACATTTAATTCTTGATGAATAGTGAAAACACTGAGTTATAGTTTAAAACTGAATTGTTATTTAAATAATTATTTATTTTATTTAAATTATCTAATATCAAAATAGATACATAATAATTATATATGTTCAATTTAATTAATTGGAGTCGGTTTATAATAGTTTTATATATATAAATTTTATTGAACTTTTCACCGTCTTTTACCCACCTCCTAGGTTCTTTTGCAAATTCACATAAAACATAATTTTACCACTTCTGTGAGCTGAATTTCGAAAATACTAGAGAGACGGTTTATATAAAGGAGTAAAATTTGGTTCAATGAGATGAAAATAATAATTGTTAAACAGTAACTTTTTACTTTTATTTACCACGGTTAAAAGTAAATAGGGTAATTTAGGGTAAAATTGATATTAATATTACCCTCACACATGTCATAATTCTATTGGACAAGTTTATCTCGACCAAAAACAACCTTAGAAATAAAATATTATCATTTAGGTCCACTTAAATTAGATTAGTACATTTATTATTATTTAATTCAAAGAAGAGTTAATCGAGTAAAAATCAATGTTTAATAACAAAAACATTTTTAATATAGGGTTTTGCATAAGATAAATTCGATTATAAATATTAATAATAAATATAAAATTATTTCATACATCATGGTATTTTATTTATAATTTTTAGACATTATATAAATAAATTTATTTATGACACAATGATGATAAAGTAATTACCTTATTCATTAAATAATCAATTAAATTGTATTATAAATATTAAAATAAATATAATTTCAATGTTTTTATGACATACACAAATTTTATAAGTGAATATGACATGTTAGGATTGATTCAATGTATTTTTTTAATTAATCATTTTGTAATTATTTTATCAAAAAATAAATACCATATAGTGTCAAAATTGACAAAAAATAGTTTTTAAATCAAATATTATATTATTAATTGATATAATGGTCCTAAAAATATAAGTTTCGGCCAAAAGAATTATATAATAATATATATGACATTAATGAACCAATTGAAGTTCTATTGGCAGTATATAGTAATTTAATTAACCATATAGTGTAATAATACATGAAGATGCGGTAATAGTTAAATTATTTAACTTAGGTTTAAATCTAAATGATAAGGTTGAAATGGTAACCTAAATTTTTCTAAACACTATTGGTTGCACTTTTATCGACCTATCCCCACCTTATATGTTAAATAATAATCTTTGGAGCCATTATAAACAGAATATTAATTATTTATAAATAATATTTTAAGTTTTTTCCTAAGGTGCCCCTCACCCCTCTTAAAAAGGGAACTCCACACTTATCTCTAATTCACACCATATAAGCCATTTAGCTCTGCCAAAACTTTACCAAATGACTTCTAATCTATCCTAACTTCAACCTATAGTCCTTAGTTTGATCATAAAGCAAACCTATGGAGCCCTTTTGATCAAACCAAAAGGAAGAACCCAAAGAAGAGGTAATGATTTCACCATCATCGTTCAAGTTCCTTTCTTCAACCACATCCTTTTTCTTTTTTGTTTCCATTATAAAATAATAACTCCAATATATTATATATAATGTGATGTTATTACAATTATGGTACAACGAAATTCATTATTCTATCCACCCTTTCAATGACATGTCATCATACGTGCGTACGTACAGCTTACCGTCTCCACATCGTGGTGTAATTGTTATTCAATACATTATTATATGGATGGGTATAATAATGATGTGTATTTGATATAAATAATAAATATAACATGATAATTATTCTTTATATAATATATACCATCCAATTATATATTATATTAATATCAAAACAATGATATTTTCGCTCGTGTGTACGTACGGATTACCTGCTTCACGACATGATGAGATTCATTTCCAAGATCACCATTCATCGACGATTATAAAAATATATATTACAAATAAGTATGTAATATATGACATAATAATGATACTGGAGATATATATATATTTATATATATAAGTATTTATGTACTTACATATATCTTATTCACTTACTTTCTTTCAATACTATATGAAACCAGAAACAGCGTTTATACTTACGTACGGACTACCGTCTCCATAAACGGTGTTTTCCATTTCATATATAAGTCTACTATAAATTTTCATATATGATTAATAAATAATGTTTTATATTCTGGAAGAATTAAAATCATGATCTAATTGATACAATCAAGAGTAACAAGTTAAAACACATACGATAATTAAAGCGATTATTACCAGAAATATTAATATAACATGGAAATTATTATTAAATGCGAAGTATAAAGTCATAAATGAATAATGTATGATATCATAAATATTAATATCATTTTGTTATAATTTAATAACATACTATAGTCTTCATACATGAGGCTAAACGTACCCTCGACTAATGAAAAGTGCAAGGTAAGTGGTTTTCATTTCACTCCTTATTCCCGTGAGATTCAAACCATATTACCACTATTACCTTTTGAGTGGTGTATGTACTTCCCATAATTGTATTCTTTGTGCAATAAACTTAAATTTATGTGTATATAAATATTCATTGTATGATATCTCTTTCATGGGGTGTATGTTTCGTAAGTTACCAAATTGGTAAGGGTTTATTTCACAATCTCTTCACTATCTGAGGTTGTTTATACATAATTATCTACTAGGACCACTTTATCATCCACATCCTTGTCTCTTAAAAATGTATTTCAAAAAATTCTATCTATATTATAGAATATGGGATAAATTCATTCATACCCTTGTTTTAATTTTTATAAGAAGTTTATAAAGGAATATTTTTGTTGTTTTCCAAACAAGGTCCTTTTTATCCTTTTCGACAGAATGAAGGTAAGAATGTTTTTTTCATATGGTGGGTGTGGCTATTTTCCGCCATTATAAAATCTTTAAAGCTTCACTTACAAGATTATAAGAATATTTTCAATGTAAATTTTTTCTTTTATAATTACGTAACTTTTAAATGATTTCAAAATAATAGATTTTTACCTCAAATAGTTTGGATTTCATCTATGTCAACATCCTTTGATAAATTTTATAATTGTTTGAAGTTGATTTATTAAGATTAAAATATTCCATATTTTATTTAATGTTTTTTGATATATTTGACTATGGATGAGATATTTTTATTCCGTTAATGATTTATGATTAATGTTTTGGAATTTCATATGCTAGTTTTAATACGAATTTTTATGTTATATTTTATCCTCTTATTAAGATGAATGTGTTTGACTAGTATGTTCCAGGATGGGGAACTATAAATGTAATCCCTCTGGGTTGGAGTCCAGTTACTGTAGACCCACTTGGTTAGTGTCCGGTTATTAGAGGCACTCTGGGTTGGTGTCCAGTTATTAGAGGCACTTCGGGTTGGTGTCCGGTTATTAGAGGCACTCCAGTTTGGTTTTCGGTTATTATATGCACTCTGGGTTGGAGTCCGATTATAGAGGCTCTCCGGGTTGGGCTCTAGTTACAGTTATCCCTTAGATCTTGGCACAAGGCATTGACATAGAAATTAATGTTCATCATTATCCATTCTATAGTTATGAAAGTGGTTATTGATACAACATGTGATTATTCGACTAGTAGAATATCCATGTGAATAAGTAAATGGAATTATTTCATTTTATTTTTTCCATATTATTTTGAAGTTCAAGTTAAAATGGATATGGTTTTAATTATAAATTGTCTTAAATGTTTATGCTTATTTATGAAGGTTTCCGCTATATTTTTATCCTTTCTGAGAATCTGAGCTCACCCCTTTCTATGTTTTATTTTTCTCAGGATTCAAAGAAGTGTATTGTGATTGATATGCAGGGTTAAGCCAAGTGAATAATGGCGTTCATAAAGGATTAATTATGTTGTTTTGTTATAAAGTGTAATGTAACATTCATGTATGTAATCTATTTTCCAAGACTATTAAACCGATCGGTCCTTCGGGAATTGATTCCTTGTAATCATGCCAATGTATTAAAATAATGCACTGACTCTGGGTAACTACGGTTGGGGCATTATAGTTGGTATCAGAAGAAGTTTAACAATACCCTTGGAAACTAGATTTAGATAAACTATGATTAGAGCACATCTCCCTAAAATTGACTTTGAGGATTAGAATAGAAGAACCTCCTAGAATTTTGGTATTGTAGAGATTTTGTTAGATTTCCAAGCAATACATACCTGTTTGGATACGAGAAGGTAGAGGCGGCCCAAGCACAGATGTACCTAGTGGTAAAACCCAAAAAAACCACATTAAGCTAGACTCGTACGGGAACTGGTGCATGACAATGGGCCTTGCTTCACTATTGGTTACGACACTCCGGGGGGATATGCCTTGGGGAAATCTCATTTTCTTTACAAACCATTATGAAGGGCTTATAAGTATGTACTTTCTAAAAGAAAACATTTTTATGATTATGGATTATATCGATAAACTGTTTAATTTATGTTAAATTTTTTACAAGTTCAGGATTAGATATTTCTATTCATAAACTAATATATTGTATGCCATTGTTTAGAAATAGCGCCCAGTAGATGGAATGAGAACTCCAGAAATACACATGATCCAAAGATTAAGAAGGATCATATCATTCATGGTTCTAAGCTAGAATTTAGAAGGGAAATAGTATCTCACGTATTATCATCATATGAAGAAATAGAATCATGTGTTGATAAGATAAGTAATGAATTCTCGGAGTCCTATGGCTTTGAATGGAAGCCAGAGAAGAAAAGGATGGTAGAGAGAAGGACAGATAAAGGGAAGAAGGTAAAGAATGATTTTCCCATATGTGATAACTCTGGAAAGAATCACATTGTAAAATGAATGAAGGGAATGGGAGTATGTTATATGTTTGGAGAAAAAGGGCACCATGTATGTGACTTCAATTATAAGAAAAATGTGTCAAATTTACAATTTCATCGGCAAGGAGTTTGGTCAATACACGAACCAATGTACCAGTCATTAGACTATGCCGCAAATGATGATATTGGATAATAATAAAGTTATGATACTACCACAGATGAAAAGAAATGAATATTGTTGTTATGTTGTTTTTTTGGATTTATTTCATTCAAGTGTTGTATTAATGATGTACTGAAAATAAATAAGATTGTACTGCAATACTATTTCATAGGGGATTTGAGATTTTATGGTTCTAAGAAATGTGACTCTATATACAGTTAAACATTTTTGAAATTACATGGTAGAAGGAAAGATAAACCTTAATATGGTCCTAATATTGAGGTACTAATTTTGGAATAAGATATGGTTGATTTGGGTAAATTATATTGGATATTCTCGACTGCCTTGAAACTGATTAAAGATTTCTATATTCCATCATTGTTGGAGTTTACAACATTTTTGGATTGGTGGAGTATATCCAGTATTCTATACGGAATAAGGGGGCACGAATGTAATCAATAAGGTTTTATGTAAATTTAGGATGTTTCAGTGTTTTAAAAGAATACATGATTATGGTATTCACATGCTATTACAGGGTAAAAAGGATCTACATTATGTTTACCTTTCATATAAATTTTGGACTGAGAGTTTACAAATGTATTTTGGATAAGTCTAAAGGTTATAATGGATTAAATTTTTAAGGTTATTTTTGGATTTTTATAAAAGGAAAACACACGGACCGTGTGACGACCCGTCGCGTCGGACAAAGCTGCGGGAATCGAACCCACAAAAATAGTGCAATTGGGATTTATCACCTACCACTAGACTACGTGATGTTCCTGGATGGTATAATGTAGTTTCTTTTTTAAAGGGTGTGATATGTGATTCATAAATTCATTATATTTGTAACCCTATGAGATTAGGATAAATAGAGTTGTATTATGTCTTGGCGAGAAAGATGAGTTTGTGGTAGAAATTTATTAATGGATAAAACTCTATTTATAAAGTAGGTATATCTATTTAAGATCATATCCTATATCATAAATAAATTCCTCAACATTAAGAAAAGTAACTTAGAACAAAAATTTTGTCCTAGATTGTACCTTAGATCATAAAAAATTTATGGCTTTTGGATTATTGGCCTTTTGAAAGCCATGTTCTCTACCACTATCCATCAGATATTGATGGATATATTTCTCTTACATATCCATATTTTCCTACATGGAACCCCAGTATGTGTTATTTTTGTTATCCTTCATAATTTCCACTCTTTATTTTAAATAGAGACCTTATTAATCCAATTTTCGATGTGGGATTTCAACTATGATATTTTGAAATGTCAACCCAAAGTTTCCAATACTGAGTATATATTGCGATGATGCAATTTATTAAAGGAGGGGAGAATGTAACACCCCAATATTCTATGATATGATTCCCTTTGAATAATACAGTATCCTATGTTGTACGCAACTTCGAGTTCTAACACACACAACGACCAATCAAAATAGCCGTTATGAATAGTAATACCCAATTTTTGAGATTTTATACATTTTATCTTCCAAAAAGGACTTCATTTTTGGATTCGGAATATCAAAATTATCTTAGAGTGAATTTTTGGTTCTTTTCTAATAACTTTCATATTTTGATGAATAGTGACACTTACTAAATTTTAATTAAAAAAACTTTTTTAATCAAAATAATTAATAGTGATAAGTTATGAATTTGAGTGGATTTAAATTATATTTAGAATATATTTTTTTAAATTAACCCAATTTTGGTCATTGGTCTTAATTTCACATTTAAACCAGACATAAACAAGTGTCAATCTTTTGATAGTTATTGTTTCTTAAAAACACGTTTTTTGTTTTGACAGCGGGAATTAATTTTTAAATTAATAAATGAAACATCTGTGTTTTAAATTTTGTAAAATATACTTAATTATTGAATTTGGAATATCAAAATTATCTCTGGGTAAACATTTGGTATTTTTCTGAAAACTTTTTATTTTTGATGAATAGTGAAAAACACTGAGTTATAGTTTAAAACTGAATTTTTATTTAAAAAACTATTTATTTCATTTAAATTATTTAATGTCAAAATAGATACATAATACCTATATATGTTAAATTTAATTAATTGGAGTTAGTTTATAATAATTTTATATATATAAAAAATTTATTGAACTTTTCAGCCTCTTTTACCCACCTCCTAGGAGTTTTTGCAAATTCACATAAAACTTAATTTTACTACTTCAATGAGCTGAATTTCGAAAATCTGAGAGACACGGTTTATATCTAGGAGTAAAATGTGGTTCAATTAGATGAAAATATATTTTGTTGAACCGTAACTTTTTACTTTTATTTACCACGGTTAAAAGTTAATAGGGTAATTAAGGGTAAAAATGATATTAATATTACCCTCACACATGTCCTAATTCTATTGGACAAGTTTATCTCGACAAAAAAAAACATTAGGAATAAACTGTTATCATTTAGGTCCGCATGGATTAGATTAGGATATTTATTATTATTTAATTCAAATAAGAGTTAAAAGAGTTAAAATAAAAGTTTAATAACTAAAACATTTTTAATATAGGGTTTGACGTAAGATAAATTCGATTATAAATATTCATAAGAAATATAAAAATATTTCCTACATCATGGTATTATATTTATATTTTTTATACATTACATAAATAAATTTATTTATGACACAATGATGATGCAATAATTACCTTATTTATGAAAGAATCAAATAAATGGTATTATAAATATTAAAATAAATATAATTTCAAAGTTTATATGACAGCCACGAATTTTATAGGTGCATTTGACATGTTAGTATTGGTTAAATGTATTTTTTTTGAAGTAATCATGTTGTTATTAATTTAACAAAAAAAAATACCAAATACTATCAAAATTGACATAAAATAGTATTTAAAACAAATATTTTATTATTAATTGATATAATGGTCCTAAAAATCTAAAGTTTGGTAAAAATACTTATATAATAATATATATGACATTAATGAACCAATTGGGGTTCTATTGGCAGTATATAGTAATTTTATTAACCATATAGTGTAAGAATACAAGAAGACGCGGTAAAAGATAAATTATTTATCATAGAGTTAAACATAAATGATAAGGTTGAAATGGTAACCTAAGCTTGTATAAAAACTATTGGTTGAGTTTTTTTCGACCTATCCCCACCTTATACTTTAAATAATAAGCTTCAGAGCCATTATAACCTGAATATGAATTTATTATAAAATAATATTTTATGTTTTTCCTAAGGTTCCCCTCACCCCTCTTATAAATGGTAAATCCCCCTTATCTTTAATTCACACCTTCTAAGCCATTTGTGAAACACCCCAAGCTTCTACTGTATGCTTCTCTTTGAATAATGCGATAGCGTGTGTTGTACGCAACACCGAGTTCTAACACACCATAACCAATCAAACTAACCGTTCTGAATAGTATTACCTAATTTTTGAAATTATATATATTTTATATTTCAAAATGGACTTCATTTTTAGATTCTTAATATCTAATTTACCCTAAGGTGAAATTTTGGTACATTTCAGGTAACTTTAATATTTTCATGAATAGTGAAAATTTCTAAATTTTAATTAAAAACAACTTTTTTAATTTGAATAATTAATAGTGATAAATTATGAATTGGAGTGGTTTTAAAGTATATTTAGAATATATTTTTACCATTTAATATAATTTTGGTCATTGGACATAATTTTACAATTAAACCGGACATAAACAAGTGGCAGTCTTTTGATATTTATTATCTCTTAAAAACACGATTTTTGTTTTAACAACGAGAATTAATTTTAAATTAATTTCTTCCACTTCTGTGTTTTGAATTTTGAAAAATGGATTCCATATTTGGAATCAGGATGTTCAAATTGTGTAAATTGGAAACTTTTATTTTTAGACATTTTAAATAATTACTTCGGTAAATATTTTTTTTACCATGGTTAAGGGTAAATCCGTTAAATAAGGGTTAAACAATAATATTATAATAATACTAAATTACCCTAAAACATGTCCTAACCTTATTGGGTGATACATGTTCGACCATAGGCATCTTTTGGTCGATTTTGGGACCCCATGGTGCCACTTGTAGGTGATAGGGACACTTAATTTTAATTATGTTAAAATGAATACAAAAATGACACAAGCATATATCTTTTAGCAAACCAATTTTTACAAAGGGATATATATGTTGGATTTTTCGACTATAAATATTAATTAGAAATATAAAAAGATTTCCTACATAATGATATTTTATTTATAATTTTTATACATTAAATAATTTAATTTATTTATGACACAATGATGATGCAGTAATTACGATAATAGTGAAAAATTAAAATAATTGATATTATAAATACACAAATAAATATAATTTGATAGTTTTTATGAATTAAACTAATTTTATAAGATAATATGACATGTTTGGAATGATTTAATTAAATATGTTCGAAGTAATCATTCTGTTATGAGTTTCAAAAAAATCAACTATTGAATAGTGTCAAAATTGACATAAAAGTGTTTTTAAAAAACATATTATATTATTAATTGATTTTAAATTCCTAAAAATCTAAGGTTCGTCCAAGAGACTTATATCATGATATTTGTATCATTAAAGGACCACTTGGGGGTCTCTTGGATGTATATGGTATGTTTATTAACCATATAATATAAAAATACAAAGAGACATTGTAAAAGTGAAACTAATTAACTTAGAGTTAATACTTAAAGATAAGGTTAATAGTGTAACCCAAACCTGTCTAAATTATATTGGTTGAATGGTTTTCGACCAATACCCACCTTAAATGTTTAATAATCATCTTTGGAGCCATTATAACCCGAATATATATTTATTATAAATTAATATTTCAAGTTTTTACAAAGGTGCCCCTCAACCCTCTTATAAAAGGGCACTCCTCCTTCTCATTTCATAACACCTTAAAAGCCTTTTGGATGGGCCAAACTCTGAAAAATTACTCTCCCAACTTCCCTCACTACAACCTATAGGCCTTAATTTGATCAGATAGCCAACCTATGGAGCCCATATGATCAAATCAAAAGGAAGAACCTAAAGAAGAGGTATTGATTTCACCACCCTTTTCCAAGTTCCATTCTTCTTCCACTTCTTATTTCTTTGTTATTACCATTATAAAATAATAACTTCAGTATCATATATATACTTTGATGTTATTATAAATATGGTTCAACCATATTCAGTATTCTATCCACCCTTTGAATAACATGTCACCATACGTGCGTAAGTACGGCTTACCGTGTCCTCTTCGTGTTGTAATTGTTATTCAATATATTATTATTTGGATGGGTATAATAATGATCTGTAACTCATGTAAATAATAAATATAACATGTTAATGATTCTGTATATATGATATACCATCCATTTATATATTATTTTAATATCAAAAAAAAAATATTGGCGCTCGTGCGTACGTACGGACAACCGTCTCCACGAACGTGATGAGATTCATTCTCCATCGTATCCATTCAAGTATAATTCACATTTGATGATTAATAATAGTATCTAAGGACCTGATATCAGTCTGTATATGATTAATATACAACCTATCCATTACAAAAATGGCTTAAGTAACAAAAAATATAAAAGAAAACAAGTAAGTTAACACCCAAAACAAACGATAATACTAAGATATTATTAACAAATCAATGTAAAAAGATCATATACGATATCATAATAATGTATATGATTCTTGTATAATTTAATAACACTTATTTAACCATTATACAGGAGGTTAACCTATCCCAACCAAAGAAAAGTACAAGGTAACAGTTATTTCACAATCTCTTCATTATCCGAGGTTGTTTATACGTAATAATCTACAGTGATCTATTTATCATCCACATCCATGTTTCTTAGAAATAAATTTCAAAACATTTTTACTATTTACTAGAATATGTAATATAGTCATTTATACCCTTGTTTGACTTTTTATAAGAGGTTTATAAGGGAATCTTTCCGTTGTTTTCCAAACAAGGTGCTTTTTAACCTTTTCAACAAAATAAAGGTAATAATGTTTTTTTAACTTATATGGCTGGTGAGGCTATTTTCCGCCGTTATAAAATCGTCGAAGCTTCTATTAAAAGCTTATAAGAATATTTTCAAAGAAAATGTTTTATTTCATAAATATAAGACTCTTAAATGATTTCAAAATATAAAGAGATATTTCTCTAAAAAGAGTTTTGAATTCATCTATGTCAACATCCTTTGATGGATTTTACGCTTATTTGAAGTTTATTTATTATGATATAAAACATCTATATTGTATTGAAGGTTTTGTGATATTTTTGACTGTAGATGTGCTATTTTTATACCACTCATAGTTTATGGTGAAAGTATTGACATTTCGTATGCTAGTTTTAATACGAATGTTTATGTTATGTTTATACCTTTTCATATGGGAATTCATTGGACTCAATATGTGACGGGTGGAGCCTGATATAGCTCCTCGATGCACTGGTAGGTCTCATGAGACAAACTAGTGTCTTGGCACAAGGCCTTGGAAAAATCTTATTTTTAGTCTTGGCACGAGGCCTTGGCTATGTGGTTATGATAGTCTGACATTATGCATTCCATCATTATGATAGTGGTTATTGATATTGCATGTGATTATTCGATTAGTATAATATCCATGTGAATAATTAAATGGTATTATTTCATTTTACGTTTTCCATACTATGTTGAAGGTAATGTTTAAAAGGCTTTTGTTTTAGTTATAGATTGCCTTAAATGTTTTTGCTTATTTTTGAATGTTTCGGCTATATTGTTATCCTTACTGGGAATTTGAGGTCACCCCTTTTCTATGTTTTATTTTTCCCAGGATGTGAAGAAGTATGTTATGAATGACCTGCAGGGATTTTATGAGCAGATAATAGTGTGGACTATGGAGACATTATGTTGTTGTAGTATTTTTTCACTTTATGATGTAACGTAAAACATTATGAATATATCTAGTGTTTCCAAGGCTACTAAACCAATCGGTCTTTCGAGATTTGATCTTTCTTGTGATCATTCCAATGTTATGTAATAATGCACCGACTCTGGGTAACTGGGGTCGGGGCATTACAGTTGGTATCAGAGGCAGTTTAGTACAAACCTTGGAAGCTAGATTTAGATAAACTCTGATTAAAGCACGTAGACCTAAGATGAACATTGAGGATTAGTATAGAAGAACATCCTAGAATTTTGGTATTTTAGAGATTTTGTGAGTTTTCCGAGCAACACATCCCTGTCTGGATACGAGTAGGTAGAGGTGGCTCTGGCACAGATGTACCTAGGGGTAAACCCGAAAACACCGCTTTGAGCTACACTCGAACGGGAACTGGTGCACAACAACGGGCCTTGCTGCACTCTTGGTTACGACACTCCTAGGGGATATGCTTAGGATAACTCTCATTTTCTTTACAAATCATTATGAAAATTTTATGAGTATATACATCCTCAAAGAAATTTTTTTTATGATTATGGATTATATTCATAAATAGTTCAATTTATGTTAAGTGTTTTATAAGTATGGGATTATGTATTTTGATTTATAAACTGATCTAGTTTATTTCATTGTATAGAAATGGAACCTAGTGGAAGAAATGGAAATCGTATCAATGCACGCACTCCATGTAGGGATTTCACTCCTGCTGAAGATATTTATAGTGGAGATGGTGATGCAACTGGTGCCGATCAGCTAATCACTATACTGGGACAACTCACTCAGGTTATGAATAATAACTTTACCTGTATGGAGCACCCTGATCCGCAGTGTGGAGGATCAATGTTAGATAGATTCATGAGGAAACAACCACCAATGTTTAATGGGAGTACAAATCCCTTAGTAGCTGAGAAATGCATAAATTCTCTAGAGAAAATATTTCAGGCTTTGGGGAGTAGTGAAAGAGAAAAAGTTATCAAGGCAGTTTACCTCCTCACTGGAGATGCTGATCAATGGTGGTCATTGATTCAAAACATGACGGAAGATGATGAAGTATCAAATATGGAATGGAGTGAGTTCAAAGATATGTTTTTAGAAAAATACTTTCCTCGCGACCATC
The DNA here is from genome assembly GCA_963277665.1 of Viscum album. Classification (NCBI taxonomy): domain Eukaryota; kingdom Viridiplantae; phylum Streptophyta; class Magnoliopsida; order Santalales; family Viscaceae; genus Viscum; species Viscum album. The sequence continues at coordinate 1,708,997,065 of OY728152.1, read as the reverse complement.
AAGCAGATATGGAAAGGCAATTTTCGAGTCTGAGAATGAAGGAGGATGAGAATGTCGCAAAGTATGAGGGTAACTTTACAAGGATACCTAGGTATGTTGGAGATTATATAGGTAACCCAAGAAGTACGATTGATCATTTCTTTGATGGGTTAAAACCATTTCTCAGTCGAGCATTAGTCTCACAATCCTTTTCGTCGTACGAAGACATTGTCTCATGTGCTATCAAGACCGAAAAGGAATTCTCTAAGTCTTATGACTTTAAAGAAAAGAAAGAGAAGAAGATACCTACTGATCAATATGGGAATGGAAATAAGGGGAAGAAGGGAAAGGTTGAATATACATCCTGTGGTAAATGTGGGAAGAAACACCCTGGTACTTGCTTGAAGGGAACGAGAGTGTGTTACAAGTGTGGTAAAAAAGGCCACCAAGCTCGTGATTGCAAAGGGAAGAAGGAATCCACCAACATTCAGTGCTACAATTTCAGGGAGATGGGGAATTCTGCAAATGAATTTCCTAAGCGTCAGGAGAACATATCTCAGAAAAGGCCAAGAGATCAAGGCCAAGCTTGTGCTATCACTACTACTGAGGTAGAATCTCTGAAAGACGTGGTTGCAGGAAATTTAATGGTTTCCTCAAGTTTAGAAAATGCATTATTTGATTCTGGATCATCGCATTGTTTCATATCTTCCCAGTTTGCTAAGAAAATTAGATATTTCCAATTTGATTTAACAAAGGAGTTGTCAGTTAAAACTCCTAAAGAAAGTATCATTGAAACAAAGTTTTGTGAATCAGTTCCCATTAGAGCACATAAATGTTCTTTATCTGTTGATCTCATCGTCATACCTATGATTGAGTTTGATATAATCCTCGGTATGGACTAGCATTCGGACTATGATGCAGAGATTTATTTTAAGAAAAAAAGGGTTACGATTCTTGATTATAATGATAAGGAACACCTTATCTTTAGAGCAGAATCGTCACCACCTAATTCTTATTTAGATCCACCCCCAGTAGCTCAACTAAATTCAATTATTGAAGAGGAAGAAAATTAAATAACTGTGAGTGAGGAAAGGAATGTTCAAATAGAGGATATACCTGTTGTGAAATAATTTTTAGATATATTTCTGGATGATTTACATAGACATCCTCCAGAACGAGAAGTTGAGTTTTCCATTGATTTAATTCCTGGATCAAGGCCTATATCGAAGACCCCTTATAGAATGGCCACAGTAGAATTAGTTGAACTAAAGAAACAACTAGAGGAATTGAGTAATAAGGGATTTATTCTCCCTAGTGTTTTTCCATGGGGAGACCCTATTCTTTTTATTAAAAATAAAGATGGATCTATGAGGTTATGTATCGACTACAGGGAGATCAATGCTATAAGGATAAAGAAAAAGTATCCCCTACCTCACATTGATGATATATTTGTCCAACTACATGGAGCTCAATACTTTTCAAATATTGACCTTCGATCTGTATACCATCAGTTGTGTGTAAAGAAGGAAGACATTTCGATGACAACATTTCGAACCAGGTACAGGAATTACGAGTTTACTGTAATGCCTTCTGGATTGACTAGTGCACCCTCTGTATTCATGGATCTGATGAATAGAGTTTTCAAGAAGTGTCTTGATGAATTTGTGGTGGTATTTATTGATGATATCTTGGTATACTCCAAAATCTACGAAGATCATGAAAATCACTTGCGCATTATCTTGAAGACTCTGAGAAGACATGAATTATATTGGATGTTTAGCAAGTGTGAATTTTGGCTTTATGATATTTCTTTTCGTGGCCATATTGTCTCTAAAGATGGAATCTCTGTTGATCCTTCTAAGACCAAGGCGATCCAAGAATGGCCAGCACCTACGAGTATAACTAAGGTATGCAGTTTTATTGGTTTGGCAGGTTATTATCAACGATTCGTCCAGAATTTTTCCCGATTGGCTAACCCATTAACAAAGCTCACACGTAAAGGGGTTAAATTTGTTCGGACAAAAGAGTGTGAAAAATGTTTTGAAGAACTGAAAAGAAGATTAGTCAATGATCCTATATTGACTCTGCCATCAAGGAATGATGGGTTCGTTATTTGTAGTGATGCATCGAAGAAAGGACTAGGTTGTGTCCTTATGAAGAATGATAGAGTTATTTCCTATTCATCACGACAGTTGAAATTTCATGAACAAAACTATCCTACTCATGATCTCTAGTTAGAAGCTGTGATCTTTGCTTTGAAGATATGGAGGAACTACCTCTATGGTGAAAAATGTGAGATTTATACTGATCACAAGATTTTGAAGTATATTTTCTCACAAAAACAACTCAACATGAGGCAAAAAAGATGGCTTGAATTACTCAAGTATTATGATTGTACGATACAGTACCACCCGGGGAAGGCAAACAAGGTGGAAGATGCTTTGAGCAGAAAAGACCATGGAGTTTTGAACGTTATGAGAATTTAAAGGGATCCAATTTTGATGGATCTAGCGAAGATGGACATGGGAATAACCAGGGAAGGTGAAACATCAATTATTTTTCAAATGGTTTCCAAACCATCTTTACTAGAAAGGATTAAGAGTTCCCAGACCGATGATGAAGAATTTCAAAAGAATATTAAAGCTGTGAATGATGGGAGACTGAGAGACGTTGTGTATGATGATTGAATTTTGAAATTTGGGAAGATACTTTGTGTTCCCGATATACCTGATCTAAAAAGGGAATTGCTAGATGATGTTCATAGTTCAAATATCTCTATACACCATGGGAGCACCAAAATGTATAGAGATTGGAAGGACCATTTTTGGTGGGACAACATGAAGAGGGAGATTTTTGATTTTGTGTCAAGATGTAAGGTTTGACAACATGAGAAATGGGGAACGCAACAGACTAGAGGAGTCATGAAACCTCTTCCTATACCGGAGTGGAAATGGGAAAATATTACGATGGACTTTTTCATGGGACTACCAAAGACTCCTAGAAGGAACAATAAAATATGGGTTATTGTTGATCGTCTTACCAAGTCATCACATTTTCTTTCTATAAGAGAATATCTACCCCAGGAACGTCTAGAAATACTATATATTATTGAAGTTGTGAGACATCATGGAGTACCCCTATCGATTGTTTGTGATCGTGATTTCCATTTTACTTCAAGATTCTGGAAAAGTCTTCAGAAATCCCTGGATACTAAACTTCATTTGAGCACTGCTTACCACCCTCAGACAGACGGACAATCAGAACGGACTATTCAAACCTTAGAAGACATATTGAGATCTTGCTCACATGAGTTTCGGGGTATGTGGGATCAATATTTACCTCTGGTAGAATTTTCCTATAACAATAGCTTCTATTCGAGTATTAAGATGGCACCATATGAAGCGTTATACGGAAAGATATTTTGTAAACCAACGTGTTGGGATGATGTTGGTGAAAGAAAACTTGTAGGCCTAGAACTGGTGGAGGAAACGGTGGAAATGGTGAAGGTAATCCAAAATTATATTAAAGGAGCTCAAAGTAGGCAGAAGAGCTATGCCGATAATCGAAGGAAGGATTTGGAATTTCAAGTTGGTGATCATGTTTTCCTGAAGGTATCTCCATGGAAGGGAGTCATACATTTTGGTAAGAAAGGTAAATTGAGTCCCAGGTACATGGGACCCTTCGAAATTCTAGAACGAATTGGGGCTGTAGCTTACCGATTGACAATGCCGCCAAGTCTCTCCAAAGTTCACGATGTGTTCCACGTATCTCTGTTGAGGAAATACAGGCCTGACCCAACGCATGTACTCACCTTTGAGGAATTAGAACTAGAACCCGATCTGTCTTACTGCGAAGAGCCCATCAGGATTCTTGATACGAGATAACAAGTACTGAGAAACCGGATGACGCGTCTGGTAAAAGTTTTGTGGAGAAACCATAAGATGGAAGAGGCAACGTGGGAACCCGAGGAACTTATGATGAAGAACCACCCGAGTCTTTTCATGTGATAAGTATTCTAGAAATTTCGAGGTTGAAATTATTTTAAGGAGGGGAGAATGTAACACCCCAAGCTTCTACGGTACGCTTCTCTTTGAATAATGTGATAGCGTGAGTTGTATACAACACCAAGTTCTAACACACCATAACCAATCAAACTAGCCGTTATGAATAGTAATACCTACAATTTGAAATTATATATATTTTATATTTCAAAATGGACTTCATTTTTGGATTCGGAATATCGAATTTATCCTAAGGTGAAATTTTGGTACTTTTCGGATAACTTTAATATTTTGATGAATAATGAAAATTACAAAATTTTAAATAAAAACAACTTTTTTAATAAAAATAATTAGTAGTGATAAATTATGAATTTGAGTGGTTTTAAAGTATATTTAGAATATATTTTTACAATTTAATATAATGTTTGACATTTTACATTATTTTACAATTAAACCGGACATAAACAAGTGCCAATCTTTTGATAATTATTATCTCTTAAAAACATGCTTTTTGTTTTAACAACGAGAATTAATTTTAATTTAATTTCTCTCACTTCTGTGTTTTGAATTTTGAAAAATGGATTCCATATTTGGAATCAGGATGTTCGAATTGTGTAAATAGGTAACTTTTATTTTTAGACATTTTGAATAATTACTTCGGTAAATATTTTATTTACCATGGTTAAGGGTAAATCCGGTAAATAAGGGTTAAAAAATAATATTATAATAATACTGAATAACCCTAAAACGTGTCCTAACATTAATGGTTGATACATGTTCGACCATAGTCATCATTTGGACGATTTTGTGACCCCATGGTGCCACTTGTAGGGGATAGGGACACTTAATTTTAATTAAGTTAAAATGAATACAAAAATGACACAAGCATATATCTTTTAGCAAACCAATTTTTACATAGGGTTATATATGTTGTATTTTTCGACTATAAATATTAATTAGAAAGATAAAAAGATTTCATACATAATTATATTTTATCTATAATTTTTATACATTAAATAATAAAATTTATTTATGACACAATGATGATGCAGTAATTACAATAATAGTGAAAAATTAAAATAATTGATATTATAAATACACAAATAAATATAATTTGAGACTTTTTATGAATTAAACTAATTTTATAAGTTAATATTACATGTTAGGAATTCTTTAATTAAATTTATTTGAAGTAATCATTCTGTTATGAGTTTCACAAAAATCAACTATTGAATAGTGTCAAAATTGACATAAAAGAGTTTTTAAAACAAATATTATATTATTAATTGATATTAAATTCCTAAAAATATAAGGTTTGGGAAAGAGACTTATATCATGATATATGTATAATTAATGGATCACTTGTGGGTAGGTTGGATGTATATGATATGCTTATTACCCATATAATATAAAACTACAAAGAGACATTGTAAAAGTGAAACTAATTAACTTAGAGTTAATACTTAAAGATAAGGTTAATATAGTAACCCAAACCTTTATAAATTCTATTGGTTGAATGTTTTTATACCTATCCCCACCTTAAACTTTTAATAATCAAATTTGGAGCCATTATAAACCTAATATGAATTTATTATAAATTAATATTTCTAGCTTTTCCAAAGGTGCCCCTCACCCCTCTTATAAAAGGGCACTCCTCCTTCTCATTTCGTCACACCTTGAAAGCCTTTTGGTTCGGCCAAACTCAGCTCAAATACTCTCCCAACTTCCCTCAATACATCCTAGTGGCCTTATTTTGATCAGAAAGAAAACCTAAGGAGCCCTTTTGATCAAATCAAAAGGAAGAACCCGAAGAAGAGGTAATGATTTCACCACCCTTTTCCAAGTTCATTTCTTCTTCCACTTCTTCTTTATTTGTTATTACCATTCTTTAATAATAACTGCAATATCATATATATACTGTTATTTTATTATAAATTTTTTACAACCATATTCAGTATTCTATCCACCCTTTGAATAACATGTCACCATACATGCGTACGTACGGCTTACCATCTCCACGTCGTGGAGTAATTGTTATTCAATATATTATTATTTGGATGGGTATAATAATGATGTGTAACTCATGTAAATAATAAATATAACATGTTAATGATTCTGTATATATGATATACCATCCATTCATATATTATTTTAATATCAAAAGAATGATATTGTCGCTCGTACGTACGTACGGACTACCGTCTCCACCAACGCGATGAGATTCATTCTCCATCTTATCCATTCAAGTATAATTCTAATTTGATGATTAATAATTGTATCTAAAGACTTGATATCATTCTTTATATGATTAAGATACAACATATCCATTACAAACATGGCTTACGTAACAAAACATATAAAATAAAACGAGTAAGTTAACACCCGAAACAACGATAATACTAAGATATTATTAACAAATCAATGTAAAAAGATCATATAAGATATCATATTAATGTATATGATTCTTGTATAATTTAATAACAATTATTTAACCATTATACATGAGGTTAACCTACCCCACCCAAGTAAAATTTCAAGGTAAGGGTTATTTCACAATCTCTTCATTATCCGAGGTTGTTTATATGTAATAATCTATTGGGATCTCTTTATCATCCACATCCATGTTTCTTAAAAATAAATTTCAAAACATTTTTAATATTTACTATAATATGGTCGAAAGTCATTTATAACCTTGTTTGACTTTTTTAAGAGGTTTATAAGGTAATATTTCTGTCGTTTTCCAAACAAGGTGCTTTTTAACCTTTCCGAAAAAATTAAGGTAAGAATGTTTTTTTTAACTTATACGGCGGGTGCGGCTATTTTCTGCCGTTATAAAATCGTCGAAGCTTCCCTTACAAGCATATAAGAATAATTTCAAAGAAAATGTTTTATTTCATAATTATAAGACTCTTAAATGATTTCAAATTACAAAGAGATATTTCTCTAAAAAGAGTTTTGATTTCATCTATGTCAACATCCTTTGATGGATTTTACGCTTATTTGAAGTAGATTTATTATGATACAAAACTTCTATATTTAATTGAAGGTTTTGTGATATGTTTCACTATGGATGTGCTATTTTTATACCATTCATAGTTTATGGTGAAAGTATTGACATTTTTTATGCTAGTTTTAATACGAATGTTAATGTTACGTTTAAACCTTTTCATATGGGAATGCATTGGACTTAATATGTGACGGGTGGATCCCGCTATAGCTTCTCGATGCATCGATAGGTCTAATGAGAAAAACTAGTGTCTTGGCACAAGGCCTTGGAAAAATATTATTTTTAGTCTTGGCACGAGGCCTTGGATTTGTGGTTATGATAGTCTGGCATTATGCATTCCATCATTATGAACGTGGTTATTGATATTGCATGTGATTATTCGATTAACAGAATATCCATGGGAATAAGTAAATGGAATTATTTAATTTTACTTTTGCCACACTGTGTTGAAGTTCAAGTTTAAAAGGATTTTGTTTGAGTTATACATTTCCTTAAATGTTTATTCTTATTTTTGAACGTTTCGGCTATATTGTTATCCTTACTGGGCATTTGAGGTCACCCCTTTTCTATGTTTTATTTTTCCCAGGATGTGAAGAAGTAAGTTATGAATGACCTGCAGGGATTTTATGAGGGGATAATAGTGTAGACTATGGAGGCATTATGTTATTGTAGTAGTTTTTATCTTTATGATGTAATTTATAACTTTATGAATATATCATATGTTTCCAAGGATACTAAACCAATCGGTTTTTCAAGATTTGATCTTTCTTGTGATCATGCCAATGTTATGTAATAATGCACCGACTCTGGGTAACTAGGGTCGGGGTGTTACAATTTGGCTCGGCCAAACCCTGACCAAATTCCCTCTCAACTAACCTACATTCAATCTAGAGGCATTAGTTTGATCAGAAATCCAACCTAAAGAGCCCTTTTGATCAAATGAAATGGAAGAACCCGAAGAAGAGGTAATGATTTCACCACCCTCTTCCAAGATCCTTTCTTCTTCCACTTCCTTTTTCTTTGTTATTTACATTAATAAATAATAACTCCAGTATATTCTATATACATTGATGTTATTATAATTATGGTACAACAAAATTCATTATACTATCATCCCATTGAATGACATGTCATCATACTTGTGTACGTACCGCTTACCATCTCCACGTCGTGGTGTAATTGTTATTCAATACATTATTATTTGGATGGGTATAATAATGATGTGTATTTGATGTAAATAATATATATAACATGGTGATTATTTTGTATAAATTATATACATTCCAATTATATATTATATTAATATCAAAAGAATGATATTTTCGCTCGTGCGTATGTACGGATTACCGTCTCCACGACGCGATGAGATTCATTTCCAAGTTCACCATTAATCGATAATTATAAAAATATATATTTCTAATAAGTATGTAATATATTAATTAAAAATGATACTGGAGATATATATATTTATATATATAAGTATTTATGTACTTTCATATATCTTATTCACTTACTTCCGTTCAATACTATATGAAAACGGAAATAGCGTTTTTGCGTACGTATGGACTACCGTCTCCATAAACAGTGTTTTCCATTTCTTATATACATCTATTATTAATTTTTATATATGATAAATAAATCATTTTTTATATTATATAAGTATTTAAATCATTATCTAATTGATACAATCAAGAGTAAAAAGTTAAAACATGTACGATAAAGAAAGCTATTATTACCCGAAATATTAATATAACATGGAAATTATTATTAAATGGGTAGTATAAAGTCATAAATGAATAATGTATGATATAATAAATATTAATATGGTATTTTTATAATTTAATAACATACTATAGTCTTCATACAGGAGGCTAAACGTACATTTGACTCAAGGAAAGTGCAAGGTAATGGGTTTTCATCTCACTCTTTATTCCAGAGAGATTCAAGCCATATTGCCACTATTACCTTTTGTGTCGTGTATGTACTACCCATAATTGTATTATTTGCATAATATACATTAATTTAAGTGTATTTAAATATTCATTTTATGATACATATTTCATGGGGTGTATGTTTTGTAAGTTACCAAATTTGTAAGGGTTTATTTCACAATCTCTCTATTATCCGAGGTAGTTTATACGTAATTATCTACTGGGACATCTTTATCATCCACATCCATGTTTCTTAAAAATGTATTTCAAAAAATTCATACTATTTTACAGAATATGGGTTAAATTCATTTATACCCTTGTTCAACTTTTTATAAGATGTTTATAAAGGAATCCTTCCGTCGGTTTCCAAAAAAGGCCTTTTTTACCTTTTCGACAGAATTAAGGTAAGAATGTTTTTTTATTTGGTGGGTGAGGCTATTTTCCGCCATTATAAAATCATTGAAGATTCCCTTACAAGATTATAGGAATATTTTGAAAGTAAATTTTTTCTTTTATAATTACGTGACTTATTAATTATTTCAAAATAAGAGATTTTTCCCTTAAATAGTTTTGATTTCATCTATGTCAACATCATTTGATAAATTTTTCACTTGTTTGAATTTGATTTGTTATGATACAAATCTTCCATATTGTATTTAAGGTTTTGTGATATTTTTGACTATGGATGAGTTATTTTAATGTCGTTAATGATTTATGATTAATTTTTTGGCATTTCGTATGCTAGTTTTAATACTAATTTTTATGTTGTATTTCATCCTCTTGTTAAGATGAATGTGTTGGATTAGTATGTTTCGGGTTGGGGACCGGTAAAATTATGCCCTTCAGGTTGGGTTTTGGTTATAGCAGACACTCCGGTTTGGTGTTAGGTTATTAGAGGCACTCCGGGTTGGTGTATGGTTATTAGAGGCACTCCGGGTTGGTGTCCGGTTATTAGAGGCACTCCGGGTTGGATTCCGGTTACAGAGGCTCTCTGAGTTGGGTTATGGTTACAATTATCCCTTATATCTTGGCACAAGGACTTGACACAGAAATTAACGTTCAACAATATGCATTATATTCTTATAAAATTGGTTATGGATATTTCATTTGATTATTCGACAAGTTGGATATCCATGTGAATAAGTAAATGGCATTATTTCATTTTATTTTTTCCATATTATGCTGAAGTTCAAGTTTAATAGAGTTTTTTTTAGTTATACATTGCCTTAAATGTTTATATTTATTTATAAAAGTTTCTTCTATATTGTTATCCTTACTGAGCATCTGAGCTCACCCCTTTCATTGTTTTATTATTCCCAGTATTTCAAAAAGTGTATTGTGATTGATATGCAGGGGTAAGCCATGGGAATAATGGTGTTCATAAAGGATTATTTATGTTGTTTTGTTTTAAAGTGTAATGTAACATTCATGTATGTAATCTGTTTTCCAAAACTGCTAAACTGGTCGGTCCTTCAGGACTTTATTCCTTGTAATCATGCCAATGTATTAAAATAATGCATCGACTCTGGGTAACTGGGGTTGGGGCGTTACATTGATATATAAAAATTTATGTAAATATATTCACATAATTATATATGTAGATAATAAATATATTTAAATTTAATTATAATAAATTTAATCAATATTTAACTATATTATTATTTATTTATAAGTATATAGATACTTTTAAAAAATTATATTTATATATATATAATCATATATATTTATAAATTTATGTCATTATATATGTTTATTATATTATATATATATTTTTTAAAAACATATAAATATAAATCTAGAATCAATATTCATTATTTAAATATATATAAATTTTTATTATTAATATATAAATACATTAGAAATGATATTTATTGAATTATAATTACAAATATTTAAATGTATAAATATTTTTAATATAAATTAATGAATATATTTCTTTATAAATATATTTATAACATTATTAATGAACATATTATCTGAAAAAATATTTTTAAAAATGAGAGAAATTGAATAATTACAAATTATTACTATTTAACAATATGTAATAACAGATATTATTTATTTATTAAATTAATTTAAATTAAGAAAATTTAATATATACATTTTAATAAATATTAATACATATTTAAAATATTAAAAAATGTAAATAAATAAATATAAATAAATAATATGAAATGAATATATTCTAAATAAACAATACATAAAAATAAAAAAATATTAAAAAATAATGAATACCTACATGTAATAATATTACAAATAAAGAAGTAATAAGTTTTGATTAAATAGATAATATATTAAATTTAGCATGTTATAGTGATATTCTAAAATAAGTACTAAAATATGATTAAAAAATAAATATTAGCTGTGTAATATCCCACCCATCCTCAATGTAATGTGAAGGTGTTTGGATGTGAATTGGCCTTAAAAAACATCACCAATGTGCAGAGGGATGATCTTAAATTAAAAGGGATTCAAAACTTGTGTGGGCTATTTTTTTTTTCAATAAAACAACTCAACATAAAATTCCATAACAAAATACCATGACATTATGCATGATAAAAACGTAAAACTACTCAATGAAATACCATTGATATCAAAATTAAACTACAACAATGTACTATAGTGGAAAACTATACCATCATAGTACACAGTGTTAGATAAACACAACCGAACCCAAAGACTCCAATGAAATAACTCTATAAATCAAAACATTCTCCATGATCCAACTCTCAAAAACAGGACATGTATCATAATGTAACAATATAGTAGTGTGATACGATCTATTTAATTATTTCCCGATGAAAAATATCTTCCAAATAACCACCATTGAAAATCAAGGATGAGTAATGAAACTAAATACGTTTTCCCCAAAGGACATCCCTACTCATGCCACTATGATAGAAAATTTAAGAACATTTTGATAAAACAAATTATATAAAACAATTTAATATAGTATAACAAAAAGCCCAACTATTTCCATGAAATAATGTTTTTTTAAACCATAACTGTTTTCCATGGATGAAACCAAGAAATTAATTCAAAACCATTTCATACTCCATTTTTGGCATATATCATTCTAATCCAAAAACCCACACATACACATATGCATGCCAATATGAATGGTCCATACAAATGAGTGTTGTATCGACAGTGTATGAAGTCATTAGAATTTAATTATAATCACATGTTCCAATATACCATAGTCTCATATCACAGATTCATAATTCAATCATGTCACGTTAAATATAATATGAACACACACAAACCCAATATGCCAAATCATGAAAATGATATACTGAAAATACATTTTTTATGTTTTTATTGAAAATCCTTTTTACAAACCATTTTTCGTGAATCAATCCTATTAAATTTGTTAAAATCAATATTTTAAACGAAGTTATGAAATTACTTTGGAAAAAAATCCAAAAATTCCCAAGATCTAAAAAATACACAATACCTCACTAAAAAGGTCTATACCATTCATTTTACTCCAATTTTTTTATCAGTTTAAATCAATTTAAACAATTTCATGACAATACTTCGTGATACAAATAGTTGATTCGACAGTGAATCCAAATACATCGTGATTTTTGACCTAAACAAGGAACAACATGGATATACCCTTAAAACCAGGTTCAATAATTAAAAACACATCATAGATCTATTAACCAAACATCTTAAAAACACTAATCTAATCATTATTGTAAACAAATATTCACATATCTATCTAAAACAAGCTACATATATGAATCTGAGAGAAGTAGAAATGTAGAGCTAAGACAAACCCCAAAAAACAACACCAAATGAAAACCAACCATGACAATAAGCCTTTACCAATCATGATATGCTTCTGTATCACTTCCAATTCTATAGAGAAATCCTCCATAGCCTTTATGAAGTAAAAATATCTAGTTTGTGTTGATTTAGAATAAAAAATAGATTTAAACATAATCGCGACCTAGATAGTCAACGTTAAGAACAAGTTTTTAAACCATGAATGGTTAGCCTCACCGTTATGCAATATATGTCCAAACTATGATCCAAACCATACCTGAAGGAGAACCATGCATGTTTTTCCCACATAGTTAGAAAAATAATGAACCAACAATATTAAATTCTACTATCCCATATTCCATATCTTCCTCTTCATGGTCGGACGGATTCAATAAACCATTCAGTTACTAGTATTCCTTCCCCTTGGCCCTTGTCTTATTATGCAATGTTTTTCAGGAGTTTCATTGTTTCCACTTAACATGCACCGACCTTGATACTATTGTAGAGACCCAAAAACATGAAAAATCCTTTTACACCCTCTCAATATTCACCCCATCCCTAAAAATAATTTAAAACCATAAAAATGGTTAGATACTTGATACCATGGTTGGTACATTCTCCCCGCTATTGGAAATTCCATCTCATGATAGTATAAACACATAATTTCCATGGAAGTGTTCAGGACATTTCTTGAACATTTTCATTTCCCCTTTCCAACACACTTCGTAAATCGATACATGTTCCCAACTAATGTGCACTAAACTAATGATTTTTCCATGAATGAAATTATCTTCTCTACCCACGATCTAAACTAGAATGTGCACAAATGAATCATATGAATCCATATCAGCTTGACCCCATCAAATCACATAGTTAGGATTTGGTAGATTCATTTTCAACATATATAAATGAAAAATATTATTCCCTTCACTAAACCATAGTGGTAATGAAAACCAATATTCCACCTACAAAACCTATTCTAGTATCACAAAATAGCTTACATAACTAGGATATATCATTCCAAGAATTAATTATTTTGATGTACTATCCATGTATAAATCCCAAAGAAAACATGATCACTCACATTTAATGAAAATTTCTATCAAGGATAATCCTTATACAATTACTGACTAATATAATTCATCATTAGCCATTTTTTGATAAATTGTCAATTGTCTATTGGTTGTTGGACAAGGCTCAACCCATCATTGGAGGTACCACATTTTTATACAAAAAAAATTAGATAACAACATGGACTCTAATAAAACTATTCAGAAAGATCCATGTGTATTATGGCCTAATAATTTTAGATACACATTGAATACACTAATGGTATTTTCAACTACCATGAGCCACAGAAATCCATTATATAAGCCCACATAATATCATCAATCAAAATCGACCATTTAGATTTTCCAACCATCTAAGGAAAACATTGTACTCATTGTATATTTTCTCCCCAATGATTTTTTTCAAAATTTCTATAAATGATAAGTTAACCTCGTATATCATTTTGATATAATTGAAAGGTGAATGTCATGCCTCATTAAATGTCATCAAATTTAGATTTTTTTTAAATTCTTCCTTCATATGAGCTTCTAAAATAGGGAGGAAATGATCTAAGTGTGTGAGTTGATCTACTATCACCCATATGAAATCATTATTCAGAACCATTCATGGGATACCTATCACAAAGTCCATTACTATCAACTCCTATTTATAAATAAGATTAGGTAAAAATATCAACATAACTATTAATTGATAAACATTTGCCTCAAACTCCTACGATGTTCAACCTCAGGAAACAAACCAAAACACAAATTTTGATATCGACCAAAACAAATCTTTCTTTCAATTCCATCTACAAATTCTCTATTCCAAGATGAACAACCAATATAAAATATTTATAATCATGAAGAACATTTTCTTAAAATTCTTTTGTCATGGACAAAGGATTGTGGAACCCTATTAATTGTTTCTTATCCATCATCTATACCTAAATATTCTCCCCACAATTGATTTTTTCCTCATCAAAACACTTTTTGAATCAGAAATATATTCCTATTTTCCAATTATTTCGTGATTAGGAACTAGAAAAACCAAAAATTGAACTAAAACATAACCACAAGAATTACATTCCATGTTCATGTTGGGTAGGACTGACATAGACTACCCCAAATATAATACCTCTTCTTCTAACTGAAGAGATGAATTTATTCTAAATGATTTATCCACCGTATTTCCATTACTCAGTATATACATTAAGTAAAATTCAAATATTTGAAGATACATCACCCACCTTCATTTTCTTATATTTAAATACCATTTATGATAAAAAATGTTTAAATCTATTATGATCTGTAAACACATTAAATTTCCCTCCAAATAGGTAATGTTGTCATGTTATCAATTATTTGACTATGAAAACTAAATGAAAGTTGTGTTATGGGAAGTTATTATCATGAATCTAAAAACTTTTTGTTCAATAATAAATAATATGATATCCCCACATGAGAACACAACCCAATCATGATCTTGATGCTCCGTAATACACAACGTACTGTAGTCTGGATTTTGAAAAACATAAAATCAATGTCGATCTATGGGAAGCCTTTAGCACTTTAAAATACATCTAAATCGATTCATCATAACAGAATATTCATTCATTCAATGTATTCATAGGTTTTGAGAGTCGTCAAATCTCACAAAAATTTATTGGTAATAACAAACTAAACCAACGAAATTATGTATATTGAAGACTTTCTTTGGAGGCTTCCACTATATAAAAAATATTCTACTCTATATATATATATATATAATATATTTATTATATTACATTACCAATGAAAAAACCAATTATATACAAAAATAAAACTTTGATAATTTGGAATTCAACTAATGATTTATCATGATTCCTGACACCATCGTCTTGTGTTTCTGATGCTCAACCCCTTTCCATGAATTCACAAATATTTAACCCATAGAGCCCTCCAAAATACATTCCATATATATTTAAAATATACATATCACCGAAACTATATTTAATGTAGGTTCCATTATAATAGAAAAAAAAAATTTACACATATTTATAGATTATATATCTACATTTGAACTCTATTTTAGGAAAATACCTTATCCAAGACCACAATTGGGGTATCACGAGTCCTTGTAAATTTTAGGTATCCATTGATATTTGTAAAATTTATTGAAAAAATAATACATTAATGAAAGTGGATGCCAATTATTTATCATTAATTGGTTATGCATACAATAATCTACAGACAACTAAAGAGTTTAATCTTCCGTTTTGACAAACCAGACTAGAGCTTCCTATAGAGACATGATGGGTTGAATAAACACTTTTTTCATCTCTTACAACATAACATTCAATTAAATTAATTGTATTGGTTGCATATTATATGAATAAAGGGAAATTATACGATTACCTAGAATGATTTCAATCGTAAACTCAGTTTCCCTTATAAGATGTAACCTGAGGAATTCTTGTCAAAAAAATCAGGAAACAAATCAATGTTTCTTGGGAAAGTTCCTTTATTGACCTCATCCATACGTTCCAAATTCAATAATACTATATTGTGTGAGATAATAACAACTGGTGGTGAAAACAAGCCTATTTTACCTATATTTACATTGAAATATCCACTATAGAGTTTCTTTATTCCATCCTCATTTGTAACACAAAATTTCTATTCATAACAGATGATTTCATCTGTGACCATTATCAACCAATAAAGACCTAGATTATGTAATAGAAATCCATCTATATCACTGATATATCCCATAAAAACTCAACTCCTTTAGTTGTTATATAATATACTCTACACATAAATGATCTACATTTTATTTGACCAATTTAAGATTGGAGATTCAATAAAGACTACATTATATCAATTTAAAACACATACAATAATTAACACTAGATAAAATAAAAAATGGGATCCACCCATATCAATGAAAGATTTCATAAGGGTTGAATTTAAAATAATCGTAGCAGTCAACATGGATGGTCTATACTGACTGTCCACAAAATAATTTTCAGATAAATATAAGTTATTTCTCATTAAACATTGTTCCATGCTTCCCAACGAATATTTCCCCTACTACAGATTCATGGTATTCCTAGAATCACCCTGGTTAGTAATGTTATACTAACTAGAGTTATTTTATTTTCCTCGAACCATCAAATAATATGAGTTCTGCGATACAGGTAAAGTGTCTTGAACACCAAACCTTTGAGTACTCTGATAATAGATTCGAAGATGACTCATTTTTTGTAATTATGTAATGCTCTCTGTTGACCCAGAAACTCTATCTTCATTGGGCTGATGGAATGACATCAAAACCATTGATTTTAATTTTATGGTCTTGGTAGAATATTCACTAATCTAATAATTGGATTCTATGCCATCCCACTGTATTGGAAATATGTGTTCATCTTTCACTTTCTCCTAGCATTAGAGTTCCACAATTTTCTAATAGGTATCAACATAATCCATGAACATGTAGCTCTTAATATGTCAATTTCAACCAATATATCTCTAGTAACATTCATTGTATAATCTATTACATAGAAAATGGCACTTTTTTAGTGAACCCCTTGAAATATCCTCAATTAAATTCTATGTACCTTCAAAGATACACTATCCTCACATTTGGGAGAATATAGATTAATTCATATATTTATCGATATAATCTATCAATTTTAGGTTATCATGAATCAAAATGAATAAATTTTTTTTCTTACAATTATAAATGTATGAGGATAGAATTTTTGATAATAAAATTTTCAAAATCTTCACATCCAATTCCTTGGTCGAGTATAGCTTGAACAGTTAAATACCAAACATGGTGTTAAAGATCTTCTAGCATATAAATCTCTAGGAAAACATACACCTCCACTACTGTTCCCTGGATATTTAATATTAGATTAATAATATTCATCCTCATATATAAATTATTGGGTTCTGAATCAACCAAAATGAAGGGTGGATTATGCCTCTAAAATGGGATGGAGGGATCTCTATTGATGTGTTCATTTATCTTTTCCAATCAATCTATATCCTGTTTGGACTGAACTATAACCTGAAAATTTTATATGGTAACCTATTTGTCTTCTACAATTTCATTCCCAATAGCATATTCTGATTGGTTTCTATAATGCATACCATGTATCATTTTCCTGAAACAAAACAAACATTATGAGTACAGGCCTAAAAATATAATTTTCTACTACATCACAAATATCCCAAAAAAGGGTTTCATAAATTCATCATTTTCCTTAGTACATTTTTTTAAAAAAAATTGACCATTATTTTGAAAATCACACCTATTTCCAAATACAATAATCATTATCTTTTTATAAATCTAAAAAATGAATCCAAATTTTTCATTTTTAAAAAATCTTTATGTTTTATCCAAATCAAAAATAAATACTAAAAATAAAATATATTATTCTACTGGGATGTCAATTCTAAAATTCATTTAATGTTTCCTCATTGGAAAAACACATGATAATAAGAATACTAATTCCTATCATTTTCTTCAAAATAATTATGTACCCAACTATGAGGTAACTTCAACCTATTAAAAAAATAGTTAGATATGCATTTTTATGCAATTCATTCCATTTCCCATCAATGATACTCCATTCTATCATCCAAACCATAAGATTAAGAAAACATGAATTTCAAAATCTAGACTAAAAAGACTGATTCCCACTTTTTAGTCAATGATCAAACCCAATAATACCGATTTTTGACAATGATAATTGGAATGGCCATGATAGAATCCACTTGTTACATCCTGGCCACGATCATTTTCATGAGAAAGAAGTGGAATGTTACATGTCATTAATAGACATCCCCAAGGTGCCAAAGGCTTAAAATCAATGAGAAGGGATTAAATACACTTGGTAAATGATTTAACCATTTTGAAAAAAACATCGAACCATAAAAATCATATCAAAATACAACTACATGATGCATGATAACAATGTAAAATAACTCAATGAAATATCATTGATATAAAAATTAAACTAGAACAATACCAAAATTGATAACTATAACCATCAATGTACATAGAATAAGTAAAATAATAAAAACAAACCTAGATACTATTGATATGTAACTCCATATATCCAATAATTCTCCATTATCCAACTCCTAAAAACAAACCAAATATCACAATGCATAAATAATGATGTTCAATAGTTCACCAATTTCTATGTCTTCATGAAAAATATCTGTAATATAACCAATCGTACAAGGACCACATGAGAAATGAAACTATGTATGTTTTTACCCAATGAAATACCTACTCACACCAATAAGATTGAACCTGTTATCACATTTAAACAATTTATATAAAAAAATTATACTAAAATTTTACAAAGTTAAACAAATAACCAACCTATTTCTATGAAATATAGTTTTTAGAACCGAAATAATTTTTCTATGATGAAAATAATCAATTTCAGCAAGACCACTTTATATTCCTATTTTTCATTTCATATTCTAATCCACATGACCACACATCCAAAAAATCTTGGAAATATTATACTTCCATAAAAAATAATAGTTTCTCATCTATCTGTGATGTCTTAAAACGTTAATTAGAATCCCATGTTCCAAAAAAAATTAACCACGAACTAAGTCATATTTCAACATGGCCTCATAAAATGAATCATGAAACACACTATCCCATTAAAAAAATCATGAAAAAATAATCATTCCAAAACCATTTTAATAAAAAACCATTTAATATAAACTTTTTACAAAAAAAAATTTCAAAGAATAAAACCATGAAACTATTTGCAAATACATATTTTAAAATAATTTATTAAATCACTTTGAAAAATATTACTATAATCCTAAAAAATCTAGAAAATTCACAAACTATAACCAAATAAGGTTTCTAACATTATTTTCACACAAATAACAATGTAAATTTCAATAAATTTAAAATATTTGAAACTAATCCTTAAATTTCTAAATAAAGGAGTTGAGAGTGAAGCCACCTACCATGATAATTATGATTAAAATAAAAAATGGAATGGAAATCATACAAAACTAAGATGAATCTCTAAAAAACCATTGTATATCCCTTATCGTAACATAGAAAAGAAAAAAATCCATCCATGATCATCACAAAACCAATGATCGATCTGTAGCATATGTAATCTCAGAATAAAATAGTTTAAATAATATATATCTAAGAAAAAACCAAAAAAACTAACAGAAAGTATGAATTACCTGGGGAATCAACATTAAATGCACTAAAAAACCCCTCCATAATGCTTCAAAATCGATGGAGAATGATATATTTTCCTTTGAGAGGGAGAAATCTCTAGTTACGGTCTATATTATTTAAAAATGATTTGTCAAAACATAATCCTGACCAAGATCAACATTTTTTGGATAGATTTATTAAATAAAACATTGGTAGTCACAAGATAAGGAAAATTATGCTCTAAACATGCACCAACCTCATTCTATAGGAGGACCTCACACAGTTGTCATGCCATGTTAAAACAATCAATCCCCTACAATGAAAAATAAATATTTTCCCACTTTTAATGGTTCCTCCTTGGTGTCTGCAGAGTTTCGAAAAATTGAGCTCCAACCCATCTACCTTCCCCTTATCCATTGTCTCATTGTTCATGGTTTCTTGTAGGTGTTTCTTAGTTTCCATTAACCGTGAACCACTGGTTCCCCAATAGCAAGGAAAAAATTCAAGCAGTCATATAAACCGTCATAAAAATCCCCCTAATACATTATGTACATAAAAACCAATAAATAAAGGCGTACTAACATGAAACTATGGGTGTTATAATGTGCATGTGTTTCTATATACAATTTTTTTAATTAAATATAATATTTATCTATACATGAAATTTGTTGATTACATATATTTATGTGAAATCAATGTAACACACATTTGATATATGTTAACTAGAAGAGTCAAATGACATTCAATATGATAATTACTGAATGCAATTAGTCAATATTTTTATTTAATAATAATTTTTAGTTATAAAACATTATTAACTAAATATATGACTTATTTAATGTAATATAAATATATTTGTTATTTTAAAAATCAGATTTTAGGAATGATATATTTACAAATTTCAATATTAAATGATTTTGTGGTTAATTGTGTATATGTAATTTTAAAATGAATAAAACGTTAATATATTTTTAAATATTACATTGTACTCATTTTTTATATTTATATTAATATATACTATTTATTATTATATATTTTTTCTATATATATATATATATATTAAAATTATTTATCTTTTTTTAATAATTGTTTAATTAATGAAATTTAAAAAAATTCAAAATTCAGAATTTTTATTTGAATTTTAAATATAACAATTAATGTATTTTAATTTTTATAAATATTACGTTTCATTAATTTCTAGTTTTTTTAATTTATAAGATATATTATTTATATATATATATATATTTAATATAAGTTTTTTTAATTTATAATCATTATATATTTATATTAGACTTGTTCATTTTTATCTATATTTATTTAATTAATAAATATGATAATATTTTTGTTAATTTAAAAATTATTAATTTTTATTTGTTTCATTTTTGTTTATATTAATTTTAAATATCTAAAAATTAAATATATACTTTTATTAGTATTTTAAAAATAGATATACATATATTCATTTTTTCATTTATATAAATAATTATTTTTTAATACATTTTTAATTTACACATTTTTAATTATTATTTGTTTAATTATTTAATTTTATTCGAGACTGTTAGCAATGCTTAAAATTTTAGATAAAGGATACCCTTTATCAATACTAAAAATAATGCACTAATAAATGTTACCCACTATCTGGTTTAAAAAAATCTCTAATAAACAGTACCCAATATTAGTGATAAATTAAAGAGTTGATAAAAGGTCCCCATAATTAGTGTTTTTAGCCGTGGTAATGGGTTCATTAATCATCATTTTTTTGTTGTGAAAATAAAGGACATTATTACTAATATTATTTTTTAAAGTATTTTCTCAATAAATAACTTTTGTTTATCATGGTGTTAGTTATTCAAAAAAACATCACTGCCAATCAATTGTTTTCAATAAGAATATTGAAGCATGTCGTTAACTATATAAATAAGGTATAGTTTTTGTAAAAAAATATCATCATTATATAATTCCAATGTGAAAATTATAAAAAATAAAATCTAATACTCTAATTATAATACATGAAATAAATTTAAAAGTTTGAACAATAAAATAAATTTTTATTAACTAATTAATAATATTATAAAATATGGAACAGTTTAAATAATTTTTTAATTATTATATTCATGAATTTTTTCATTATATATCATTACTAATTAAGTAAAATATAATAATTAGATTATTCATATATTATTTAATGTTAGAGATTATATAAAAATAATTCAATGAAATTAATGTTCATCTAAATATTAAATGATTACTTGTTTCATATTATCGTAACACAAATATTACATGTGTGGTTGTATAATCAATCTACTCTCAACAAGTTTATTCATACATTTATTTTTATATTTATCTAAAAGTAAATTCAGGTAATAAAATAATAATTAAAATTTATATATGCAATGAAGTAATTTTTAAAAATATTAAATTATATTTTTTAAAAAATAAAATCAGTTATATATTTATAATTCACATATGCAAATATATTTTTATTTGAATGTATTGTATTCTAGATTATAATACTACTAAAATTGAGGAACCATTACTTATTTCATTTATGATTAAATAATACACAGTGGTTTCAACTATTAGATTGGTATATATTGTACAACTAATATATGATATCTTCTTTATGAAGAATTTAAGGTGATATAATTTAAAAGTCTACTACCATTAATGGATTGTTGCATATGGATAGTTATGTGACTCTAATATTATTAGACACAATTGTGTATGAACATAACATCGAGATATATTAATGATATGTCCCCTTCAGAAGGTGTTTCATGGGAAAATATTTAATGATTTTGGATTTCCGAAAACTCGATGATTTAGATTCGATATAGGGTGGTGACTATGATGAATGAATGAATAATGAGGAGTGGTTCTATAGATAGAGGATAAAATATGTTATTGAAACCATTAGTATAATAGTATATTTTCAACTATACCAACTCACATGTACCCTTAACTAGCTATACCTTTACACAAGTACCCTTACATGTGTTATACCCTTATTTAGATATCACATTTACTCTCACCGTGTAAATAGATTAATTAAAATACTTCTACACAAGGGATGGATGAATACCCTTATGTGAGTTATCGTGACATTTGTTACCCTCATGTGAGTTACATAAATTCAATATCACCCTCATGCCTCCCTGATGGAATTCTTATGCAATGTATATGAAAACACTCTAACCCTTAATGAAATATGGTACCATTATTAAACCACCATTATAAAACCACAACGTTACACATATGGAAGGTATATATTCTGTTATGCAACATTTTTTACCCATAATTATACACAAGGAAACCCAAACATAGTTTCGGTTACCCTTATATAATATGGGGTACCCTTACATAGCTTTTTAATGATTATCCACCATTGCACAATAGTAAAAAAAGAATCATTGCATATATAAATAGTTATGAAATATTTATTACACTTAAATAAATATTCATTGAAGATGTTATACTGATATGTAATAGTGTAATACATAGTAGGGAAGTTATATATAACACAAATTTTTTAATTTTATGAAATTAATATATATAAAATTATATGATAATATTAAATATAATTTAAATATTTTAAAAAATTGAAAAAATAATAAATAGATAAATACCTTTAGTTGTAAAAAATTTAATATAAATTGTATAACACTTTAAAAATACATGTAAAAAATATTGAGCAATGATTACTGAAAAAATATAATCAAAATGAGATACAAATAATTTTAATTAAAACTCAATAAATGTTTCAAAATATAATAAATATGAGTTATTAGATTTCTAGGAAAACAAAAATTGTAAATTAATCATTAAAAATACTATAGACCAAATAATTGAAACATTTTTTATAATTTAATATAAAGTATTCATAAAATGTAAGTAACAAAAAACTAATTGAACATTTACAATGTTGTTACAACAATAACAATCTGATACATTTATAAGTAAAATAACATAACATTTAATTATATGTCCTAACTCAATCACATCCTTTTTGAAATTTATACAAAAGCTAAATAATGATATCTCAATAAAATTCTCCCCCATAAATAATAAACCATTTTAAATTATTAGTATTAAAATAGAAAATTTCACTAGTTTACTAATTAAAATATAATAACACTACCATTATAAAATGAATTCCAATATTTACACTATATTAAACACAATAAGATTACCATAGAAAAAATAATTTGACAAAAATTTAATTAGAATTATATATTGAAAATATTAATGAAAATTAACCAATTAATAATGATTAAAAAAAGATTTAAGAAATAGTAAATTATAAATTTTATCGTGTTCTAAAAATATAGTTATAAAATTTATTTAATATTGTTAAAATAATATTATTTTAACATCACATATTTATAATTCTTATTCCCAATCATCATAAAATCTAGTAGTTTAATAAATATTTTAGAATGTTTTTTTCTGTTCGAAGAAATTTTAATGAAATATAAATTTTTTTACATGATACCTCATAAAACAAAATATAAAATGTATATTATTTTTTAGATATTGGTGCATATGATTTTTAAAAAATGATTTAAAATAATCATAATCACATAATGTTTTAAATTTATAAAATATTATATTAAAATGACATAAACTATGTCAAAAACAAAAAAATTTAGAGAAGATACAAGAAATTAAAATATACTCGTCCTCATTTATAGATCATCAATTGTGAATTTGTTTATTAGAGATACATGAAATTAAATTATTACTGATAATAAGGGAAATACGTGTTTTCCGTCCCTATAAAAATGTACTCTATGAAATCAAATTCTTAAATTGAAAATAATTGATAATAATGCTGATTTTAAAAAAATAATCCCATGTAAATATTTCCATTAATATATCAAATAACCCACTCAATATATTTTATATAACAGTAATTAATATTTTATATAAATATAATACAAAAAATGACTGAAAAATTATATCTACTGAGTATTAAGTGAAATAACGAATCATTATATAATTCTTTTTATAGTGTAACATTATCACACTATCGTGATTCCTCAAAATCCAATTTGAAATTTTTATCATTGTGGTTTTAATGGAATTTCATGAGTCATGGCATCATATTTTCACATTTATATTATAAGAATTTTAATTATCAAAGAAAATAATATATTTTCTTATTTTATTTTGAAAGAAAATAAAAAATTTATATTATCCCATTAAGATCATCTGTATATCACTAGTATGCAATTTATAAATATCATTATAGTGTAAATAAATTTTTATACCAAATGTCATTTTTTCAAAAAACAGAAGTAAAACAAAAATATAATTGTATGCATTATTAATAAACAATGTAGGATCATCCATTTTGTTAAAAAATCATTTGGTAAAAATAATTATATCCATATCCTAATAAATTTTCTAAGATCATTCATAATAAATTATTAATAATTTTTATCTTTCAAAAAATTATTTGGAATGTTTTTATTTTTAAATACATGGTGTATATTAACAAAAAATAATTTGATATTATTGAAATTAAAATTCCCATTTTTATATCCATTTTAAATAATATTATATATTAAAAACTAGTAGATGCTACTAAAAATATGATATATACAATCAAAAAAATTGGAAATAATTAATCATAAAAATTGATTCCCTCTCCCAAATAATAACTTTTCCCTATTAATTCTTCATTACATTTAACTATGTATCTAGCTTAATCATGATTATATTCAAGAATCCACTTAGTTTATATTTTTTTCTTTAATTTTTGATAATTAAGAAATATTACACATATTACTTCTATAAATATTATGCAATTCTTCTAGAATATTTTTAATCAACATTGATAGTTTTTAAGAATTATCATTATTTATTGTCAAAAAAATACAAAAAATATATAGAATAATCATAGTAATGTATTAAATATTTAATTTATTGTTTCATATTTTCATAAATTCTAATTACTATTTCAATAAGATGATAAAATTAGTTTTTCACATTTTTAGATAAGTTTATAAAGATATTTCCTCACACTAAACATATTTATTATAATATTATTGATCGACATCATCACAAAAATTAAATCCATATATTTATTCGCCATCATTATTTAAATTTGATTTATACCTAAAATATTAATCTTAACAAATTTAACATGCATAAAATCTGCAACAACTAAATTATTCATATTGAGAAATCTATATTACATCCAATTATCAGTCTCACAAATATTTATTCATTAATATCATTTTAGAATAATCTTTGTCAAAATTATATATATTGTTCATAATTAAAATATTTTATGAAACCCAAAACAAACTAACAATTTTTGTAATTGGGTCTTTCTACAATTTATAATCATTATTATTTAATGATAAGATAATAAAACAAATATTTAAAGTTAAAAATGTATAATAATATTTTTGACCCAATACTATTTAATAAAAATAAACACAATAATCAATATTTTACCAAATATCCTGATTTGGCATATTCATTATTTTAACTATGATATTTTTTTGGTGTTCTACGGGAAGAATAAAAAAATATTATATATATTTTCTTTAATAAAATATCAATTTTTAAATTTATATACTCACATATTGTATGACTTATAATGGATTTTTTTTTATAATTTGTTTATAATTTTCTATAATGTAGAAATATATTTTTTAACTATTCACTTTTATGTAATATGAAATAAATCTAGATAAATATATTATAATCATTAACTATGTATAATAAATACTTCCTTTCACCATGAAAAATATTTTTTATAATACCAAATTAGAAAATATGTCGTCAATGAAGACATTTATCAATAATAATATCATTCACTAATTTAGATAGGTGTTTATGTTTTTATTTTGTAAACATGATTCCCAGACAAAATAATTCTATACAATTAACTATTTAAATTGGGGAACCTATTCATTTTCTGATAAAATTTACAATATTCTAATTTATATATTTCTATGTCTAATATAACAAATAATATCACATACTTCACTAACATTAAAAAAGGAAACATGTTTTCATTTGTTACATTTGAAAAATTAATTGTGTAATCATTTTATTTTTATTTGTAGAAAATAATTCATATTTTTTAAAATAATTTATCATTTAATATTTTGAAAATTTTAATTAAATTATTCACCACAAATATTTGATAAAAATATAAAATATAATTTTAAAAAATACATAAATATTACCTTTTAAATGAGAAAAATTAAAAAACAATTACAATAACATTAATCTTACAATTAAAGTTGAAAACAAATGTATATTTTCCTCCAACACATGAAATAAATGATAAAATATTTAAAATCAAAACATTTAGATGTTTAAAACATGCAATGTATAAATAATCGGATGCTTTGAGACAATTATGGTGAATTTTAAGAAATATAACAATCATTTATAATGTATTGGTGAAAATGATAATTTGGAAACAATAATATTTTTAGTAAAACATTTTCATACAAAAAAGAATCCTAACATATATTTGTGGTAAAATTTGAAGAAAATATTAAGAAATAAAGATTCTACAGCCAAATGATTTTATATCCCTTGTATGGAATTTTTTTGTATAAGTCCCTTTCATTCTAAAATTTAAAAAAGTTACTATATAACCATTCCCTTTTAGATTATTCCAAAATTATTCCTATTTATCTTTGGGGGAAATTAATTATAACAAAAATAATTATTTTTTGTCATTTGGTTTCGTCATAGATTCTATGTTTTCCATAAATACATTTTCTACGAACATATTTATATAAGATTTATTAAATATTAAAATTACTGTTTTTCAAATAAATATTCACATTTAAATATCTTAATAATTGGTATAGACTTATTCATTATAATTAGATTCAATATTTCTCAGTTTTATATTTGATCACCTAATATTCATAAAAAAATTCATGGATTATGTCATTTACTATATGACTAAATTAAATAATAATTCATGGTATTTGTTTTTGAAATCAAAAATCTCATTAAGTATATTATTTAAGATTCTATATCTTAGACACAAAATCATTTTTCATTACTCCTTCTCATATTTAGTGGTATTCATATTTTCAATTAAATTTAATGTATAAATTTTCTAACAAAATTATAATTTTTAATTTTACATACTCTATTTATAAATATTTATGATATTATTACCCCATGTTTCCTTTTTCCCATTATATAATTTTTTAACATTTGAATTAACAGAATTGCACTCAGAACATGAACAATTTTTTTTCATTTTTATCAATAATTATTTTATTATTATTAATAATTATAGGAGTTGTTAATTTAGAAATTAATTATTCAGGTACTTAACAATTTGTGTCCATCAAATGAATGTTCAATATCTTAAATTCAATACTTGACTAATTTATTTAATCCGAAAAATTTAAAAACTTCCATCCAAAAAACAATACATTCTTTTATCTTCTCCTTTTCTCATTATATTTTGATGTATGTCTTCATTTGACTATTAGCCCTCATGTGTCATTTAATCCATTACTCATAACATCTTATATTTAAAACAGCATTATTATTTCTAGTATCACATTTCATGTAATACATATTTTTTCCATTTTTCTCTACATCCTCTTTTTTTCATAGACTCATAGAAGATCTTGTTAAAATATTCCATATGTATACACTTTCAACATATATAGATTTATAATAGTTAGAGTATTAATTAACATTATTTATAAAATAAATACATTATATAATGGAAAACTCATCTTTATTATTTTTTTTTCAAATCCAGTCCATCCACTTTTAAATAACCGATTAGTTGTTTTAAATTATTATATAAAAAAATTTACATTCTCTGATATCCACATTAAATTAATAAAATATTTTATATAATAATACCTAAAACCTTTCCATTCTACCTATAATGTATAATTATTTGCTGTGTTCTGTAATTACATTTCATAGTCATATAAATTGGTAAAACAAATAGTTTACTAATTCATGTTCTAAAAGAATAAAAAACATATATTATTATTGATGTATTCCAATGTGGTTATATTAGTATTATTTGTTCTATAGGGAATAAAAAAAATATTTTAAAATATTTATTGATATTTCCAATATGATTAAACATAGATATACAGAAAGTTACAAATGACACAATAAAAATATTACTTTATTTATAATTTAAATGTATCAATTCCATATCATTACATACAAGTGATTTGTGCTCAATTTTTATATAGATCATATGGTTTCTCTATGATTGTGCAACGATACTCTTATAACTATTTCATATATTCATCCATTTGATCTTATAATTTCCATAATAAAACCTCTATAAAAGGGGGGTGGGATAGGTTACCAATACTCATATGTATTAGTGCATTCCATGAAAAACATTTCATTACAACATAGACCATTTGGCCTTGTTTAAAGTAAGAAATATATTTAATAATTAAATACACGTAACCTAGAACTTAAATGAATTGGGTATGGAAATATTTTTTCTTTTTAGACGGATAAAAATGTTGGTTTGTATGTTGGGTGAATATTCCTATTACATATTTGAGAAAAAAACTAATCAATGTTTGTTACTGAGTTACTGATTAATGTAGTTTAGTATTTATTATATAATTGAGAAAAAGTGAACACAATATTTTTAATATTATTTGGTTTGAAATTATTTTAATATACTCTTAAATAATATATAATTAGTGAGATGATTAATACACATAATGTAAAAACTTTTTTAATGGTCTAGAATCCTATTTATTGAACATGTATTTATAATTTATCATTGGTAAAACAAACTGCACATTAATATAATTCAATCTCTATAGTAATGGGATTTTTCATTGGGTGGAAAATACCAAGGACTGTTCATATGGTTGGTGAAATAACAAATAAGAGAGTTGAATATTATTGGGAAAACCATAAAATGAATCATAAGAAAAAATAAAGATAAATTATTTAACAAATAAATATAGATAGTTGTTCAAATATATGATAAAATGGTGTGTTAGTTAATTTTTCTCAATGATCTCTCTCCAAATCAGTAGTAGAGAGACAAAAATTGAAACTTCTTTGTGATTGCAGTAATTAAATAATAGTAACATAATATCTTATTACTATATCATGTATTTTAAATATTATCACAACCCTAAAATAACCATCTATCAATTATCATTTAGTTTTAGAATCCAAAATTCATCACTTCTATTCATCGGTTATAAATACAAATATGTAAACATGTTGTTTCTTGTTTAAACCTGAATTTTTTTTAAAAAATATTCTCTAGTTCTTTAATTAATCTTTTTAACACATTTTATAATATTATTTTTATAATACATTATATATGTTTAGATAACTAACCAAATAAAAAACCTGGAATGTTACAGTGTTTAAAATTATTATAATAAAATAAATATATTAAATAAGATGTAACTTCTTTTATTCCTAAATAGATTCATGATGTTTTATTATAATATAATATCCAAAATATTCATATGATTATTCTGGTTTTTCACAATGTTACATAATAGGTTGATCTATTTGAATAAACTTGAATATAATCAAAATAAAAAATTATTACTCAAAACACAACATCATCCCAAAAATACTAGTAGTGAATGTAATTTAACAAAATGGGGAAATTGATTCGATATAAATCATATCACATGAGTCTCATTATTTATATATCCAAATAATTATAATTATAGATGCATAAAATGATATATATATATATATATATTGATTAAAAGATTTTAATAAAAATGTAACATCATGGTGAGTATGAATTTGAAATTTATGTGAAGGTGGGAATTAATATACACGATGTTGGTTAAAATAATTGGAATTATAGTTTCAAGATTGATTTTATGGATGGAAGAAAGGGTGGTGATAATATAAGAATAATTTTCACAACTATATGTAGAAAATGAATTATTGTTGGATTAAAAAAGTTATTCTTATAGTAATAATATAATTTGTGATATTTATTTAGAGCTCTAGTTTGACTACTAAAACGATGTAGAAAATGAATTATTGTTGGATTAATGAAGTAAATGTACATATAATATTCTTGATAGCTCATATAACCATTTTTTGGTGGATTTATTTCCCAATAGAAAATTTTTTCCATATATTATTAAATTTTATTCAAATTTTGTTGAGTTTTTCTATTTAATGTAATAGTTTAAGTGTGCATACAGGAAATTTTACTTTTATAGATAATTTAATTTAACATGTTTCTTAATGTTTGGAATATATATAAGAATGTTTATAAGACTGATATATAATATTTATTATGTGTTAATTGATTAGATAATGGTGACAAAATTCCTTCATATTTCCCCGACATTATATACATATCAACCCCTTCCCATGGGATATACATGAGCCTCATCATTTTACACCCTTTACCATCTCCCATGAGATTATATTGTGCCGTAACATTTTGTCAATTTCTATATAGGAATGTAGGACAAATGATTTCCCAACAACTATCATTAAATTTATATAAACATATTAATAAATAAATAAAGTTGATGTGGGGACCCTCTTAATATAGGATGTCAATTATTTTAGTTATAAATGGTATACATTTAAGTAAATCAAGCCTAATATTTTCACAGTATTGATTCATATATTTCCATATATGTTTCCTTAAATGCAGCTGATGTAGGATCACTGATACTGATTATACTATCAAAATAATGATGTAGATGCTCAATATACAAGTAGGAAAGGGGGTGAATTATATACATTGAAAATTCCTTTGGAACCTTTAATGTTGGTTATAACATTCCATGTTTAACAAAGTTAAACATGGTTAATTTACAAGACCTCGACATTCTAAAAACGTGCTTGATTCTATAAATGTAGTTCTGAAAATGAAATTCAGAAAATGTGGTTCCAAAAATGAAATTTAAGAAATGATTACAATAAAAAATATTCTACCTTAAACCATATTGAATCTCACTGATAAAAATAAACTTTAACAAAAAATTATAAGATAGTTATACTTTCTTTATCCGTCAATATTCAGCGGAAAAAAACATAAAACAATACAAGTAACAATTATGAAATCATATAACCAAAAGAGTTGGGTATCCAATAACCTTGGATAAAGGTCCCTTGATTTATACGTTCAAAAAAGATAGTCTTACTGACACCAGGGTAAACCCTCAATATGAATATCGGAAATTCCATGCATTCTACGAAAGACCTTAAACTTCAAGGTAGTCAGCACCTTTATCTTCCTATCCCCAGAAGCCCTCTAATGTACTCAGCAACATTTAGAGTCTCACGAAGAAATTATGAACAAGATGTTCATTAAGCCAAAATCCTGACGTCTCTATCTAGAAATCACATCAACATGTAATATCTATATTGATCAATGTTATATCAAAATTTCTGAGCTCATTAAAATGAGATCCTATTTATAGGAACATCTTTAATGGTCGACTCCCTCCTCCAATGGTAATATTTTTCTATAAATTTATGAGGAACCTATACATGTGTCACTAAAACAATGGTTAGTTAGTAACCGAATGCACAAAATTGTTTTATATCTCAAACAAGA
The DNA here is from genome assembly GCA_963277665.1 of Viscum album. Classification (NCBI taxonomy): domain Eukaryota; kingdom Viridiplantae; phylum Streptophyta; class Magnoliopsida; order Santalales; family Viscaceae; genus Viscum; species Viscum album. The sequence continues at coordinate 1,708,964,566 of OY728152.1, read as the reverse complement.
GTAAGTAAAAAGTGGTTTCTCAACCAAATTCATATTTTGGAGTCTATGGAAAAATAAACATTGAATTATAAGAAAGTAAACATTCAGAGTCTATATTATAAGAATATTCGGATTCCATTTCTCATAAATTTGAAATCAGAATTCTATAGAATTCAATGTCTGAATTCTGAGGAATTCAGAGTCTATATTCAGAGGAATTCAGATTCTGAAATCTATGGAAATTCAGAGTCTGAATTCTGAGGAATCCGGAGTCTGAATTATGAATAATTTAAAACCTGAGTTCTAAAGAATTTGGAGATTGAATTCTAAGGAATTTGAAATCTGAAATCAAAGGAATTCTGAACCTGACATTCAACGAATTAGGATTTTGAATTTCAAAGAATTTGGTGTCTGTATTTTAGTGAATTCGGAGTCTGAATTTATAAGAATTCAGAGTCTTATTTCATAATAATTCGTAGTCTGAATTCATAAGAATATGAAGTATGAATTTATAATATTTCAGAGCCTGAATTACGATCCCGAAAATAGAATTCTCTATATCTATGTATTTATAGAAATCTTTGTTTTTAGATGAGAAAATAAATTTTATAGTTAGAAATAAAATGAGTTAGATTATTACATGAACAATGAGAAAACGGTAAGGATAAATTTTCCGTGGGGATGGAAAATATTCTTTATTAAGATAAATCTTAGGGGAAATGAAATCTTCTATACAATAGAGTGTTTTTGATTTTCAAAACATAAAGGAATGTAAAATTCATAATTAACCCTTATTTACTCAACAATCTCCCCATTTTTGGAAATCACAAACAACCTTATGAAAAAAAATATAAGGAATTATAAGTTTTATGGGCTTGTAAATAGAAATTATCTCCATTTTTTATTGATCAAATTGAATACTACTAACTCCCCCTTAGGCCTTTGAACCCCTAAGGATCATATACTAAAATTCACGAATGAGATTTTACATTTTCATTCATATGAAAATCATTATAATTAAAACTCCCCCTTATATGAACTCCACCTTACGTAGGGGAATTTATACTTTACTATGTATTATTGTTGGACAATAATTTCTCACTATTTTTGATTTTTAAAAAGAAATACAGGGAATGGATAAAGAAATGTAGTACCCAAAATATTAGTACTAAACAACCAAAAATAAAGAACATTCAAAAATTTCATTAAGATTAGATGAATATATACAATAAGGAAAATACAACAAAAGATCGGATTTATAATGAAATTTTCCATCTCCTTCGACATCAATTTATTCACTATGATTTTGATCTTCTAGGGTTCCTTGTGATCCTCCTCTGTATGTTTGAGAAGATGATATTTATCTTCTGATTTCTTTTCTATGACTTTTATATTCTCTTCCAGAGCCTTAAGAACCTATGCCTATGCCTTAGAGACTTCTTCCTACTTAGAAACATTCTATTATATCTCAATCCTATGATCCCTTTCCCTTTTCCAACTCTGAGCAACTGGAAATAATTTTCCATTGAGATATTTCACTTCTTGCTTCCGATTATTTTCTTTAAGAGATATCTTTTCATCAGAATACTTGATGAGAACATTGAGCATATTATCTTTAGTTTAAAGTGAATCCTTGATATTTATCTTGACACTCAACAAGAATTATCATGTCTTCCATAGTTTTCTTTGACCGGCTAGTCATCTTCTTGCATGATCATTTGTGGGATTCGTATTTTATGAAAAATATTTTGAAATCAGCCTCATTTTTGACACACTTATACATCACCATGGATATTGAATCCGATTTTTGATCTATGGTATGCTGAAGAATCTAGCATATTGAGTATATGAATGTAAATATTAGGATATTTCCAACAACCTTTTTCAAATGCTGGACTAATAAAACATGTCCAAGAGAGGATGATTTCGAATAAGTGAATTTTCTTGGTGTGGAATATTTATCTTAATAAGTAGCTTTCCTCTTCGATGAAGCACCCACATATTTCTTATTCACCACTCCTCTGCTAGTTGAATCAACAACCACATGTTTTACCTTATCATCTTTCAGAATGAATTCTTCTTAATTGGGTGATTCGTGTTCACTATTAGATAGTTTCATAATTTTATCTCCATCTACCTCTTCCTTATAATCTCCTACCTCAACATCCTCTTGCTGATTGAAATCATGGTTGGAGATTTCTTCTTCAGACACTTTTTTCACTTCTTCATTAGTCTTCTCATCTTTCCCATGGGTATAAAGTTTTAAAGACTCCACATCAGAGGTTCCGAATGATAATTTTTTAAAATGTCTTTTCTTCTCATTAAAATCCTCAACATCCTTTATGAAATCATTAGTATAACAACTCACTTCTTATTTTTCTTCTTCTTCTTCATGTTTTTCTTGTAAATTTTCTGTTGTAACACATTTTTTCCTAGAGTCTCTCATAAAGGTTCGATCAAAATGGATTCTGGTACCGGAAAATTCTCGGAAGCTTTCCCGGCTTCTTGAAGAAGTGATTGGACAATATCTTCCTCAGACAACTTTTTCTTCTTCCACTTATTTTTCTCTTGCTTCTCAAGCCCTTGGTCTGCCATTTCCTTCAATGATATTTCATCAGTAGGGTCCAATACAAACATAGGATCTCCTTATTTCTTATTTTTCATGTCTTGTCTCCACTTTGATACTACCTCATCAGGATATGATTTGTTTCCTTTACCTTTGGGGGTGCTGACGAAATTTCCTTAGCCTCAAGGGTTTTTCCCTTCTCTTCTACTTCTTTAACCTTCCTCTTTATTCCATACTATTTAGGGGTTTCAGCTACCTCATATTTCGTTGAATGCGTTTTAGATTTCTATTCAATAATATCATATAATTATTCGGATTCTTTGGAAAACCAATTTTCATCCTTCTCAAAGTATCATCACTCAACAACATGACTTTGGAACTCCTCCACATAGAACTGTGAGGAATTTTGAAGGATTATAAACATCAAACGATCATATTTGATAGAATAGATGGAAACATAATAATGTGATATTTCAAATTCCCATTCTTGAAATTCTCAATCGTAATTAGAATGTACATAACCAGATTTATCTTCTATAGATTCACCAGAAAATAAAAAATATAGATGTCACTCATCTTTAGAGTATCCTTATCACCTTTTCTTAGAATAATAAAACCTTGAACCCACAATTCAGGAGTAAGAAATTTTGTGCACAGGTGAAGAATATTCGAAGTCTTTATATCTGAGAGACCAAGGAATTCCATGGCCTTCACCTTATCAAAACATCATTGAAAATCAAGAATCTTGTGAATACAGAACTCAGCTTCCCATTCATATGAAATACTGACCATGCTTGCAGCCTTGGTGCAAGAAAGTTAATATGTCTTTCCATAACACCTGAAAGAAAACATTCTTATGCCTCATTCCTTAAAGAAAGTTACTAAATAATAGAACTCTCCTAATAACTCCAGATATACCAAATCTTGTTCTTTTGGTTTTGAAATAATTACACTCTCCCATCCTTTGAGATTGATATTCTTGGAAATGATAGAGTAATATTTGGCATAAAATAGTTGATTAACTAACCTATAACGACCCATACTTTACATACATTTTTAATACTTCAAAAATTGAAGCACACTTATTACAACATATGACAAAACCACAAAGGACCGTATAGGTATAGTGTCTTTAGAAACTGGGAAACATAAACAACTGGTTCATAAATCTTCTACAGTGTCTCCCATTTATTTCATCATATCTAGGGTCCCTTTTAGCATATTCTACTTAATATCCATCTTCCTGACCTGGGGAAAAGAAAACATAAAAGGGTGAGCTCAAATGCTCATCAAGGGCAAATAAAGGAAATAAAAATCATATCATATCTTTTTGAAAATCAAAACCTGCAAAAGAGATCATAATATCTTAACATGGAATAAATCATAGAAGTGAAAATGAGATCCCCATAATCATAACATAAAACTTGAAACTTTGTGGCATGCACACATAATCATGGAAAATCATTTCTTGTTAGTCATGACTCATTGCCAAGACTATCTTAGTGGACAAAGTCCCTTTCTGAACCGAGTTCACTCCTCGTTTCAGTCCTGTTTCACTGAACCGAAATAACATTCCGTTCCAGCCATGTCTATCTCATGAGATATAAAGTCTTTACCCAATGCATTGGAGGGAGATATAGGTCCCACCGATCTTATAATGAATCCTTTCTTATGTGTGCCACATAATCATAAAACATACATCATCGCATAACACAAGTAACAAAAATGGGATTCTTGAAACACCATGACATCATAAATCAATTCATATAAGATAAAGGAATTCATAAAAATAATTCCATCACAACATGATCAAAACAATGTAATAATAGGGATAAAAATATAACCCTTTATTAACTTAGATGGAAAATAATTTTGATAAAACACTTGAACTCCATTCTTGAGGAAAATATCCTTTCTTCTTCAAAAACATTTTTCCTTTCATAACATGTCATACAACTTTAAAATAAAAGAAGTTGATTAAAAATAAACTTGAAAACTTGTAAAGGAAAATTCTTTGAATTAATGTTTTAAAAATCCATTCATGCCGTATAAGTTAAAAAAACATTCTTCGTACTTTTGTCGGAAAAGTCAAAAAGTACCTCGTACGGAAAAACGACAAAAGATTCCTTTCATATTCTTTACTAAAAACTCACCTAAGGGTAAAATTGGATTTAAAATATTGCAAGTGGATGGAAACAATATTACATATTGAGGGAACATGGATGTGGATGATAAAATACACCCCAGTAAATACTTACGAATAAACAATCTCGGATAAAAATGAGATTGTGATATTTCCCTTACCTTAGGTCCGATTAGCTTTGTACGTGTCCGAAGCTCCTGTATAATGGTTTAAATAATGTTATTGACTTATTCCAGAATCATACATATTTATATGATATCATATATGGTCATATTATTAGCTTCTTGTTAGTAATATTTCATTGTTACTTGTTACTCGGGTCTTTATAACTTTTTGTTCTTATGCGTGTTTTGTCGAATAAATTCTTATTCTTATCTTTAGGTTATAGATAATTCATTTCCAGAATGGTATTAGTGTATTATATACCATATTCATTCATTCAATTCATTTATATAATCATTACAAAATGAAGATCATGTAGAACGAGTCGCATCACATCGTGGAGACGGTATTCCGTACGTACGCACGAGTGATGATATCATTCCTATGATCGTGGAATTGTATTGGAGTATATATATATCATTTCAGTATCAATATTACTTCATAATAATCATATTTAGTTACTCATTACACCATTATACCCATCCTTGTAAGGTGATGGTGGAAAATAGATTACACCACGGCGTGGAGACAGTATTCCGTACGTACGCACGCGCGGTGATTTCATTTTTCCGTAGGATGGATAGAAGGTGAATTAGGGTTGTTTCATATTTATAATAACATATCAGTATGTAAGTAATACTGATGTTATTACTTTATCATGAAACAACTAAAGAAGAAGAAGTTGAAGAAGAAAGAAATTGAAAAGAACGGTAATGGATATTACCTCTTCTTTGGAACGCTTCTTTGAATCCTCCACTTAAGGAACTAAGATTGGTCTTTGGAGAAGACCAGGACCTCTAGGATTATTCTAGGGAAGTGTAGATGAGAAAATGGCAGGGGTTGGCCGAGCTTGAGTGCTCAATTTGGTGTGAGGAGGAGGGGGAGGAGGTGCCCTTTTATAAGGGAGGAGAGGGGCACCTTAGGAATATCTCAAAATATTATTTTATATTAAAGTCAAAATCGGTTTATAATGGTTCCAAAGGGTCTTATTTCGAAGATAAAGTGGGGAAGGGTCGAAATCCTATCAACCAATAGGATTTAGACAAGTTTAGGTTATTATTTTAACATTATCAATTAGATTTAACTCTAAGTTAAATAATTTAACTCTTACCGTGTCTTTTTGTTTTCTTTCACTATATGGTTAATACACTTACTATAACATGCCAAACGAACCCCAAATTGTTTATTATTAATATATATATCCTTATCTAAGTCATTTGGCCGAACCTTAGATTTTTAGGAATAAAATAACAATTAATAATATAATATTTGATTTAAAAATTATTTTGTGTCAATTTTGACACTATTTGATATATGATTTTTGTGAAAGTCATAACAGAATTATATGTTCGAACCAAGTTGATTAAATCCACAATAATATATCATAGTAACCTAGAAAATTAGTGGAATTCATAAAAAGTCTTAAATTACATTTATTTTGGTATTTATATTATCAATTTTGTCAATATTTCATTAATAAGATAATTACTGCATCATCTTTGTGTCATAAATAAATTAAATTATTTGATGTCTAAAAATTACAAATAAAATACCATCATGTAGGAAATCTTTTTAGATTTCTAATGAATATTTACAATCGAATTTATCTTATGTATAACCCCATATTAAAAATGATTTACTTATTAAACTTTGATTTTAACTATTTTAACCCTTCTTTAAATAAATTAATAATAAATGTCCTAATCTAATCCAAGTGGGCCTAAATGGTCATATTTTATTCCTAAGTTTGTTTTTGGTCGAATTACACTTGTCCAATAGAATTAGGACATGTGTTAGGGTAATATTAATATCATATTTACCCTTAGTTACCCTATTTACTATTAACCGCGGTAAAAATAGTAAAAAGTTACTATTCACCAAAAAATTATTTTCATCTCATTGAACCACATTTTAGTCCTTGATATTAACCGTGTCTCTCGGATTTTTGAAATTCCATTCACAGAAGCGGTAAAATTAAGTTTTATGCAAAATTCAGTTTTTAACCTACCACTTAGTGGTTTCACTATTCATCAAAAATTGAAAGTTTTCAGAAAAATACCAAAATTTCACCGTAGGCTAATTTCGATATTCTGAGTCCAAAAATGAAGTCCCTTTTGAAAAATAAAATTTATAAAATTTCAAAAAGTGGTTATTACTATTCATAACGGCTAGTTTTAATAGCATAATGTTGTTTAGTGAAACTCGGTATTGCGTACGACGCAAGCTATCGAGGAAGGTCGCGATTGCGTGTAAAGCAAGCCAAGCAAGTGTTGTGTAAAAAAAAGATTCCTTTGATGATTTATATAACATAAAAGTCTCGGGTGTTACATTCTACCCCCCTTAAAAAGAATTTCGCCCTCGAAATTCGTCACTTTGCAACAAACAAATGAGGATACTTCTCCCTCATCATATCCTCAAGCTCCCATGTAGCTTCTTCAAGTTGGTGGTTTCTCCATAAAACTTTCACCAAGCGAGTGGTCTTGTTTCGTAGGACTTTTTCGCTACGATCCAGAATCTCTATCGGCTGTTCTTCATAAGAAAGATCTTGCTCCAGCGGTACAACTTCTGAGCTGAGTACATGTGAAGGATCTGGTATGTACTTTCTCAGGAGAGATACATGGAACACATCGTGAACTTGAGAGAGATTCGGTGGAAGCGCCAATCGGTAAGCTACCTTCCCAACACGATCCAATATTTCGAAAGGACCGATATATCTAGGGCTCAACTTCCCCTTCTTTCCAAATCTCATAACCCTCTTCCAGGGAGATATTCGTAAGAACACTTTATCACCCACTTCAAACTCTAGGTCTTTTCTTCGGTTGTCGGCATAGCTTTTCTGTCGACTCTGAGCTACTCTTATGTGTTGTTGAATAGATCTGACCTTTTCTGCCATTTCATCAACGAGATCAGGTCCTAATAGCTTTCTTTCCCCAACTTCATCCCATCAAGTTGGAGTCCTGCATTTCTTTCCATAGAGAGCTTCATAAGGAGCCATTTGAATACTGGAGTGAAAGCTATTATTATAAGAAAATTCCACCAAAGGTAGGTGTTGATCCCAACCTCCTTTGAAATCCATAGAGCAAGCTCTCAACATATCTTCTAGGGTTTGAATTGTTCTCTCAGACTGACCGTCTGTCTGGGGATGATAAGCAGTGCTGAAACTCAACTCTGTATCCAGAGTATGCTGAAGACTTCGCCAGAACTTCGAGGTAAATCTCGGATCCCGATCAGATATAATAGAAAGTGGTACTCTATGTAATCTTACCACTTCCTTTACATATATCCTGGCAAGCTGATCTAGAGAGAAATCCTCTATAATAGGAATGAAGTGTGCAGACTTTGTAAGACGATCAACTATGACCCAAATAGCATTATTGCCTTTGGATGTTTTAGGAAGTCCTGTGACAATGTCCATAGTGATGTTTTCCCATTTCCATTCGGGTATGGGTAATCGTTGTAACATCCCCTTAGACTTCTGTCTCTCAGCTTTAACTTGTTGACAAACCAAGCATCGAGAGACAAATTCAGCAACATCTCTTTTCATGCCATCCCACCAGAAGTACTCTTTCAGGTCCCTATACATCTTCGTGCTTCCAGGATGAATAGAGAATGAAGAACTATGAGCCTCATCCAGCAGCTCCTTCTTTAATTCGGGGATGGGAGGAACACAAACCCGATTCCTAAACTTTATTATCCCATCACAATCAAGGTTGAATTCAGGAACATTTCTCACCTTCTTTTGTAACTCGACATCTTCTTTCTGTGCCTCTTTAATCTTCACATGTATAGATGGTTGAACATTCATTTGAGAAAGATAAGATTTTTCCCCTTCCATTATAATTCCAAGATCCATCCTTTGTAAATCCATAAATATTGGATCTTTTGTGATCCTCATCATGGATAAACTAGCATGGTCTTGTCGACTTAATGCATCTGCCACCTTGTTTGCTTTCCCAGGGTGGTAATGGATTGAGCAGTCATAATCCTTAATCAGCTCCAACCATCTTCTTTGGCGCATATTCAGCTCCTTTTGTGTGAAAATATACTTTAAACTTTTATGATCAGTATAAATATCACACCTTTCACCATAAAGGTAATGCCTCCAAATCTTTAATGCAAAGATTACCGCAGCCAACTCCAAATCATGTGTTGGGTAATTTTGCTCATGGATTTTCAACTGTCGTGAGGCATAAGCTATCACCATATCATTTTGCATAAGAACACACCCCAATCCCTTCTTGGATGCATCAATGTAGATCACAAACCTTTCTCCACTACAAGGAAATGTGAGCACAGGTGCACTGGATAACCTTCTTTTCAACTCCTTGAAATTATCTTCACATTCCTCTGTCCAGACAAACTTAACTCCTTTCCGAGTCAACTTGGTGAGTGGATTAGATAATCGTGAAAAATCTTTTACAAAACGTCGATAATATCCAGCCAAACCAAGAAAACTTCGGATCTCATTTACTGTTGTTGGTCTTGACCATCTTTCGATAACCTCTGTTTTTGCTGGATCCACAGATATCCCCTCTTTTGAGATTATATGACCCAAAAATGCAACTTTTTGAAGCCAAAATTCACACTTGGTAAATTTGGCATAAAGCTTCTCCTTTCTCAGGGTATTCAATATAATTCTCAAGTGATCTTCATGATCTTCCTTGCTCTTTGAATAGACAAGAATATCGTCTATAAAGACTACCACAAATTGATCAAGATAGTCTCTAAAGACTCTATTCATTAGATCCATGAAGATAGCAGGGGCATTAGTAAGACCAAATGGAATCACTATAAATTCATAGTGTCCATACCTTGTACGGAAAGCCGTCTTTGGTATATCCTCCCTTTTGACCCTTAATTGATGATACCCTGAACGAAGATCAATCTTGGAAAAGTATTGAGCTCCGCGTAGTTGGTCAAATAAGTCATCAATGCGTGGGAGAGGATATTTGTTCTTGATAGTGATCTTGTTAAGTTCTCGATAATCAATGCAGAGTCTCATTGATCCATCTTTCTTCTTAACAAATAGAACAGGTGCTCCCCAAGGCGACGCACTAGGGAGTATGAATCCCTTATCAAGATTCTCTTGGAGTTGCTTCTTCAATTCCTGCAACTCAATTGGGGCCATTCTATAAGGTGTCTTTGAAATAGGCAAAGCACCCGGTACGAGTTCTATTGAAAACTCAACTTCACGATTTGGTGGAAGACCCGGCAATTCCTCCGGAAAGACATCATCAAACTCCCGTACAATGGGCATATTCTTAATCGTGAGTTTCTCACCAACCATTTGAGATAAATAACCTTCATTTAGTGGAATCAATACCCATAATATGGAAGAAATTTCCACTGGAAGGTTATGTTCATCCTTGCATTGGTATACGATCGTAGATTGATCTGGAATATGAAATGTGACTTCCCTTCTTTGGCAATTGATATGAGCTCCATGTAGAGAAAGCCAATCCATGCCAAGAATCACATCAAATTCCACTAAAGGAAGGATCACAAGATTTGTAGGAAGCACTTTCCCACAAACTTCGATTGGAGAAGAATTATAAACTTTTGATGCGATTGATGTGCCATTAGGTGTTGTCACGGCTAACTCAACATCTAATTGTTGAGGTAATACGGTGATACCCTTAGAAATGTCTTCAGAAATAAAAGAGTGGGTGGATCCAGAATCAAATAAAACATTTGCTACTTTAGAGTGGATGGTAAGTGTACCTTTCACCACATCGTTATCGTACTCCACATCGCTGATAGAAATTGCATGTGACTTTCCTTTGTCTTTAGCCTTAAGATTTTGTTGACGTCGACCATCATCATCAACCCTTGGATTTGGGCATTGATTGGCATAATGCCCCATCTCCTTGCACTTGAAACATTGAAGTGTAGTAGGTTCATTCTGTGTATCCCTTCCTTTGTTTGCATCATTAGACATCTTCTTCCCATTATCACGGCATTCAAATGCCCGATGACCTTCCTTTCCACATTTAAAACATTTACTTGTCCCTTTAAGACAACTCCCTCCATGTTTCTTTCTACACTTTGAGCATAATGGAAAGTTCATCTTCTTTTCAGTGTGCTCTTTAGAGTTTCCTTTGAATTCCATCTTCCTCTTCTTATCAAACCCATGTGACTGATGGGTTACTCCAATCTCCATCTCGACTTTGAGAGCACATCGAACGATTTCCTCGTAGCTATTGAAGTCCCTTATGGCTAACGCCCTTCGAAGACTTGGTTTTAAGCCACTAAAGAATCGATCGATCTTACTCTCAGGTTGGATAATAATACCAGAAGCGTACCTTGCAAGTCTTGTAAAATTTGCTTCATAGGTACCAACAGATTCATCATCCCTTTGCTTCAGTTCAAGAAACTCTTTCTCCATCTTTGTTCGGAGAATACGAGGGAAATACTTATTGAAAAATAAGTTCTTGAACTCGTCCCATTCCATAGACTCAATTTCATCCCTTTGCCTCGTATTCTTAACAAGATTCCACCATTGATCTGCATCTCCTTCCAAACGGTACACTGCTAGGATGACTTTATCATGTTAAGAACATTGAAGAACTGAAAATATCTTTTCAGTAGTACTAATCCATTGTTCAGCAACTAATGGATCAGTAGACCCGCTGAAAGAAGGTGGACGCTGCCTTATGAAGGATTCAACAGAATGTTGCTCCCTCCTTTGCTCGTTTGGAAATCCTGCATGATTCATAGCTTGAGAAAGTTGTGTGAGCATGGCTACAAGATTTTGCATTCCAGCTCCCATATCGTTTGGTTGCTCAGGGGGACAATCATTGCATTGCCCATCGCATTCCGCATTAACACGGTTCCTTCGGGTTCCAGCCATTGACTAAAACCAAGAAGAATAGTGTGAGCAACACTAATTATAATAGGAAACCACATAATTCAAGAATAAAATTTTCATGCTTATGGTCTTATCCTAGGTTATTCATGGCCATTTCTAAAACACTAAGATTGTGTTCTATGCTTAGACTTATCCTTAGGGTTCTTACTAAGGCTTTCACATCCTAGTTTCCAAAGTTTGACTATACCTTTCCTCTGATACCAACTATAACGACCCATACTTTACATACATTCTTAATACTTCAAATATTTGAAGCACACTTATTACAACATATGACAAAACCACAAAGGACCGTATAGGTATAGTGTCTTTAGAAACTGGGAAACATAAACAACTGGTTCATAAATCTTCTACAGTGTCTCCCATTTATTTCATCATATCTAGGGTCCCTTTTAGCATATTCTACTTAATATCCATCTTCCTGACCTGGGGAAAAGAAAACATAAAAGGGTGAGCTCAAATGCTCAGCAAGGGCAAATAAAGGAAATAAAAATCATATCATATCTTTTTGAAAATCAAAACCTGCAAAAGAGATCATAATATCTTAACATGGAATAAATCATAGAAGTGAAAATGAGATCCCCATAATCATAACATAAAACTTGAATCTTTGTGGCATGCACACATAATCATGGAAAATCATTTCTTGTTAGTCATGACTCATTGCCAAGACTATCTTAGTGGACAAAGTCCCTTTCTGAACCGAGTTCACTCCTCGTTTCAGTCCTATTTCACTGAACCGAAATAACCTTCCGTTCCAGCCATGTCTATCTCATGAGATATAAAGTCTTTACCCAATGCATTGGAGGGAGATATAGGTCCCACCCATCTTATAATGAATCCTTTCTTATGTGTGCCACATAATCATAAAACATACATCATCGCATAACACAAGTAACAAAAATGGGATTCTTGAAACATCATGACATCATAAATCAATTCATATAAGATAAAGGAATTCATAAAAATAATTCCATCACAACATGATCAAATCAATGTAATAATAGGGATAAAAATATAACCCTTTATTAACTTAGAAGGAAAATAATTTTGATAAAACACTTGAACTCCATTCTTGAGGAAAATATCCTTTCTTCTTCAAAAACATTTTTCCTTTCATAACATGTCATACAACTTTAAAATAAAAGAAGTTGATTAAAAATAAACTTGAAAACTTGTAAAGGAAAATTCTTTGAATTAATGTTTTAAAAATCCATTCATGCCGTATAAGTTAAAAAAAACATTCTTCGTACTTTTGTCGGAAAAGTCAAAAAGTACCTCGTACGAAAAAACGACAAAAGATTCCTTTCATATTCTTTACTAAAAACTCACCTAAGGGTAAAATTGGATTTAAAATATTGCAAGTGGATGGAAACAATATTACATATTTAGGGAACATGGATGTGGATGATAAAATACACCCCAGTAAATACTTACGAATAAACAATCTCGGATAAAAATGAGATTGTGATATTTCCCTTACCTTAGGTCCGATTAGCTTTGTACGTGTCCGAAGCTCCTGTATAATGGTTTAAATAATGTTATTGACTTATTCCAGAATCATACATATTTATATGATATCATATATGGTCATATTATTAGCTTCTTGTTAGTAATATTTCATTGTTACTTGTTACTCGGGTCTTTATAACTTTTTGTTCTTATGCGTGTTTTGTCGAATAAATTCTTATTCTTATCTTTAGGTTATAGATAATTCATTTCCAGAATGGTATTAGTGTATTATATACCATATTCATTCATTCAATTCATTTATATAATCATTACAAAATGACGATCATGTAGAACGAGTCGCATCACATCGTGGAGACGGTATTCCGTACGTACGCACGAGTGATGATATCATTCCTATGATCGTGGAATTGTATTGGAGTATATATATATCATTTCAGTATCAATATTACTTCATAATAATCATATTTAGTTACTCATTACACCATTATACCCATCCTTGTAAGGTGATGGTGGAAAATAGATTACACCACGGCGTGGAGACGGTATTTCGTACGTACGCACGCGCGGTGATTTCATTTTTCCGTAGTATGGATAGAAGGTGAATTAGGGTTGTTTCATATTTATAATAACATATCAGTATGTAAGTAATACTGATGTTATTACTTTATCATGAAACAACTAAAGAAGAAGAAGTTGAAGAAGAAAGAAATTGAAAAGATCGGTAATGGATATTACCTCTTCTTTGGAACGCTTCTTTGAATCCTCCACTTAAGGAACTAAGAATGGTCTTTGGAGAAGACCAGGACCTCTAGGATTATTCTAGGGAAGTGTAGAGGAGAAAATGGCAGGGGTTGGCCGAGCTTGAGTGCTCAATTTGGTGTGAGGAGGAGGGGGAGGAGGTGCCCTTTTATAAGGGAGGAGAGGGGCACCTTAGGAATATCTCAAAATATTATTTTATATTAAAGTCAAAATCGGTTTATAATGGTTCCAAAGGGTCTTATATCTAAGATAATGTGGGGAAGGGTCGCAATCCTATCAACCAATAGGATTTAGACAAGTTTAGGTTATTATTTTAACCTTATCAATTAGATTTAACTCTAAGTTAAATAATTTAACTCTTACCGTGTCTTTTTGTTTTCTTTCACTATATGGTTAATACACTTACTATAACATGCCAAACGAACCCCAAATTGTTTATTATTAATATATATATCCTTATCTAAGTCATTTGGCCGAACCTTAGATTTTTAGGAATAAAATAACAATTAATAATATAATATTTGATTTAAAAACTATTTTGTGTCAATTTTGACACTATTTGATATATGATTTTTGTGAAAGTCATAACAGAATTATATGTTCGAACCAAGTTTATTAAATCAACAATAATATATCATAGTAACCTAGAAAATTAGTGGAATTCATAAAAAGTCTTAAATTACATTTATTTTGGTATTTATATTATCAATTTTGTCAATATTTCATTAATAAGATAATTACTGCATCATCTTTGTGTCATAAATAAATTAAATTATTTGATGTCTAAAAATTACAAATAAAATACCATCATGTAGAAAATATTTTTAGCTTTCTAATGAATATTTACAATCGAATTTATCTTATGTATAACCCCATATTAAAAATGATTTACTTATTAAACTTTGATTTTAACTATTTTAACCCTTCTTTAAATAAATTAATAATAAATGTCCTAATCTAATCCAAGTGGGCCTAAATGGTCATATTTTATTCCTAAGTTTGTTTTTGGTCGAATTACACTTGTCCAATAGAATTAGGACATGTGTTAGTGTAATATTAATATCATATTTACCCTTACTTACCCTATTTACTATTAACCGCGGTAAAAATAGTAAAAAGTTACTATTCACCAAAAAATTATTTTCATCTCATTGAACCACATTTTAGTCCTTGATATTCACCGTGTCTCTTGGATTTTTGAAATTCCATTCACAGAAGCGGTAAAAATAAGTTTTATGCAAAATTCAGTTTTTAACCTACCAATTAGTGGTTTCACTATTCATCAAAAATTGAATGTTTTCAGAAAAATACCAAAATTTCACCCTAGGCTAATTTCGATATTCTGAGTCCAAAAATGAAGTCCCTTTTGAAAAATAAAATTTATAAAATTTCAAAAAGTGGTTATTACTATTCATAACGGCTAGTTTTAATAGCATAATGTTGTTTAGTGAAACTCGGTATTGCGTACGACGCAAGCTATCGAGGAAGGTCGCGATTGCGTGTTAAGCAAGCCAAGCATGTGTTGTGTAAAAAAAGATTCCTTTGATGATTTATATAACATAAAAGTCTCGGGTGTTACATAACCTGTCTCTCAATATCTACCGTTCTGAGATTGGAATCATAGTCCACATTTCTTTCTATAAAGAGAGTTCGACAGACATTCAGATATAAGGAAGATCTGAAAAGGTCAGAACATGCTGATATACAAATGGAAAAGCTTAAACACGCAAGAGATTCGACGTCGATGTTGGACGACCATCAGGGGGCTCCGTTTTATAGTGAACTAGGGTGATGGTTAAACTCTCATGAATGATCCAACCTTTGAATGCTTCTTGATAATATTTGGTAGTTGAAATGACAGCTGAAGAATTATTTGGATTGAATCCGATCATTTAAGGTTTTTTTGTTGAAAAAACATTCAGATTGAAGGAAAAGTAAATCTAAAAAATGTAATACAAAATGAAAATATCAACTAGAAAGAGAAGGTTACAAAAAATTTAAGAATGGAATCATGCCTTTTGAATTGTTAGAGTGATTATTCGTAATGAGGGAAATTCTTTCTTGAAGAACATTATATTCGAAAAATTTTGATTAAGAAAACATCGATTATGAAAATATTTGTTATTGTAATATTAGATACGAAAAAATGAATTACGAAAAATTTTAGAATGAAAACATTCTTTACGAAAATTTTAAGTACGAAAGTCTTCATTACAAAAATTTTCGTTATAAAAAAATTTAACAAAAAAAACTAAGAAGAATTTAGACTACGAAAAAAATTTATTCTTCGAAATTTTTTTTATACTACGAAAATAATTTAGACTACGAAATTTTTTGAAAATCTAAACCAACAGATGTACTCCTCCAATGAAAAGCGGTTCCTTACTGTAATGATATTGGTTTCAAAAGAATGTTAACATTTAATATTACCGTACGATTGTCATTGATAACTTCAGTTTAATGTATTCAAATCTATTGTAATGATTTTGTGAAAAATATCAGCAAGTTGATCTTCTGTTCAGTTAAAATGAAGAATCATATCGCCTTTTTTGTGATCCTAAATAAATTGATGCCTAATATCTATGTGTTTTTCATGAGTGTTATGCATATGGTTTTTACATTGGGAAATGGAACTAGTATTATCACACAATATTTATGCATTGGTAAAAGTCATGCCATAATCTATGAGTGTGTGTTGCATCCATAACACTTGAGCACAACAACTTCCAACTACTACATATTCAACATCATCAGTGGAAAGTGATACTGAGTGTTTCTTAATTCATGGACATGAAAATAATGAATCTCCAAAGAAATGACATGTTGCAGATGTACATTTCTTATCTATTCTATATCCACCAAATTAAGAATCTGAAAAACGTTTTAAAAAATAATTTCTAGAAGTATAAAAGAGGCCAATATCCATGGTTCCCTTTATAAAGAGAAAAATACTTTTCACTACCTTTATATGAGATTAATTTGGATTGGACTAATACCTTGCACCTAAACATACAGAAAACATTAAGTAAGGATGACTAACTGTCAAGTAATTTATACTTTCTATCAAACCTCTAAAAGATGTTTGACCAACTGGTTTCCCAGCTTTATCAGGATCACGTGAATTTGAAGTAACAATAAGGGTACTTATACTCTTAGTGTTTTTATACACATTATTTTTAATAAGATCATTAATATACTTATGTTAAGATATATAAATTCCTTCTGATTTTTAAGAAATTTTAAAACCATGGAAAAATCTTAACACACCCATCCTAATCATTTGGAATTCATATTTCATTAGTTCTATAAAGTAATCGGTTAAAGATTGGTGAGTTGAACCATATAAAATGTCATCATCCTGAATTTTAACAATCAAAACTTTTTTCTTATCATTCATTATAATGAATTTGGATCAGCATTTCTCATAACATTTTTATTTTGAAGCAGAAATCATGTAAGCCTATCATACCATGCTCTAGGGGATTGTTTGTGTCCATAAAAAGCATTGGTAAGTTTAAAAACATGTTTAGGATGTTTTGGATCTTCAAAATCATGAGGTTGTTCAAAAAAAAATCCTCTTGAACAAAACCATAAATGAAATCACATTAAACATCCATTTGGAAAACTTTTAAATTGAAGAATGTTGAAAAGTCATGTAGAATTCGAATAGATTCAAGTCTATATTCTGGAGCATAGGTTTTTTCAAAGTCTATTCCTTCTTATTGATTTTATCCTTTAATAACTAATATGTATTTTTTTATTACTATGATTACATTTTCATCACATTTATTTCTAAAGACCCATTTCCCTCTAATAACAGATGTTTCCTTATGTCTTTCAGCTAAGGTCAGAATTTATTCCTTTCAAAATCATTTAGCTCATCTTGCATAGGTTTTATCCAATAATCATCACCTAATGATTCATAAGTGATTTTTGGTTCTAATTGGACAAGGAATGGTAGATTTTCTAATTCATAACATAAGGAACATCTGGTCTATATAGGCTGATTTACATCACGAATGATACTATCACTGGGATGATTCTTATGAAACAACTGATTTGGGTTTTTTAAAATCTGTTCATCAACATAGGCTAATATGTACTCTGGGGTAAATACTTTAGAAACATTTTCTTGAACATTTTACTTATTAGAAAGATATTCTATCAAGGGTTAGTAATCAGTTTTTGAAAACACATCTAAAGATGTAGGTTGAGGTTGTTTAAAAACAAAAGGATTAGTTTCATCAAATTTGACATGTACTATTTTTTCAATAGTAGAGGTATTTTTTTGAAAAATATATCTGCATTAGAAGTTTTGTAATAGCATAAGAAAATTACGTCATCAGATTTTTGTTCAAATTTGTGTAGATTATCATTTCTATTCAGAATGAATACCTTACAACCAAAAACCTTGAAGAAGGAAATTCTAGGTTTTCTACCATTCTATAACTCATAAGGAGTTTTTTTAAAAAAGAGGTCTAATCAAAACATGATTTATAGTATAACAAGAATTACTTACCGAATTATCCCAACAATGTTTGGAAATTGAATATTCTCCATACATGGTTCTTGTTATCTCTTAAAGAATTCTATTTTTTCTTTCAACAACACTATTTTTTGAGGTGTTCTGGGTGATGAGAAGTTATGAGTAAATCCTTTTATATTACAAATGCATCCAATATTAGAAATTTAAAATTCACATCCATGATCACACTGAATGGTTATCAATTTAAGGCTTTTTTCATTTTTAAATTGTTCTATATAACTTTCAAAATAAGAAAAAGCTACATATTTCTATGTAACAAAATTTCCCCCTTAAATCTCGTGTAATCCTCAACTAAAAAAATACATGATATTTTCCCCCGTGCATCATGTTTATGTTGGACCAAAAATATCCATAGGCACATATTGTAATTCATCAGTGGTTGAGACATTAATGATTTATTTAAAACATGATGTTTGTTGCTTTCCATATTGAAAAGGATCAAAATCTTTATACGAATCAAATATATTCTATGATAGATCATTAACTAGTCATTTATTAGAGAGTTTTCATAGGTTCTTAAGGTTACAGTGTAACACCCCAGGTAAATAAATAATATGAAATCTTTATATTTATCCATATTTGTGAATAAAATATTAATATTACTTTAAAGGGGATGCTATGCTCGATGGCGTACCCAATTCGCAACAAAGAGTTTCTTGGCAATCTTACGTTGCACTCTAATAATAAAATAATATTGTTTAAAATGGTAGTTAATGCCTAGCCGTTGTAACGGTGGGAATGAACAGAACTAACTAAAAAATGTTTATATATGTTTTTCAAATATTTTAACTCTTTACAATAAATGTTAGAGGATTAAAAATGCAAATGAATCCAGTTTTTAAGCGTAAACATTCTAATATTCTTTAAAAGGTCGATTAACCGCCTTTTGATGGAGAACCCCTTTTAAATCCACTTTTTGAAACTTTTATAAGCTCTATTTTTCATAAAAAAAATATTATTTATTATTGGGACGTTTAAATTTACCTTGGGTTAATTTTTTGGTATTTTTCTGACAATGTTCATTTTTTAATGAATAGTGGAAAATACAGCATTTTACATCAAAACTGCTTTTTCATATAATTTAATTATATGGTTATATTATCTTCTTAATTTGTTTTAAAGTATAATTAGAATATATTTTTACCATGTAATTAAATGATGGTCATTGGGATTAATTTCACTATTGAATTAAGCATAAACAAGTGCCAAACTTTTCATAAATATTGTTTCTAAAAAACCGGTTATTTGTTTTGACAACGGGAAGTTTTTTTAAATTAATTATTTCAATTTATGTGTTTGGAATTTGGTAAAATGGATTACATATTTGGAATAAGAAGGTCCAAATTATTTAATTAAGACTCTTTTGTTTTTGGACATTATGAATAGTAACGACGGTAATTATCTTTAATTATCTTGATTAATGAGTAATTGGGTAGTTAAAGATAATAATATAATATCATAATAATATAAAATGACAACAAAATGTATCTTAAGGCTACTGGTTGTCTTATGGTCGACCATGGTATTCCTTGTTCCAAACATGGGGGCCCCATGGAATCACTTTTGTGAGAAAGTGACTTTTTATCTTTTTATTTTTAAAGAATGTTAAATGTAACAAAGAATGAATCACCTAAGTAAAATATTTTTAATTTTGTCTAAATAAATTATATTTTGGACTATAAATATTCATTAGAAAGATAAAAAGATTTCCTACATCATGATATTTTTTTATAATTTTTATACATTAAATTTATTAAATTATTTATGACATCATGATGATGCAGCGATTACCTCATTAAAAACAAAATTAAATAAAATTGATTGATAATGTAAAATCTAAGACCTACACATATCAAAAACCTATTTTATGGGTGAATTTCGAACCCTTATCACCTTATCCTAGAAACATATCGATGTGGGACCATTAAAATCCGAAACTCATTTGAAAATAGATTTACATTTTATATCTTTCCAAGAGTGCCCCTCCTCTCTTCTTATAAAAGGCCCCCACATCTACCACCTTACCCACACGTTGAAAGCCTTTGGCTCAGCCAACCCCTACCCATTTTGTCTCTCCACATCTCTCTCTTACACCTTGAAGCCTCGCATTGGGCAGAAGTCTTCCTATGGAATCCTTTGAGCTCAAACCAAAGGGAGTTACCCGATTTTAAGGTAATGTCTTCATTTGAGTCCTTTTGTTTTATTTTTCTTCTCCAACCCCCTAAAATATTTTTATTCTTTTATTTTGTAAAAAATGCAGTATCTGAAATATTATAGGATGATGTTATAAGAAGGATTCGAGCTACACTTACAGACACCTCCATCTAATGGTTAAAGAACATACTGTTTTTGTGGATGGCGAATTTCTGTCTCACGAAACGATGATTGTTCAACACTCATATAACACCTTCAAAGGTGGCCATTAAGATGTAACTATATTTATATATGATATATAATATGTTTATGTTTTACTTAAGCTTCTGTATTTTTCATTTATGTAATACATTTATGGCTTCCATTATAGGTAAACGCGATATCTTCATTTTAGGAAGTGCGGACTACCGCCCCCTCAAAGTGATTTGATTCGTTAATGCCATATGTGGGATGTATAAAGGATGGATTTAAAGTTATTATATATGATGTTATACTGAAATTATAATATACCTTTATATCTTTATTATTTTCTTTCCATTAAAGTATGAGATAGTAATGAAAGTAGTGTTCGTGCGTACGTACGGCTTACCGTCTCCATGAACGGTGCATTTCATTTCTTATCTCCAAATGTTATATACTATTATAAGTACATAGATATATTGGGTATATATGTAATATATTACATATAAATTATGGATATCATTATGGAATTATAATATATATATCTCTCATTTTTTTTAATTCTATTAATATGAAAAAAATATGAAAGTAGCGTTCATGCGTACGTACGACCTACCGTCTCCATGAACGGTGATTTTAATTTTTTATCTCCAAATGCTATGGAATAGTATAAAATGAATATATAATGGATATATATGATATTTAAAACACCAACACTATTCGGGATATGATGTACCTATAACTACATTTTCCAACATGTTCAATTTTAAACTCATGTACCAAACATCGACAAAACCGTCTGATATGAACTAATATTATTAACCAATTATTATAACATTAAAATATGTGATATGAACTGAATAATAATCTTTATAGGAGGCCTTTAAGAAATTATAAATTTACCAAAGTTTATTATTCAGGAATATAAAGAAACGAACAAGACAAGTTGGACATGAGGTAAGGGATCATACTCCTCTCTTTCTTTTTAAGTACACTCTTTTATGACATTCCTTCTAAGCTCATCATTATTGTGATTCAGATGTTCTTTTATATTATTCGTACTATAATTATTATGTTCATATGATGATATAACCTGTTCTCTCTCATCAATCCATTTTGGATGTTTTGAGTGGTGTCGTTAGGCTGCCGAATTTTCGTAAGAGATCCAACCTCTCTCTTTCTTTTTAAGTACTCTCCATTATGTCACTTCTTTTAAGCTCCTATTTGTTATGTTGGGCGATGTTATTTTTTATTCCTCTTTCTGTAAACTTTATGTTGATATGATGAGAGAACCTATTTCCTGTCATCAATCCATTTTGGATGTTTTAAGTGGCACCGTTAGGCTGCTGAGTTTTCATAAGGGATTTTTCACCTCACTTTTATTCCCGTGAGATTTATGCTACATTTGCCACAATTTACATTGATTTTTGTATGTACTGCCCATTATTATACACTTTGTGTAGTATAATTTCATTTATGGGTCTTCACATCTTCATTTTATGGACCTTCTTCCATGGGGTGTACGTTTTGAAAGTTACCCAACTCGCTAAGGGGACCTTTCACCCTCCTATTTTTAAAAGAATACTTTTGTTATGTCTTTTACTTCACATACCATTATGTTGGGATATTATCTTCTATATCCTTATTTATGTAAATTTTATGTCCAAGTGATGAGATAAATTTTTTTATCTCTCATCAACTCATTTTGATGTGACGCTGTTAGGCTGTCAAGGGAACTTCTTAACCCAATTTCGATTTCTTTGGGTGCAACATGTAGTTATTGAATATCTCATCCTTTAAATATGTTTGAATGACCTTTGATTATTTTACATGTAATATCCACTTATATTTTATGTATTGGTTTGTCACACATAATTATGTAATTGTTTTATCCTTAATCCAAGGATACTGTCTTTGTAAGGGACATCGCCTCAATCTCCTTTCATTGAGGCATATTTCGTTTTATACACAACTTTCTTTTATACAGTGTATAAACTCCTTTGACTTTTACTTTTATACAAAAGGAATATTTTTCTATGAAGTGTTTTACAAAATGAAAAAAAGGAATTTTTCTTTTAACGTACGCGGTGACAACGACCTTTTCCGTCGCCACGAGTATTACTTGGTCTTTGGCTTCGTGAATAAGTCGTAATGTTTTTTAAAATAGAACAAATACCATATACTCTTTTATGTATTTTGGTATAGAAAATGGTTTTATAATGGATTTGTTATGTCAATATATTTATGTGATATATTGTTATCAAAGTGTGGAAATGTTTCCTTTCCATTATATTTGTTTTATGTCTTATGATTTTTGTAATGGTACTTGGACATTTGACGGGTGGTTACATGATAAACCATATGACGGGTGGTGCCGTGAATACCAGGATGGGTGGTTACGTTATAACCTCCAATGCATTGGGTGTGGAAGTTGTCCGTATGGCTATTCCATTAATTATGTGTGGGAGTCGGCCGTATGGCTATTCCATTAAGTATGTGTGGAAGTCGACCGTATGGTTTTAAATTTAAGTATGTTTATGTCCCAAGTTACCTTTATATGTTATGTGTTGATTATATGGGTTTATGGTAATATTTTGGTTACAAAAGGGTATGTAATGACCTTTTATTCATTGAAGAGTTTTTTTACTACTTCTAAAAGGTGAAAGGTATTTCTTTGATAAAGTATACATGGATTACTTGTTGTTTTGAAAAACTAACAGTTATCATTCTTTGTGTATCCCTTACTGAGCTTTTTATGCTCATACCAAGTTTTTGAAATGTTTTTCACAGGACATAACGTGGAATAGGGACAAGGATGGGATCAAGGGAAAGTCATGCTACCTAAAACATGGAACTAGACATGTTTCTTTTTAAGAGTTTTTATTTTATGGAAACTTAGTATAAGTTTCTACTTTGTAATCTTTTGAGATGTCATAGTCATGTCCTAATTCTCTAAAACTGTAAACCTGAAAAGATCATCAATGTGAATTATTCATTTAATTCAATTTTAAGTAAGGTTTAAGGTTAGGGCCTTATAGTTGGTATCAGAGGGTCGATTTAGATAACTTTAGAGGTTAGGGTATCCTCTAAGCATAAGTGACATTACCATAATGGTTAGGATTTCAGAAAGAGTCCTAGTTTTAGATAAAGTGAATGAGTAAGGATATATTAGTGTATATCTTCCTCATTATTACATGATGGTTTTGTTGATATACTCACACTGACCTTTATGTTTTTAGTGAATGGATGGATCTAGCAGGCACCAAAGAGATAACAGGTTTGAAGGAAACTGTGGTGGTTCTCTGATTAAGATACTAGATAAAATGTGGGATTCAATGAGGAAACTTGTGGTTGTTCTAAACCAACTATCAAGGAGTCATGATCAACCACTTAAACCTTGGTATGTTCTGTAATGCATCATGTACGAGATGACCAATCGATGTGGAAGTTTAGGGAATAATTATAAAGGCAACCATTAGAGTTTATATGATCCTTACTTTTGAGGTAATTATGGGTTATTATATGTTATGATGGAAAATGAAAGGCATGAGATAAACTTGAGGACGAAATATGTTATGATTATTTTTTATCATTTTATCTCATTTTGGAGAATGTTTTAAGAATTATATAGTTTTGGAAAAAGGACAACACGCAGACCGTGTGACAACCCATCGCATCGGACAAAGATACGACAATCGAACCCACAACCAAAGTGCGACTGGTATTTATCGCCTACCACTGGACTACATGAAGTCCCTGGTTAGTTTGACTGATTCTTTTTAGTTAGACGATTTTACGAATTAAGAGTAAGTTGATTTTGGGTTATCTATGGATATTTATTAACCTATCATGGAGGATATGTGATTAGGTTAATTATTTTTCAATACGAGACATTAAGAGCAACTGATGTTGTTTGGAGATAAATGTTACGATTTAACTTGGAAGACTATGTGACTAAATCCATCAAATATTTGGGATTCAGTCTAAGATTGGTTTACTTTGAAAAATTTTATGGACAAATTGTTTATTGAATGGTCCTCATTGAACTTTGGGTTTTTTGGACAAATTTTGGAGATTAAGAATAGATTTTCTTTTTATAAAGGGTTATCCTTTTCTGTATTATCTAACCTTGTACTAACCTTTTTGGTTTTTGTTTTGGTTAATGTCTAAAGGAATTGGAAGTATATAGTTCTCTTTTGTGGATTAGGTGATTCTCTAGAAGTTCATTATAGTACTCTTAATGTGAACAAGTCTTCCTAAATACTCATCTTTTGGAGAAAATATGAGTTTGTGTAAGTAATCTAATAAAAGTTGAATGTCAACATGATAAGTGATTATGTTTCCTTATGAATAAATTCCTCAATAAAAAGTAACTTAAAACAAAAATGTTTTCTATTAACTTTTCCTACTGGGGAATCGAATACAGTTTAACCCATCACAAGTTTGTGATTTTCTTGTGGTTAAATTTCTCCTAAACATGTTTTCTATCTCTCTCCATTAGAACATGACCCTATGTTTTCTCCTCCATTTCCTTGTTTTTCTACATGGAATCCTAGTATGGGTTAACTCAGGTGACCTCTGTACTTATCTTCCTTTATTTTAAAGTGATTGTTTTACCGACTCTTGTTCCGTTGTGGGACTTTCAAGGATGGTTCCAAGCTCAATTTTGAAATTATGAGGAGGCAATTACCAAAAGGGGGGAAAGATATAACAGCCCAGGTAAATAAAGAATATGACATATATATATTTATCCATATTTTTGAATAAAATATTAATAATATATTAAAGGGGGTGCTATGCTCGATGGCGTACCCAATACGCAACATCGAGTTTCTTGGGAATCTTACGTTGCACTCTAATAATAAAATATTATAATTTTAAATCGTAGTTAACGCCTAGTCGTTGTAATGGCGGGAATGAACAGAAATAACTACTAAATGATTATATATGTCTGTCAAATATTTTTACTCTTTACAATAAATGTTAGAGGATTAAAAATGCAAATGAATCTAGTTTTTAAGCGTAAACATTCTAATATTCTTTAAAAGGTCGATTAACCTGCTTTTGATGGTGAACCCCTTTTAAATAAAATTTTTGAAAATTTTGTAAGATCTATTTTTCAATATAAACATATTATTTATGATTGCGAAATTGAAATTTTTCTTGGGTTAATTTTTGGTATTTTTCCGACAATGTTCATTTTTCAATGAATAGTGAAAAATACTGCATTTTACATCAAAACTACTTTTTCATATAATTTAATTATATAGTTATATTATCTTCATAATTTGTTTTAAAGTGTAATTAGAATATATTTTTACCATGTAATTCAATTATGGTCATTGGGATTAATTGAACTTTGGAATTAGGCATAAACAAGTACCAAACTTTTCATAAATATTGTTTCTAAAAAACCCGCTATTTGTTTTGACAACATGAAGTTTTTTTTAAATTAATTATTTCATTTTATGTGTTTTGAATTGGGTAAAATGGATTAAATATTTGGAATCATAATTTCCAAATTATGTAATTACGACACTTTTGTTTTTGGACATTATGAATAGTAACAACGGTAATTATCTTTAATTATCTTGATTAATTAGTAATCGGGTAGTTAAAGATAATAATATAATATCATAATAATAAAAAATGACCACAATGTGTGTCCTAAGGCTACTGGTTGTCTCATGGCCGATAATGGGATGCCTTGTGCCAAACATGGGAGCCCCATGGAATCACTTTTGTGAGAAAGTGACTTTTTATCTTTTTATTTTTAAAGAATGTTAAATGTAACAAAGAATGTATCACATAAGTAAAATATTTTTAATTTTGTATACATAAATGATATTTTGGACTATAAATATTAATTATATATCTAAAAATATTTCCTACAACATGATATTTTTTTATAATTTTTAGACATTAAATTTATTAAATTTTTTATGACATCATGATGATGCAGAGATTACCTCATTAATAAAGAATTTAAATAAAATGGAAAGATAATGTAAAATCTAAGACCTACACATGTCCAAAACCTATTGGATGGGAGGATTTAGAACTCTTATCAAATTAACCTAGAAAAACATCAATGTGGGACCATTAAAATCCGAAACTCATTTGAAAATAAAGTTACATTTTATACCTTTCCAAGAGTGCCCCTCCTCTCCTCTTATAAAACGCCCTCATATCTACCACCTTAACCACACTTCCAAAGCCTTTGGCCCAGCAAAACCCTGCCCATTTTGTCTCTCCACATCCCTCTCTTACTCCTTGAAGCCTCAATTTGGGCAGAAGTCTTCCCAAGGAATCCTTTGAGCTCCAACCAAAGGGAGTTACCCGGTTTTAAGGTAATGTCTTCACTTGAGTCCTTTTGTTTTATTTTGCTTCTATAACCCCCTAAAATCTTTTTATTCTTTTATTTTGTAACAAATCCATTATATTAAATATAATATGATGTTTTTATAAGAATTATTCAAGCTACATTTACACACACCTCCATCTAATGGTTAAAGAACATACTGTTTCCGTGGATGGAGAATTTCTGTCTCACGAAACGATGATTGTTCAACACTCATATAACACCTTCAAAGGTGGCCATTAAGATGTAACTATATTTATATATGATATATAATATGTTTATGTTTTACTTAAGCTTCTGTCTTTTTCATTTACAGCATACATTTATGGCTTCCATTATGGGTAAACACGATATCTTCATTTTAGGAAGTGCAGACTACCGCCCCCTCAAAGTGATTTGATTCGTTAATGCCATATGTGGGACATATAAAGGATGTATTTGAAGTTATTATATATGATTTTATACTGGAATTATAATATAACTTTATAAAATTATTATTTTCTTTCCATTAAATTAACAGATAGAAATGAAAGTAGCGTTCCTGCGTACGTACGGCTTACCGTCTCCATGAACGGTGCATTTCATTTCTTATCTCCAAATGTTATGTACTATTATAAGTACATATATATAATGGGTATATATGTAATATATTACATATAAATTATGGATATAATTCTGGAATCATAATATATATATCTCTCATTTTGTTTTAATTCCATTAATATGACATAAAATGAAAGTAGCGTTAATGCGTACATACGACCTACCGTCTCCATGAACGGTGCTTTTAATTTTTTATCTCCAAATGCTATTTAATAGTATAAAATGATAATATAATTGATATATATGATATTTAAAACATCAATACTATTCTGGATATGATGTACCTATAACTACATTTTCCAACAAGTTCAATTTTTTACTCATGTACCAGACATCGACAAAAACGTCTGATATGAACTCATATTATTAACCAATTATTATAAAATTAAAATATGTGATATGAACTAAATAATATTATTTATAGGAGTTCCTTAATCAATTATAAATTTTCCAAAGTTTATTATTCAGGAATATAAAGAAACGAACAAGACAAGTTGGACTTGAGGTAAGGGATCCTACTCCTCTCTTTCTTTTTAAGTACACTGTTTTATGTCATTCCTTCTAAGCTCATGTTTATTGTGATTGGGATGTTATTTCATATTACTCTCACTTTAATTTTTATTTTAATATGATGAGAGACCATATTCTCTCTCATCAATCCATTTTGGAAGTTTTGAGTGTCGCCGTTAGGCTGCCGAATTTTCGTAAGAGATCCAACCTCTCTCTTTCTTTTTAAGTACTCTCCTTTATGTCACTTATTTTAAACTCCTATTTTTTACGTTGGGGGATGTTCTTTTGTATTCATATTTCTGTAAACTTTATGTTGATATGATTAGAGACCCTTTTTCCTCTCATCAATCCATTTTGGAAGTTTTAAGTGGCGCCGTTAGGCTGCCGAGTTTTCGTATGGGATTTTTCACCTCACTTTTATTCCTATGAGATTTATGCTACATTCGCCACAATTTCCATTGAGTGGTGTATGTACTTCCCATTATTATACACTTTTTGTAGTATAATTTCATTTATTCGTATTCACATCTACATTTTATGACCCTTCTTCCATGGGTTTTACGTTTCGAAAGTTCCCCAACTCGGTAAGGGGACCTTTCACCCTCCTTTTTTTAAAAGAATTATTTTGTTATGTCTTTTAATTCACATAATATTATGTTGGGATATGTTCTTCTATATCCTTATTTATGTATATTTTATGTCCAAGTGATGAGATACCCATTTTTATCTCGCAACACCTCATTTTGATGTGACGCCGTTAGGCTGTCAATGGAACTTCTTAACCCAATTTCGATTTCTTTGGGTTGAACATGTATTTATTGAATATGTCATCCCTTGAATATGTGTGAATGACCTTTGATTATTTTACACTTAATATCCACTTATATTTGGTGTATTAGTTTTTCACACATAATTATGTAATTGATTTATCCTTAATCCAATGATACCGTCTTTGTAAGGGGCTTCGTCTCAATCTCTTTTCATTGAGGCATATTTCGTTTTATACACAACTTTCTTTTATACGGTGTATAAACCCCTTTGACTTTTACTTTTATACAAAATTAATCTTTTTCTACGAAGCATTTTACAAAATGACAAAAAGTAATGTTTCTTTTAATGTACGTGGTGACAACGACCTTTTCCGCCACCACGAGTATTATTTGGCCTTTGGCTTCCTGAACAAGCCGTAATGTTTTTTAAAAAGGAATAAATACCATATACTCTTTTATGTAATTTTTTATTAAAAATGGTTTTATAATGGATTTGTTATGTCAATATATTTAAGTGATATATTGTGATCAATGTGTGGAAATGTTTCCTTTCCATTATATTTGTTTTATGTCTTATGATTTTTATAATGGTACTTGGAAATTTGATGGGTGGTTACGTGATAAACCATATGACGGGTGGTGCCGTGAATACCAGGACGGGTGGTTACGTTATAACCTCCAATGCATTGGGTATGGAATTTGGCCGTATGGCTATTCAATTAAGTATGTGTGGGAGTCGGCCGTATGGATATTCCATTAAGTATGTGTGGAAGTCAACCGTATGGTTATTCCATTTAAGTATGTTTATGTCCCAAGTTACCTTTTTATGTTATGTGTTCTTTATATGGGTTTTATGGTAATCTTTCGGTTACAAATGGGTAAGTAATGATCTTTTATTCATTGAAGAGTTTTTTTAATACTTCTAAAAGGTGAAAGTTATTACTTTGATAAAGTATACATGGTTTACTTATTTTTTTTGAAAAACTAACAGTTTTCATTCTTTGTTTATCCCTTACTGAGATTTTTATGCTCATCCCAAGTTTTTGAAATGATTTTCACAGGACTTAACGCGGAATAGGGACAAAGATGGGATCAAGGGATAGTCATGATACCTAAAACATGGAACTAGACATGATTCTATTTAAGAGTTTTTATTTTATGGAAACTTAGTATAAGTTTCTACTTTGTAATCTTTTGAGATGTAATAGTCATGTCCTAATTCTCTGAAACTCTAAACCTGAAAAGATCCTCAATGTGAATTATTAATTTAATTCAATTTTAAGTAAGGTTTAAGGTTGGGGCACTATATACAATGTCCTAACCTTCTATTCCACAACCAAGAATCATCTACCATTTAATTAAGGAAAAATAGATCTTGGCTTCAATGGTCTTCTATGTTTACTGTTTAAACATTCTCTTTACTATTGGCAGAAAGAATAAACACTTCCTCAAAATTCTGTACTATTCATTTCTAATTTCCTAAAATTCAAAAGGTAGCCTTCAGAACGTACTTGAAATATGCTAATGAGGTTTAGTTTAAGACCCTAAACAAATAAATCATTTTAAATCATTGTTTTTTCAAGAAGAAAAATGTTACTTATACCAAAAATTTCTATCTTAGCATCATCTCTAAAAGTTACATTCCCTCATTTCGCCCTGATAATCATTTCAAAGATCTTTTTATTACCAGTACTATGTTGGGAAAATCCACTAACCATATACCATGTATTTCTATTGGTAATATCCTTATTTTCCAAAAAAATATGAGAGTTAGACATTCAGAACCCAATATTTCTTGGATCCAGAATCATCAGAAAGAAAATTTTTAGGAATCCACATTTTTGTTGAAAACTATTCTTTATGTAAACCTAATGAATGGGTTTTGTTTAAGGAATAATTTTTGTTCCCAATTCCCACCACACTGACACTTAGTGCAGAATAGAACACACTAAGGAACAAAATAATTATCACTTATAATCGGTTTTGAACTAATATAACCAAAAAAATAATTATTCCTTGGAGGTAAAATTTTGGAATACATGTTATCAAAATTTTACTTCCATAAGGTAATATTTCAAATACACTTCATCAAGGAAAATATTTCTGACATCAGTCTAAAACTATGTTCTTTTCCTCAAAAGAATTAGTTTTAGAACTCGAGTTAGGCTCGAAAACATTTTTCATAGAAATTACTTTTTATAGATCTTTAGAATGATTATCCTTCTCATAATTAACATCCTCAATGGGTTATTAAAATAGTTTTTAAATCATAAACCTTCTTATAAATATCTTTATAATGATCTTATATTTCTTTAATATGAATAGAAATACAAGAATTTTACTTATCATGTTTTTTCTAGAAATTATAATTTTCATTCTCAAGGATCTTAGAAAACCTAGAAACTTCATCATAGGTAGGTAATGTATTATCATAATTAGAATATTATTCATAATCGGAGGAATAATTATATTTACTATCACTATAATTTGAATTCAAAGATACATTGGTTATGGATTCATAATTGTGTACCTTATCCATTAAACAATGATTGTTAATAAGTAACATGGTAATTAAACCTAGAATCTTCTATCAAAGAGATTCGTAATATGAGGTTTCATCAGAAGAGTCTCCACCACTGGCCCTCTAGGTTTCATTAGCTTTCAAAACATTCTTAGCTTCATATTTGTGGTACTTCTTTCTATTTATTTCAGAATTATTTTCCTTTATATCTTTTATCTTAAGCATAGGACAAGATGGCCTTATATAACCAGCTCTTTTGCATTTATAACAAGTGACTTCCGAGCCTCTCTTTTCCTTTCATTATTACTTCTTTTAACTGTACTGAATGTCATTCTTCCTAAATATGTTGTTCATACTTCGAGCAAGATTACGTAGTTCATTCTTAGAATGTTCACTTTCACTTGATTCAGATAAAACAAGGACAATATTAGATTTAGATAATGTAACTCTCTCAAGAGTCTCATATTTCATATGATTAGAGGTAGTTGTAAAATAAACTCTTCCATTCCCATTATTTTACATAACATTTTCATCATCTCTCTTCACTCGATTTTCATGTTGAGAAAGAGTTCCAAAAAACTCATCAATAGTAATCTATGATACTATCATATTCTCATCAATAATTGTTCTCTTTGATTCCCACTAATTAGGCATGATGTTAATAATATTGTCTACAAGTGCCTCATCATCCAAACTTTTTTCACCCATGGATTGTAAGATTTTCAAAATATTCATAAATCTCTGTTGTACCTTACATATAGGTTCACTATAAGGATATAAAAACCATGGTACTGATATCTAAGCATAGATCTTCTAGTTCCAATAACGTATGAAGTTCCAAAATGAGTAATAGAAGTTTCTTCAAAATAAAATTTACAGCTTCAGATGAAGAAATTATTCTATATATATTCTTGGTAATGGAACACAACAATGTATTTTGTACCTTGTAGTTTAGTTAGTATTCAGACTTCTCTTGATTATTAAACGTTCTGACTCCCTTATAAGGAATTTAGTAATCTTATGTAATTATAAAAAAATTTTCCACTCCATTATTAATGAAAAAATCCTTCATACGATCTCTCCAATATTCATATCAATTTCCATAAAAAATAGGTGGTCTAGTAGGATTAAGATTGTCTATTCAACCAAAATTCATTCCTACCAACTTGAAAAAAAATCCTTCTTCACAAACTTGTTAGAAATACAAGTTTCTAAACAAGAATAAAAATATCCTATGTGAGTAAAATATAGAACAATGAAAACATGATCAAGAAAACGTATATATGAATATAAGTATTTCAAAACCTCCTTTGATAGAAATTGAATGATCCTTGATACTGATTTTAGTATCGAAATAATGATATAGATGCTCAATATACAAGAGGGGTAAATTATATGCACTAAAAATTATATCATATCCATTAAATTTGGAGAAAACCTTCTATGATTAACAATGTTAAATAAGGTAAATTAACAATACCTCTAAGTTCAACAAACATGATTGATTCCAGAAATGTATTTCTAAAAATGAAATTCTGAAAAAGTGGATTCGTAAATGAAACTTAAGAAAAGTTTACAATGAAAAATATTCTACCATAATGCATATATAATCTCACTAATCAGTGTATACTTTTACGAGAAAGTAGAAGATATTTTTACTTTTATTATCAATCAAAATACAACGGAAGAAAACATAAAACTATACACTAACAAGTATGGAATCTTTTAACCCAATAAGTAGGTTATCCAACTACCTTAGATAAAGGTCCCTTGATTTATACATTCAAGAAAGTCGGTCTAACCCACACCAGGGTAACCCCTCGATATGAATATCAGAGTCTATCTTATTATCCTCACAAGACCTTGAACATCAAGGTAGTTGGCACCTCTGTCTTCCTATCCCCAGAATCCCTCAAATGTACTCAGCAGCATTCGGAGATGCACGAAGCAATTCTAAACAGGTAGTTCAGTACACATAAAACATGAAGTCCCTAGATATAAATCACTTCATCGTATAATCTCTAGATTGATTAACATTACATAAAATATTTTGAGCTCTTTTAAATGAGCTCTTATTTATAGGTACATATTCAACGGGAAGCTCACTCCTCCAATGGTATTATTTTTCCATGAATTTTTTAGGGACTTGCACACGTGTCACTAAAAAACGGTTAATTAGTAACAAAATGGATAACATCATTTTATAACTCAAATAAGAGGAAGTAAAAATATGGTTTGTCAACCATATTCATTTTTGGAGTGTATGCAAAAAATAAAATTTGTATTCTATGCATGTTAAACTACGGAGTCTATATTACAAGGATATTAAGATTTCATTTCTCAGGATTTCATAATCAAATTTATATAGACATTGGAGTCTGAATTTTGAAGAATTCGGACTCTGAATTCTAAAGAATTAGGATTCTGAATTCTAAAGATTTCAGATTCTGAATTATGTGAAATTTAGAGTCAGAATTATGAAGATTTCGAATCCTAAATTCAAAAGAATTAGGTGTCTGAATTCTAACGAATTTGGAATCTGAATTCAGTGGATCTAGTAACATGAATTTTAGAGAATACGGGCTCTGAATTTTAGAGAATTCAGATTCTGAATTTCAATTATTTCGAAGTCTGAATTTCAAAATAATTCGGAGTCAGAATTCATAAGAATTCGGATTCTGAATTTGTAAGAATTCGGAGTCTGAATTCATAATAATTTTTATCCGGAATTTATATCCTAAAAACAGATTTATCATTATCTATATATTTATATAATAATATTTTTTATATTTGAAACCAAATTTAACATATATCAATAAAATGAGTTAGATTATGACATGAAAAACGAAAACATGAAAAAGATAAATTTTCATTTGGGAAGGAAAATTTCACTTATTAAGATAAATCTTAAGGGAAATGATATTTTCCTTATGACAGAGTGTTTTTTATTTTCAAAATATAAAGGAATCAAAAATTCATAAGGAAACCTTATTGACTCAACACCAAAGTTTTTTGGGATGTTAACAACTAACATATTTTTCTTCACAACGTACATTTTTTATTATATTACACATATGGGCCATATAGTAAATTATATTTGCAATGGTGAAGAAACAAAATAATTAGGATAAAATAAAATTGATTATGGGGGTGAGATATAACATTTTGGACTATGTTATGGTTTATTGCAATGTATTTTCATTGGTTTTTGTTGATATATTACTTGGGATTTATCACATTCGTGTCTACTTTTTCTTAAACTATGCCATGATTGGCATTGCGACTATAATAATATTCTATTTTTTATATCATTTACACCTTTTAGAGTCTATGTCTACACATAATACAGAGATTATGTTGTATGAATATTTATATAGATGAGTCATGTTCTTGTGTTTCTATGGATATATGAATATGTATGATAAGAAGCTCAATTTGGGTTTATGTCTTCAGTGTCCATCAACAATAATGATCATTAAATAATTTTTATATTACATTTAAAATAATAATTTCATATTAATAAGGTAGACAACACATCCCAATAAAACTCTATTAAATTCCCCATTGTTTTGGTAATCCTCTAGAGATAACAAGGTGATCCGGATATTCTGTGGAGACTAAAACTAATTCAACATAGGTACTCAAGATGTAAGAATTACAAAATGGAAATATTTCCAACATTATATTCACTTATATGTGACAAATGATATTATTTATACAATATATACATCATTACCTATGACTTTACACATAAATTTTATTATCTTGAAATATTATCTTGGATGACTAATTTACCATTGTTATTTACGAAAAAAAATATTTATGTTTATTTCAATGAGTTTTTATAATGTACTTTTGTATCATAAAATACATCATCCATGGGTAGGAATGAACTGGTAGGATTTAATCTAATTTTGTATGATTATATTTCAATAGTTATATTATAGATATGACTATTTTCTGGCTAGGATTATCAAAAATTAAATAAATTTTAGTAAATATACATTTTACAATATATTGTATTCTAACTATTATGTCAATATGAAGTGAGAGTTGACTCCTAAACAAGAATGATTTTTCATTTATGTTTTAAATATCATTTTTTTATTCTTCCATATTTTTTAATTAATGTTTTATATAATCTTCATAATAAATTGAAATTATATATCTAATTTATAATATTTATGATATTCATTTTGTAATGTAAATATATTCTGAAAATAATGAATGAATGGGAGATATGGAAAATAAATTTACAAATAGTATTTTAATTTATCTTTTTTACATTGGTGTTATCATCCAAGGGAAATGTATTCTTTTATTCATATTTTTATTGAATTTTATTATACTTAGATAGATACCACCAATTGATATGGAAATATCATATTAAAATTCTATAGTAGTAAGAAATTCAATTGATACATTGTTCATGGTGGTCCTCATATATTTGTTCAAACATGCTAATAAAGGGGCTCCTAAAAAATTGAAATAAAATCTTTTGTTACAAAATATATTCAAATTCATGATGTTGTTTTATTATTAGTTAATTTTAATATATAAAATTATGTGGAGTGTATTTTCCTTATAAAATATATCATTGAAAAAATAATATCTTTAGAGAATAAATTGGTTAGTCTATATACTATCAGCGTTTAATGGGCCCCTCATTGATGATGGAAATTATTGTTGTATATTATTAATGATTAGGACCATAAAAATTGTATTATATTGAAAATATTATTTAATAAATTCTATCCTAAAACCATTCAATATTTTATATTGATATATTTTGTGAACCATTATCAGTTCGTGAAAAATGATATGGCTTACAAAGACAATACTTAAACATCATTCTCTTTTCGCAATGGAGTGATGGATTATAAAATCTATGATTCATTATTATGGGATTTTAAGAGCTATTGCAAACCACATCATGGAATTTCAACCATAAAATATTCTATAATGTGGTAAAAAAAATTTATATTGTGTATAATAAATATTGAGAATTAATTTTCATTGAAAACTAAAATATACATTATCCCATTACTTTTTATTTGGTTTACAGTTTCTAGATTTTAACTTCATGGTGATAAAATGATAATTTGTAATGTCTGGTTATTTAATTCTAATACACATGACATGAAATTCATTATGAAGTGCACAAAATTGATTTTAGAAAACTGAAAAGTGTCTTTATGATGTTAGTGTAACTAAAAAATATATTTGTAGGGGTTATTGTTGGATTTTGTTAGACCAATTCGTATTTAATGTGAATACTAAATTTATGATTATATATTGATTATATAGGATGATAAAAACTAACCCATATCTACATATATTCTCACTACATTTTAAATCCTCAAATATATTTTTTGTTTGTATTGCATTTAATTATTTTACAACACATTCTAAATTATCTAAACACTTTATATTTAAAATATTATTTTGATTTTACAATTGAAATAGATTGTAGGTAATGTAATCTTCATTTATTATAATCTTTTAAATCAGCATCCTTTTATGAATGGATGTATTATTTCATTATAATAATGATGTTTATGGATGTTTGAGTGTAAATTTCAACTTAATTGTTGATATAATGGGAGAAAAAACATATTGATGAAAATATAAATCATTTTTATGATGTTCCAAAGAATAAACACTAATCATATTATAAACAAAATTGACAATGTGACTTGTTTTAATATTATATTCTATGGATGTCTTTACTGATCTACATCACACTTTGGAATAAAATAGTAAATAGAACTCATAATAATTTTTTTGTATTAATATCATTTTAGGAGTTTGTGGATTGAAATCTAAAACAACTTCAATTATATTGAATTATCCTTATATTTTTTCTAATGTTCTTTTATTACCATGTTTTAGATATAAAACATATTTTATTTCAATTCCAATATCATGTGAAAATTTGATATTTCATTTATATTAATTCAATCCATATTAATGAATTCATACATTTATTATGTTAGAAAACAATCTGTATATATTCTTGACCAATAATTACATTATGATATAAACTGTATATATTAATTTAAATAAAATGTATCTATCATATTTTATTTTTTTGATAATTAATTTCTAAAATTAAATGTTTAATTTTCATTGGTAGGCATTGTAGTAAAGGAATGGTACTTTTTAATATGGTCGTGATGAAATTTATAATACTTAAATATATAAATATGAATCATCCAATGTTTTTGACTGAACATTCTTTGAATATTTAATGATAATCTTGATAACTAATTTATTATTATAATTGATGAGATCATCAAGATGTTAAATGAACAATTACAAGATTATTAAGAATGTGATGTGAAATTTAAGTCATAAGTAAAATCCTAATTGAAGAAAACAAAAATTTGGGAATAATATTTTTTATTCATTCAAATATAACTTATAAATATTTTTTCTTATATTGGAACTACTAGTAGAACAAATTATAATTTCATCAATTAGTAACATCAAAGGTGCTAGAAATTAAATGATATTTTCTAAAGGGAAGGTCATTAATTTTTTATATCATATATGGTGAATTAGAATCAAATATGCCTTAATATCTCATAAATGTTTTTGACATATTTTAGTCTCATATTGATGAAGACATAAATGATTATAAACACACTGAAAAAATGATCATAATATTAGAAAAGTATTCAAAATATAATAGACCAACTATTAACATTATGAAGAAAAGAACCATGTTGTTTTCTGGTAATATTATTTTTACTCTAATGTAATACTATATTATATTAATATGGTATTTCATGAAGTATTATAATATGAATGGAGTGATTGTAATAACCAGATGTTTCAGTAATAATTTTTTTAAATAATTTCACCTGTTGATATATTTCATTTCATACAACACTATATATATGTTTTGTTATATGATAGAACCATGTTATTCTTGATTTGTATGAAACACCATGTACATATTTTTCTATACCCAATACATAGATATTATTTGGGTAATAA
This sequence comes from Viscum album, assembly GCA_963277665.1. Classification (NCBI taxonomy): domain Eukaryota; kingdom Viridiplantae; phylum Streptophyta; class Magnoliopsida; order Santalales; family Viscaceae; genus Viscum; species Viscum album. Next base: position 1,708,925,969 of record OY728152.1, on the reverse strand, counting down.
AATAATAATTTTGGAATGATTTAAATACAATTTCAAATTCATTCGACATCTAGTGAATTACATGAAAGACAAAGATTTATAGAACTAAAATGAACTATTAATATTATTTTTAAAATATTATTATAGATTTCATTAATCCATTGGAATAATATTTATGAATAACTTCAATTAAATTATAAATATTAGTTTTATGAATTTTTATAAGAAAAGTTATTTTAGAATAAATTAACTAGAAATAAAAATAAATCAATTTTGAAAATATATTAAAATAATTTTGTGAAAAAATATATTTGTGCAATCAGACATGTTTTTCAAAAATAAATTATTTAAATTTTTTTAATTAATTTTAATTATATATATATATATATATTATTCAATCATCTATTTAATATTTATATTAATTAATTTATATAAATATGATAATAATTAAACAAGTTTTATGCAAAAATATATATTTTTTCTAAAAGGAAAATTAATCTTATTTTAACGGTGGGAATATTTTGAATCCAAATTTTATTTTATAAAATAAACTTAATTTTTAAATTCATAATGTCAAATTTTTCTTAGGTTGAATTTTATTTAAATTCTTATGAGATTTAATTGATAGAGTAATAGTGAAAAGTATAAAATTTAAGTAAAATGAGTTTTGTTGTAATTTATTTATATATTTGAATAATGTTATAATTTGGATTTATAGAATAATTATTTAAATTATACACTAATTAATAAATATTTTTACATTGTTATAAATTTTACATTGAAATTCGAAATAAAATCATGTCATTCTTTTGTGCATTTTTACTTTAACATCTAGTGTCAGCTCCTGTCTGCGAGATAAAGTTGGAAAGAATTTCTACCAAATAAATGATTACAGTTTGAAAAAATGTAATCAAAATTTTGGATTCAGATTAATTTATAATTCATATTATGTTCAACTGATCTTTTTACCAAAATTATTTGTGAAAGTAATTTATATTATTTACAGTGATTAAGGAAACAAAGAGTTCTTTATAGAATAAAATTTATCTTTCTGGGCCAATGTACATAAAAATTTAAAAAATATAATTGACATTATGAGATTGTACACTCAATTTTATATTAATACATACATTATTTATGGAACATTAATTAAGAGAGACCACTCAATATAGTTTTCCTTTTTAGACTTATAAGAATTCCACTCCGCCACTATCAATGGGAACTCAACCCCTCATATATTAACACATATAAATACGTTTTTCTAATCCAAAACCTAAAAATATATTCTCCTTGAATACCTCCTATAATTCTATAATAATCACTTGGTGAAAAAGGATTCCATGTTTTTACTTTGGTGAAACCAAATAGGAATTATCCAAAGAAGATGTATCATCCTTTAATAAAAACATTTGTTTTATTTTCCACACCACCCCATAAAGTACTCTTATTCCATGAATATTTAATACAATATTTATCTAAAATTTTATAAGATGTTTTTAATGATAATCTATAGAGCATAACTCACAAAAAATACCATCAAATGGGATATGAAATCATCATTTGTGTGTGTGGAGGACTACCGATAGGAGAATCGATGTTGTTTTTTCTTCCATAAACACATATAATGTTTTAAATAATAATGAACATAATATTTTTATATAATATATATGATATTTCATATTTATTTTTTCTAATATAGATTTAACAGACAACATACCTTCATGATTTCCTTTATTTGGAAGATGATAACTTCATTTGTGGATTTGTGGTCTACCGCCTCCTCAAAGTGATGTGATTCATTCATGATTTTATATTGAAGGTATTAATGATTGGTTTAATATAAATATGTAATATATTTTACCGAATAATTATAATTTAATTAATATATACATATATATCATTTACATTAATTTATTTAAAAAGTTTATAATAAAAGTGAAATTGATTTCATGTGTATGTTTGACTTTCCGTCTCCATGAAGTGTGTATATCATTTCAAATATATATATTTAATATATTATTATAAATAATTATATATTGATTATATATTATATTTATATATTTACATACATTCTTAAAATAAGTAAATAGTTATCTGTGTAATTGGATCATGCATAAAAAATCAAAACATATATAAAAAACAATGTGATTATTAGGTGGAATATAACATTATCACAAAATTGTTAGTAAATCTGTAATATAAAATCATAATAATATCATATATTTTACAATAAATAATAATATGGTTCATTGGAATATTTAAAATAATCTTATATTTATTATATTAGTGATTACTATGTGTACAAATAAATTCTACACTTAAGGAAATGGGTTTCTCATATCTAATCTAAATGTATGGAATATATGATATATTGTACACTTCTTCTTGTTTTGTGGGGTATATACATTCCTTTGATATGTTGTATAATAAATTTAATTTTTTTTCATGATATTAAAATATTAAATTGATATAATTATATCATTGTTTTCATGATCTAATGGTAACTCATTTAGTATGCATATTTGAAGTCTCAATTTTCTTTATCTGAGGCTTGTGACTAAGTCAAAACTCATTTTATTTTGGTGGTTTTTATAATTACATTGACTATATTATATATTATTATCCATAAATATATTTTTATTTAGATATACATTTCATGTTCACTATTTTTTGGGGGTTTAAAAAATTTATGTTTCCAAATATGTAAGCTAATTTTGTCTCAATTTGGCATCTCAGAGACACATTTTTAGTAATGAAATAATATTCCTTTATAATGTGTATATACATCCATTAAAAATGTTATATCATGAATATTATTAAATATATTATTGTTTTATATAATTTTATTATATTATTTTTTGGGGGTTAGAATTCAATGATTCCATGATGGTAGTAGTTTTTGATATAATCTCATCATTTATCATGATTGATTACGAATATGCATATATTTATGAAATATTCAGATCCCTATCTCAAGAATAATCCTTATTTTTCCTCTAATTATTCATGATATCATAAATTAATGTTGAAATGTTTTCATTCATTTATCCGTAAGATAATTTATAAAATCATACTAATAAATTATGTCATTATTTTTTCTCATTGTCTAGAAATCTGTTTCATTATGAAATTGTTTCCAAAAAATAAAATTATTTTTTAAAATATATTTTAATATAATTTTAATATAAAAGTATATAAAATATATTTCGTATTTTAAAAATGTTTTGAAATTTTTTTCATGCTTCTATTATAATATTTAAATATAATTTCAAATTAATTGTTTTCAAAATGTTTTCAAGATTCCATTATAAGATTTCATAGTTTGTATTAATGAATTTGATTTCAATGTCTTATACATGTATATGATATTTATAAAAATATATTTTAAAAGGAAAAATATTTCAAAATGTTTTATATTCATTAAATGAATTAAAAATTTTTAAATATTATTTTAGATGTTATAAAATAGATATTTCTAATAAAGAGGATTTCAATGATTTCAAATTGATTTAATTTTTCTTATTTCATTACGTGTTTTTAATGATTAAAAACTATCCATTATATATTATAAAATTGTAATATTCAAATAAAATAACATTCAATATTTTTTAAAAAAAAATTATTTTTCATACATAAATGTTTTTAAAATATATTTTGATATTATTTTATATCATAGGTGAAATTTTATGGTGTTACTCATGAATTACTATATATATGATCCAGTCTTACCATTCATATTGATTCCCTAAATCGTTAATGTTACGATAACATGATGTTTATAAAACACACCTCTATTTTTGGGTTATCTATTTAGGAATCCCATATCTCTTTTTTCAATTTATAATCTTATAAGACATGTTTCTCATTCACGAGTTATATTTTATAAAATCCATTTATATATTACATGTTATATTAATATTAAAACAACTTCATTTCTTGTGTTATGATTTAATGAAATTATAATATAACTTGTCTCTTTTACACATGTTATGATACTATGATATGTTAATGATACCCATTTAATTTCATGGGTTATCATATAATGAATTTTTTTGATATATGTAAAACTTTTGAATGATTTTATTATGTGAGTTGAAGGAACAAAACAACCCTCAAATGTATTTGGAATGTATTTTATATTTCATGAGATAGACAAGTATGGGTCAGAGAGTGAAATTGTTTCATTAAAGGAAACTTTTCAATATGACGGTCTTAGAAGTGAACCTTGAGTAGTAAGATGGTTTGGGGAGTGAACCCTTACAACTAATATAGAATGGGGAGTTTACCCTATCTAATAAGATTGTTTGGAGAGTGAAACCATTCTAAAATAAGTAAATTGTTTTTATTGAGGACGGTGGGGGTGTCCCTCTCAATATGTCTAGACACCCTGATGTTTAATGATAGGATTTCGAAATATGACTTGACTTATAGAGAATGGTATAATATATTTATGTGTATTCAAAAATTACATGTATTATTATTTTTTATGATTTCATTTATTATTCTATTTACCCCCTTAAGACTAATGTCATATTAAACTATAACCATTATTCCATGACACTTTTATATGGTATTTTCTATGCCAGGTATGATCTTCATATGTTATTACTACGTTCTCATAAAATTATTATCATGTTATGAATACATATCTTCCTTTATTACCTGGATTATTAATTTTATATAACCCATTCTTATGTTTTATTTCCCAATAAATTATATAGTGTTTTATATATAATTACAGAATGGGATTATAATATTTTGAAACATTGATGATATTTTACCGAGATTGAGGATTTTTTTATAAGATTACAATGACACTAGACAAATAGGATCCCCCATATTGCACTTTTTAATGTCATTAATATCATCTATAATCATATAATATCCATGATTATTAGTCTTGGGTCACTATAGTTTTTAATGAAGGAAATGTTTAGTCAATTTATGGAAATAATGATGAAAAAACATTAGTTATATTCCAATTTATATTTCAAGGTATATGTATAGGGTTGTATATAAGTATATGCTTAAGGATTCATAGATTGAAATCAATGTTTCAGGATTTATACATATAGTAAATAATTAATCAAGGATATGAGGTTTCTACATCGATATTTGTTTCTCCCAGTATGCATTATTTTAATAGTAAATATGTTAAAATTTAATAATCACCGTTAAAATTGAATGTTCTAGATATGGAATGTATTGGAATTTTGAAAATCCATGTCCTATGTGGGATTATCATTAAGAGAATTAGAATGTTTGTATGCGTACTATTTATACTAATAAATATAGAGTGACCACAAATTACATGTGAAATGAATGAAATTTTCTAACAATATATTTTTACATTTGACGTATAGAGTATTATTATATATAGGTGGAAAAACCTTAATATATGATTCATATTTCTTATTATAGGAAAGTGGTTTTAAATAAGAAGATGATTAATAATTTGAAATTGATAATGAATAATTATTGATGATTAATTTATATATTCCTTTTAATTTATTGATCTTGTTATATGATCCTTGAACAATATATAATTCTTTAGTATATGTTTTTATTCCAGGATTTTAAATTATTTTTAATGTTTTTGATGAAATTGATAAATGATTTAATGGAAATGTGATATTTCCCTTAATGTAAGGTGACTATTAATGTGGTACTACTACTTAGTAATTTTTGTTTATCTCAAGTAATTATATGAGATAAATTGATAATGTAAAATCTATTGAAATAATTTCCATATAACTAATAATTTATTATTTCAAAAATTATTCAATGTTATAATGGATATTATTTAAAACAACTTTTTCGATTTAAGGGGAATATACAATAATAATTGGAATAATAAATCGTGTTTGTATTTACTATGGTTTTATGACAATTAAAATTATTTCTATGTTTCAATAGAATACATAATAATTATATTCACATGTTTGGCACGTGAAAACCAAGATCTACCTTATGTTACATGGGGAATCAATGGTATGCTGAATTAGTGAACTTATTTATAATGTTTTGTATTTTAATCTTTTAGAATGGTTAAAACATTAAACACATATACAATATCTTATTTTAAATATATTATGAGGTTTTAGAGATTAATAATATTTCTATATGTTAATAGACATTACAATAATTCATAAATTCTAGGAAAATAATATTTATAAATACTTATACAAATATAATGGTTTTTGTTGAATTGAAGGTCTTATAAAACATGAAATATTTATAATTTTGAGGACTTTATCTTTCAATTTATTAATAAATTAATTGTGATAAATGAATTCAATCATGATCTGTAATATTTTACAGTTTTCTTTCATGACTAATATTTCATTCCAAAAGATTTTCACTTATTTGGAAACCTAATTATTAGTCTTATTGGGTAACTATTATACTTTTGCCTCCCTCTTTTTAAATGAATTTTTAATTTTTAATTTTATGATGTGGGTTTCTATGAAATTAATATTCATGCATTAAATATGTGTTAACCCAAAAAAAAATTAGAGATATAATTTCATTTTAATGGATTTATAATGTAACAACCTGAGTTTTTGTGAAATATTATTTTTAAGTAATTTAATCATTTCGATATTTTTTATTTCAAAATAAAACAAACATAGATTGTCTAATTTGAAAAAACCATGTTATTTATATTTTTAGGAAACAACATGTTGATATTTGACAACAAGAAACATTTATATTCAATTTTGGTACACACAAAACAATGATTCGATTTTGTTCCACATAATTTTGGGGTCCTTCGATTGCATGCATTCCATGCAATACAATGTTTTAGAAAACTATATTGTATTTTTAATAATATTATTGAAATATCTGTATAGTATTTACATTTCCATTTGAATTTATCTTATAAATAATATTAATTAAATGATTAATATATGGTTCAAACATGTATATAATAAAGATTATTTAGTAGATAATTAACTAGAAAATAAAATAAAAACTGTAATGAAAATATAGGAAATATTTTTCCGGAAATCTATATTTATGCAATGTACCACATTTTTTTCAATAATTTAATTATTTTTTTAAACTGTTTTAATAAAATACATATTATATTAATTAAATTTTTTATCATTCATATTATTTTTTTTCTATGAAATATATACGAATGAATCCAATTATATATATAATGATAGATGATTTTCTAAAATATAATTTTACTGTATTTTAATTGTGCGTACATTTTAAAAATAAATTTTTAATGTTTTAAGATTTCATTAGTTAGAATAAACATCATTTTATAAATAAAAATGTAAATACATTCTATGAAAATTATTCCTCTATATATTACGTAATTACAAAACCCAACACTTTATTAAATTTTTTATATATTTATATTTTACATATTCGACGCCAAAATTTAACACACAAAAATAGATATGATATGTATGAGATAAGAATAAATCCAATTATAAGAAATTAAAAATATATTTCTCAAAAAGGTAATTTTTCCACCTTTTATTGGGGAACCCATTTTAAATATATTATTTACATATTTTATAATTCCTATTTTAAAAGAAAAATTCAATTATTATTTTGTAATATAAAAATTTACTTTGGATTAATTTTTTGTATTTTTATGAAATCATTCCTTTTCATGAATATTGAAAAAAACACATTTTTATTAAAATATACAATTTAACATAATTTAATTATATAGTTTTATTCTATTTTCAATTTATTTTATAGTTAATTTAGAACAAATTTTAATTATTTGATCCAATTTTTTTCATTGGTATAAATTTAAATTCATAATAGGATATAGAAAAACTTTAAACATGTGATCATTAACACTGTGAAACCCTAATGTTTTGTCACATCTAAGGGATTAATTTTAAATTATAATCTAATTCTTTTAAGATTACAATTTCTAAAATTGGATTCCATATTCATGAATTATGATATTTTATAATTTCAAATCATTTTAACATAGTTTTTATCCAAAAATATTAGTGAATATAAATATATTTATTTGCAACGATGAAGTTAAAAACGTGTTTACTTATTTTTTATTGTTTATCTTAAGGGGACAATACCCAATATGTAAATCCAAACCCATTTTATGGTCATATTTCTATCATATAATTCCTTGGATCAAAAATTTAAAAAAATTAAGCCACATGATTTAACGGACTCCACTCAATAGTGTTTACCATTTTATATTTACAAGCATTCCACTTTTCCACTATATACAGGAACTCGCCCAATCACTTCATCAAACCTATGATGAAATTTATATCAGAATAAAAAATTTATTAAATAATTCCATCCTTTTGTCCTATAATCCTACCCTTAGTGATAAATCCATCCAAGTTATAAATTTGGTGCAAACAAAGAGGGGATACCCAAAGAATATGTAGAATCCTTCCAAAAGATTTTTTTGTATGATTATCTTAATGGAACCCCTCATTTATTCTTATTATTTTTTACTATTAATAAATAATTATACTATATTTACTAATATTTTTTTATTCTGAAGTATCTACCTACCCCTATACAAAATTCAATCAAAGAGATTACGAACCTACTGTTTTTTTGTATTTATGTCTACAGGCTCATGAATTGACGTGGTCATTTTTACCTTACTACAACTCACGATTGGAAATTATGATTGTCATAATGTTCTTTAATGATAATTTATATATATATAAATATTCTTTATTATTTAATTATTATATAAAACATTCCATCATGACTTCAATTTTATTTCAATATGATAATTTCATTTTGGACGTGTTGACTACCACCTCCTCAAAGATATTTGATTTATTCACACATTAGATAGAATGTATTCATGATAGATTTTTTAGTCATATATTTACAACAAATATGTTTTGTTTTTAAAAATTTTAAATTTAAGAAACATTTACACTATATGAAACAACACTATGTTTTTAATGATCTAGTTATAAACTATTTGAAAAGCATTATTTTTTCACTTATATGTTTTGAATTTAAAAAATGGGCATCTACAGTTTTGATTAGTAAATTTTTTGAGTATGATAGAGCCAACTTGTTTTTTAGTGAATAGTAACATACCATTATGAATATTTATATGAATAGTAATATGATTCTTTTGAATAGTAAAATATATTATTATTTTATTTTATTTAAGGAAATATTAGTTAGATATCGATTAATTTTTTAGAGTGATATAAAATTAGTTCAAGTTTAAAAAATTTTATTTTAGGAATTAAATATTATTTTACATAAAAATTTAATTAATAATATTTAGAAAATTATTTTCAAAAAAAATAGTTAATTTTTAAATTAGAAATAATAAAATGATTAGGGTAATAACTAAAAATGGTAAATAAATGATTTTCTGCATCATTTATGAGTCATGGATGATATAAGTCGACATTGGATGTAAATAAAAATAACATATTACTATTTAGGGTCCCATGAATTAATTCTATTCATAGTCCTGAGAAAAATTATTAAACAAATTATTAATATAAATGAAAACCTCTCCTCTCCACCACTATAAATACAACCGGAACCCCTCTTCTACTCACAACTATATTGATTTGATCATTGTATAAATTTTTCCCAATACTCTTACCAAGTATCTTCCCCACATCCTATACCATCTGGTCTCACCAATAGGACAAAAAAGGCCGTAATGAGTATCTCAAGTAGAAGAGATCAAGAGGTAAAAATACACTATAATTTTCATGTGATTTATTTTCAACTCTTATCTTTTCATATAACATCTTATACTCACATTATCTAAGAGGATTGAAATATTCCAAATCATATATATTATGTATTTTATCTTTTTTAGGGAAAATTCATCAATTTACTTCTTCTCTTTTACCCTCTTAATCTAAAAATAAAAACATTGTCTGTTATTTTTCGATTTACCACAATAGATGAGGATATGTTCTCATTGTAAATTGATTCCACAAAATATGTTTGTAAAACCATTTCAATGGTTATATTTTTTTATATATTTTGTTATATATCATCATTCATGTTCTAGATTGAACATATATAAATAATATTATGTTATATAATGAAACTAGTTCATGAATATCAATGAACAAACAAACTGGTCTAAACTAATAACAATAATGATCTATCTATTGATTCATATTAATACATTATAACCAAAATAAATTATGTAATAATTTATTATTTTGGAAACATATAAATACCGTTTCATTCAACTTATTTTGTTTATCATCCATTTGATATTGAAATCCACTATGAACTGATCGTGGACAAAATGTAAAGCACTCACTCGAAACAATGGAAAAAAATATTTGTGAATGGGTTGATTGTTTTTATAAAATGATCATATTATGTGTTATAAATATTAATAAATTTCAATAAAATATTATTAGTTATTTTTAGAAATTATATAGGATGTTTCAATCATGTTTTATGTAAGGAAAACTCGATGTAGTGAATTCTTAACCCAATTTCAATTCTATGGGTTATTGTTCTACATCGCTGATTATATGGTAATAAGAATATTTTTTGTGATGAATTTTTGTTTATATAATGTTTTATTATGTGGAATTATAAATAATACACATAATCATTCTATTCCATTAATTATCACTTCAATTTTATGATATTTTAAAAGAAATTTCCTTTAAAAAGCCTTTATAATTTTTTTATACAATTGAAATGAAATTTTTTATGAAATTATTCATGTATTATGATAATTTTATAGATATTGGTAATTTGGTATGATTAAGGGTATAACATATATCTCCCTAAAATGATTTTTGTATTTGTATGTTGTAGGTCAGTCGTATGGTTACTCCAAGTTTAAATGTGATGGTTATATCATAAGGTAGACATGAGGGTTTCATTATTAGGTAACTGTGAAGGATAAAAATCAAAAGGTAGATGTGGGGATTAAAAAATTTAGTAAGTAATGTAGTAATGTACACTTATTTGATATTTATTTTTCTATAATTTATGTAAATCTCATGTTTTTCAATGTAAGTATGTGATTCTTTATGGGTTAATTGTATGTTTATGTTAAAATGATATCATATGTTTCTATGTTATCATGGGCTAATGGTTTCTTCCATTATTTTTATTTCCCATAACTATGTTTTTATTCTAATACCATTTATTGAAAATATTTTCATTTCTTAGTAGGATATGTATATGGAAGAAGGATTTCATGTTAATTGTTATGATGATTTTTCAAGGAAATCACGTTATGGTTTTGTGTTTAAAGTATTATGTTTTGGATGAAATGTATATTTTTATAATTATACACAGATTGTATACATGTCGGTATATATATATATATATTATTTCATGCCATTCTAAATATCTAAACCCCAAAGAACATTGGTAATGTAAATAAGTTAAATCTATTTGAAATAACAATATTATGTAATGTTTATTGTTGGGTCCTTATAGTTGGAATCAGGGAACGATTTATATAAAATTAAAGGTTAATATAATGTTAATAGAATACTATAAATGATTTTTACCTTATGTATTTTTTTGAAATGGTATATCATTTAAATATTACCATCTTACATCATTTAAGATATGTTTGTTTAGAATGGTTTTCAAGATAAAGAATAGGGATGCTAAAGTTTGAATGAACTGAGTGTCTGATATATTTCCAAATCTACCACCTGGAAGGGTGGGAATTGAAATAAAGTTGTTTTTTATAGTAACGGAGAAGTGGATGTTAGAATCTATTGGAGATGTAATTTATTAAATAGAATAAACATATCTACCACAGATGAATATTATGATTATGGAACATTTTATAGGGCGACACACACCTGTTTTTAGTAGATCATCTGACGTAGTAGTGGTTGAAAGATACATTAAAGCCCTTAAATGGTATTCAATGTTATGTGATGTTCATATAATCAAATTTTATGTATTTCCATTTTTCATTTTGAAGGTGAATATGATTATTGGTGGTTAGTGGTCAAGAATATCTGGGAGAGAGAGGGGATTGGAACCTTAGAACATGATGAATTTAAAATGATTTTCCATGATTTTTTTCCAAGGGAGATTCGACATAGGATGGAGCAGTAAAAAACATGAATTTAAGTAGTGTGAGGATGATTAACTGGACTTTTATGATGATAAAATCACCCAACTTTCAATATATGCTAAAAATCTTATTCTAGATCATGATAGAACTATCTTCTAATATTACTTAGAATTGAAGCTATGAGATCAAAGAGAATTTTCTTCCAGTGAGATTAAATGTAATGAGAAACATATTCAATGTGATGAAAAGGTACAAATAGATTTCATTGAATATCACTTATAAATTGAGAACAAATATATGAAAAGTTCTAGATGGAAATAAATGGGTATGAATCTATCTAATAAATTTTCGTGTTAAAATGTTTAGTTTTCACTTTGAGAAAAGAGTGGTAAAAGCTCACTGAGAATGCCTTACTAAAACATTGAATTATTTTCAATGTGGTATGTTTGGAAAAATGTCTCATTATTGTAATGAAAATGATCATAAGACTATACTTGATAAGAAAACTGTAATGTGTTTCAAATGTGGTGAGATGGATCATTATGAAAATTCATGCACAAAGAAATATTATAATGATCATAGAATCCAGGCTATAGGTAGAATGGTGTAGTGTATTCATTTGAGATTACATTAATAGCCATCAAGAAACCCAATGATATTGTATCAGGTATCTTTTTTGATTAATCTGATTTTTATAATGATTTGTTTCTTATAGAGTCTACACATTTAATTATTTCTGAAAAATTATATGTTAAATTTGAAATTTCACATCAGAAATTGGGACATGAAGATATTTTTAAAACACATTGTGGAAATATTACCGCAATGATGATTTATAGTAACTGTTCTATTCTAATATATGGAAATAATATACCTAAAAACCTTTTTTTATCCTTAATATACTTTTATGGCATTCTAGGTATGGATTGACGTTCTATTTTGCATGTTAATAATGATTGTAGTGATAAAGAAATTATTTTTAGATATAGATTCAGTTTGTATAAAAGATAGTTCCCCTAAAATAGATAACATATCTAGAAGCTAAGAAACTTTAGAATGATGAATGTTATCCTTATCATAATTTTGAAAACACAACAACGGTTTAGATTCATGATAACCCAATGGTAAATGCATACGTTGATGGTTTTCCTGATGAGTTAGCTGGTGTAATACATGGTCAAGAAGTTGAATTCTTAATTTATTAGTTATTGATGCTAAGATAATTTCAAATCCCCCTTATCAAATGGATCCCATGAACATTATTGAATTAAGTTTATTTTAAGGGTTTTTGGATAAATTCTTCATTCTTTCTAGAACATCACCACGAGGATCTCCATGATAAGAATTCAAGATGCAAAAATCCACTTTTATTTTCCGGTCATTCATTTCAATTGTTTGATTTTATTATAATATCTTATCCTCCCCTCATCCAAGAGGAATGAAATCTCCAAAATCCTATATATTATTAATTTTATCATGTTTATGGAATAAATTCAACAATTTACTTCTCTCCCCATCCTCTTTATATAAAAATAAAAACATCATCTGTGTTGTGCAGATTTACCAAAATTGTGGACAATGAGTTTTTAATTTCCTTAATTCCTTCTAATATAGATTTAAAACCATTTTAATGATATAAAACTCTTTCAATGTGTATTATATATCATGTTTCGTGTTTTGGAGTTAACATATATACATAATATTATGTTATATAATGACACTTGTTCGTTATTATCAATGAACCGCCAAAATGATCTAAACAAATAACACTAATGATTTATATAATGATTCATCCTAAAACCATATGACCAAAATGATTTATGGAATATTAAAATATTCTTCAAATATATTTTTACCAATTAATTCTATTTCTCGAGTTTAAATTCCATTCGACGAGGAATTATTTTATAAACCGACCATGGACGACAAGTAAAACACGCACACGAAAAAATAGAAATAAAAAAATATTTATATATTTGTAGATTGATGTAATAAAATGATCAAATAAGGTTTCATAAACCTGAATATGTTCCCAAAAAATATTAATAACACTTTCTTTACTAGTATACTGTATTTTAAACTAATATTTAAGTATGAAAAACCTATGGTAAAGGAATTATTAACCCAAATTCAATTATTTGGGATATCCTTCCACAAAATAGAATATATGGAACTAAGATTATTTGTGTAATTATTTTTCTATATATCATGTTTTATTATTTATATTTAAAAAGTATACAAATAATCCTTACATTATATTAATTATAACAAATAAATTATAATATTTGTAAGGAATATTCCTTTAAAAATCGTTTTTATTTTTTTACAAACATAAATGTACATTTTTATGAAATTATAAATAAATTATGATTCTGTTATGGATCAAGGAAAATTTTTATGATGAATTTTGAGATATATTTCTTCCTCTAATTAATTGTGTATGTGAATTTTGGAGGTTGTTCGTATGGTTTATCCAAGTGTAACTGCAATGGTTATAATAAAGGGTGGTCGTGGTGGGAAGATTTTATGGATTAGATGAGTGTAAAAATCATAAGGTAGTTGAGATGGTTAAAAAATTAATTAAGTAATTATAAAAGATACCCTTATTCTCTACTAATTTTATCTTTGATTTATAGAAATCTCATGTTTCACAAAGTATTTATATGTTTTTTATGGGTGTGAAGTATGTATTCGTAAAAATGAAATCATATGTTTCTAAATATTCAATGGATAATAGTTTTTTTCAGTCACGACCCTTCCTCGGGGCCCGTGCCGTGACTACCCCAAACCTGCCTTCCATTTTCTAAGGGCTGGTGACTAGCACAAAAGGCGTAAATCCTGATAAAAGGGAAGGAATTGCCTTTTTATAAAGTAAAAAAACACACAACAGAGTACGCGAGTGAGGTAAGAAGTATGAAATACTGGGTACAAGGTATGTGCAGAAAAGTAAATGGGCCAGTATACAAACCCAAATAGAAGTACAGTACCACTAAAAGGAAAGTACAACCACATGAAGTAAAACAACATCACCGAGCCGTCCCCCAAAAATCCCACCAAAAGGGTGGGTACAGATAGTCTCTTCAGCTCCTCAGGTCCGGTCGTCGGCCCTGTGCACGTCTCGCCAAGTGGTCCACCTCCGGGTACCGTTCAGCTCCACAAGCCTCCACCTCGATCAGTGATGTCTATTGTCTGCATCCTACACAACGTAGTACGGGCATATCCCGTTCATGGGTGAGTATACGATACTCAGTTGGGATCCCGAGACCCCTGAATGTCTCTCTGAATCAACTGAGCATAAACAAAAAAGGAAAGATACAATCATGAAGTATCAACTGACTTTACTTAGGAATATGCCTATACATATACCTAAGCCATTAATTACAAAACAGCTCCAACACTCGAGCCGAAGAAAAACCCATTCCACACAGGAAAACACAACCCATTCCACATAGGAATGCACAACCCAGTCCACACAGGAAAACACAACCCAGTCCACACATAAAAACACAACCCAGTCTACACAGGAAAGAAAGTCAATCACATTGATGATAATGACTGAAAAATCAAGACTCAGCTCACATAGGTATACAACTTTCTTATAGATATTGAGATGATCAGATTTAGCCACTGAATCATCTAATCTATCAGACCCCTATAGGATACTAGACCAACTAAGCTGTCAGACCCACATAGGATACAAGACAAGCTACTCAATCAGACCCACTCAGGATACAAGTATATAGGTCAATGTTGTTGGACCCACGTAGGATACAAGAACAATAGTCATCACTGTCAAACCCATAGAAGATCCCAATAGGGCCTCCATCTCGGCTGAACCCACAGAGGATCCAAGTACAGTCGTCCTCGCTGGTGAACCCACGGAGGAATCAAGTGCAGTCATCATCATCGCATTACAGCCATCTCAAGGGTTCCCACACAAAGCACGCTCGATTCTGGGAGGAAACACTCCTTGAGCAAGAGAGTCGATACATCAACTGTCAAAAAGCCTAGATTCTATGTATCCCAAAGTTCTCTCTCGCCAAAAGAAACTCACTGTGACAGATGATGCGTCAATAAGACGCCCGGTCTGAGAGTTATTGTATTTTTCATTCCAGGGATCCGGTTGGTTTTTAAGCTAAAACCAACCTGACTGTACTCCAGTTGCATCCAAACTTCAAGTGGAGTATGGAAAAAGAACCTTCTCAACAAAACGAATTCAATGCAGTTGATGGCAAGTCAATCGGACGTCCGGTCCTTAAGTTATAAGCGTTTCCGCTCCAAGGGCCTAGTTGGTTTCGGGTTCAAACAAACCCAGAAGTACCAAAACGTTTTCTAAACATCGAGTGTAATATAAAAAAAACTACCATCTCAGTCCAAGGATTCCTACGCAACTGACAGTGCATTGATCAGAGGTCTGTAGCTCATGTTATGGGCAAAATACCAAAAAATGGTCTGAAGTGGGGGTCTGGGCCCGATCCGACCCGATACAACCCCCCCCCCCCCCACGGGTCGACCCAACCCGGGTCCGGGTCCAGCCCGAGTGGGTGCGGCCTGGCCCGGCCGGGGTGGCCTAGTCTGCGTGACCCACCCCGACCCGACCGGGAGGGTGTGCTGGCTCAGCCAGCGTGCTGAGCGGGGGGCGCGACCCCCTCTTTCTGTGGACGCGGCGCCAGGGTGGCGCCGCTGGCTCCCCTAGATCACGTGCGACCTCGTGATCCCCCACCCCCTCGCCGCCGCGGCATCAGTCGTGGCCAAATTCTTCCACCAGCATGCCGAGGTGCCACCGACGCCACCGCGCCGGTGACCCTCACCGCCGGGGGCTTCCATGGGCCCCCGAAGTATTTCTCTTGGTCCGATTATGCTCCTGTCTGCGCCTACAGTCATCTTGAGTCCTGTACATCACTACGAAGGCCTACAAATTCCATTGCGGTCCTGCTTCGTCATCTCCAATTATTCATCCCATCAATAACAAAATAATGGTGGGTTCGGACTTGTTCTTTAGTCCGTACCCACCGTGTTAGTGTTTCAAAACACCACCCAACAATTACACGCCATGTTGAGGGAATATATCACATAATGAAATATAAAAAATCCCCTACCTCAACGATTGTAGAAGAACATCAGTGTCGTGGCAGGCGGCGTCGCGTGGAAAGGGATCGTAGGTGACATCGGAGTGCGCCGAGGAGGAAGTGGCGTCTCCTCTCTTGTTGCAGATAAGAGAATTGGTGGTGTGTCGACAATCTTCGAGGAACAAGTGTTCTTTGTCATTCTTCATCGAAGGCCGACGTTCTTCCAGAATATCAAGAGCTCCCCCGATCATCCTTCACCCAATGAATGTTCTCCCCTAAAATAAAATAATATACTCCTCCTATTATTTTATTACACACGTAAAGTAACTTCCCAAAATTCAAATCACCACGTTTTAAAAAAACATGTTGAAAATCAATCAAGGAAGGGAGAGGGAAGGTCCCCATTTATTAAATGTGTTGGAAATTAAATAAAAATGGGGGAAAGAGGAAAGATCCCCATTAATTTGCGGGTTGATATGAATTAATGGAGTGAGGTGTATAGATTGGCATTTAAGGAGGGGTTCTAATTTAATGAGGGGTTTCTAATGAGTTTAGAGGAAATTAAATAGTTGGGGCTCCTGTGGGCCCCACCTCTATAACATCCACACATGGGTAGTCAGGTGGCTATGGGCCCCACCCTTAAACTACCCATGGGAGGGTATAACCTCCTTATAAAATGAAAATTTTTCATACAATTTTTTATTTACTTCTTAATTAAACCCACAAATTATAACTTCAATCCCACTTAAAATGCAGCTGCAGTAAATATACCCTTAATTAATTATCGGTGCTACGAGTTCATCGGTGCCCTCATATTTCAATTCCGGGAACTAGTTCAAAAGATCGAAAAACCCGCTCATTCGTTCATTAAAAGTACACGAGATAATCTTCGGAAATTGATTCTGGGCACCCCAGGCCTCAGAATCAAGCATCATCAGAAGCCACAGACTCGTAAAATTTAAAAGTATCAAAAAAAATTCCTCGAAATTTCCGAGTCTTTACATTACTTCCACCTAAGGGCATTATGTACCCACAAAACAATATCATAAACTAGGGAGACAAATGGGGGTACTGAGCACGCATCTGAGCCTCCCGCTTACATGTGCTCTCTTGAAGGTTATTGTGCTGCCAACGAATACGCACCAGAGGAATCGACTTTCATTATAGGACCCTCTCATGTTGATCCTCTTTCTCCACCAGGACCTCAGAAAAAGTCTCCCCGTCATCGATGTCGAGCTCCCCTAGGTCGATGATATGCGTCGGGTTGTGCACATATCTCTCAGTTGAGATGCGTGGAAGACGTCGTGCACCCGGTGCAACTGAGGTGGATGGTCCAGGTGGTAAACCACCACACCTACCCTATAGAGGACCACGAATGGTCCAATGAAGCACAAAGATAACTTGCTGCCCTGACAAAATCTCTGCAATCCACGTTGAGGTGAGACCCATAAGAAAGTGTGGTCACCATCATTGAATTCTAGTGGTCTCTTCCTCCTATCACCATAGGATATCTATCTCCTTTGTTCAGTCCTCATCTGCTCCTGGATGATCTGCACCTTCTCTATTATAGCTTGAACCATCTCAGGTCCTACGAGTACAAACATCCCAGGATCAGTCCAGCACAGAGGTGATCTGCAAGGTCGACCGTACAGCGCCTCATATGGTACCATCTCGATGGTGGAGTGGTAGCTGTTGTTTTAGGCAAACTCCACCAAGGCTATGCGATCCTCCCAGCTGCGACCAAAGTCAAGGACACATGCACAGAGCATGTCCTCGAGTGTCGGAAAAGTCCTCTCCATCTGCCCATCCGTTTGAGGGTGAAAGGTTGTGCTCAGGCGTAGTTGCATCCCAAAAACCTCCTGTAACCCCTTCCAATGTTGGGAAGTAAAGAGAGTGTCTCTATTGGAGATGATAGATGATGGAACACCATGGAGTCATACGATCTCCTGGATATAGAGGTGTCTCATGCTCTCTAATGAGCCCTACTCTCTGATCAGTAGGAATTTGGCCAACTTGGTGATTTTGTCGAAAATCATCCATATAGAGTCGTTCCCTCTGGAAGTACTTGGAATACCTGTCACGAAATCCATGTATATTTCATCCCACTTCCACTCTAGGACCTCTAAGGGTTGTACAATGTCTGCTAGCACCTGGTGCTCCACCTTCACTTTCTAACAAGTGGGGCATCGTGAAATGAACTTTTCTATAGTGTTCCCCTTCCTAGGAGTATAGACTATCTCAAAGTCATAGTCCTGGAGGAACTCATGTCAATGAAACCATCTCAAGTCATGGTCATTCTATGAGAAGACACACCTGAGACTTTTGATATTAGAGTAAACTGTAAACTGTTCTCTCAATGAACCATGGGTGTGACTCTCCATTGTAATGAACTTGAATACACCTCTTTTCGCTTACGTCCTATAAGAGCTGCTAAAATTTCTCCTTTTCCAAAAAGACAAATATGATCTCATCCCCTTGATGAAACACGTTCTTTTTTTTAATACAGTCAATCCCGACATGAACATTACTATTTCATTCCATGGATGACGTCATAAGGCCTCGATGCTACTACCAAGAGATCCAACTGTTACTCTCGCCTCCAAGGGTCGAGTCACACTATCGGCAGCAGTGTGTGGTCACTAGGTTACCTCCAGTAGGAATCTCAAAAGTGAAGTTCAAGTCAACAGTTTTAACTGAAACCTCTCAGTGTCAACCACATAAAACGGACAGGGACAAAAATGTCCCAAGAACAAGTGACTTTTTTTACTACAGCTCAAATTACAAAGACACAAAGCATCCACAAAAAAACAACATAAACAAAGAAATAAGCATCATGAAAAAAAGTATCCATGCTTGGAGCTAGTCTTACTCCTGTCCATCTGCTCCTAGAGCTCTATGGTCATAGGCCTCAACTTCCTGAAGCTAAACTCTCCCATGTCCACCTGTTCGCTGCGGTCAGGGTGGTCCTTCTGGTGGTGGTGGTGGTAGGGCCTCGAAATGTCATCCACCACCTACTTTTTGGCCATCTCCTCTGCCACATCCGCCTGCTCCTGGAAGGACACCACAGTCGAACCTCTACCTGGGTGGTCCCTCAACCGCCTTCTGCTCATCTGAAGGGCGGGTCTGGTAGTCTTGAGCCATGTGACCCTGCCCGCCGCATGCATAGCACTACCATCTCTTCAAATGGCTGGCTCTATTTTGTGTGCCATGCACAACCATACCTGCTTCCTGAGATCGCTCATCTGATGGCCTTGTCTACTTGGAACTCTATGTCAAATGTCTACTGCCGGATGGAGAAGACTCTGTTATGTGTAGTCCTGTCGAGGGTCTCTCCGTTGGTGACTGCTCTGTGAGAAAACTCCCTTCTAGAAGGGATCGCTCCAGTACTCCTGCCTGCTTCGGACAACTGAGGGAGATCATCGATGCCCTGATCTCCTGCCTCAGTCCATGCTCGAAGGTCTGGGAATTGAAGAATGGGTCACGTACCGTGTCCATGGAGTAGCACGAGAGGTCAGTAAATCTTTTCGAGTACTGGGCTACTGTCATGCTGCCCTGACGCAGCTGCTGTAACTCCTGGATACACACACCATGGAGGGTGGCTGGAAGAAACTCCGATCAGAAGTGGCTCTCGAAGTCCTCCCAATATATAGAAGCCTTGTCGTGCACCTGGAGCATCAGGCTCTACCTTCTACCTGCTGATGCATGCAGGAGACTCACGACAAGGATCACCCTAAGGTCTGTCGGTGTCCCTACCAATATGAAGACTCAGATGATACCCTGCAGCCAATCCTCGGTTGCCTGAGGATCAATCTCTCCACGAAACCTGGGCGTCCTCTGTCTCTGAAACTCATGCAACGCACTCTGGCGGTGTGCACCCTCTACTGCTGGGGCTGGTAGTATCACTGGCTCAGTGGGTAGTGGTACCTCTAGAGCCTCCGTTGTTATGGGGCCCTACAACGAGACCTCGTCACTTGGTGGGCCGCCATCCCACACGTAACTCGGAACCCTAACTAGCTACTTTCATGGGGCCATCCTGAAATAAACAGGTGTTCCACGATCAAACAGTATACCCGGTGAGCTGACACAGAGTAATAAAAAGAAAACTTTTGAAACACACATGCAATTTGTTTTTTCAAGCACTATTTCAGAAATCAGAAGTCAATGTATTTCTGTATGGATACATCGGCATCCGCACAAACACTGGACTCCCTAAACTGAAAAACACACTCAATATTATTAACACTATTGATTCATAGAGAATAAATTATCAGAGTCTTGAGTTCTGCGATAGAACCGACTCCTTTGATACTAATTTGTCACGAACCATCCTCGAGGCCCGTGTTGTGACTACCCCAAGACCGCCTTCCATAGGCCAGAGGATAGAGACTAGCACCAAAGACTTAAATCCAGATAAAAGGGAATGAATTTACATTTTATAAAGTAAAAATACACAATAGAGTACGCGAGTGAGGTATGAAATAAGAAAAACAGGGTATAAGGTAAGTGATGAAATGTAAATGGGCTAGTATACAAACCCAACTGAAAGTACAGTAAAACTGAAATGAAAGTACAACAGAAGTTAGTAAAACAACAACACCGAGTCATCCTCTGAAAATCCCACCTGAAGGGTGGGTACAAATTGTCTCATCAGCTCCTCAGGTCCAGTCGTCGGCCCCGTGCACGTCCCGCCAAGTGGTCCACCTCCGGTTACCGTCCAACTCCACAAGCCTCCACCTCAATTAGTGATGTCTGTCATCTGCATCCAACACAACGTAGTGCAGGCATAGCTCATGTAGAGGTGAGTATACGATACTCTGTAGGGACCCCGAGACCCCCGACGGTCTCTTAGAATCCATGAAGGATAAACCAAAAAGGAAATATACAATCGCGAAGTATCAACCGACTTTACTTAGGTATATGACCATACATATTACTATGTCATTAATTACAAAAC
Organism: Viscum album; assembly: GCA_963277665.1. NCBI lineage: Eukaryota > Viridiplantae > Streptophyta > Magnoliopsida > Santalales > Viscaceae > Viscum > Viscum album. The sequence goes on along the minus strand of OY728152.1, from coordinate 1,708,903,942 downwards.
AGCTCCAACTCTCGAGCTCAAGCACAACCCAATCCACACATGAAAACACAACCCATTCCACACAGGAAAGCACAACCCAGTCCACACACAAGAACAAAATCCATTCCACACAGGAAAACACAACCCAGTCCACACAGGAAAGCATGTCAATCACATCGATGATCATGATTGAAAAATCTAGACTCAGATCACATAGGTATACATCTTTCATATAGCGATAGAGATGATTAGATGTAGCCACTGAATCATATAAGATGTCAGACCCACATAGGATACAAGACCAGCTAAGTTGTCAGACCCACATAGGATACAAGACCAGCTATGTTGTCGGACCCACATAGGATATAAGACTAGCTACTCTGCTGGAACCACTCAGGATACCAGTACATAGGTCAATAATGGAGAACCCACGTAGGATACAAGAACAGTATTCAATGTCGTCGAACCCAAAGAGGATCCCAGTACAGTCTTCATCGCCGCTGAACCCACGGATGATCCAAGTACATTCGTCCTCACTACCAAACCCACAGAGGATCCAAGTGCAGTCGTCATCAACGCCTCGCAGCCAGCTCTAGGGTTCCCACACACAGCATGCTCGATTCTGGGAGGGCCCGCTCCTCGAGCAAGAGAGTCAATACATCAAATTTCACGAAACCCATAGTTCATGTATCCCAAAGTTTAGTCTACCTAAAAGAAACACATCGCGACAGATGGTGCGTCAATCAGACGACCGGTCTGAGAGTTATTGGCTTTTCAGTTCCAGGGGCCTGGTTTGTTTTTAAGCTAAATCCAACCCGACCATTCTCTAGCTATGTACAAATCTCAAGTGGAGTATTCCAAAAAAACCATCTCAACAAAAGGAATTCAACGCAGTTGACGGAACATCAATCGGACGTCTCGTCCTTATGTTATAAGTGTTTCCGCTCCAAGAGCCTGGTTGGTTTTGGGTTCAAAACAACCTGGACATACCCAAATTTTTTTGAAACCTTGAGTGTAATATTCCAAAATGACAGTTTAAATCCAAGGATTCCTACTCAACTGAAGGTGCATCGATCGGAGGTTTGAAACTCATGTTATCGGAAAAAGACCAAAAAATGGTCGGAAGTGGGGGTCTGGGCCCGGTCCGACCTGGGCAAACCCCCCCTAGGTCGGCCCGAACCGGGCGACCCGACCTGGTTCTGGGTCCGGCCCAGCTGGGCGCGGCTCGACCCGGCCCGACCCAGCCAGGGGGGGTGCAATGGCTCGTCCAGTGAGCTGAGCGGGGCGTGTGGCCCCCGCTTTATGTGGACACGGTGCTAGGGTGGCACCGCTGGCTCCCCGGGATCCCACTCGGCTGCGGGATCTCCCCCCATCACCGTCTCGACTTCAGCCAAGACAGGCTTCTGTCGGCGGCGCGCTGGGGCACCGCCGGGGGCTTCCATGGGCCGCCTGAGTCATTCTAGTGGCCCGATTTTTCTCCCTTCTGCGCCTGCAGTCTTCTCGAGACCCGAAAATCGCTACGAAGGCCTCCAATCGCCATTGTGGTACTGGTTCGTCGTCGCCAAATATTCCACGCATCAAGAACAAAATAGTGGTGGGTTCAAACTTGTTCGTTATTCCATACCCTCCACGTTAGTGGTTCAAAACATCACCCATCAATTACACGCCATGTCGAGGGTATATATCACATAATGAAATATACAAATTCCCCTACCTCAACGATTGAAGACGAACATCGGCATTGTGACAGACAACATCGAGGGGAAAGGGATCGTAGGCAACATCGGAGTGCACTGAGGATGAAGCGGCGTCTCCTTTCTTGTCGCGAAGAAGAGAATTGGTGACACATCGTCGATCTTCGAGGAACCAGCATTCTTCGTTGTTCATCATCGTTCTTCGTCGGAGGCCGACGTTCTTCCAAAATCTCAAGAGCTCCACTGATCGTCCTTCACCCAATGAAAGTTCTCCCCTAAAATAAAATAATACGCTCCTTATATTATTTTATTACACACGTAAACTAACTTTCCAAAATTAAAATCACCCCATTTAAAAAAGGTGTTGACAATCAATCATGGATGTAAAAGGGAAGGCCCCCAAATATTAAATGCATTGGAAATTAAATAAAAATGGGGAACAGAGGAATGATCCACATTAATTTGTTTGTTGACCGGATTTAATGGAATGAGGTGGAGAGATTGGCATTTAAAGGGGTTTTTTCCAATTTAATGAGGGGGTTTAATGATTTTAGAGGAAACATAATAGTTGGGCTCATGTGGGCTCCACCTCTCTAACATCCACACTTGGGTAGTTAGGTGGATGTGGTCCCCACCATTAAACTACCGATGGGATGGTATTAGCTCTTTAATAAATATAAATTCTTCCGATAATTTTTTATTTACTTCTTAATTAAACCCCCAAAATATAACTTCAATCCCACTTAAAACGCAACTGCAGTAAATGTCCCCTTAAGTAATTACCGGCACTACGAGTTCATCGGTTCCCTCATATTTCAATTCCGGGGACCAGTTCAAACGATAGGAAATCCCGCTCATTCGTCCACTAAACGTACCCGAGATAAACTTCGAAAATTGCTTCCGGACACACCGGGCCTCAGAATTAAGCACCGTAAGAAGCCACAGACTCGAAAAATTCCAAAGTATAAAAAACAATTCCCTTAAAATTTCCAGGTCTATAAACATTACTTATATTTAAATCCCTTATTTAGGTTATTATGATCATACCATGTTTTTAGATTATTTTCATATGTTATAAGGACATGTATTATAAATACGGCAGTCAAGTTAAGTCTTTTGACGATTTTTCAAGGAAATTATGTTATTTTTTTCTTTTTAAAAATTTATCTTTGGAATAAATTGATAATATCATAAAGGATTAAATTTTTTATACTTCTAGGATTATATGTTTTAGTTTTTTCATACTTTTATTAAAAACTAACCAAAATAATCTTTGCGAATATAATGAAGGGAAATCTATTTGAAATAACTATATTATTTAATGTTTAGGGACGATTCCTTATAATATATGATGTATATGATATAAAAAACAATTGTAATTATAATATATATATATATATATATATATATATATTTAATTTAATTTCTTTCATTCAATATGATAATAAAATAGATACATTATTTATGTGCACATACTTCATACTGTCTCCATAAATTGTGTATTTCATATCATATTGCATATTTTATATATTATTATAGATAGTTTAATAATGTATATATTTGATGTTTAAACCATGTATTAAATTATATATAAAATAATATAATGATCATTGTAAGTATATCAAGAATAAAAATTAAAACATATCGGAGAAACAAATATGGTATTCCCAAAACATAATATCAATGAGAAATTATTAATAAATAGGTATTATAAAGGAAAAAATAATAATAAATGTTGTGATATATAATAATATGTTTCTATGGAAGATTTGTAATATTATTATTTTTATTATACTACTGGTTTGAACATGTATGATGGCATGAATGACTTAATGTATGGGTGTTCGCATCTCACTTTTATTTTTGATAGACATATTTGTTATTAACTATTATTTTCATTTTTTGTGGCGTATATATCAACCCAGAATATATTCTATTATTAATATAATTAAATTTTATTTTATTTACATGTGTATTTTATTATATTTATTTCTTACGGATTATGGTTCAAAGGATACCAAATCAGTAATGTAATTTTTCCTCAGTTTTGCTTCTTTGAGATATATGCCATTTTATACACCTATATTTTTCTACGAAGTGTATATATTTCCCATTGACATGTTATATCATCACCATCCATATTTCAATCATTTTTTATTAATCAACTAATTTTATCAATATGATATTATTATGATTCAATGTTACCAAATTCAAAATTGTTTACTGATATAATCTCATTATTTATTGATATTCATTATCATTATGACTTCATTGAAGAAAAATTGTGATCAATATCTTAATAAAATCATCAATATTATTCACTTCTATATATCAATGATATCTCCATTTGTTTCACCATTTTTCCACTATTTCCTTAATATGATTATAAATATCTTTCATTGAATAAAATTGAACATTATTTTTCTATTAGATCATATGTTTTTTATTCAATAAACCATGATTCTTTAAAATATCCTAAAAATGTTTTACTATGATATGCAAATGAAATTGGTAACCATTTTTACCTTTTTAATAAAAAAAGGTTTCTGAAAGAGATATACTACTCATTTTCTGATCAATGCACTTTCCTAATATATTTACTATGAAAAAGGAATGATCTGAATGTATGGATTTATCCACTCTCATGACCCTTATTTCATTTAATATTCCTTTAAATAATTAGAAGGTTATTTTTAAATAATATATATATTCCTAAATTTCGTCAAATTGTTTCTTTTAAATATTATTTCTGTAAAAATAGAGATCAAAATACTCTAAGAATATAAAATTGATTTTCAAGGGGGAATGGATATTTCCAAAAAAAATTAATATTATTTATTAAATATTTATTTATTTCTTATTAATATTATTTTTTAATGAAATTTATTTTGGAAATGTTTTATTTTTGAAAAAGTATCATTCAAATAAATGATATTTTCTTTATAAAAGACTTCATCTGATTTTTCAAAATCCTTCCCCATATATGTTGGTGTAATTTGATTTAGATTATTATCTACTAGGGACATCATCCAAGGAATACATTCTTATACTCTTATTGAATGGTTTATCTTTATAATGACATATTTATTATGAATCCCATTTTTATTCCATGGGGTATTCCATGATAAAATGTTTATGAAACTCACTTCTATCCTGTTGTTATTCATCAATTAAATTATTATGAAACATATCTCTTTACCATCAGTTATGATAGGATGAAATGATTATAATCCTTTTTTAATTCTATGGTATATGATTTGGTGTTTTTGAATCCCTATTTTTATGGTACATTATATAATTGAATTTTTATAATATAATGGAACCTGAAAATACAGTTTCATTAAGTGATTAGTGGGACCTACGTCTCCATTGAATGAAATGGGTAAGGATATATAATATATTAACTCAACGGATACATGGTTGTATCATAATCCCGCACACAAGTGGATGCACGGGTTGTATCCCAATCCCATAAACAAGATGGTATATAGGTTATACAGAAATCCCAAAATAAGATGGTACATTTGATATAGCTGAAACCCATATAATAGAGGGTACAAGAGTTGTATCCATTGCCCAAAAATATTATGTGACATCGATAATACTGCAATACTGAAAATAAGATCGTACACTCGTTATATCCCATAAATAAAAATAAACGGGTACATGGGTCATATCCCAAGCCAAAAAATAATAGGTTACATGTGTTTTATCCCATGATAGATAATATTGAATACATGGGTTTTAGAAAAAAACTGTATATAATTTGTTACCTTGGTAGTTTTTCAAATCCTTAATCATGTAGACATGTGATTAACCCAATCCAAACATGTTACGAAGGACTTCGTTGGTATCCTTGAAATAATATTTTCCATGCTTATGTGTATTCCTTATTACCATGACCAATTAATATGGTATGATATTGTTCATTACTCTAATGATTGTTTTATAATTCATGTCTAGTGAACAACCGATATATATGCCATGAAACATGATTCTGATATTTTATATGCATGGAAAGAACATCTAAGGTTGTGATCATGTTCCCATTCAATTATAGTCATTTTTTCCTTACATATCCACCTTGATTACAATTAGTAATCACCATAGATCAATTATTTTTTCTATTTTATTTAATAAGTTATGATGACTTGTTTTATATAGAATTACAAAAAATATAATATATTTTTGGGAGATTTTGGAGATAATTCACCAATATAGAATATCATGCTTCCATTTTCCTAAATAAAATTAATAATTAGGGTCCTTAGGAACGTATTTTTAAATGTGACATTTATTCATCTAAAATGATCTAATATCCTTGTATGTCAATCATTCGTCTCTACAGATAGTGTCAATGTAATGGTTTAGTAAATTTATTTAAACTAGGATGATAAAAATTTAGTGATTTCCCTTTAGATATATCAATTTATATTTCTAGGAATTTATATAAGTATAATCCTTTGGTATCATAGATTTAAAAGTGTTATTATTTATTTAGGAATCCTATTAATGGTTTTTCATAATTATGTGGATTTATAGTACACTATGTGCTACTCACACTCTGATTCAAAAATTTATTCAATGTTGGGAACCCAAAAGAAATGGTATAATGAGGAATGTGAATAATTATTTGGCTTATGAGAATCCAAATTGGATGATCACTTGAGTGAAGAATATTGTGGTAAATCCTAATAAATTTTCATAGAATATAAAAACAATTATACCTTAACCAACTCCCTGACTCAGTATAGAATATAATAAAAATTTTCTCTTAGAGTTTTTCAAATTGAGACCATCGAGCAAATAAGATTCAGGTTACATGGTATTGAGAATGTGTAATTAAGCCCCTAATTAAATGTATTATAGTAATTGCATGCTATTATGAATGTAGAAAATAAGGGAATAAAGAATGAAACTATAATGGAAGAAATGAAGATTTACTTTACACAATAAATGGTAATATTTTTCTCCCATATACATCATCGATAGTTAAGTTAATTTTGGGTTGAAATAATTTTTATTATCAAAATCGATTTCGTACATGGGAAGCTCCCAATGAGAATTAGTAAGCCAAAAAGTGAATGTACTATAATACTTATGATGAGGTAACTACATATGAAATTTAAATTGAATGAACTATTATGCAATATTATGAGGTAAAATTTATATTAATATAGAATAATTTTAAAAATTTATAGTATTTTTGTATTTCAATTTAAAAATTATGAATTGTGAATTATGTAGCCATTGTACATTTTATGTTTTTTTAACTAATATTTTACAATAATATGTTAAATGTTTTTTATATAATTGAAAATTTATTTTATCGAAAGATGAAATTATTAATAAGGGAAGATAACTTTTAACATGTTTCTTATATAAAGATAATAATATATGGATATAGATTTGTGGATATGAATAAGTAAATTGGTTGGTAATAAATACCATATAACTAAATTTTTATTTTTTTATAAGGGGTTTATGATATTATTGATGGATTTTACAAAAAATTTATATTTAATGAATATATAAAATAAATATTATAATAAGTAAACATGAGTTTTTTATAAGTAGTTTTTCAGATTAAAGTATTACAACGTTTCAAGATAATATATGATGAATGTATTCAGATGTTTGTATATAAAAAATAAGAGATATATTATGATATTAATGGGATTGATGATTATATATTTTAGATAATTTATAAAATAATTTTATAGTGTTTCATAGATTCATAACATAGAACGAGTACATGGTTAAAAAATTTTGGAATTGTTTGTGGTTAATATTAGATGAAGTTTTATTAATTAAAATATTATATCTCCATCTGAGGATTTATGGATATTGTGTAATTTTTTAGAACTGTATTTGTTGTGATAATTATATATTTAATAGCATGTTATTCTTTACATTGATATCATGATTAACATATGCTTCAAGAATAACAAATTCTCTTTAATTTTTTGTTGTAAGTGAACAAGTTGTAATCATCCAAGGCACAATAAATATGTCTGATTTTTCATATAAAAAGAATTAAAATCAAGAATTTATATTTACTTTTGTACTTATGTACAAAACCTAGTAAAATAATTTCCCACCCTATGACAAATTACATTGATAAATATTTAACCGAATACAATCCATTCTGCTGAACCAAGGGTGTTTTAAATTATCATAAATTTGTGGTTTTCAGGCCCCTTAATTTCAATTTATGTTTTACATAGTAGTGATATATGATCCTTATCACTCTATATGGTTATTTAAACTTTTATTACAAGTCCAATAATCACTCCAAATAAATATTCATCTATGGAGTAACCATGTTTTGTGTTTACTTTCAAAACCTTCATTTTTTCAACTTTCATTTTTAAAAGAATCATTTGGCATTTGTTTTTACAATGTAGTTTTTTTAAATTAAATTTCCATTATTTATCATTGGATAAACCATATAAATTATGAAGGATAAATTCATTTCTTGAATTGTATAATGTCACACCTTGAGATTTATTTATTTTTATTTAATTAATTAAATTATATTCGATATTTAAATGTTTAGAGAAAACTAAATATAGATTTTGATTATCGGAACTATTATGTTTCGATTGTATTATATGAAACACCATGTATATATTATGATATAATTAGAACATATATTTAGTTTCGGCACACAGAAAACCATAATTGGCATTTTTTACGCAAATACATTAGTTCCTTTGATTGGTTACGTTACAATCAAGACTATGTTTTACAAATATACAATGAAATATTATTATTATTATTGTTATTGAAATATTCTTATATTTATCCCCATTAAATTTTAATGGATGTTATTAATATGATTATTTATTGGGTGAAAATATTTTATTAAGCATGTATAAAAAATGAGTCATTTTGTTATCAATTAATTAGTAATGAATGTATGGAGTATTTGAAAATAGTGAAAATCAATTATATGATATATATTCCACATTATGTTAATAAATTAAACAAACCACATTAAATGAATTATTTGACTTAAAATATATGTTATATATTCTATAAAAAAATTATTCGTCTAATATATTTTGTAGGGGTATGGTAAGAATAAATCCATTTTTATGAATAAAATGTTGTTTTTTCAAACAATTATTTTCATTTACTTTAAATAGTGATCCCATTTTGAATATGATAAATGAAAATTATATAAATTTCATTTTAAAAAATAATATTCATTTTAAAAATCATAATATATAAATTTACATTGGAAATTGCTTTGGTATTTTCATGAGAAATTTCAATTTTATGAATAGTGAAAAATATATAATTTAAATTTATAACATAGTTTTATTTAAATATAAATATATAGTTAAATTACATATTTAATTGTTTTAAATGATAATTTATATATATTTTTACCAATAAATCCAATTTATTTATTTATAATCAATTTGATATTAAAATCGGATATAAAAACAATTCATACATTCGAACATTTTCACTATAAAAACTCGTTGTTTTATCTCACCCCTAGGATTTCTTTTATTAATTTATTGAAATTTTGTGATTTTAATTAAGAAAATTGGAATTCATAAATTTAATAATTTTAATTTATAATGTATAATAGGGAAAAATTACTATTTTACCAAAAGTATTAGTGGATATTATTAAATCTATTAACAACAATTTAGGTAAAATCTAGTATACATTGTAGTTAAACACAAAGCTAAGGTAAAAGTATACCATATGAGAATGTTCATAATCTATTCTATATAATGTTTTATTTCATATAGTCACTTTTATCTAGAATAGAAAATTATCGTGGGAACATTATTTAATGGATACCACTCAATTGGGTTTACCTCTTTATATTTACTAGAATTCCACTCCTCCTCTACTATAACATTTCACTCACCCCCATAATATTTAAAACCTCAAAATCCCATTGGATCATATCATGCCCTCCCAAATCTACTAAATTATTTCTTACCATAATAAGAAAAAACTCATTTTTGTGGAATGCGAGAAAAGGAATCACATTGGTGAAAACCCATAAGAATTACCCCACGAAAAAGTAACATACATCCCCATGTCTTTTGCTTTATTTAAATTCTCCAACCCTTAATCACATCTTATGACATTATAATATAAAAACCGAATTATTTAAATATACATATATATTTTTATTCATTGGTTTATACCTAGTATTACTCACAATTCCATCAAATCATTAACAAATATAGGTTTGTGTGTATGGTGTATTACAACATCTTTAAATGGTGTTTTTCCTATTTAGATCACCACATCAGTTTTTTGTGATTTATAATGAACATAATATTTTATATGATATATGTGATATTAATGATATATTTTTTATTATATAATTATTATATATAAAATACATTAATTATATATTTGGTTTGTAAATATGATAAATTTGTTGGTGGACGTGTGGACTACCCCTTCTTAAAGTGATGTGATTCCTTCACAATATATATAAATGTATTACGGATCTTATTAATAATCCTATACTAAATATATGAAATTCAAAGTATATTTGAAATATTATAAAATCATACAATTAAAGAGATATATATAATCCCACATATATTTAATTCATAGTATTTCATTCAATATGATAATGAAACAGAAACTGTGTTCATCCATACACATGGCCTACCATTTCAATGCACTATGTATTTAAATTAAAATTAATATATTTATATATTATTATATATATATATATATATAAATAAATATATTATTTTTAAAATATATATTTTTTAAATATATAAATAATGATCTTTGAAAGAGGATCAATAATTACAACAAAAAAATATACAAAGAAAAAAAGCAGATATTACTTGAAACATAACCATAACATGACGTTGTTAATAAAAGGGTAATATAAAGTTATAATCAAATAATATACTCTATTATATATAATAATTTGTTTGTGTGATATATTTATAATAAACGTATAATAATTAAACATATGTTTTTAAAGGGTATGAAGAAAGTCAATACATAAGGTTCAAGATTTCTTATATTACCTTTATTTCTATGATAATTATTCTTCATTCACTGCCCATTTATTTTGGGCTATATATATAGTTCCCCAGAATGTATTATATTTTTCATAGGCATAAAAATATTTGTATTTAATATCAATTTTTTTATCATTAATTAATAGGGTTTATGGTTCTAAAAGCTTCCAAATCTGTAAAGTAATTGGGTCTCAATCTGCCTTCATTGATATCCATGCCATGTCATGCACCTATATTTTTCAATATGTTATATATAATACCAATTGATATTTTATATCAGGAATATCAGTATTTTATAGATAATTTAAGCTACATGTAATGTTTTCCTTATATAATTTTATTATTCAATGTTACCAAAGTTATAACAACTTAGTTCAGCAATATCATTTTTTTTGAAAATGTTTATAATTATTCTTTAATTGGTGATATATTATGATCCATATTTTTAGAACCCTCATTAATTTTATTCCCAAATTTATCCCAAATATCGCAATGTATTGGTAACATTTTCCAAGTCCTTCATAATATTGATAATTAAGAATGGGTTTTTACAAAAAAATCCAAATTTATATATCTTTTTAGAAGAAAATCTGTATTATTCAGGAAACCATGTTTTATAAATAAATGTTTTTCCATTATTTTTCTTAAAAAATTTACCCTTGTTTTATGTTTTTTAAAAGGTCTTTAAAGGAGATCTCCTTAGACAATATTGATCTGTAGATACCCAAAGCTTGATGTACATGGACATTACATTACTTTTGCAGAATACTTAGTACATAACAAAAACACACACACAAGGACCGTAATAGTTTAGTGTCTTTGGAAACTCAGAATATAATCTTCTAATTTTGTTGAAAGATCTTCAACATCTCCCATAAAGATCTTCATTTTTTTACTTAAAATCGTTCTTTATATCCTGGGGAATAGAAAACATAAAAGGGTGAGCTCAAATGCTCAGTAAGGTTAGGCAAAAGAAATATCATTCACATCATATTCATAAGAACATAACATTTTGGAAATCTTAACCTGCAAAAGAGAGCATAATGTCATAACGTGGGATAAATCATAGTAGTGAAATGAAATCCCAATAATCAAAACTAAAAACATGAAACTTTGTGGCATAGACACATAATCATAGAAGATCATTTCTTATTAGTCAAGACTCATTTCCAAGACTATCTTAGTGGACAAAGTCCACTTCTGAACCGAGTTACCCTTATTTCAGTCCAACTTCACTGAACTGGTATAACCTACCATTCCAGCCATGTCTATCTCATGAGATATAAAATAATTACCCAATGCATTGGAGGGAGATATATGTCCCACCCATCTCATAATGATACCATTCTTATGTGTGCCACAAAAACATAAACCATACATCATAGCATAACCCATGTAATAAAAATGGGAATCTTAAACATTGTGGAATCATCAAACAATTCATATAAGATAAAGGAATTCATAAAAATAATTCCATGACAACATAATCAAATCAATGTAATAATAGGGATAGACACAGAACCCTATATTATCTTATATGGAAAATAATTTTGATAAAACACTTGAACTCCATTCTTAAGGAAAATATCCTTTCTACTTCAAAAACATTTTTTCCCTTTCTTAACATGTCATACAGTTTTAAACTAAAATAAGTTGATTAAAAATAAACATGAAAACTTTTAAAGGATGATTCTTGGAAATAATGTTTTAAAAATCCATTCATGCTGTATAAGTTAAAAAAACATTCTTCTCATACTTTTGTCAGAAAAGTCAAAAAGTACCTCGTACGAAAAACGACAAACAATTCTTTTCATGTCTTTTACTAAAAACTCACCGAAGGGTAAAATTGGATTTAAAAAATTCTAGGTGGATGGAAACAATATTACATATTGAGGGAACATGGATGTGGAGGATAAAATACACCCCAGTAAATACCAAAGTATAAACAATCTCGGATAAAAATGAGATTGTGATATTTCCCTTACCTTAGGTCCGATATGCTTCGTAAGTGACCGAACTTCCTGTATAATGATTTAAATAATTTCATTGAATTATTAAAGAATCATATTATATATGGTTCACTTATGACTTTATATTACCCTTTCTTTTGTAAATTCATGTTAAAGTAGCGTTTTGGTTAAAATCGTCTTATTTGTCGTTCGTGTTTTAACTTGTAATTATTGATATGATTACATAGATCATGATTACTTAATTAAAGAATATAAAACATGATTTATATATAATATATATTCATAATATACATATATATAATAAATCAGTAAATGGAAAGAAATACACCGTTCATGGAGACGATAGGCCGTACGTACGCATGAACGCTGTTTTCGTTTCCTAATTGAGTTAAATGGAATTAAGTATAAGACATAAAAATAAATCTAGTATCATTATTATGTCATATATTTCATGATTACTTATTATATGTACTTTATAATCATTCATGAATGGTTAAAGTGGAGAATGAATCTCAGCGCGTCATGGAGACGGTAGTCCGTACGTACGCAAGAGTGATGATATCGTTCTCATGTTCGTGGGACTGTATTGGAGTGTATGTATACTATTTAAGAATAAATATCACTTTATAATACTCATATATAGTCATTATTTACACCATTATACCAATCCAAGTAAGGTGGTGGTGGAAAATAGTTTACACCATGGCGTGGAGACGGTATTCCGTACGTACGCACGTGCGGTGATTTCCTTTTTCCGTAGGATGGATAGAAGGTTAATTAGAGTTGTTTCATATTTATAATAACATATCAGTATATAATAAATACTGATGATATTACTTTATCATGAAACAACTAATGAAGAAGAAGTTTAAGAAGAAAGAAATTGAAAAAGATCGGTAATGGATATTACCTCTTTTTGACGCGCTTTCACATAACCTCCACTTAAAGAACTATGGATGGTCTTTGAAGAAGACCAGGACCTCTATGATGAAACTAGGGAAGTGGAGAAGATATTTTTTCAGGGTTTGGCCGAGCATTAATGCTCAAGTTGGTGTGAGGAGGAGAGGGATGAGGTGCCCTTTTTATAAGGGAGGAGGGGGGCACCTTAGGAATATCTCAAAATATTATTTTATATTAAGGTCAAATTCGGTTTATAATGGTTCAAAAGGGTATTATTTCGAAGGTAAAGTGGGGATGGGTCGCAATACTACCATACAATAGGATTTAGACAAGTTTAGGTTATTATTTTAACCTTATCAATTAGATTTAACTCTAAGTTAAATAATTTAACTTTTACCGTGTCTTTTTGTTTTCTTACACTATATGGTTAATAAACATACCATAACAAGACAAACTAACCCAAATTTGTTTATTATGAATATATATATCCTTATCTAAGTCATTTGGCCGAACCTTAGATTTTTAGGAATTAAATAACAATTAATAATATAATATTTTTTTTAAAACTAATTTATGTCAATTTTGACACTATTTGGTACATGATTTTTATGAAGTTAATAACAGAATGATAAGTTCAAACCAAGTTACTTATATCAACAATAACATGTCATATTAAATAATAAAATTATTTTAACTAATAAAAAGTCTCAAATTACATTTATTTGGGCATTTATAATATCAATTATGTCAATATTTCATTAATAATACAATTACTGCATCATCTTTGTGTCATAATAAATGATAATTATTTAATCCCTAAAAATTCTAAATAAATTCCTATGATGTAGTTAATTGTATTATATTTCTGGATACTATTCATGTTCGATGTTTAATGAAGTTTAACACTAAATTAAAATTATTATACTTATAAGATTTAAGAAAGTGACATGTTGTCACATTCTTTGGTTTTAATAATAATTAAATTATTTTCATGGACAAAAGTCCATAAAATGAATCTAATCCGACCCTTAGGGTATATTGGTCTACTTTTAGCCATCCAATAGGATTTTTCTAAGTGTTATGGTAATTTTATAATCTTATATTTACCCTTAATTACCCGATTTACCTTTAACTATAGTAAATAAAATTTACCATAGTTACTATTCACAATGCCCAAAAATAAAAGTAGCTTATTAACATAATTTGGACCCACGGATTCAAAATATGGAATCAATTTTTCATAATTCAACACACAAAAGATGCATAAATTAAATTAAAATTAATCCCGTTGTCGAAAGAATACGGGTTTTTCTTTAAAACATTGCAAAAGATTGAATTGATTTAACCTATGAATTCAAGGTAAAATCAATGCTAATTACATACATTATATTAAATGGTAAAAATATATTCTATTTATACTTTAAAACCATTCAATTTTATAATTTAACCACATAAGATATTACGATGAAAATAGTTGTTTTTAATAAAAATATAGCGTGTTTTTACTATTCATTAAAATATGAAAGTTATCGGAAAAATATGAAAACTTTATTTAATGTAAATTTTTATATCCTAATTCAAAAGAAGAATTTTTTTTGTCAAATTGAACTTATAAATATGTCAAAAACTATATTTAAAATGGGTGCGCCATCAAAAGTTTGCAAAACTACATTTTTCAAAAAATACTTATTTTACCCGAAAAATTTATTTAGTTCTTATACAATGTTCTAGAAATGTGTAAAATGAATAATAATTTTATAAAATTCAAAATTTAGTTAACACTATTCATAACGGCTAGTTCATAACAATATTATAATAATATATCGTTGTTTAGTAAAACCCGGTATTGCGTACAACACGCGCTATCGCGGAAGGTCTTGATTGCGTGTAATGCAAACCAAGTCAGGGTTGCGTGTTGTGAAATAATCCTTTATTGTTTCATATATCATAGTCCAACCATATTTCATTTATACATTGAATATATATATATATTCAATATTGCATAGAATAAATATTATCAAAATGGTGTGTAACACGATCCAAGAATAGTGTTGCGTATAGTGCAAGATAATATGGTGTTGCGTATTGCGCAAGGT